>OX376189.1:10000-1210000 GCA_947363905.1 Lithophane semibrunnea
TCGGCAAAAACACAAAATTTTTCTTCCACAATAATTTCAATAACCCTACAGATCGCTAGCCCGCGCCGAGACGCGTCTTTTGACACCTCGCACGTGCGTCTGGCGAACATAGAACTTCAAAAAATTTCCACATCAGTTATTTTAAATACCTACGAAATCCACCTTATGAGGAACGTAGTTTCATAGTTAAATCTTCAAACCCTTGTAACTTTGCATCCCGGTGACGCATTTTGAAGCTGTTTTCAGCTAAATTGATTTTAAATAGGCTACCCCCTATTATCCGACTAATAATTTTGACAAAAAACGCGAAATATTTTTCGTTTTGGGACTTAGAAAATTCATCGAAATTTTCAACCCTTAATTAATTTTTATCTCGAAATTCCTTCCAAAAATCATTTTTCTAATAGTCACAATAGTTACTTACCTGCCTTACCTGTATTCCTGTGCGCGTTCCGCGAACTCGAGTCCCGTCTGGTAGTCGTAATTTCAGGTTTTTCAGTCGAAAAACACGTTTTTCGGCAAAAACACAAAATTTTTCTTCCACAATAATTTCAATAACCCTACAGATCGCTAGCCCGCGCCGAGACGCGTCTTTTGACACCTCGCACGTGCGTCTGGCGAACATAGAACTTCAAAAAATTTCCACATCAGTTATTTTAAATACCTACGAAATCCACCTTATGAGGAACGTAGTTTCATAGTTAAATCTTCAAACCCTTGTAACTTTGCATCCCGGTGACGCATTTTGAAGCTGTTTTCAGCTAAATTGATTTTAAATAGGCTACCCCCTATTATCCGACTAATAATTTTGACAAAAAACGCGAAATATTTTTCGTTTTGGGACTTAGAAAATTCATCGAAATTTTCAACCCTTAATTAATTTTTATCTCGAAATTCCTTCCAAAAATCATTTTTCTAATAGTCACAATAGTTACTTACCTGCCTTACCTGTATTCCTGTGCGCGTTCCGCGAACTCGAGTCCCGTCTGGTAGTCGTAATTTCAGGTTTTTCAGTCGAAAAACACGTTTTTCGGCAAAAACACAAAATTTTTCTTCCACAATAATTTCAATAACCCTACAGATCGCTAGCCCGCGCCGAGACGCGTCTTTTGACACCTCGCACGTGCGTCTGGCGAACATAGAACTTCAAAAAAATTGCCCTCCCACCCACCCTTTTGTGTCTAGTCAGGTAAACTTTTGAATTTGGCGAAAAATTATTTTTCGATTCTTAGCCCTTCAAGCTACTTCTAAGTCCTTCAAATTAATCTTTTTACCTTTTTACTTTAGAATATTGACCCCACGGTCTTTCGGCTGTGGAAGACTTAATATTTAAGCTACTTCTGTGCCTTTCCCCCATTTACAGGGACGCAGAAGTATCGCTAGTGTCCTCTGACGTTTTAAGTTCATGAATCTCACCTTCACACAGACCACCACTATGTTCCGCACACCGGCCAAGACAAACGCGAGCACACCGGGCGCCAGGGGTTCGCCGCGTTCGGCAGAGAAGGCCGGACCCTCGCTGCCCTGTGTGAGGCGAAGCATCGGGGAATGGGAGGCCGGGAAAGCCGAGCCTCAGGCCAAGTCTCTGGCCCACACAAAGCGTGACGACACACCACCCGCTCCCAGTACTTTGGAGACGCGCCGAGTACCCACGGATTGCGCAAAACTGACAAAAAAGTCCGAGTCTGGTTACCCCAATCTCCTTGCGGAGGCGAGAGCTTGCCTAAATAAAGCGAAGCTTCATTTGGGCAACTCTCGCAACCTCAAGACTGAGATCAAGGAGGAGGTACTGAAGGCAATTAACCGGCTCTATGAGCTGGTAAAGGAGTCAGAGCGGAATAAAGTCCCAGTCACACCAGCACCTACGGTCATAGCTGCAGCCACATCGACAGCCGCTCCACTGAAGCTGAACACAGACGAGCCGACAGAGCTGATGCAGAGCCTTGTGGAAGGCCTCAGACAGCACAAACAGGCATTGCAGGAGTGCCAACACCACACCCAGGCTCTGTCGGAGCATCTCCAGCAGGCCCCTCGCTACGTTGCAGGCCAAGGTCCAACCTTCGCGGAGATGGCTGCCGTCGTACCGAAGCAGAACATCCAACAGCCTCTTCACTCGGTGGTCGTATCATCAACCAATGATCAGGACACCGGTGAAGAGGTTGTTGAGAAGCTAAGGACGGCAGTGGATGCCAGGAATGAGGGGACCCAAGTTGAGCGGCTGCGAAAGGTGAGGGATCAAAAAGTGGTGGTCGGCTTTAGGACCAGGGAAGAGATGACTAGGGTTACGGAACGTATCAGAAAGACGGGCAATCTAGTGGTAGAAGAGGTCAAAAACAAAGACCCCCTAGTCATAATCAAGGATGTCCTGTCCTGCCACTCCGATGTGGAGGTTACCCAGGCCCTACAGCGGCAAAACATCCACCTGATCGGGGACATACCTGCGGAAGATTTGAGGATGGGGGTGAAGTACCGCCGTAAGACTAGGAACCCCCACATGTGCCATATCATCCTGCAGGTGTCCCCCTCAGTGTGGCAGAGGCTGACCATGGCGGGTCGCGTGCACATCGACCTACAGCGGGTGCGAGTGCAGGATCAGTCCCCACTGGTGCAGTGCACCCGCTGTCTGCGCTTCGGCCACAGTCGAAAACTGTGCACGCAGCCTGCAGACCTCTGCATTCATTGTGGTGACCCCCACATGCGGGCCGACTGTCCGTCACGGCTGGCAGAGGAAGTACCTAAGTGCCACAACTGTTTGCTCGCTAAAATGGAAAAAACTGGCCACAACGCCTTCGACAGCGACTGCCCGACGCGCCAAAAATGGGACGCGTTAGCGCGCCTATCGGTGGCGTATTGCTAAGGTGCAGCCAGTTTTTTCCGGAAGTAACACCCGATTGGACCACAACGGTACTTTTTTCAAAATTAGATGTCATAAAGTTAAAATATCATTAATTATAAAAACTGTAAATTGCAACACAAAACACGCGAATTGGAGCCAACTTCATGAGAAATTGGCCCAATTAAAAGCAGTCTCACAATTAAATTCATTACACACAGATATTATCAAACAAAGAATAATCTTAGGAAGTAGTTTACACAATAAAAATAGTACAGATAAAATAATAAAAATAAGGAACACAATTAAGTTACCGTTGTGGCCAAACAAGCACGTTGAAACGAAACAGGAGGTCAGCATTAGAAAAAGCAGTATTTGTATCGCTGTACCAATCCAGATTTTAAAGAAAGCCGTTCAGTATCTCAAATATAAAGAGAAATATGAGTCCGAAGCGGCAGAAGCACAGGATAACAGCTTTAAATGCCTGCCGGAACAAGACAATCTTGATACTAAAACTACTGGATTTAGAGAAGCAAATAAGAGTCTGCAAGTATTGAAAATAAATCATAGTTATTTTCTTGAAAATTACAGTAAACTGGGCATAAACAATTACAGGAAAGGAAATAAATATAAAATTAGAATAAGAAATTATGTCTATTTGATATATTGTCTATATATTAGAATAGCCATAGAATAATATAGTAAAGTAAAGAAAGACATATAATATAATAGGTATTAGCTTAAGTAGATTCATAAATGGAAAACAATAAAACACATAAATAGTAATACATAGAAAGAAGAAAATTGGTATGTAAGATGATAGATTTAAAGATACTGCATATTATTATGGAAAAAAAAAAAACTCAAAGAAAAAGACAAATGAAATATTATTGCCAAATAAGGGCTCTGATAATGTCAGAGGGACACTGAGCAAGGGCAGGAGTGTGGTTTTAGCCGGTAGAAGTCCGGCACTGCCCAGACTGGGTCATAAGTGAGTCAGTCTGGGCGTCCATGAGGATTTCCCACTCCTGCCAAATATAAAAAAAAAAAAAAAAAAAAAAAACCTAACCTAACCTAACCTAACCTAACCTAACCTAACCTAACCTAACCTAACCTAACCTAACCTAACCTAACCTAACCTAACCTAACCTAACCTAACCTAACCTAACCTAACCTAACCTAACCTAACCTAACCTAACCTAACCTAACCTAACCTAACCTAACCTAACCTAACCTAACCTAACCTAACCTAACCTAACCTAACCTAACCTAACCTAACCTAACCTAACCTAACCTAACCTAACCTAACCTAACCTAACGTTTTTCAGGAGGCTCCAAATCCACGACAGCATCTCCCATGCGGTAGTGGCGGTGTCGAGACATACAGTCAGTTGCGTCTATTACTCCGACGACGCCGACGATGCCACGGGCCGCTTTGCAAAAAGGGCGATGGATGCGCCGACTAAAACGGTCGTCGAATACAACCTGAAGATGGCCATGCAGCATCGAGACACAGTCGTTATGGAAAACCTGCTCAGGCTAGCGAAGTCCCTGGTCTGCAGACCCCCTATTAACACCACCTAACAAGTCCCTATCCAAACTCCAATCCAAATGAAACCCCAAGGTAACCCATAAAAAAAAAAAAAAAAAATGTAAAACTAAGTGGCAGAGCCAGTCTGTCATACTCACGTAAATGCCCTGCCGATGGTGGCGCTGTACGTTCGGTCGTTCGGTTCCCTAAAATATGGTTGAGCTGCACGGCGCGGATGTGTACGTCAAGTCCGTGAACGGATGCTGTCGGTTAGGGCTGGTCAACTGGCACTGCCTTTTAGTTACTTATATCCTAACTTTTAATATAATACCATCATACCTGTAATATTAAACGAAAAAGCATGGAAAAAAAAAAAAAAAAAAAACTAATGGACTCACGTAGTTTTTAAGATAGCAATAAGTGTCCGATGTAGGAGCACAGTAACAAAAAGAACGAAAAACTGTTAAACAAAACTATTATGTAACCCAAAGCACGGACCTCCATGTCTGTGGATTTATTTGTAAGGCAGGAGTGTGGTTTTAGCCGGTAAGAGTCCGGCACTGCCCAGACTGGTTCGTCTGTGAAGCAGCCTGGGCGTCCATGAGGATTTCCCACTCCTGCCAAAAAAAAAAAAAAAAAAAAAAAAAAAACCTAACCTAACCTAACCTAACCTAACCTAACCTAACCTAACCTAACCTAACCTAACCTAACCTTTTTTTTTTTTTTTTTTTTCCGGGGTGGAAAATCCTCATGGATGTCCTCCGCCCTGGGGCGGGCGGAGGGGTCTGTCAGACTCTTACTGACTAAAAACCACCCCGGTGTTCCGACTCACACCTACGCCGGGGGTCGCGGGAACGTGAAAATCTTCCGCAACCCCCGACTGGTGCCGGCCCGCCGCTGCGGGCCTCCTCGGGTCAGGGGGGGGAGTGAGGTGTTTGACTCCCCCCGTGACGTCTAAGAGGGGCGCGCGTGGAACACTACGCGCCGCCACCTCGGGTCCTGATGTTTGGGGGGCGACGGACGTCCCCGAGTCCGTCGCCCCTGGACCCATTTAGGGGGGCTGGAAGAGGGCGTTATCCGCCCTCCGCCGACGCCCGGTGCGCCTGCTGCGGGCCGGGTGAGTGGACGAGATCTCCCTCTCCCTTTCCGCAGCCTCCTTCTGCGAGACGACCGTCTCGCAGTAGGAAACCACCGCGTCCCAGGACTCCTCGCTGTCGACCATCGACTCAACGACGGCCAGCAGCGAGAGGTCACTGCCTACTTCTGAGATGAGGGCACGGCGCGGCTCCTCCCAAGCGGCACACTCTGCCAGCGTATGCCGCGCCGTGTCCTCCCGGCAGTCGACGCAGTGGTGACACCGAGCGTCCGGCTCCCTGTTTATGCGACACAGGTACTTCCCGAAGCAACCATGCCCCGAGAGCACCTGCGTCACCCGAAACGACAGGGAGCCGTGCCTCCTCCCGAGCCAGCGCTCGAGCACCGGCCGGACCGCCTCGATGATGTCGAGGCCGGCGGTAGGGCGTGAAAGCCTTTCCCGCCATTCCGCCACCAGGACCTCGCGAAGCTGAGACCGATGCAGCTCTATGTGTCGCTGCATCGGTTGCTCACCCCGCGCCCTCGCTTCCTCGCGCCACCGATACGATGACGCGAGTACTTTCGCCTCGAGGTCCCAGGGCGGGGATCCAGCCAGTGCACAAGCCGCCTCGTAGGAGATCGTGCGATACCCCCTGATGACTCTGACGGCCATCGCTCTCTGCGGCTTGCGCAAGACTGCGATACTAAGCAGGAACATACACCTCACACACTTACACACACAACTATTCACAGGGCACGGGGGCTTCTCCCAATATCTAAACCGTTTTAAAAAAAAAGACTCACCTGCATGTATTTGTGACCCAGTGTGTGAAGAATCAATCTTGCACCTGATAGTTGAATGCCCAGTGTTTGGGCTAGCAAGATTCAACCTGGAGAACAAAATAAACGAAAAAATAAGTGAAAGAAATATATGTTTACTAATGATTAATAAGAACATTCGCAGTGATTTTCTAGACTTTTGTTTAAGTGTTATAAAAATAGCAATAGATAGAAATAAGACCTAGATTAAGAAATTAACACCGTAGATATAGTTATGTATATTATACAGAGTGTTAAATATAAGAAGTGAAACAAAAAAAAAAAAAAAAAAAAAAAAAAAGAGAACACGAAAGAACAGAAAAAGAAAAAAAATAAATAAAAAAAAAAAAAAAAAAAAGAGAATATGAATAAACAAAAATAAGCTAAGAATTAAAAATAACTATAATTTAGAATAAGAATCATAAACCTGTACACGCTCCGTAGTCCGTAAGTTACTAAGTAAGAAATTAATTATAATTATCACCTACAATAGATACAAAAATGTAAAGCTTCAATAAATACATATAGAAATATAAGCCTCCGACCACAATATCGGAGAAGAACATGTAAGGCAGGAGTGTGGTTTTAGCCGGTAAGAGTCCGGCACTGCCCAGACTGGCTCGTCTGTGAGGCAGTCGGGGCGTCCATGAGGATTTCCCACTCCTGCCAAAAAAAAAAAAAAAAAAAAAAAACCTAACCTAACCTAACCTAACCTAACCTAACCTAACCTAACCTAACCTAACCTAACCTAACCTAACCTAACCTAACCTAACCTAACCAGAGTCGCTTGCCACCCGTCGTCGCGAGCAGATCAGTATAAAGTCGGTCCGCGCTCGAAAAATCGGGAAAATTGGAAAGTTGTGTACGATTTTAATAAGTGATAGCTCGGAGGGTTCGGGCAGGTAAGTTCTCTGTGCGCGCACCAAAAAATTCCTCCTAACCCCAACTTTGGGAATTTTTCGGGGAAACTAAGGGAATTTCGGTAAGTATTTTTCACATTTTATAATACGCTGCCGAATTCTGAGCGGTGACCCCTTCCTTTTTTAATTTATTATAACGCGCTCTCCTTGCCCGCACTTTTTGGGTGACACCCCGGATTTTTGTGACACTTCCCCAAGTAGATACAGGGGAAACAAGAAATACCGCGTGGTTGAGAAGACTTTGACGGAAGACGTGCGGCCAATACTGCTTTTACCCATAGGTGGGCGTTTGCCTGAATAGGGTTATCCCGAAAACAAAACCGTCCGATCGTGAGTGGCAGAATTTTAACAGCAACGCAAAGGTAACTAACCTCAAAGACTTTTTTCGCTTTTAAATTGCGGGGAACCTAAAGCGGTGACACCCCCTTTTTGTGACGGGAATAGAATCGCCTCATGAACCCCTAAGGCACTGAGAAAATCCAGATTTTTAAGGCCGGAACTCGCGCGGCAAAACAACATTCTCTCAACCAAAATTGCAGTACTTAACCTACAAAGAAAACGTGGTCCGCGAAAACCTGAAGGTGGAAAGGGCCGAGGATCACTATCCATATATTTATTTATTAGAGCTGACTATAGAGCTGACTATAGAGCTGACTATAGAGCTGACTATAGAGCTGACTATAGAGCTGACTATAGAGCTGACTATATAGAACAGTCTCCACATTCAGCCACCTCTTCAATCTGAGGGAACTCCTCGGTTCTTAGGCCTAGGCAATTTTGGACTTCTCCGAATCGGGCGTCTCGGATATCCCTCCCCCGGCTCCCCCTTAATAAATAATTTACCCATCACCCCCCCCCCCCCCCGGAAAAATTCACCCCCCCCCCTCCCCCTCCCCCGCCTTCACCCCCTTCAGATCTCACCCCCCCCCCGCATCCCGTAAGATTACCTCACCCCCCCTCGGGCTATATTGGCCCAGGAGGGAGACAAACCCATCGAGTCCGGGTTCGCTGTGACCGGCTCGACGAGCCCTATTGATTGGCCCCGGAAAACCCCCACCAAAATCCACCCCCCCTTTTTACCCCCCCCACCCCCCGCCTTCACCCCCTTTGAGACATTACACATCCCCCTCCCCCGCACCCCCATAAAATTACCTCACCCCCCCTCGGGTTATACTTGCCCAGGAAGGAGACAGACCCATCGAGACCGGGTTCGCCGTAACCGGCTTGAGGAGGCCTATTGATTAGCCCCGTTAACCCCAATCGAGAGTTACCCCCCACTTTTTACCCCCCCCCCCCCGCCTTCACCCCCTCTGAAATTCTTTTTACACACCCCTCCCCCCACCCTTTGGATTTTACTCCCCCCTCGGGATATCTCAGTCCCGGTCTGAGATATACCCCCCCTGTTTGGGCTCATCTCAACCGGCTTGAGGAGCTTGTTCTTTTGACCCCGATATCCAAACGTAATTTTGGGAAGCGACTTATTTTTAAGTTATTGACTAAGTGATAAGCAAAAGATTACAATTTTTTGTAACTTTTTTTTAGTTTTAAGACTGTTGTGCGAATTACTTCGCATAGTGTTTATTATTATTTTTGTTTTTATTACTTTTTGACTATTGTTATACCGTCCCTATTGACGGTCAAATAGACACCTCACAACATGTTCAGAACACCGGCAAAGGCGGCCGAAGGCGAGAAATCACCGCCTACACTTAGGGAAACTGCTCCCCTAAATGTGACACGCAGCATAGAGGAGTGGGAAGCCGCAAACAGCAGCCCCACTCCCTCTTCAACGGAAAAGACGTCGCAGGCTGGCCCTGCGAAAACAAATAATAAGCCTACCTTGACGCAGGACAGCAAAGCTCCGTCCCAAGCAAGGAAGTCCGTTGATGCAAACTCGCCGCCAAAAACCAAATACGCAGACCGAACGTCGGAGGCTAAAGCTTGCCTAACAAAGGCAAAATTGCACCTTAACAGCTCCAGAAACACGAAAACGGAGATAAAGACCGGTATTATTGAAGCCACGGAACGACTTTACCAACTAGTGAAGGAAGTTGAATCTGAGCTGAAGGTAAAGCAAAAAATGATTAAGGAAGGGCCTGCAGTGACAGAGAAAGTTTTGGCTTCCAAAACCTCAACTTCTCCCGAATACATCGACAGAAGTTCGAGAATATTAAGTGAAATTCTGGAAGTCAAAGAGATTTTGAAGAAGAATGAAAAAGAAGAACTGCCTGCCAGAATAGAAAAATCGAAAGTGGAGCTAAGCAACAAAATCGATGCGCAGATGGTAGAAATTAAGGAGCTGAAGGCGGTGTCAAAGACACAAGCCGAGAAATTAGGAGCCCAATTGGGAAGTCTCGGAACATATGCACAAGTCACAGCGATGCCGTCTCAGCCAACGGTTCAGAAAAACATGCATTCGATCATAGTGTCATCATCACATGAAGGGGACACATCAGACACAGTAGTCGAAAAAATACGAGCGACAGTCAATGCAAAGAGCACAGGAATCCGTATAGACCATCTGCGCAGAGCAAAGAACCAGTCGGTTATCATTAGCTGCTCAGAAAAAGATGACATAGGAAAGGTATCGACAAAGCTCAGAAACTCCAGGGGGGATCTAAAAGTCGAGGAAGCCATAAATAAGAATCCCCAAGTTGTCGTCCGAGACCTTATGAACTACATAACGGATGACGATTTGGTGATGGCAATAGGATCCCAGAATGGACACCTCCTGGAAGGAGTTAAAATCAACGAGGGTGACATCCGGGTCATATACAAGCGCAGGGCGAGGAATCCGCTGACGAGTCACGTGGTGCTGCGTGTCAAACCGGTGATTTGGCAGCGGCTGACCTCAGCGGGCCGAATTCACGTGGACCTGCAGAGAGTTGTAGTAAAAGACCAAAGCCCGCTGATCCAATGCACAAAGTGCCTCGGGTACGGACATAGCAGAAAATACTGCAAAGAACCAGCGGTCCTTTGCAGCCACTGCGGCGAACCGCACACCAAAGCAGAATGCCCCGGATTCACCCTCAATGAAGTACCGAAGTGCAGGAACTGCAGCCAAAATAAGAAGGATGCAAGACACAACGCCTTTGACAACGAGTGTCCCACACGCAAAAAGTGGGATGCACTGGCCAGATCGGCAGTAGCTTATTGCTAAGGTGGTAGTGGGGACAGGAGCGGAGCAAGACATGATAAAGTACCATGTCGTACAGGCGAACCTCCAGAAGAAAAAACTGGCTACCGAGGAGCTCATACTCGAAGCTGGGCGCAGAAAAATCAGGTATGCTCTTGTACAGGAACCCTATGTCGGGGCGAAAGGGGAAATGAAGACCTACCCCGGAACTAGAGTAATACAAGGAACAAAAACGGGGGACAAAGTCATCAAGGCCGCGATAGTCATCTTTGACAGCGGATTGGACGTGGTGGTGTGCCCGACACTGACGACCGAAAACATAGCAGTCGCGAGGTTGACGGTGGAGGACACCACTGTCGTAGTAGCGTCAGTCTACTTTGAGGACTATCTCGACATTGAACCATACCTCGACCAGCTGAGGGAAATAGTAACAAAAACACAAGGGGTGAAATTACTGGTGGGAGGAGATGTGAACGCATGGAGTACGTGGTGGGGAAGCGAGAGACTGGACAAAATCAAACTGGTCTGGACAAAATCAAACTGGTCTGGACAAAATCAAACTGGTTGCTAATCTAGTTGTAAAATTTATTGTTTTTATATCATCGATTTTTTTACATTTTATGATAATTAATCTCACACACTGTCCTATTAGTATTACTTGCAAGTTTGTAGAAATATTGTGTTATCGTACGTATACTTTAATGTTTGTAAATATGTGAGCACCATGTACCTATCACATACTTAATTTATTTATTTTTCATTGCTCCATTTTTAATTTTTAATTCTTTTTACCTATTGTAATTGTATTCTCGGTGCATCGTCTTCACATGTAATTATATAATTGATGTACCTATACCAAATATTGTAAAACATTTTTTTTTTTTTTAAAAGAGTAACGGTGGAGTTTCTTGCCCATTCTTCTCCATACGAAAACTACCTTTTGGAAGGGGCAACTAGAATCAGTTCTATTTCTATGTATTTGACGTTCAAAAGTGCCTTTAATGTGCCTAGTTGAAATAAATTATTTGACTTTGACTTTGACTTTGAGAGAGAGGACGAAAGGGGAAAACTTCTGTCTGGAACCCTAGACGAGCTAAACCTACACGTGCTCAACTGCGGGAACACCCCAACATTTGACACCATTCGAGGGGGAAAGCGCTACAAGAGCACGGTGGACATCACGGCCTGCTCTGACGACATGCTTCGACACGTGGAAGAATGGAGAGTAGACACGGAAATGACGAGTTCAGACCACAATGCGGTGGTTCTCAAAATGACAACCAAAAAGGGGATCGGAAATAAAATTAAATATAGTAGCACACGAGTATATAATACTAAAAAAGTAAATTGGGAAATTTTTAGGGAAGAGTTAAATAAATTAATGGTAGAAAATAAAATGGATAAAACATTTATAGACAGTATTAATAACATAGAAGGACTCGAAAAATGTATAGAGCAATTAACAAACTTAATTAAAGAAACATGCGACAAAACATTACCTAAAACAAAGAAAGTAGACAAAATTTACTTACCATGGTGGAATGAAGAACTCGATCAGCTTAAAAACTCCATGTGCACGAAGAAGAGAAGAATCCGTTGCGCAGCCCCACGCCGCAGGGAGTGGGTTGTGATGGAGTACCTGAAGGCAAAAGAAGAGTACGAGAGCCAAGCAAGCAAGGCACAAACCGAAAGTTGGAAAAACTTTTGCGGGAGGCAGGACGGCGAGAGCGTTTGGGATGGCATATATAGAGTCATCTTGAAGACAAAAAAGAGGTTCGAAGATCTGCCAATTGTTCAAAATGGTGAGGCATTAGACTCGGACGAATCAGCCAGGGTCCTGGCGGAAACATTCTTCCCAGACGATGAAGAAAAGGAGGACAACCAGGAACAGGCCAAGATAAGACAAGCAGTGGCACGTTCTGAGGAAGGCACACCAGAGGACAAAATCGATCCACCCTTCACTCTAGCCGAGCTCAGATATGCAACAAGGAGTTTTAACCCGAAGAAGGCGCCGGGCCCAGACGGATTCACTGCTGACATCTGCGAGGCCGCCATTAGCGACAACGAACAAGTGTACTTGGCCATCACAAACAAGTGTCTCGCGTTGTCCTGTTTCCCGGAAAGGTGGAAAGAAGCGGCAGTCGTCGTGTTAAGAAAACCGGGAAAGGAAGATTATACACATCCCAAGTCTTACCGACCGATAGGACTCCTCCCTATCCTCGGAAAAATACTGGAGAAGATGTTGGTACGAAGATTGAGGTGGCACATGCTACCTCAAATGAACACACGGCAGTACGGATTTGTGCCACAGCGAAGCACGGAGGATGCTCTGTACGACATGATGGAATACATTGATTTAAGGTTGAAGGAGAAGAACCTGGTGGTAGTTGTCTCTCTAGACATAGAGGGGGCATTTGACAGTGCGTGGTGGCCAGCTATAAAAAGTCGCTTGGTGGAGAACCACTGTCCACTCAACCTCCGAAAACTGGTGGGAAACTACCTGGAAAATAGAAAAGTCGTGGTGAGATATGCTGGAGCTGAATACAGAAAGAAAACCTCAAAAGGGTGCGTACAAGGATCGATCGCAGGGCCCACGTTCTGGAATCTCCTTTTGAACCCGCTGCTGGATGAACTAGAAGAAAGGAACAACGTACATTGCCAGGCATTTGCAGACGACGTGGTACTAATATTCTCTGGAAAAACTGCCCTAAATCTAGAGCTCGACGCCAACGCCTGCCTTGCACATGTGCGGCAGTGGGGTATTCGGAATAAATTAAAGTTTGCACCGCATAAAACGCACGCCATGTTGCTAACAAATAAGTTAAAATTCGACACCCCACGGCTGCACATGGGCGGGATTGACGTTGCGCTTGTCGAGGAGATCAAGCTGCTGGGACTAATAATAGACCGGAAGATGACCTTCCGGAGCCACGTCACATATGTCTGCAAAAAAGCCATCAACATCTTTAGGCAACTGTCCGGCGCAGCAAAGGTTACCTGGGGACTAAACCCAGAAGTAGTCAGGGTTATTTATACAGCGGTTGTGGAGCCGATTATTCTGTACGCAGCTAGTGTATGGGCCAGAGCAGCGGAAAAAAAGTACATTCAAAACCAGCTTAACTCCGTCTTGGGGGGCTTTGCCAGGAAGATAAGCAAGTCATACAAGACAGTGTCACTAAACTCGGCACTAATCTTGACAGGGTTGCTGCCGCTCGACCTGAGAGTCAAGGAAGCAGCATCTCTCTATGAGGCGAAGAGAGGGATGCCTCAGTCAATCCTTAGAGGCCGAACTGTCGAGGAGAAGACGAGCTTCCTGGCAAGGCCTCATCCAGCTGAAGAGGAGGATCTGGGCTTCCAATGCCTGGAGTGCGACGCGGAGGTACAGCGGCGCATGGAGGAGGGCGCAGTAAGTATCTTTACAGATGGAAGCAAAATTGAGGGAAAAGTTGGGGCGTCCCTATCCTGGTGGAATGGGACAGCCGAAACCAAATACCGGAAATATAAGCTCGAGGAGTATTGCACCGTCTTCCAGGCGGAGCTGTTTGCAGTGCACAAGGCCATTGATATGATATCGCATAGTCTGGAAGAAGAATTCGGCATATTTAGTGACTCCAGATCAGCCCTGGAATTGTTGAGGAATGGTGACACCTGCAATCCACTCGCCCTGGACATAAAGAAGAACGTTAAACTATTAAAAGGATCAGGGAAGAACGTTCAACTTTACTGGGTTAAGGCACATGTAGGGATACAAGGGAATGAGAGAGCAGACGAACTTGCGAAAATCGCGGCGCTGAAAATTAAAAGAAGACCTGACTTCGACAAATGCCCTCTTTCATTTATCAAGCGAACCATAAGAAGCGATTCGATTGAGAAATGGGAAAAAAGATATCAAAAGGAGAGTCAAGCCAGTGTTACGAAAATATTCTTCCCTTCGGCCGTCGATGCCTACAGACTAAGCAGGAACATACACCTCACACACTTACACACACAACTATTCACAGGGCACGGGGGCTTCTCCCAATATCTAAACCGTTTTAAAAAAAAAGACTCACCTGCATGTATTTGTGACCCAGTGTGTGAAGAATCAATCTTGCACCTGATAGTTGAATGCCCAGTGTTTGGGCTAGCAAGATTCAACCTGGAGAACAAAATAAACGAAAAAATAAGTGAAAGAAATATATGTTTACTAATGATTAATAAGAACATTCGCAGTGATTTTCTAGACTTTTGTTTAAGTGTTATAAAAATAGCAATAGATAGAAATAAGACCTAGATTAAGAAATTAACACCGTAGATATAGTTATGTATATTATACAGTGTTAAATATAAGAAGTGAAACAAAAAAAAAAAAAAAAAAAAAAAAAGAGAACACGAAAGAACAGAAAAAGAAAAAAAATAAATAAAAAAAAAAAAAAAAAAAAGAGAATATGAATAAACAAAAATAAGCTAAGAATTAAAAATAACTATAATTTAGAATAAGAATCATAAACCTGTACACGCTCCGTAGTCCGTAAGTTACTAAGTAAGAAATTAATTATAATTATCACCTACAATAGATACAAAAATGTAAAGCTTCAATAAATACATATAGAAATATAAGCCTCCGACCACAATATCGGAGAAGAACATGTAAGGCAGGAGTGTGGTTTTAGCCGGTAAGAGTCCGGCACTGCCCAGACTGGCTCGTCTGTGAGGCAGTCGGGGCGTCCATGAGGATTTCCCACTCCTGCCAAAAAAAAAAAAAAAAAAAAAAAACCTAACCTAACCTAACCTAACCTAACCTAACCTAACCTAACCTTTTTTTTTTTTTTTTTTTTTCCGGGGTGGAAAATCCTCATGGATGTCCTCCGCCCTGGGGCGGGCGGAGGGGTCTGTCAGACTCTTACTGACTAAAAACCACCCCGGTGTTCCGACTCACACCTACGCCGGGGGTCGCGGGAACGTGAAAATCTTCCGCAACCCCCGACTGGTGCCGGCCCGCCGCTGCGGGCCTCCTCGGGTCAGGGGGGGGAGTGAGGTGTTTGACTCCCCCCGTGACGTCTAAGAGGGGCGCGCGTGGAACACTACGCGCCGCCACCTCGGGTCCTGATGTTTGGGGGGCGACGGACGTCCCCGAGTCCGTCACCCCTGGACCCATTTAGGGGGGCTGGAAGAGGGCGTTATCCGCCCTCCGCCGACGCCCGGTGCGCCTGCTGCGGGCCGGGTGAGTGGACGAGATCTCCCTCTCCCTTTCCGCAGCCTCCTTCTACGAGACGACCGTCTCGCAGTAGGAAACCACCGCGTCCCAGGACTCCTCGCTGTCGACCATCGACTCAACGACGGCCGGCAGCGAGAGGTCACTGCCTGCTTCTGAGATGAGGGCACGGCGCGGCTCCTCCCAAGCGGCACACTCTGCCAGCGTATGCCGCGCCGTGTCCTCCCGGCAGTCGACGCAGTGGTGACACCGAGCGTCCGGCTCCCTGTTTATGCGACACAGATACTTCCCGAAACAACCATGCCCCGAGAGCACCTGCGTCACCCGAAACGACAGGGAGCCGTGCCACCTCCCGAGCCAGCGCTCGAGCACCGGCCGGACCGCCTCGATGATGTCGAGGCCGGCGGTAGGGCGTGAAAGCCTGTCCCGCCATTCCGCCACCAGGACCTCGCGAAGCTGAGACCGATGCAGCTCTATGTGTCGCTGCATCGGTTGCTCACCCCGCGCCCTCGCTTCCTCGCGCCACCGATACGATGACGCGAGTACTTTCGCCTCGAGGTCCCAGGGCGGGGATCCGGCCAGTGCACAAGCCGCCTCGTAGGAGATCGTGCGATACCCCCTGATGACTCTGACGGCCATCGCTCTCTGCGGCTTGCGCAAGACTAGCAGCACTATGGGCCGGTACGCGGACGGCGAGTCCGCAGGGCGCCCCGCCTTCCTGAGCAGGACCAGACGACCAGATTTCCACAACGTGGGAAACTGGCCCTGCTCAAGGCACGCTGTGTAGAGTCCTAACCTAACCTTTTTTTTTTTTTTTTTTTTTTTGTCGCTGAGAAATGCATTACGCATCCCCGCTCGTGGGGGACGAGTCTGGGGTATGTGGGACTCCTGTCGCTAACGACAGTATACCCACTAAAACTCAGCGGTGTTCCCACATCGCCGTAATGGGAGGGCCATGGGAAACCGGCTCAGCCTTTACATCCACAACCCTCCCGGCGCATGCCCGCCTAGCTGGCGGGCCCCGCACGCCCCCCAGGTTGGGGAGCTACGGGAATGGCCGGGAACACCTGGCCATTCCCGTCCGACACTGGTGGAGACCTGTGCAATACAGGCAAGGGTGCCCCCGCACCCATTGCCTGCTGGCCTCCACCTGGGAGGAGTCGGAGATGACTATCGTACTGACGTCTTCTTCGACCCCTCCTCCGCCTTCGGAGCGGCGCCGCGTCAGGATCGTCCTCCCTCGCGCTCTCCGCCGCCTCCTTCTGGGACATGACGTGTTCGCGGCGACGGCGACGACGGCTTCAGTAACAGGGCGAACCTGCGCCGGCACCACGCCCTTCCTCACGGGGGGCTTGCAGCTCCTGCCCGTCATCCTGTGGTCCGCGGGGCGGCCACCGGCGGCACACGCCGCGCAGTGTGGCGCGGTAGCGGTGCAAGCGGCCCACCCGTGTCCCTCCCGCCCGCATTGGTAGCACGTATCTCCCCAGTCGGACTTGGAGGGACACGTGGCCCGAGTGTGGCCGACAGCGAAGCACTTGAAGCACCGGACAGGCTGGTCCTCAAGTGGCCGGACCACTGCCCAGCCGAACCCCACTTGCATCCGTCCCTTGGTCGCGGCAAGGACGGCCCCAGCCGCGGTGACTGGGCACTCGACACGGATGATACCCATACCGCGGCGGCCGGGCCTGATGGCTCCACCCTTCAACGCGCCAGTGTCGCAGCCTCCAGCCGCCGCGACGGCCGCCACCACCTCCTCTTTGGTGACTGAATCGTCCAGATCGGCCACCTCCAAGGCTGCGGTCTTAACAGGCCTGGCGACCCTTGCCACATCCGCGATGACCTCTTGCAACTTTGTTGCGAAGAGGTCCGCATTTGTGCCTCGTTGCTCCCCCGAGAACTCGAAAATTCGAGCCCCGGTTAGGGTTCGGCGGCACGTGATGTTGCTGATCCCCAGCTGGGAGGGATCAGCATTGGTACGAGCCCGTCTTAGGACGGACTCGTACGTCTCGCCCCGCTCCACGGCCTCCGGGGTGATGGTCACCACGACGGCCGCAGTTTTGGGAGGAACCAGCTTCCTCCCCGCCTTCTTGCCGACTGCAGGACCAGTCGCAGCAGGCTTGGGGGCCGACTTTTTGCCCTTTTTCCCTTTTCCCCTCCTAACCACTTCCGTCCACGACTGGTTGGATGGGGTGGTGGAAGGAAGAAGGGCGTCTTCCTCCTGCGAGTTCTGGGGGGCTGCTGGAGTGGCAGACGACCCAGACGCTACCTCCGCGCTTGTGGTGGGCGTATGAGGAGCCGCCTTGGTCCTCTTGCCCTTGCCTTTGCCCTTGGAGGGCTGCGATACCGGGCCTGCTAGAGGCGCAGGTTCCGGCTCCCTCGGCGGTGGACTCTTGTCCGCCGCTAGCGGTGGGCGGAGCCGCCTTTCCGGCAAGAGCCGGTCCTCGATGCCTGCGAAGCAGGCTCGGATGAAGGCCCTCTCCTCCAAGATCACCCCGCGGATTGTTGCCTCAAGACTGGCAGGGGAGGAGGAGGAGCCTCCTACCACCGGACAGACTGGAGCAGATTGGGCAGGCCTGGCCGTAGCATCAGCCAGCTTCTGGTGTAGCTGGCTGACCTCCGCCTGCAGGCGATCCACCTTCGCCTGCAGCTGCCGCGTCTCGTCCGTGGCCGTCCGCTTCACCAGCTCCGTTATAATGCCGTACATGCTGGCGGCCCGGCATTTGAGGGCCTTCTGGAAGGTCCCCTTCAAATTGGACGACTTAGAGGCGACCTCCAGAACCTCCTGCCGATCCTCCTGCGCCATGCGCTCCAGTTCTGCCAGGGAGTGGTCGGCATATAGTACACTGGATGCACCATAGCCAGCCCTCGACCTGGCAACTTGCGCCTGCTGCTCCTTGGCGGCGACCCTCTCCTCCAGGTCCAACTGGAGTTGCGCCCTTTTTGCCAGATTTAACTGGCGCTCGGCGTCCACCAAGCCCACAATGTGGGAAGAAGGCGCAGCAGAAGTCGAAGCCTTTTTAGGCTTCGACCTCTTCTTCGCCTTTCCTCCGGTCGACTCCGAGGAGACCTTGGACCTCTTCCGCTTGAAGAGGTTATTTTCAGCCGCCGACGTGTCCATATCGGAGTCGTCGGAGTCCGACAACTCATATAGCCTTCTAAATAAGCTGGCCGCAGATGATACGCGGTCAGCTTCCGACGCCAAAGCGCCGTCGGCGTGGCCCTGAGAAGGGCCGTTGGATTGGCCCTGAGAAGGTCCGTTGGATTGGCCCTGAGAAGGGCCGTTAGATTGGCCCTGAGAAGGGCCGTTTAAATCGCCCTGGGAGGAGCGATTCGAGATAAAACGCCCCGAAGGGTCACGACTTGGCTTGTTCATCATATTCGCGGACGACCGCATCAAATGTCTACGAATCACAGCGCACTTTAGCCGCCGGTCTGCCACTCCGTTACGGTGGTCAGACACGGCGTTGCCCGGGGGAAACTACGAGGAAGTATGCACTCTCCCGGCGCATGCCCGCCTAGCTGGCGGGCCCCGCACGCCCCCCAGGTTGGGGAGCTACGGGAATGGCCGGGAACACCTGGCCATTCCCGTCCAACACTGGTGGAGACCTGTGCAATACAGGCAAGGGTGCCCCCGCACCCATTGCCTGCTGGCCTCCACCTGGGAGGAGTCGGAGATGACTATCGTACTGACGTCTTCTTCGACCCCTCCTCCGCCTTCGGAGCGGCGCCGCGTCAGGATCGTCCTCCCTCGCGCGCTCCGCCGCCTCCTTCTGGGACATGACGTGTTCGCAGAAGGAGGCGACTGCCGCCCAGGACCTCTCATCCCTCAGTATGGCGTTAACCAAGCCGGGGAGCGAGAGGTCCGGTCCGATCACCGCGATGAGACTGCGGCGCGGCTCGGACCACGACGGGCACACCTCGAGGGTGTGCTGCGCCGTGTCCTCCGCCGCACCACAGTCGAGGCAAGACGGCGTCCTCTCCCGTCCGATTCGGTGCAGGTACGATCCGAAACAACCGTGTCCGGACAGCACCTGCACCAGACGGAAGGAGAGGAACCCATGCGACCGCTCGAGCCAGTCTCGCAGGACTGGCCCAATCGCGTCGAGGGTTCGGCGGCCGAAAGCTGCGGTGGCGAGGTCCCCCGTCCAATGGACGACGATGGCGTCTCTCGCCTCCCGCCGGACGGCCTCCCGCTCTTCCGGGGCTGAGCGTAGTCCTCTCGCCCTCCGCCCCGCCGTCCATTCATATACTCTGGCGAGCACCCACGCCTCGAGTTCCCAAGGAGGGGTGCCGGCCAGAGCACATGCTGCCCCAAAACTCACCGTTCGGTAAGCCCTCGCCGCTCGCTGGGCTATGGCCCTCTGAGGTGCCCGCAGGGCGGCGGCGTTCTCCCTCCTTTGGAGGCAGTCCTCCCAGATAGGAGCCCCGTAGAGGGCCATACTCCTCAAGATGCCGGCGTAAAGTTGCCGGCATCGCGCGCTGGGCCCCCCCAAGTTGGGAAGCAGCCAGGAGAGCGCGCCCGCGGTTTTCAGCAGGCGCGACGACAGCCCGCTAAAATGCGGACCGAAGCGCCACCTGCTGTCGAGTACAAGGCCCAGATATTTCATCTGGGCCTTCACCTCAATTCTGACGCCCTCCACGAAGATGTGAGCGTCAGGTGGTGGGGGGCGCTGCCGAGGGCCGTGAAAGAACACGGCCTCGGTCTTGTGCAGCGCCACCGTTAAACCTAGGCGGCGGATCCTCCCCGCGACCAAGGATCCGCCCGCCGAAGCCAAGTTGGCCGCCTCCCTAAAATTCCCCCCCCGGGCGGTGAGGAGAGTGTCATCCGCATAGCAGATGACACTCGTGCCTCGGAGGAGAGTTCCCCGCAGGAGCCAATCATAGCCGATGTTCCAGAGGAGAGGTCCTATAACTGACCCCTGTGGAACGCCGGCTTCAACGGCGTACCGCCGGACTTGGCCAGTCCTATTTACCAGGAGGATCGCCCGATCCTCCAGGTAGTTGGCCAGCAGCCTGCACATGTATCGAGGCACTCCGTGAAATCGGAGCGCCTCTAGGATGGTGGAGTGGGGAACGGAGTTGAAGGCGTTGGCTATGTCGAATGACACCGCCAACAGTCCGTCCCCCGCTTCCATCGCCTCCTTCACCTGGCCCCTGAGGCAGGCCAGTGCGTCCACCATCGAACGCTCAGCCCGAAAACCGAACTGAGCGTCCGACAAGTCCGGCCCGATAGTGCGCAGATGGCACTTTAGGCGGGCAGCGATTATCCCCTCGAACATTTTGCCGACCTCATCGAGCAGAACGATGGGCCGGTATGCCGAGGGGGAGTCTGCTGGGCGGCCCTCCTTGCGAAGGAGGCACAGCTGCGCCTCCTTCCACGGTTTCGGGAACCTTCCAGACACAAGGCATGCGCTGAAAAGGTCCCGAAACCTCTCCTCCATTTGAGTGGCAGCGATTGCCACCACTCTTGCCGGAACACCGTCGGGGCCCGGAGCTGTCTTCTTGGCGCAGATATGGAGAATCGCCGCGCCAAGTTCCGACTCCGTGACAGGCGGGGCCTCCTCTTCTTCCTCAGCTGGCGGAGCTGTCTGCGGTGGATCCATCACTGGTGGGGTGAAGTTGTCCCTGCACGGGAACAGGGACTGAACCACCCCATCAAGAAATAACGGCTCCAGGGTCTCGGCCACCGGGGGACCAAACGGGCGCAGTTTGTTGCGCGCCGCCTTATATGGTCTCCCGTAGGGGTCGTTGTCGAGACCCTCCAGCATCTCAGCTCTCCCCGAGTCTCTCGCGGCGGCGATGGCTCGATCGAGGACCATTTTTGTCTCCACGTATACCTCATAGAGGTGGTCCCCGACGGCCTGGTCCCTTCGACGCCGCCGCCGACTCCGCGTGTAGGCCCTCCTTGCCTCCACGCAAGCTGCTCGGAGCCCCGCCAGCTCCGCCGACCACCAGTACACAGCGCGTCTGGGCAGTGGTCGGCGAGACCGAGGCATGCTGGAGTTGCATACCTCGGTCAGAGACTCCCTCAGATGCCCCGCCACGGTGTCCACATCCAGGCCGGCGGAAGGCGGTGAAAGCCAGTCCTGGACGAACGCCGCCTCCCGCGCCGCCTCCCTGTCCAGGCGGGTGAGAGCCCACCGTGGGAACGGTGAGCGCACCGAGAGGGGCCGCGTCTCTCCGGGGCCACTGGTGGAGATGTCGAACCGCACGTAACGGTGGTCCGACATAGTCTCCACCAGGTCCACCCGCCAGTTCAACACGCGCGCGGCTAACGCAGGGGTGGCGAAAGTGACGTCCACTATTGAGCCACCCTGCCGCCGCACGCATGTCTGGACGCTTCCCCTGTTCAAGAGGGAGAGTCCAGACGAGGCTGCCCACATCTCTACTGCCCGCCCGCGTGCGTCAGTGGCTGGGTTGCCCCAGGTCACCGACTTGGCATTCAGGTCTCCCAGTACGGAGACCTGACGCGGCGCCGCCCTGCCGACCACGGCGGCCAGGACTCCGAGATAGTTCTCGAAGTCCTGAAGAGGGCGGTTTGGGGAGAAATAGACGCCCACAAGGGCTAAGTCTCCCCACGCGGCGGCCACGTATCCCGGTCCCCTCTCTAATAGCGAGAGGGGAGGGGAGTCTGTGGAAGACCGCGCCGCTAGAGCCACCAAGTCGTCCTCGTCACCCAGCCAGCTGCCGGGGATTGAGTAGGGCTCGGCGACCACCGCTACGTTCACCAACCACTCGGCCATGACCTGCACTACCAGGTCCTGGGCCGCTCTGCAGTGGTTGGTGTTCGCCTGGAGGATGCGGTAGTCGGAAATTATTATTCCGACAACGCACCCCCCTCCTCAGCTACCGCCGCTGGAGCTACAGCGGCGACGGCGACGACGGCTTCAGCAACAGGGCGAACCTGCGCCGGCACCACGCCCTTCCTCACGGGGGGCTTGCAGCTCCTGCCCGTCATCCTGTGGTCCGCGGGGCGGCCACCGGCGGCACACGCCGCGCAGTGTGGCGCGGTAGCGGTGCAAGCGGCCCACCCGTGTCCCTCCCGCCCGCATTGGTAGCACGTATCTCCCCAGTCGGACTTGGAGGGACACGTGGCCCGAGTGTGGCCGACAGCGAAGCACTTGAAGCACCGGACAGGCTGGTCCTCAAGTGGCCGGACCACTGCCCAGCCGAACCCCACTTGCATCCGTCCCTTGGTCGCGGCAAGGACGGCCCCAGCCGCGGTGACTGGGCACTCGACACGGATGATACCCATACCGCGGCGGCCGGGCCTGATGGCTCCACCCTTCAACGCGCCAGTGTCGCAGCCTCCAGCCGCCGCGACGGCCGCCACCACCTCCTCTTTGGTGACTGAATCGTCCAGATCGGCCACCTCCAAGGCTGCGGTCTTAACAGGCCTGGCGACCCTTGCCACATCCGCGATGACCTCTTGCAACTTTGTTGCGAAGAGGTCCGCATTTGTGCCTCGTTGCTCCCCCGAGAACTCGAAAATTCGAGCCGATACTTCATGGTGGACTCGACAGCGATCCGAGCCCCCCCGACCACGATGTGTGAGCCGGGTGGCGGCGCCCGCCGGGGGCCATGAAACACCATGGCCTCCGACTTGCTGAGGGCCACCTCCAGGCCTAGGCGACGTATGCGGCTCACCACCTGTGAGACCGCAGCCGTCGCCAACAACGCTGCCTCCCTGTGCGAGCTCCCCCGGGCAGTGACCAGCGTGTCATCCGCATAACACGTCACGTCGACCCCCGGACTGAGCTCGCCCCTCAGCACCCAGTCGTACCCGATGTTCCACAGGAGCGGGCCTACAACCGAGCCCTGTGGAACACCGCACGACATGCGGCGCTGGTTTCCGCCATCACGTCCCATGTAGGTGACACACCTCTCCGACAAATAAGCCCCAACGATGTGGCGGAGGTAGGGAGGCACCCCATGGTACCGCAGTGCCTCCCGAATACAACTCCAGGGCAGGGTGTTGAAGGCGTTGGAGATGTCCAAAGACACCGCCAACATCACCCCGCCCCGGGACACCGCTTCCTCCGCCAGGACTCTAACCCGCGACACAGCGTGGATTGTGGAGCGCCCATGCCGAAACCCGAACTGGCTGTCGTCCAGGTCCGGCCCCTCTCTGCACAAGTGGCCGACGAGGCGGGCTGCGATTATCCGCTCGAACAGCTTGCCCACCTCGTCTAGCAGCACTATGGGCCGGTACGCGGACGGCGAGTCCGCAGGGCGCCCCGCCTTCCTGAGCAGGACCAGACGACCAGATTTCCACAACGTGGGAAACTGGCCCTGCTCAAGGCACGCTGTGTAGAGTCCTCTCAGTTGGGGCTCAAGCTCCTTCAGAGCGAGGGCTAACACGCAGCCGTGGATCCCGTCGGGCCCCGGAGCCACATTCTTGGCCCGGAGCCGCATCACGGCTGCCCTCAGCTCTGCCTGTGTCACCTCTGGGACGCTGATGGCGTTCTCCACCTCTGTAGACTCTGCGGCTGTGGGCAAAGCCATCGGCGGCGGAGTATGCTCCGCTCTTGCCGGGAAGAGGGCTGCAACCACCTCTTCCAGCAGCTCGGGTTGGAGACTCTCCGTAAGTGGGGGCGCCGCGGCTCGAAGTTTCCCTCGGACCGCGCGATAAGGGCGCCCCCACGGATCCCCGTCTAGAGTCTCCAACATCTCCTCCCTGGCTCGCGTCCTCGACGCGCCGATGGCCAGCCACAGAGTCTCCTTAGCCGCGCGGTACACCTCATACAGCGCGGCTTCTTCGTCAGGGACCCGACGACGTCTCCTCCGGTTTTGGTGTACTGGCGCCTAACCGCCACGCACGCGACGCGCAGCTGTGCGATTTCGGCTGTCCACCAATACACCTGGCGCCTTGCGGACTGTGCGTGGACCCGGGGCATGGACGCGTCGCAAATTTGCGTCATCGCCCCGCGGAACCACAGCGCCTCCTGGTCGACGTCGACGGGTCCGTTCGTTGCCGACTCCCGGCTCCAGGCCTGGACAATAGCGGCCTCCTCGAGAAGCTCCCTGTCGATGTGCTTACGCGCCCAGCGTGGACCGTCCGTTCGCGGGGCCGGTGGACCGCGGCCGCCGGCGGTCTGGGCGGAGACGTCGAAGCGGATGTACCTGTGATCCGACAACGTCTCCACCTCCACAGCGACACGCCAGAACCTATGAAATGAAATGAAATGAAATGAAATGAAATGAAATGAAATTGTTTATTCTGTAAATAGGATATCGCAATCACTTTTACACGTCATATTATTAAAAAAATAAAATAAGCTAGATGAGGTCGGCGTTTCCTATCTGACTACTCTGAGAAGAAAGGCCGAAACAAACTCAGAGGTCGCAGTCTCTTTTAAGGTCCAGACATAATCTTGGTCAAGCCATATGAGGACCATGTAGTTTAATGTCTGAAATGGTCTTTTGAGGAAAGAACCACACAGATTTGAGTGGACCTGTCCAGTCAGTGCAAGCATTTGTCAGTAACCGAGGAGCTCAACTCAGAGCTGAAGGAGCTCAACGACTCGACGAACAATACCAAAAAAAGGACATTTGGGTAGGCCGCAGAAAGTACTCAAAACTGCCAGACCATCATTAAAACAGGGAAAGAGGAGCAAAAAATATAAAATGATCCACATAGTCCTCACATTCACAATAATCAAAACAAAATAATACTTACAAAGTAATAATGTCATGTTGTATAAAGAATAATCAACAATGTCAATTTGTAGGTATATAAAACTGGTATAATTTAATGATTTTAGATACTAATTAAAGTTAAAATGTCAAGTTCTAGGGTTTTTTCAAGGCTTAGCAGAGCGAGCAGCTCAATCCCATGCATTTCTGTCTTCTAAATAATCCGAAATTTTATAGTACCCTTTTTTACATAGTTTGGTTTTAATACTGCTTTTAAATCGTTTAATGGGTAAGTTTCTAATATCAATGGGAAGTTTGTTGTAAAAGCGTATACATTGACCCATGAACGAGTTGCCTACTCTGTGGAGACGAGTGCGATGTACAGCAAGATTGTGTTTATTCCTAGTATTTATACTATGAATATCGGACATTTTCTTAAAATTTGATATATCCTTGTGTACATACAACAGGTTTTCAAATATATATTGTGAGGCTACAGTCAGAATATCTATTTCTTTGAATTTTTCTCTAAGGGAATCTCTTGGACCTAGGTTGTAAATGGCTCGAACAGCCCTTTTTTGTAAAACAAAGATATTATTGATGTCCGCACAGGTTCCCCAGAGAAGAATCCCATAGGACATAAGACTATGAAAATAGCTAAAATAAACAATTCTGGCTGTATCTACGTCGGTTATCTGTCTAATTTTTTTAACAGCATAGGCGGCCGAACTAAGCTTTCCTGACAATTTTTCTATGTGTGGGCCCCATTGTAATTTGCCGTCAATAGTTATTCCAAGAAAACTAAACCACTAACCTAACCTAACTAACCTAACCTAACCTAACCTAACCAGTCACGCGGCACCCCTCGCCGCGAGCAGATCATTTTTAAGTCGCTCCGCGGTCGAAATATCCTTAAAATAAGTAAAAGTGCGAATTTTAACCCAAAATTAGTACCAGAGTGAGTGTTTCAGTGTGTCTCATAAAAATATTCTAGTGCCCCGGCGAAAATCCTATTGATTTACCCTGGAAATCCCGAAAACCATATTTTTGGAGGTTAACTTGCAAAAAATTGCGAGTTGAAAACAGTTTTCTGCGTGCGGCGCCTGATTCATCGCGGTACCCCCCATATTTTATACTGCTGTTTTGAGGGGAGCACTTTGCCCCACACCTTGGCAAAGTTTTGGATTTTTCCCGTCTCGCCCCTCTGAGCTACAAGGAAAAAACGAAAATCCACGTGCAGCGTGACTTCGGAACCAGAGTTCTCAAGATCACAGTCACCATCACATCTGGGAGAGGACCTTGTAAGCAGCATACTACAGTTTCTTGCAGGTCGATAGGTGCCTTGGGAGCGAAGATAAAATTTTTTGAAGATTTTTCAAGTCACACCAATTTTGTGACAGCCCTAACTTGAAGGAACGATCTTTTACCCCTTCTTTTTAATTTATATTTAGACTATATATTTTGTAGACAATCTATGTATAAATTTTCAGATTTTTCTCGCATAGATTTGTAAAGTTATTTAAATTCAAAAATACCTATTGAAATACCTAACTTTTATTTAAATTTTAAGTATTAATTTTCCAAAAGGGGGGCAAGCGCCTTTAAACTCATTATTAGTCCTTTATTCTTAATTAAATTTTTTAATCCCATAATTTTATTTTTTCAGTCACAACTTTCAGAAAAACCGTCTTTTTGCGGTTGTTGGTTTTGATAGTTGGGTTTTCAAATAGGTATTACCCAAAATATTTGTATATACCACGCAACATTTTTAGCATATGTCAAAAGTACGGTTCTTTATCATCATTAGTAATTTTTTCCAAAATTTTCTGGCTAGTCGTTACCAAGTTGTGATTTTTTATCCTTAATGTGGGCTGTCCTGAAAACCGCACGATAACTGTGTTTTCAGTTTACAGGAAAACCAAGCGTCCTAGACCAATTCTGACAATTTTATCGCCCCCCCCCCCCCCTAACAACCCCCCCCACGGTTTGTACAGGAGACAAACCCTTTGAGACCCCTCCGATCATTTGGACTAAGTTTCATCCCCCTACCCCAATTTTTGCACATTGACTTAGTCTCTGGGGTTGAAATTACCTCACTGTATATTTCAAGCCATATCTCCTAGACCCCTGGTCCGGAACACTTCGGGTTTTCAGTTTGGGGTAGAGCAGACCCTAGGCTCTCTACAAAAAGGGAGCGTCTCTAGGTAGAGTCTCAAGGAGGGTTGTAAGAGTAAAATAACTGCAATTTTGACCTGGTTTTATCTGCAAAGCCGGACTGTCTCTGGAAGCTATCCGTAGTAGCTGAGAGTCGACTCTAGGTAGAGTTTATTTTTGTTTTTATTAATTTTCTTATTGAAATTTGACAAATAATTGCTACTTATAACATCGGTTTAACGCACTCTATGCAGAGCATATTATTGTTAATTTAATTTAATTTTAGTTTTAATTTAATTTATTTCATCTTATTTTATTTTATTTTACACGTTTGTCACTTGACAAAAAAATATTTACGGACTTACTGACGCATCCCTGTGGCCAAAGAAAATGTTCGGAATTAGAACTCCGGCTAAAAAGACAATGATCACTAGCGGATCTCCAAGTGATGACGAAAGGGCTGGACCCTCGACAGAAACGACGCAATCCTCAAACGTGAGGAAGAGCATAGGAGAATGGGAGGCTTCAAAAACCGCGCCGAAATCTCCAAACTCACCGCGAAAAATAATGCCGCTAGCACCAACTAAGCCAAAGATGAAAGTGATTGCAACCGAGGATAAACCACAAGGACGCCGAATGTCCGCAGATCCGCCAATCAGCTCCCCGAAACAAAAGAGGGTATACCCTGACAGAGTTTCTGAAGCACGCATCTGCATCAGGAAAGCAAAAACGGCTCTGGGAGAATCCCGGAATTTACGAGCTGACATCAAAAGTGAAGTCACACAGGCGGTGGAGCGACTGTTCCAGCTAGTGAAGGAGTCCGAAGCTGCGAATTTGTCTGCAAAAACTGCTGACTACAGCAAAGAAGTAGAAAGGACACAGACAGAACAAGAAGTACAAGAAAACAACGGTGAAATAAATAAAGGCCATCTCTCCCAGATAATAGAGGAGCACGCTAAACTCATACAAGAAAGCATCATCAAAATGGAGGAATTAAAGAAAGAACTAGAGACTAGCAGACAAACTGTCGAAAAAAGAGCCACGTACGCAAACATTGTAGCCACTGCCCCTAGGAACATAGCGCCAGAGCACACAGCTCTCCACTCAATAGTGGTAGCCTCGACCGACAAGTTAGAAACTGGAGACGAGGTTATCGAAAAGATCCGGAAAGCTGTGAACGCAAAAGACGGATTTATAACAGTGGACAGGGTGAGAAAGGCCAAAGACCGTAAGGTTATAGTGGGGTGCAGAACAAGGGAAGATAGGCAAAAAGTGAAGGAAAGGCTGTGTGTGGGAGGGGATCTCCTAGTGGAGGAGGTGAAAAATAAAGACCCGTTGATAGCTCTGAAGAATGTTTTCAATTACAACACCGATGAGGACATCCTGGAAGCTTTTAAAAACCAGAACACAGACCTCTTCAAAGATCTGAAGAGTGAGGACAACAGGATGGAAATAGCCTTCAGGAGGAAGAACAGAAACCCCCACACAAATCACGTAATTATGAGGGTGTCGACTCAGCTATGGAACAGAACACTGCACAAAGGGGCCATACACATCGACATCCAGCGCATTAAAGTGGAAGACCAGTCTCCACTGGTCCAATGCACATGCTGCTTAGCGTATGGCCACAGCAAGCGTTTCTGTACTGAAACTGTAGACAAATGCAGTCACTGCGGTGGCCCTCACATCAGAACGCAGTGCCCTGACTGGCTCGCCGGAGCAGCTCCATCATGCGTGAATTGCTTGCAAGCAAAACACGCCAGTACGGAACACAGTGCGTTCAGTAATGAATGCACTGTGCGCAGAAGATGTGAGGCAATGGCGAGGGCGAGGGTAGCTTACTGCTAACGCGGAGGGCACCCACATTCTAAATAGGGCAGGCAACTCCACCGGAGGATACGCAGTGGCCCAGGCCAACCTCCAAAGAAAGGAGTTGGCAACAAACGAGCTCATGGCAGAAGCCACAGACAAGAAAATGGGATCCCTTCTTTTCGCATAATGTTCTTTGTCCTAATATACTTCGGCATAACGATTTTGACACAATTTGTTTTGGCATAATAATACTTCGGCATATTTTTTTTAGGCATACATTTTATGTTGGCATAATCATCTTAAAGACTAATTTGTTTTGGCATAAATTTGATTCGCATAACGTTAGTAGGCCTAAAGACTATTAGCATAATAATATTTAGGCATACAATTAATATGGTATCCTGCCTTTTCGCCGAAAATTGTTTGGCAGATTATCACTTGCCAACCATGCCACGTTTCGCCGATGTTTCACTTTGACAACTAACGATTAGGTAGCAAATTTTTGTATGACAACGTTTCATTTGGTAGAATTATTGTTAAGCTGATTATTATAGTGACGTTTGGGACATTTATCATTTGTCAAACATTTCAATCTTAGGTTACGATAGGTTAGGTTAGGTTAGAGTATGACAAACAACGCACGAGCCGAGCGAGCGAAGCGAGCGTGCCTCGGCAGCGGCCGGCGAAGTGCTAGAAGCGAATCGCTTTTGTAAAAAGAAACAGTTAAGTTAGGTTAGGTCACATTAAAGATAAAGTAAAAAACACTCACTCACTGAGCAATCTTCAATACACTCACTCATTCTAATTGAACTCTACTTGAAAGTTGGTATTTAAAAAAGTGTCATTATGAAAAGCAGACCAAACGTACAGTTGGTAACTGTGAGGTTGGGAAATAAAACAAAATTATATGATAAGTTGGCAAATGATTATTCAGCAAAATAAAATTCTGCGAAACGTTAGTTGCCAAGTGAAAATCTGGCAAACAATTTTCGGCGAAAAGGCAGAGATCCGTTTTAATATCATTATGCGTAAATAAATTTATGCTTTAGGATATTATGCTTAAAAAAGTTATGCTTTTCAACTTTATGCTTAATAAATTTATGCTTTAGAATATTATGCTTAATCATTATTATGGTTAGACAAATTATGCTTAAAAAAATTATGTGTAAGCTGTTATGCGTAATTATATTATGCGAAAATATAATTATGCCAAACAAAATTATGCTAAGTTATATTAGGTCTTAAAATTTTATGCAAATGGATAGGGAACCCAAGAAAATCGCCTTCGTCATGGTCCAGGAGCCGTATGTCGGCGCGATCCGAAGGATGAAGAGCTATCGAGGCGTGCGGGTGTACCAGTGCGAGGACGATGGAAGAGGGACTGTTAAAGCGGCCGTGATCGTTTTTGATCATGACTTAGACGTCATCCAGTGCCCAGAACTCACTACAAACAACATCGCAGTGGTGAAGATCCGATCCAAAGCCTGGGAAATTGCTGTAGTCTCTTTTTACTTCGAACCGGATCAGCCCATAGAACCATACGTGGACCAAATACGAAGGACGATAGAGAAAGCCGGGCCAAGAAAACTGCTCATTGGAGGCGATGCCAACGCTAAGAATACCTGGTGGGGTAGCATCGTAAATGACACCAGGGGCATAGAAATGTACGGGATTCTGGAAGAGTCGGAAATGCAGGTACTCAATAGAGGGGATTTCCCCACTTTTGACACAGTAAGGGGCAACATGAGATACAGCAGTTTCGTCGATGTTACAGCCTGCTCGACAGACATGCTGAGTCTCGTGGAAGACTGGAGAGTTGACCAAGAAGTGACGAGCTCGGATCACAACACGATCCGGTTTCAGCTGCGCTTACAGAGAGAAAAAGGGATCAACATCCAAAGGACCACTCGACTCTACAATACCAAGAAGGCAAATTGGGACATCTTCTTTGAGAAAATGGAACAATTTCTAGCGGAACATAAAATCAACGCAATTGCAATAGGTAGAGTCGAGCTCAGGCATCAGCTGAGAGACATGGTAGAGACGATAACAAACGGCATAACTCTAGCCTGTAAAGACAGCATGCCACTTAAGTCGCAGCACACCAAATTCTCTTTGCCATGGATGACAGAGGAGCTCTCACTCTTAAAAAATGAGGTCATCACTAAAAAGCGGAGGATCCGCAACGCAGCGAAGGACCGCAAGGAAAAAGTCTTCAAAGAGTACCTGCAAGCAAAAGAGACTTACGAATGCCAAGCCAAGAAAGCCCAAATAGCAAGCTGGAAGACCTTTTGCCAGAAGCAAGATAAGGAGGGAGTATGGGAAGGCATATACAGAGTAATCGGTAAGACCGCCAAACGTCAAGAGGAGCTGACCCTTAAAAAGGATGACATGTTCTTAAGCCCACGAGAATCGGCAACCCTATTAGCCGAAACCTTCTACCCTGAGGATTCCGAAGAGAGTGATAACTCACATCATCGCCAAATTAGAGAGATCGCGAAGCAAGTAAACGCCCCGTGTCATAATGAATAGCATGATCCACCGTTTACGGAAGAAGAACTAAAGACCGCGAGTATGAGTTTTAATCCAAAGAAGGCACCTGGAGCGGATGGCTTCACGGCGGACATATGCAGTCGAGCAATCCTCGGGAGGCTGGAAGTGTTCCTTGCCCTGTATAATAAGTGCTTAGAGATAGGTCACTTCCCGGACATATGGAAGGAGGCCACAGTGGTGGTATTGAGAAAACCGGGCAAGGACGACTATCAGAATCCCAAGGCCTATAGACCTATCGGCCTGCTACCAGTCTTGGGCAAGATTCTGGAGAAGATGGTAGTAGCAAGGATCAGGTGGCACCTAGTACCGCGGATTAGTACTCGCCAGTATGGTTTTATGCCACAAAGGAGCACCGAAGACGCCCTCTATAACCTAGTGAACCATATCAAGGGAAACATAGAGCAGAAAAAGCTCGTAACCCTAGTTTCACTGGATATAGAGGGGGCCTTCGATAGCGCCTGGTGGCCGGCTATCAAGGTCAGACTGGCTGAGGAAAAGTGTCCGGTCAATATAAGGAGGCTACTAGATAGTTATCTCGACTGCAGAAAAATCAGGTTGAGGTATGCCGGGGAGGAACACACTAGGAACACTCAGAAAGGTTGCGTCCAGGGATCCATTGGCGGCCCGATACTCTGGAATGTACTCCTAGACCCCCTGTTACACGGTCTGGAAAAAGAGGGAGTATACTGTCAGGCATACGCGGATGACGTGGTGATGGTCTTCAGCGGGAATACAGGTCTGGAGGTCTCGAGGCAGGCCAATGCCGCTCTCGCCTATGTTCGGGAGTGGGGAGTCCGGAACAAGCTGAAGTTTGCACCGCACAAAACCTGTGCAATGGTGCTGACGCGTAAACTCAAGTACGACACCCCGCTCCTGAGGATGGGAGGGACCGACATTGGAATGTCGAGGGAGATAAAGATTCTGGGACTTACTCTAGACGACAAGATGACTTTTAACACCCACGTTGCAAGAGTTTGTAAAAAGGCAGCAGACCTGTATAAACAGCTCTCTAGAGCCGCAAAAGTAAGTTGGGGACTGCACCCTGACGTCATCAGGACAATTTACACGGCTGTAGTGGAACCGGTTATCTTATACGCCGCAAGCGCATGGGCACCAGCGGCCAAGAAAATCGGAACGCAGAAAGCTCTGAATGCAGTGCAGAGGGGATTTGCACAGAAACTGTGCAAGTCCTACCGCACGGTATCTCTGAACTCGGCTCTGTTACTGGCCGGGATACCGCCTCTGGACCTTCGAATACAGGAGGCAGCCGCCCTGTACAACGCAAGGAGAGGATCGTCTCGTCTCGTACTGGGAGATAGGGAGACTGAACGTGTGGTGGGATTTGCGGAGATTCCACATCCGGCTCTGCACGTAGAGTTGACCTTCGGCAGCTTGACCACTCAAGAACAGGTCGACAACAGCAACGAGCAGGCGCTTAAAATCTACACTGACGGGAGCAAGCTTGAGGGTAAGGTTGGAGCTGCGCTATCCATATGGAAGAGTGAGATAGAGACAAAGGCCATCAAGCTTAGTCTAGCCGAGTACTGTACCGTCTACCAAGCGGAGATCCACGCTATATGCAGAGCAACGAAAGAGACCCTGAAGCGCATAGAGAAGGAATACTGCATATATAGCGATTCAAGGTCGGCCCTGGAGACCGTCACCAACTACAATGCCTTGCATCCATTAGCGGTAGAGACACGTGAAAACCTGAAGAAGGCTTTCAATCAGGGGAAAGCTGTGAATTTCTACTGGGTGAAAGCGCATGCGGGTCTCACAGGAAATGAACGCGCTGATCAGCTCGCAAAAGAGGCTGCACTCTCGAGCCGGAGGAGTCCCGACTATGACCAGGTTCCTGTCTCATTCGTCAAGAGAATAATCCGAAAGGACTCCCTTGACGAGTGGAACGGGAGGTACAAGTCGGGCGACACAGCCTCCGTAACGAAAGTGTTCCTCCCGGATGCCGTGGACGCCTACAGATTAATTAGAACCATGAGACCAGCGGGCTTGCTGACGCAGGTACTCACGGGACATGGGGGGCTCTCCCAATACTTGCATCGGTTCAAGTGTAAGGAGAGTCCTGCATGTGCTTGTGACCCTGATACTATAGAAACGATTTTTCATTTATTACTGGAATGCCCGATACACAGTAGGGACAGGTACGACTTTCAGCAGAGAAATGACATTCAAATAAAAAAGGAAAACCTAGAGACTCTACTTAGTGACAAATGTACTCGCCAAACTTTTGTAGAATTCTGCATTAAAATAATAAGCACTGTAATTAATAGAAATAAGGTGTAATAAGTATTTACTACAGTATGTATTATAAAAATATATAAATGTAGTAAAGATAAGATATTGTAGTAGAAAATAGTCCATAGAGTTTAAGGATCAGTATGTATGTATAGAGTTTCAGAAATAAGAAGTGTTACGTAAGAACTATTAATAAAAGATAGAAAATAAGTAAGGATAAGTAGATTAAGAACCAACATAGAATGCGAAAGTAGGACAACCAATGTTGTAAAGAAAATGGAAAATTATAAGCATATAGAGATAGGCACAAGGACTGTACGAATAGTTAAAAGTACAACTTGTAAAGAAAATGTCGAAACAGAAGAGCGTATAGGCACAAGCGGTTCTAGAATGCTAATAGAAAGAACTGCCTGTAAAGAAAATGTAAAAATGTAGAGACAGTAAAGTCGGAAATAAAAAGTGTAGGACCCTAAAGGGTAGATTTACACTTTACACTTTTATTTTTGTTTCGTCTATTAAATTGTTTAATCTATTTATCTGTTGTCAATCTACTGTTAGACGTACTTGTGAGGTCCTATACAACCACATAAGTGTTTGACAGACAACTTGGCACTCAAGCCCGTATAATTAATATCTCCTGAACCGGGCACACAATTTCGACGCAGTTGGAATACTAAGCGTATTCTTCCCATAACGAGCTATCAGCAAAATGTTCGGATTCCGTACACCAGCAAAAACGACAAAGGTCACAGAGGAGGACCTCCTCATTAACACGACGGTGACCATAGAGCAGGAAACTCAGGAGACGGGACCAGGACAAAAACAAAAGGGAAAGGACACAAACGCGAGCTCGGTAAACACACGCGAGCCAGACCTCGAGCGTGAGAAAAAGCATTGGAGAGTGGGAGTCCGGCAAACCGGATTTACGACCTAGGACGTCGACTACTCCAAAAAAGGCAGTGCCAATGGAACCACCTCCACAAAAATCAAAAATGATATCCTCACAAGCGCCAACCTCTTCCAGGGCACCTGCTAAAAAGGCATCGACGGAGACTGTCGTAAGCCCCCCTAAGCCCCAGGAACAGCGAAAGTACACAGACCGGCTCGCGGAAGCAAAAGCCTGTGTGACAAAGGCCAAGCTGAACCTTGGAAATTCGCGTAACATAAAAACTGAGATCAAAGCGGGAGTTATACAGGCTATTGACCGGTTGTACCAATTGGTAAAGGAAGGAGAAAGCGTGAAAGCCAAGAGACAAACCACGGAGCCAGAGAAAGAGAAAGAACCTGAAAAAGAAGAGAGGGTTGAAGAAAGAGAATTAGCCAGGAAGTTAGACGAACATATGAAGCTCATCCATGAGAATAACGACAGAATGGAAAAATTAAAGGGAGTCATCGTCAAACAACAGGAAGAACAAGAGAGGCGCACCTACGCGAGTGTGGCGGCGGTGGCCAGGAGGCAACCCCTCGAGCGGTCCGCACTACACTCCGTAGTAATAACTGCGAAAGATGTAACGGAAACAGGCGATGAAGTCCTAAAGAGGATCAGAGAAGTAGTAAACGCCAAGGAGGGCGGAATAGCGGTGGAGAGGATCAGGAAGGCGAAGGACAGGAAGGTGATCGTGGGTTGCAGAACAGAAGCAGAAAGGCAACATATAAAAGAGAAACTTCAAAGAGCCGAAGAGCACCTAAATGTCCAGGAGCTAAAAAATAAAAATCCTCTCGTTGTTCTCAAGGATGTGTTTCAGTATAATAGCGATAGCGACATACTGGATGCGTTATGGAACCAGAACCATAAAGTCCTAAGAGATATAGAAGGAGAGGACAGAAAGGTGGAAATAGTTTATAAAAAGCAAGCACGAAACCCCCAGACTAACCATGTCATCATGAGAGTGTCCCCCAAAGTATGGAATCGGCTGGTCGAAGCTGAATCCATCCTAATCGACCTCCAACGAGTGAAAGTAGCAGACCAGTCGCCACTGGTCCAATGTTCGCTTTGTTTGGGGTATGGGCACGGGAGGCGTTTCTGCACAGAGACTATCGAAAAATGCAGCCACTGTGGTGGGCCACATATGAAGGCAAACTGCACCGATTTTCTCACTGGTATGGCACCAGTATGTTGTAATTGCACGCTCGCCAAAGTGGACAGGAGAGACCACAATGCTTTCAGCAACGAGTGCCCAATACGCAGGAAGTGGGATGCACTAGCAAGAGCAAACGTAGCATACTGCTAAGGTGGTCCCCGGCGGAAGACCCGGCTCTAACTCAAGGCCATATCTTGTAGCCCAAGCGAATCTGCAAAGAAAGGCACTGGCGACGAATGAATTAATGCTTGAGGCAAGCAGGAGGAATGTGGCCTTTGCACTGCTCCAGGAGCCGTATATCGGAGGTATAGCTAGAATGAAGGACTACCACGGCGCGAGAATTTACCAGTGCAACAGGACGGAAGATGGGGCCGTCAAGACAGCAATCGCTGTCTTCGACGGCGATATAGACGTCGCCCAGTGCCCGGAATTTACCACACCCAACGTCACGGTGGTAAAGATGAGGACAGTTACATGGGAGATAGTGGTGGTCTCATTCTACCTTGAACCAAAGCCAGAACCGGTAGGGCCATACTTGGAGCAGCTTAAAAGAATAGAGCGGAACTTCGGCCGGAGAATTATCATGGGAGGAGACGCCAACGCAGAAAACTCTTGGTGGGGCAGCCGAAGGACAAACGGCAGAGGGAGAGAAGTACTCGGGGCCCTCGAGGAAATGGATTTGCAGGTGCTCAATGTCGGCAGCACTCCAACATTCCACACAGTTCGGGGAACCACATTATATTCTAGCCTTGTGGACATAACGGCCTGCACGGAGGAGCTGCTGGGCCTGGTGGACGACTGGAAGATAGATGAGGGCATGACGAGCTCGGACCACAATACCATCACCTTCAGGTTAGGTCTGGAGAAGGCAAAGGGTATACAAATAAGTAGAACCACCCGCAAATTCAACAGTAAAAAAGCAAACTGGGACAAATTTCATGAGAAATTGGCCCAGTTGCTAGGAGAACATAACATAAATAGTACGGAAATAGAAAAAATTACATTTAAAACAGATTAAAGGGACTGGAACAACGGGGAGACTACTGCCAAGCCTTTGCTGACGACGTGGTGCTGGTATTCGATGGTGACTCAGCGACCGAGGTTCAGCGGAAAGCTAATGACGCCCTCGCCCATGTATACCAGTGGGGTGTCACGAACAAGTTGAAGTTCGCACCGTAAAAAACAAATGCGATGATTATAACGCGGAAACTCAAATATGACACCCCGCGCTTGAGCATGGGCGGGGTCGCCATTGGCATGACGCAAGAAATCAAAGTCCTGGGACTAACAATCGACAACAGCTTGACATTTAATAAACACACTGCAAATGTATGCCATAAGGCACTAAGCTTCTACAAGCAGTTGTCGAGAGCTGCAAAGATTAGCTGGGGACTGAACCCCGACGTCATCCGCACCATGTATACTGCAGTAGTTGAACCAGTAATATTATACGCAGCAAGTGCGTGGGCATCCGCAGCCACCAAGTTGTGCGTAAAAAAGAAGTTAAATGTGGTCCAAAGAGGATTTGCCCAGAAACTGTGCAAATCCTATCGCACCGTATCCCTTAACTCGGCCCTTGTGCTGGCTGGGATACTACCCCTCGATCTCCGAATACGTGAGGCAGCTGCCCTGTATGAGGCGAGGAGGGGGGTACCTCAATCAGCACTGGGAGACAGGGACGTCGAGCGACGTACCACAGTTGCTTTGCACCCCGCGGAACATATGAGTCTGCAGTTCATTTGCCTGGCAGACCAAGAACAACTGGGAAACCACTGCACACAAGCAGTGCAGATATTTACGGACGGCAGCAAAATCGAGGGCAAGGTTGGAGCAGCGTTGTCTCTCTGGAGCAACGGTGCTGAAACCAAAAGCCTGAAATTGAAGCTGTCGTCCCACTGTACAGTCTACCAGGCCGAACTGCTGGCCATATGCAAAGCCACGCGGGAGGTACTAAAACGCAACGAAAAGTCATTTGGTGTATATAGCGACTCCAAATCATCATTAGAAACGGTCGTAAACCACCGCTCTCCTCATCCCCTCGCAGTTGAAATTAGGGAAAATCTGCGGAAATGCAAATTACAAAGCAAACGTGTAGATTTGTTCTGGATTAAGGCTCACGCGGGACTGGAGGGGAATGAGAGAGCCGACCAGTTGGCTAAAGATGCAGCACTTAAATTAAAAAGAAGACCGGACTATGACCAGTGTCCGGTTTCATTCGTCAAGCGACAAATCCGAAAGGATTCGCTTGCCGAATGGAATCGGAGGTACAGGACGGATGAAACAGCCGCCACAACAAAATTCTTCTTCCCGGATGCTGTTGACGCTTTCAAAACCGTAAAAAAACTGAAGCCAACAGGGTTATTAACACAAATATTAACAGGTCATGGTGGGTTTTCCGAATACTTGAACAGGTTCAAGTGTAAGGAAAACCCATCATGTATATGCGACCCCGACAAGGACGAAACAGTAACCCATCTGCTGACTGACTGCCCAGCCTATGGCCTGGAGAGGTATGAGCTAGAGCAAAAAATAGGCATAGACATTAAGAAAGAAAACTTTAATGAACTTATAATAAGCAAACAATACAGCGCAGAATTCTTAGAATATTGTATAACAGTAGCACGAAACACCATAAAGAGGAACAAATAGATACAGAAGAATGCTCAAAATTGTATAATTAAGTATATAATAGGAAGCATTAAGTAAATAGATGTAAAAGAATCTTTGATAAGATAAGAATAAGAATAAGAAACCAATAAATGTTAAAGTGTTTACGTTATGGTACTATAGTTAATTTTAAAAATGTACGAGTTTAACGTATGAAGAATGACTTGTCGACGAAAGAAATAGATATAATGTGGTAGAAGATAAGGCTATTGTATAACATAAGATTATAGATTTAATAAAGAAAGCCCAACAAGGTCTCGGATAATGTTCGAGGAACAATATAGCACGCAAAGCCCTGTGATGACGGGTGTTTGTCCTTTCAATAAAAACCTAACCTAACCTAACCTTTTTTTTTTTTTTTTTTTTCCGGGGTGGAAAATCCTCATGGATGTCCTCCGCCCTGGGGCGGGCGGAGGGGTCTGTCAGACTCTTACTGACTAAAAACCACCCCGGTGTTCCGACTCACACCTACAACGGGGGTCGCGGGAACGTAAAAATCTTCCGCAGCCCCCGACTGGTGCCGGCCCGCCATTACGGGCCTCCTCGGGTCAGAGGGGGGAGTGAGGTGTTTGACTCCCCCCGTGACGTCTAAGAGGGGCGCGCGTGGAACACTACGCGCCGCCACCTCGGGTCCTGATGTTTGGGGGGCGACGGACGTCCCCGAGTCCGTCGCCCCTGGACCCATTTAGGGGGGCTGGAAGAGGGCGTTATCCGCCCTCCGCCGACGCCCGGTGCGCCTGCTGCGGGCCGGGTGAGTGGACGAGATCTCCCTCTCCCTTTCCGCAGCCTCCTTCTGCGAGACGACCGTCTCGCAGTAGGAAACCACCGCGTCCCAGGACTCCTCGCTGTCGACCATCGACTCAACGACGGCCGGCAGCGAGAGGTCACTGCCTACTTCTGAGATGAGGGCACGGCGCGGCTCCTCCCAAGCGGCACACTCTGCCAGCGTATGCCGCGCTGTGTCCTCCCGGCAGTCGACGCAGTGGTGACACCGAGCGTCCGGCTCCCTGTTTATGCGACACAGGTACTTCCCGAAGCAACCATGCCCCGAGAGCACCTGCGTCACCCGAAACGACAGGGAGCCGTGCCTCCTCCCGAGCCAGCGCTCGAGCACCGGCCGGACCGCCTCGATGATGTCGAGGCCGGCAGTAGGGCGTGAAAGCCTTTCCCGCCATTCCGCCACCAGGACCTCGCGAAGCAGAGACCGCAGCCGTCGCCAACAACGCTGCCTCCCTGTGCGAGCTCCCCCGGGCAGTGACCAGCGTGTCATCCGCATAACACGTCAGGTCGACCCTCGGACTGAGCTCGCCCCTCAGCACCCAGTCGTACCCGATGTTCCACAGGAGCGGGCCTACAACCGAGCCCTGTGGAACACCGCACGACATGCGGCGCTGGTTTCCGCCATCACGTCCCATGTAGGTGACACACCTCTCCGACAAATAAGCCCCAACGATGTGGCGGAGGTAGGGAGGTACCCCATGGTACCGCAGTGCCTCCCGAATACAACTCCAGGGCAGGGTGTTGAAGGCGTTGGGGATGTCCAAAGACACCGCCAACATCACCCCGCCCCGGGACACCGCTTCCTCCGCCAGGACTCTAACCCGCGACACAGCGTGGATTGTGGAGCGCCCATGAAGAAACCCGAACTGGCTGTCGTCCAGGTCCGGCCCATCTCTGCACAAGTGGCCGACGAGGCGGGCTGCGATTATCCGCTCGAACAGCTTGCCCACCTCGTCTAGCAGCACTATGGGCCGGTACGCGGACGGCGAGTCCGCAGGGCGCCCCGCCTTCCTGAGCAGGACCAGACGACCAGATTTCCACAACGTGGGAAACTGGCCCTGCTCAAGGCACGCTGTGTAGAGTCCTCTCAGTTGGGGCTCAAGCTCCTTCAGAGCGAGGGCTAACACGCAGCCGTGGATCCCGTCGGGCCCCGGAGCCACATTCTTGGCCCGGAGCCGCATCACGGCTGCCCTCACCTCTGCCTGTGTCACCTCTGGGACGCTGATGGCGTTCTCCACCTCTGTAGACTCTGCGGCTGTGGGCAAAGCCATCGGCGGCGGAGTATGCTCCGCTCTTGCCGGGAAGAGGGCTGCAACCACCTCTTCCAGCAGCTCGGGTTGGAGACTCTCCGTAAGTGGGGGCGCCGCGATCCCCGATCCCCGTCTAGAGTCTCCAACATCTCCTCCCTGGCTCGCGTCCTCGACGCGCCGATGGCCAGCCACAGAGTCTCCTTAGCCGCGCGGTACACCTCATACAGCGCGGCTTCTTCGTCAGGGACCCGACGACGTCTCCTCCGGTATCGGGTGTACTGGCGCCTAACCGCCACGCACGCGACGCGCAGCTGAGCGATTTCGGCGGTCCACCAATACACCTGACGCCTTGCGGACTGTGCGTGGACCCGGGGCATGGACGCGTCGCAAATTTGCGTCATCGCCCCGCGGAACCACAGCGCCTCCTGGTCGACGTCGACGGGTCCGTTCGTTGCCGACTCCCGGCTTCAGGCCTGGACAATAGCGGCCTCCTCGAGAAGCTCCCTGTCGATGTGCTTATGCGCCCAGCGTGGACCGTCCGTTCGCGGGGCCGGTGGACCGCGGCCGCCGGCGGTCTGAGCGGAGACGTCGAAGCGGATGTACCTGTGATCCGACAACGTCTCCACCTCCACAGCGACACGCCAGTCACGGACACGGCTCGCGACAGCGGGGCTAGCGAACGAGACGTCCACAATAGAACCGCCCCGCTGCCGAACGCACGTGTGGACCGAGCCCCGATTTAGGACGGTCAAGCCAGTCGTGACCGCCCACTCCTCCAGCGCCTCGCCCTTAGCATCGGTCACGTGGGATCCCCACGCCGCAGACTTGGCGTTGAGATCCCCCAGCAACAGCACCGGGCGAGGGTGGAGTCGGCCCACGACGGCACCCAACTCGACAAGGAACCTCTCGAAGTCGGCGAGACTCTTGTTGGGCGAAAAATACGCCCCAACCGTGCCAATGCCGTCCGCGAGGGCGGCTACCCAGCCGTGACCTCGGGACGGGTTTACTAGAGCCCCGCCAATGATGGCCACCAAACCGTCCAAGTCTCCCACCCAGTTATCCCTGGGGGGGACAAAATACGGTTCGGCGACCACAGCCACGTGAATCGAATACTCTGCCATGCTCTGGAGCAAGAGATCCTGAGCTCTAGCAGAGTGGTTGATATTGCCCTGGAGGAAATGGTAGAGCGCCGTTAAGCGCAATCCATTCCCTCCGCACCATTCCTAGGCCGGGAGTCGGCCAAAGGGCAGCCAGACTGCGGGGGGGGTAAAGAGCCCCCGGCAGCCTTGGCAGCCCCTCTCTTCTTCTTTTTCTTCTTATTGGGGTGGGTACGCCACAGGCCCTTCCGCCCGCCCTGTGCCCGGCAGACCTCCCTGCAGCTGTACAGAGGCTGCAGTTTGGCGCCGCGGAGCACTGGGCCGCCTTGTGGCCGGCCTGACCGCAGCGATAGCACAGCTCGCTGCGGTCTATTTCGGCGGTGCACCGTGCCCTGACATGCCCAATGTCGAGGCAACGGTAGCACCGCAAGGCCTTGGGTTGCAGCCGCTTCACCCTCGCTGCCACCCACCCCACCAATAGACGCCCAGCGTCGGCGACTTTGTTCGCCGCCGCCACCGGGCACCGCACCCAGATCGCGCCGAGCCCAGAAGACTCGACGCGTACCTCGCCTGTCCGGATGTCTTCGGGCGGACATCCACCAGAACGGGCGACAGCCGCCACGACCTCAGCCGGAGTTGTCGAGTCGTCCAGCCCGTCGACACGCAGTTCAGCGGTCTTCATCGGCCTGGACACCCGGACGTCCTCTGGGTTGAGGACCTCCCTAAGCTTGGCGGCCAGGACGTCCGCCCTTTCGCCGCTAGAGGCACCCGACACCTCAAGTAGTCGCGCCCCCGTAACCGCCTGCCTCAATCTGAGGCCGGACGGTATACCAAGGTCGGGGAACGCGACTTTGGCTTTTGCCTCAGTAAGGACCGCCTTATAGGTGACGCCCCTTTCGACGGCTCCGGGCTGCAGCGTGATGACCACAGCCGCGGAGCGTGGGACTCTGATCCTAGGCGGCCCTTGAGCCTTCTTGGGTGCCGATGTCGATGCTCCAGCAGGCACCAGTGGTGGCGGTGCCGTCTTCCTCTTACGGCGGCCCCTCTTGACGACCGCCGTCCAGGTCTCCGTGGTGGACCCGGGTGCAGTCGCCGAGGGCGCGTTCGCTGAGGGTGCGGTCGCCGGGTGGGTGGCCGTCCGAGAAGTGGACGCGGACGCGGCCTCCGCAGGCTTTTTGGTCCCTTTGCCGGCCGCTGGACCCGGTTTAGCGGGCTCCCCGTTCCTCCTCCTATCCGCAGCGAGCGGCGGCCGGAGAATCTCTGCTGGGAGAAGCCTCGGCTCCAGGCCCTGCAGACGGGCATTCAGCATACCCCCACACTGCAGCATGCAGATGCGAACAATCTTCTCGATCTCAGCATCCGCAGGTGCGGGGGCAGGGACCGACAACTGGGCCGGCGGTGTCAAGGCAGCGACGGGAGCGGAATCGGTGGCCGCAGGGCGACTCCGCTGCCATTCTGCGCGTGAACGTGCCCTTCGAGCTGCCAGATTTTGTGGCAACCTTCAGAACAACGTCCACGCCGTCCAAAACTTGGCGACTGAGCGCCACCGCCGACAGGCTCTCTCCGGCAGCCGCCTGAGCAGATCGTCGCTCTCGGGCCAGTCGGGCCATTTCGCCGACCTCGTCAGCCGCCACCGCCTTCCGCTGCGTCCGCCTTGCGGCATTCATCTCCGCCTTGTTGCTTGGCAGCAACAGCGGGGACGCAGCGGAATCTTCACTCGGGTCCCCCTGGGTCCCGTCGCTCTCAGTGCCCATCATTGGTCCCGCCGGCGTAGCGGGCCGCAGAAATCGGCCCCTTAAGTCGCGGTCCGGTAACCGAGCGGAGCCTCCGCCAGCTCCCACTCGCTCACGCCCCCTCTGCGCAGTACCAATTTTGGCTACTGCCAGGTTTTCCTCGCTAGAGGAAAGGGAGTGTTTCCCCTTTAATGCGCTGATGTGACTGCGCCTGTCCTGGTCGGACAGTCGGTCCTTCTCAGGACATGAGCCTCCTCGGCTCTTGTTCAGTTATCCCTGGGGGGGACAAAATACGGTTCGGCGACCACAGCCACGTGAATCGACCACTCTGCCATGCTCTGGAGCAAGAGATCCTGAGCTCTAGCAGAGTGGTTGATATTGCCCTGGAGGAAATGGTAGAGCGCCGTTATGCGCAATCCATTCCCTCCGCACCATTCCTAGGCCGGGAGTCGGCCGAAGGGCAGCCAGGCTGCGGAGGGGGTAAAGAGCCCCCCGCAGCCTTGGCAGCCCCTCTCTTTTTTCCTTTCTTGCTGGTGGCGGGCGCGCCACAGGCCTTTCCGCCCGCTCTGTGCCCAGCGGGCCTCCCTGCAGCTGTACAGAGGCTGCAGTTTGGCGCCGCGGAGCACTGGGCCGCCTTGTGGCCGGGCTGGCCGCAGCGATAGCACTGCTCGCTGCGATCAGTTTCAGCGGTGCACCGTGCCCCGACATGCCCAATGTCCAGGCACCGGTAGCACCGCATGGCCCTGGGCTGCAGCAGCTTGACCCTCGCTGCAACCCAACCCACCAACAAACGCCCACTGTCAGCGACTTTATTCGCCGCCGCCACCGGGCACCGCACCCAAATCGTGCCGAGCCCGGAAGCGTCGGCGCGCACCTCACCCGACCGGACGTCTTCGGGCGGACATCCTCCAGTTTTGGCGATGGCCGCCACGACCTCAGCCGGGGTCGTCGAGTCGTCCAGGCCCTCGACACGCAACTCCACGGTCGTCATTGGCCTGGACACCCGGACGTCCTCCGGGTTGAGGACCTCCCTCAGCTTGGCGGCCAGGATGTCCGCCTTTTCGCCGCTAGAGGCACCCGACACCTAGAGTAGCCGCGCTCCCGTAATCGCTGGCCTCATTTTGAAGCCAGACGGTGTGCCGAGGTCGGGGAACGCGACATTCGCTTTCGCCGTTGTGAGGACCGCCTTGTAAGTGACGCCCCTTTCGACGGCTCCGGGCTGCAGCGTTATAACCACAGCCGCGGAGCGTGGGGCTCTGACCTTAGGCGGTCCCTTTACCTTCTTCGGTGCCGGTGCTCTAGCGGGCGTCGGAGGCGCCGTCTTCTTCCCATGACGGCGGCCTCTTTTGACGACCGTCGCCCAGGCCCCTGTGGTTCCCTGAGCCGGGAGGAGCCTCGCCTCTATTGCCTCCAGTCGGGCACTTACCATCTTCCCACACTGCACAATGCAGATGCGCGCGATCTTTTCGACCTCCGCATCCGCAGGTGCAGGCATCGAAGATGGGACCGGTGATGACAGCGCCACTATAGGAGGGGAGCCGGCTACCGCGGGAGTTGCCCTCTGGGCGGCAAACTGCCGCTTGAGGTCCTCCAACTCGGATCGGAGACGGCCATTCTCCTCCCATAGCTTCGCCGTCTCCTCCGTGCTTGTGCGACTAAGGAGGACCTCAACCGCCTCCTTTATGCCGTCTGCCGCCTCTTTAAGAGCACGCGTGAATGTGCCCTTCAAATTGCCAGATTTGGTGGCAACCTTCAGGACGACATCCACGCCGTCCAACACTTGGCGACTAAGCGCCACCGCCGATACGCTACCGCCGTCAGCCATGCGAGCAGAGCGCCGCTCTCGGGACTGTCGGGCCAACTCGCTGACTTCGTCAGCCGCGACAGTCTTTTGCTGCGATCTCTTGGCAGCATTGGCCTCCGCTCTGTTGACTTCCAGCATGACAGCGGAGCCCCCCCCAAGGACCGCCACCGTGGGCTCGAGGACCACTTGTCTGGACCCCGACTCACTACCTGCGCTGGGCAACGGCGTGTCGGGGCGCTTAAGAAGGCGCCCCAGAGAGTTCCGCGACCCCGCTCCACCAGCTGCACGACCCCGTCCTTTCCTGCCCTTCGGCACCTTAGCCGGTACGTTCTCTTCACTGGAAGAGAACCCCGCGTGCTCCTCATCCACCTTGCGTGCGTGCTTCTTCCAAAACTTGGACGCACGCTCAGCCCCCTCCCCTTTCGTCCGCGAGCGCTTTGAGCTTACGCTCGCCACGCTCGCCACACTCATTCTATCAGATGCGGTATCACAATCTGACACCACACCAACACCCATCTGCTCGACCAATACGATCGGCACCTTCTCTTGTTCTTGTGTTTTATTTATTTTGTTTTCCATATTTAATCCCACGAGTCGATATAGGTCACAAATGTCCACCGGGTAGAGCCTAGATGCCCGGTAAGCCTAAATACTGTAGAGTGCGGCAGGTATCTGCAGGGGAAGCGCTAGCGACTGGTCCCTCACCAGCCACTCATCCTCTCGCCGCGCTTCAAAGCTTAGGATTAGGTGGTTTTTTATCTTAGAGGTATCCTTCCTCTGGGCCAGGCAATTAAGCCAAGCCCCCGACGGCGGCATTAAACATGCCTCCGTTTGCTGTCCGGCCAACCCGACTCAGCGAACCCGCCGAAAGTTCTCTCGTTGAAGACAACTCCTCAACGAGAGAAACACGCGCCGCCTTGGTGCACCTGCACCGCAGCGGCATGGTCACGTCAACTGTCGATCTTCTATCGTCGATCGATCAGGAGCGACCCCGTACCGGTACCTCTCTTAGTCTGGTCTCTCACTTGGGCCTTTCCGGCATGAGTAACTCTACTGGCAGAGCCCCAAGATCATTGAGACGCGCAAGCCCCACCACGACGACAACGTGGAGACACCCTCGGTGGGGAACCTGACCAAACCTAACCTAAGCTTTTTTTTTTTTTTTTTTTTCCGGGGTGGAAAATTCTCATGGATGTCCTCCGCCCTGGGGCGGGCGGAGGGGTCTGTCAGACTCTTACTGACTAAAAACCACCCCGGTGTTCCGACTCACACCTACGCCGGGGGTCGCGGGAACGTAAAAATCTTCCGCAACCCCCGACTGGTGCCGGCCCGCAATCGCGGGCCTCCTCGGGTCAGGGGGGGGAGTGAGGTGTTTGACTCCCCCCGTGACGTCTAAGAAGGGCGCGCGTGGAACACTACGCGCCGCCACCTCGGGTCCTGATGTTTGGGGGGCGACGGACGTCCCCGAGTCCGTCACCCCTGGACCCATTTAGGGGGGCTGGAAGAGGGCGTTATCCGCCCTCCGCCGACGCCCGGTGCGCCTGCTGCGGGCCGGGTGAGTGGACGAGATCTCCCTCTCCCTTTCCGCAGCCTCCTTCTGCGAGACGACTGTCTCACAGTAGGAAACCACCGCGTCCCAGGACTCCTCGCTGTCGACCATCGACTCAACGACGGCCGGCAGCGAGAGGTCACTGCCTACTTCTGAGATGAGGGCACGGCGCGGCTTCGCCCAAGCGGCACACTCTGCCAGCGTATGCCGCGCCGTGTCCTCCCGGCAGTCGACGCAGTGGTGACACCGAGCGTCCGGCTCCCTGTTTATGCGACACAGACACTTCCCGAAGCAACCATGCCCCGAGAGCACCTGCGTCACCCGAAACGACAGGGAGCCGTGCCTCCTCCCGAGCCAGCGCTCGAGCACCGGCCGGACCGCCTCGATGATGTCGAGGCCGGCGGTAGGGCGTGAAAGCCTGTCCCGCCATTCCGCCACCAGGACCTCGCGAAGCTGAGACCGATGCAGCTCTATGTGTCGCTGCATCGGTTGCTCACCCCGCGCCCTCGCTTCCTCGCGCCACCGATACGATGACGCGAGTACTTTCGCCTCGAGGTCCCAGGGCGGGGATCCGGCCAGTGCACAACCCGCCTCGTAGGAGATCGTGCCTTACCCCCTGATGACTCTGACGGCCATCGCTCTCTGCGGCCTGCGCAGGACTGCGATACTACCGGCCGTCAGGTCAGCCGCCCAGATCGGGGCCCCGTAAAGGGCCATCGATCGCACGATCCCCACGTAGAGCCGCCTACAAGCGGCGCTCGGGCCCCCCAGATTGGGAAGCAGCGTTGACAGCGCCCCAGCAGCGCCCAGCAACTTGGGCGCCAGCCGTCGGAAATGGGGACCGAAGTCCCACCGGCTGTCGAGCACCAATCCCAGATACTTCATGGTGGACTCGACAGCGATCCGAGCCCCCCCGACCACGATGTGTGAGCCGGGTGGCGGCGCCCGCCGGGGGCCATGAAACACCATGGCCTCCGATTTGCTGAGGGCCACCTCCAGGCCTAGGCGACGTATGCGGCTCACCACTTGTGAGACCGCAGCCGTCGCCAGCAACGCTGCCTCCCTGTGCGAGCTCCCCCGGGCAGTGACCAGCATGTCATCTGCATAACACGTCAGGTCGACCCCCGGACTGAGCTCGCTCCTCAGCACCCAGTCGTACCCGATGTTGCACAGGAGCGGGCCTACAACCGAGCCCTGTGGAACACCGCACGACATGCGGCGCTGGTTTCCGCCATCACGTCCCATGTAGGTGACACACCTCTCCGACAAATAAGCCCCAACGATGTGGCGGAGGTAGGGAGGTACCCCATGGTACCGCAGTGCCTCCCGAATACAACTCCAGGGCAGGGTGTTGAAGGCGTTGGAGATGTCCAAGGACACCGCCAACATCACCCCGCCCCGAGACACCGCTTTCTCCGCCAGGACTCTAACCCGTGACACAGCGTGGATTGTGGAGCGCCCATGCCGAAACCCGAACTGGCTGTCGTCCAGGTCCGGCCCCTCTCTGCACAAGTGGCCGACGAGGCGGGCTGCGATTATCCGCTCAAACAGCTTGCCCACCTCGTCTAGCACTATGGGCCGGTACGCGGACGGCAAGTCCGCAGGGCGCCCCGCCTTCCTGAGCAGGACCAGACGACCAGATTTCCACAAAGTGGGAAACCGGCCCTGCTCCAGCCACGCTGTGTAGAGTCCTCTCAGTTGGAACCTAACCTAACCTTTTTTTTTTTTTTTTTTTTTTTTTCCGGGGTGGAAAATCCTCATGGATGTCCTCCGCCCTGGGGCGGGCGGAGGGGTCTGTCAGACTCTTACTGACTAAAAACCACCCCGGTGTTCCGACTCACACCTACGCCGGGGGTCGCGGGAACGTAAAAATCTTCCGCAACCCCCGACTGGTGCCGGCCCGCCATCGCGGGCCTCCTCGGGTCAGGGGGGGGAGTGAGGTGTTTGACTCCCCCCGTGACGTCTAAGAGGGGCGCGCGTGGAACACTACGCGCCGCCACCTCGGGTCCTGATGTTTGGGGGGCGACGGACGTCCCCGAGTCCGTCGCCCCTGGACCCATTTAGGGGGGCTGGAAGAGGGCGTTATCCGCCCTCCGCCGACGCCCGGTGCGCCTGCTGCGGGCCGGGTGAGTGGACGAGATCTCCCTCTCCCTTTCCGCAGCCTCCTTCTGCGAGACGACCGTCTCGCAGTAGGAAACCACCGCGTCCCAGGACTCCTCGCTGTCGACCATCGACTCAACGACGGCCGGCAGCGAGAGGTCACTGCCTACTTCTGAGATGAGGGCACGGCGCGGCTCCTCCCAAGCGGCACACTCTGCCAGCGTATGCCGCGCCGTATCCTCCCGGCAGTCGACGCAGTGGTGACACCGAGCGTCCGGCTCCCTGTTTATGCGACACAGATACTTCCCGAAGCAACCATGCCCCGAGAGCACCTGCGTCACCCGAAACGACAGGGAGCCGTGCCTCCTCCCGAGCCAGCGCTCGAGCACCGGCCGGACCGCCTCGATGATGTCGAGGCCGGCGGTAGGGCGTGAAAGCCTGTCCCGCCATTCCGCCACCAGGACCTCGCGAAGCTGAGACCGATGCAGCTCTATGTGTCGCTGCATCGGTTGCTCACCCCGCGCCCTCGCTTCCTCGCGCCACCGATACGATGACGCGAGTACTTTCGCCTCGAGGTCCCAGGGCGGGGATCCGGCCAGTGCACAAGCCGCCTCGTAGGAGATCGTGCGATACCCCCTGATGACTCTGACGGCCATCGCTCTCTGTGGCTTGCGCAAGACTGCGATACTACCGGCCGTCAGGTCAGCCGCCCAGATCGGGGCCCCGTAAAGGGCCATCGATCGCACGATCCCCACGTAGAGCCGCCTACAAGCGGCGCTCGGGCCCCCCAGATTGGGAAGCAGCGTTGACAGCGCCCCAGCAGCGCCCAGCAACTTGGGCGCCAGCCGTCGGAAATGGGGCCCGAAGTCCCACCGGCTGTCGAGCACCAATCCCAGATACTTCATGGACCTAACCTAACCTGACCTAACATTGTCAGAACTGAATAACCCTGGGACAGATTTTGATGTGCCTTGGCCTGAGTAAAGGGAGAAGTAATATCTTCAAAACTACAGTGGTTTTATCCGAGGGCGTCGTGGGACCAGCTCCCATATATCCTTGCCCACCATCCTTTTGTGTATGAGTACAATTTATTCTTTAATAAGTTGCAACATCAACAATTATTGAGAAATGAAGACAATTATATTTCTTACTGATTGATTATTGGCCTAGCTAGAGAACTTTCATCATAATCAGTAATGGTGCGATTATAAAATCTAGCAAACGTTTCAGAACTACCGCTCGAGCCGGCAGTCCTGCGAATTTCATCAATATTAACCCCAAGTGCATGCGCACGCGACGTAGATGCGTGACGCGTGCTATGCGCCGTAAACATAGACACATCTAACCCACTATCACTTAATGTGCACTTAATCCAGCGACTAAGTGTTTGCGTGCTTACAGAGCTGTGTGGCTTTTTTGGGCTTATAAAAAGGATGCCAGATTTGCGAAGATCTTTGGTTTATTTAGGTAAAATACTAACGTGTTAGCGGGGCATGTTTCTACACTCTCATTAAAAAAGGGCAAAGTTAATAGGGGTTGCTTAGACCCCACTCGAGAAGTTTTTATTAAATCGGGGATTTTTATAACAATTTTGGATGGCATTATATTGATATTCTCTATACTAATTTTCGACAATGTTTGAACCCTGTGAGTCGTGGTACGGGCTATTAATGTTACACACTATTTTGAAAGTTCGTCGAGTGACAATTGGTCATTGGGGTATTTAGAGCGTAAGAAATTTAGCACACAGTTAGTATCCCACGTTACATTATATTTTGGCCTAGGTGGTCGTAGGCGAAAAACACCTTTAAAAAATCTAAGCATTCGATCGTCTTTAGACATATTTGAGCCCAAAATCAGTGATAAAGCTGATCGATATGAATTTAAAGTCCCATATTGATTACCATTATTAAAAATTTGCGTAAGAAAATATTACTGATGGAACCGAGGCCTCGTATTTATCAACACCTGATTCTTTGCAGAAGGTCCACCATTTTTTTAGACATACGTCATATTGATTCATCGAGTTATTTGATAAAGAAGCCATCATGATATCTATCGATGAAGGTGGCAGGCATCGTCGAGAAAACGCCTCCCGGATAACACTCCGGCAACCAGGGTAAGCGTCGAGTGCACCTGACGGTTGCTGGAATGAGATATCAAAACGTTTTCATTAGGGGTGAATATAATTGGGTCTGATATAAGCAGAGTCCTATATAAAGGATACCACGGTTGCGTGGGCCATAAAGGAGCAATAAAAATTCCTTGAGCATTATCGTTAATAATTTTTCTAAGACTTTTTAAAATAACTGAGAAGGGGGGGAAAGCGTAGAAATAACATGAACCCCAATGGATTGTAAATGAATTTATAGCATAGGCGTCCGGATCTCTATGCCAGGAAACGTATTCCGCACATTTTTTGTTGATACGGCTGGCAAACAAATCTATATCGGGTTGCCCAAACCTATACTTAAGAGTATTGAAGGCTCCCTGTGACAACTCCCATTCTATGTCTGGGTGATTACGACGCGACTCGCCGGTCCGCGATTGTGTTATCACAAGATTGAATATATGAGGCAAATATGTAAAGTTTGCGATCTTCGCACCACTTCCAGATCTCCCTTGATATACCAGTTAAGTGGGGAAATTGAACCCCGCCCATGCGATTGATATATATGCTATAGCAGTCGAATTGTCTACACGAAGTAGTACTTGACAGTCGTATAAATCCTTAGCAAAAAGTTTTAGAGCGATGAAAGCGGCTAATAGCTCTAAATAATTTATGTGCTTATCGCGTTCGCTATTCGACCACTGACCACTTGCATTTTCACCATGACAGGAGGCGCCCCATCCCGTTGTTGAGACGTCAGAAAATATTTCGATGCTATAGTTGTCATCTCTAATACGGTGCTTCGAATTATCAATAACCTTTAACCACCAATGAAAATCAGGCATTAATGAATCAGGGAGAATCAATTGCTTGTTATATATTATATATAATAAAGATTATATAATATAATCTTATATTATATAATCTTTATTATCTTATATTTATTATCTTATCTTATATTATATAAAGATTATATAATATAATCTTATATTATATAATCTTCATCACCCATAAGATTTAAAAATTTGCAGCGCTTGAATTTTTTAGTGTGTATGTGTACCCAGCCGTATTCCACAGCTGGGCAGGCTGACACTAAAATACCTACTAATTGAGCGAAGGTTCTAATTTTGCAACTCCTCGTTTACGGATTTCCTTTTTAATACGCGCTTTTTTATCGGTGGGTAAACTAATTTCTAAGTTGACCGAGTTTATAAATACTCCTAAGAATTTACACATAGTTGAAGGATACAGACTGCTTTTATCATCATTAATAATAAAACCTAAGGAACAAAGAAGTTTCTTTGTGACTGCGACATTTGTTAGCCAGTTTTCGCAAATATCTGCTAATAGTAACCAATCATCTAAGTAGAGGGTAGATAAAAAACCCGCCGTTCGTAATAATTCTACAACTGGTTTCATTATTTTTGTAAATAAGTATGGAGCTGTATTCAAACCGATTGGCAACGCATTGAATTCGAATAATTGGCTATTAAACGAGAATCTAAGATATTTCCGAGAACTTTCATGAATTTTAATAGAAAAAGTCTAAGGTCGTCATAATATAACAGTCCTTAATAACAAGTTTTATAGCGGTTCTTAGGTCCTCTAATTTAAAATGGTGTGTATTAATAAACTTATTTAAATTTTTGAGGTTTAATATGAATCTTATTTTTCCATTTGGTTTAGGAGTGAGGAACACACTAGATACGAATTGACCTGGGCACGGGTCACATTTCGATATGGCTCCTATATCTAATAGGCTATTAATAGCTTCGGAGAAATGAGTAAACTCTGAAGTGGAATAATTTTGCTCTGCAGGTACTACCTTCTGGATTACCTTAGCGGAAAATGTGAGTTGGTATCCGTCATTCCACGACAGTATCGATTGATCACTCGTTATAAGCGACCATTGTTTATAAAAGTACGTCAAGCGACCCGCATACTTAACCGGGTCTAGTAGCGGCGCTGCGGCTGGCGCTGTGGCGGCAACCTCCTCGATGAGCTGACGGGCGGCGGCGGCGACCGCGGCGCTGCAGGCTCGCGGCTCCTCGGCGCAGCTCCCAGCGGCCTGCGCGCTGGAAGAGGGGCTCTTCGGTTTAAATACCTGTGAGGCATTGGGTTGTTTGGTCGTTTTGGTAGGTTTTTATGTACAGTATCGGGCTTCAATTCAGTGCCCGATTTAGTAACGGCTTTAGCCGATTTTATTGTTTCGGACAGGTTGTCGCCGAAAAGGAATTCGTTAATCTTGGTGCCACTTAAGGCGTCCTTCATATCTCCTTTTAGCGCAGATAAAATAAGTTTCGGCGGGTAACGGAGTCATAATGTTGAATGTCGCAAAGGATTCGCGTAGCATCCATTAGTTTGGGTAGTAACTCATTGTTTTTATAAATGAGTTGACTGGTAATTACATGCCCCAAGCAGGAGATAGCACTTGCCATTTGATCCTGTTTGACGACTATGGCCTTGTCACGCTTTGCTGCGGCTTCGGGTATCGCTGCTTTCAACTCCGCGTTCAACGCCGCGGGGCAGAAATATAACGACAGTTTTAGCTATTAATTCTTTCCTACAATCCTTGTCGAAACCCTCGGTAGCAATGTGCTGGAATCGTTTAGATATTTCTTTATGTAAATCTGGTCCGTACTTCACAGATGTCGACGGGTCTTCCCCCAGGATGACCATTGTGTGCTGGTCTAGGTCCGCGTCGATGATGTCACCTGACGATTCTTGCGAGGTACTCGGTTTGTCCGGCAGATTTGCAGGGTCGATTGATATGACGGGATCCAGTGATAGCATAGGATCAACCGAAATTTCAGGATCAGTTGGGACAGCAGGAACCGCGATAGTCTCATCAGGTAGATTACTGATCTCCGGGGAGTTTTGTAACCAATCTTCAGGCTCAATACCCGTGTATTCTAAAGAGAAACACGAAATAGGTAGGTAGTAGAAATGCGATTTAAGGGTATTCTTTTCTTAACAAGAAAAAGCATAATATATTTTTTAATTAACTCGTAGGTAGAAGGAAAGTAGATAAATATCTACTTAATAGTTTAAAAAGTTTCCGGGCAGCAATAAAGGCCCAATGATGCACGTTTACAACGTTTAACGAGTTGTTAGTTATATATTAAAACATAATTTGGTGTTTTGACCCGATTGCCAAGGAACGGTTATGTTTAATCATTAGTCCTTGCGTCGGGACAGCCTACAGACAGCCCGGAGTGCAAGACTTATTTAAACGTAAATACGTTTAGCATTAGACTTTTTATTGAGTATTAGTAGTAAAGTTTGTACGTCGGAAAACCCATAGGTAGTCCGGAGTGCAAAACTTGAGTTTTAACGTAAATACGTTATTTAAATACTCGGTAGGAACTCGTGCACACTGTTACTAACCTGTTTGTTCATACGAAGTACTCGCGATCGAGTCTTGTGAAGGTGGATATAGACGGCGTAATCTGCGTTCATATTTTTGTAATTTCTTCGTTAGATGTTCGTAATCAATAACACTCTTTCTTTTAGACATGATATTTACTGTAAGTAGGTACAGTACAATAAAATGTTAAACGTGTTGAGCGGCTGAACATTAAAATGTGAATGATGAGAGATTCCAAGCCAAGTAATCAGGAAAACACAGATACCCGCAGTTAAAAAAAAAAAAAAACATCTACAGTGTCTGAGTGGCGTCACTTGTGTGTTACTACATGTGAATTATGTTCTAATCTCGAGGACGAAGCGTTAGTATAATTGATTATGTATTAACAATAGTATTTAGCCGCTCAACTGTTGATTGGCCTTTACAAAGCCGATAACTATTAATTTAAATTCTATAGTGTCTCGTTAGTGACAGTTGGAGGTTATTATTATACGAGTAAAGGGGTGATTATAGAATAAGCCAACTTCAAAAAAAACTTTTATTTAATGCAAAGCATATTATAATTTGATTTCCTTAAACTAGGTAGGTACTTTCAAATCCATTTCTTCATAAACTAATAGATCTACTATAGATGTTGGATTGTAGGTATTAAAAAAATATACTATAATTTTAAGTACCTAGGAAAGTAAGTATAAAAATAGGCGTCCGCCAATATCGGGAGCAGGGTTCAAGGTTCAACTGATGGTTGGGCTCAAGAGGCAGGACCTCTTCAGAATCCTACCGTCTAGTATTGAGAGTTTACAAATTAGATTAAGGCTGTACCCTAGCTCAGATTTTATCTCGCTCGCACCATACTACCCGCGACCTGAGTGAGAGCGAGACGGAGTGGGGTGCTAGCAGCTTTGAAAAAATAAACACATAAGACCTGCTTTATAGTTTGTTCAGTTAGTATGCAAAGTTTCATGATCTAATTTGAAGTATTATTTGAATACTAGCGGTTTATGGTTCGATTTAGAGGTAACTTTGGATTTTTTTTTCTATCGAGAAAATTTTATGTAGTCGTGTTTTCGCCACACATAGGACCTAGCATCAATCCTCAACTTTAAGATATATTTATTTCAAAATGAATGCTGCAGTATTTTCGGCATAACTGAGGATCATACTAAGCAATGTGAGGTAGGGTGCGCCCTTAATACAAATGATGGAAAAGCGTAGCGTAGGTGTCCAAGCACACATTCCATACATCTAATGACTCGGACAAGCTAAATGTTCATTTAGAACGAATAGTGAAACAAAAATGTTAGCCAAAAATACTCGGTTTCAAAGAATTATCTTCCTTTAGTCAATGAGTTGTCAGTGACGTCAAAGTTCTCGGTGGTGATTTCTTGCCTCATGGAGTTATAATTGTTGAATTTCTTGGAGGGATAGCGGTAGAACTTGCCGAAGTGATGCTCGGCGTACTTCTCGAACTGCCTCCACTCCCACTCCTCATACTTCCAGGAATCTTTATCCACGAAGAACAGGATGTTGCGCATCCAATTAGGCACGAAGTAGTGCAAGTAGGAGAAGCGCTTCTTCCACACCTTGTGCGTCGTCACGTAGTTACTTCTCTTGCCTCCAAGCCATTCTGGAAGACTGAACAAAGAAACATTTTAACCAGTGGTGCAGGGGTGTTGGCGGGATAGTTCCATAAAACATTTAGTTGCTGGACACTAAGGAATTAGAAACAAAAAGAGGTAGAAGACCAAAGAAAAGACGACAATGACTAGGAAAGAAGTTAATTCTGCGATGACTGCTAATAGGCGAGTTTCACACGACGCCGCGAGTGAATAGGAGGTAATAAACTTCACCGAAACCGAAAAACCGTTTTTTTTAAACAATCCGAGTGTTTTTCATGTTTCCGGTTATTCAAGTTTAGACTCAAATTATTCAGTGGGACCAATGGGGATTAAAAATAAAATTACTAAATCATTCCCGTTCGTCCCACTAACAAAGTTGGGACTAGGACGAGCGGGAATAAATTTAAGTGCAACAACTTCAACAGCTCCAATTCGCCAAGACGATCCACCTCCACCACAGCTTCTCTGGACGCGAAACCACCTCGGCGATCCATGGGAAGAGCAAAGTGGGAATTACTAAGATGTTCACAGCTTCATCAGACCTAACCCAAAAACTCACAGACATTTTTACTGAGCCTTCAACTTTACCTCAGAGTATTGAACAGGCTGGCGAGAAGCTATTTCTGGCGATTTATTAAGCACCTGTGCAGGAATAAAACCTCAACAAACACCGGTACTCGGCTTTTTTGAGAGCATCGATGAAGCCGAAATCTGACTCTTCCTCCGACTGGAGGAGCTTCGAAGCAGCACTCGTTCGGAGTGACAATTAATTCTGTTTACATATAGTTGTCTTGTTCTAAACTGGGTGTGCCATGCCAGGATACAGGCGCGGGGAGGCCGCGTGCACATCCTGCAGGTAGTTGTGTGATACTCACAGGCTGAGGTAGCGCAAGGTCCAACGGAAAGCATTGGTGTAATAGTGCGCCTTGCCGGGGTGCAGGTGTGGGTATTCTTCGCGCACTTGCTCCAAGTAGCTGGCCAGCGCCGCGACGGTGACCCCCGCCTCGTAGCCGTCGATAATCACCACGAACGGTTTAGCGATCCGCGGAAATTCTGATGGACAACCAAATTGTTAGCTCTTTTAATAATGACCTTCCTTACATGATGGCTATCTTATCGGATATAATTTTAGCGATACTTGCCTTATACCGACCCGACCGAGAAATATAAACAATTTTACCGACTCTCTAAACAACACCTTGCAGAACCTGTCATCCTTCAAAAATACAATTTTAGTTGGAGATATTAATATCAATATTCTTCCCGAAAGTGCTGATGCATCCGCTGAGGAATACCTTAACCTTTGCGCCTTCCATACTTTGCTTCCTGCTCACACGCTTTCTACACATCAAAGTGGCTCCTGTTTGGACCATATTATGCTCAAGTCAAATTTCCCTGCACTTGCCCTTGTAATTAACTCAACAATAACCGATCATAATGCTACCCTACTTATTTTAAACTGTAAATTACCTAAAGTAGACACTCGCACAATTTCTAGTTTTATTGTAAATAAACTTGAAGAAGACTTACGCAATATCGACTTTGACCCAGTCTACGATTCCGCTGATCCGCAGTTTTGTATGATGTACCTAATCAAAAATGTACAACATGCAATTCATAAGAACACGGTCATGTCTCGGCGAAATAACAAAAACTACAACATAAAACCATGGATCACGAAAGGACTCATTCGCTACATGAAAAATAGAGATAAACTGCATATGAAAGCTAAATCTAATCCAGATAATTTAGTTTTGCAACTGTCCTATAAACGATATCGTAACTTCTGTAATAATCTTCTAAAAAAAGTAAAAAGTAACTATGATTAGATTGCACTAGAAAAAGCTGGTAAAAATAGTAAAAAAATCTGGAATTTTATTAAAAGTGTAACGTATAACTCGAAACAAAATCAGTCATCATCAGGTTTATTACAAGCACACTCATCACATTTAGCATCTGCTAACTTTGCGAATAATTTCTTTGTTAATGCTGGTAAATGTTTGGCGGAAAAAGTTCAGGGCCAATCACAATATCTAACAAGCACACCATTTACGCGTAGCACTATTTTATCATCCTTAGTATTGCAAGACACTGACGAGACTGAGGTAGAAACGATAATTATGAGTTTGAAGGACGACTGTGCAGTTGGCTGGGATAACATATCAAATAAAATTATTAAACAGTTCAGGCACATTATAGTGCCGCCACTAACTTATATTTTTCAAAAATGTTTATCGACAGGTCTTTTCCCCGAGTGCCTAAAAAAAGCTGTTGTTGTCCCCGTTTACAAATCGGGCAGTAAAGATCAAGTGACAAATTATAGACCTATTTCCCTGCTGCCTACTATGTCTAAAATATTAGAAAAAATTATGAATAAAAGACTTTTTAAATACTTGGAGGATAAATCAATTGTATCTAAAGGGCAGTTTGGATTTAGGCCTAAAATGTCAACAGACGATGCCGTGCACCATCTGACTAACTATCTAGCACAAGAACTTGATAATGGTAACCACACAGTAGGAATCTTCCTGGACCTCGCCAAAGCTTTTGATACGGTTTCGATTCCTATTCTGTTGCACAAGCTTGAAGCCTTAGGTATCAGAGGCACTCAGCTAAAATTATTTAAGAGCTATCTAGAAGATCGTACACAATGTGTAAGGATTGGTAATGTTCTCAGCGATACTGAAAAAAACACGTCCTTCGGAGTTCCCCAAGGAAGTATTTTAGGGCCTACACTATTTTTGATTTACATAAACGATCTATGTAACCTAAATCTAGATCACGGCCAAATTGTTTCTTATGCTGACGACACTGCCCTTCTTTTTTCCGCTGACTCGGAAGAAAAAGTCTACAAGCATGCGCAACATGGATTCAATATTGTTATTAAATGGCTTCAATACAATTCTCTATCACTTAATGAAGACAAGACAAATTACATTAAGTTTTCGATGCGCAAGCAAACATCAACACGCACTCCCTCGACATTATATGCTCATTATTGCACAACTCCTACAGATAACCAATGTGTTTGTCCCAACATAAAAATGGCAAATACAACCAAATACCTTGGTGTTATAATAGATGAAACACTTTCGTTCAAACAACATATTCAAGCTTTAAAAAATAGAGTTCGCAAGTTGATATTTGTTTTTAAAAAGTTACGCTATATTGCTGACCCAAAAGTCGTTAGACAAGTTTACTTTGCTCTATGTCAATCAATATTAACTTACTGTATTACCACATGGGGTGGAGCGGGTAAAACAATGTTACTAACCCTCGAGAGAGCTCAAAGGGCGATTCTCAAAGTGTCTACTTTCCGCCCTTTCCTTTTCCCTACTAACCTCTTATACAAATCGTGTGAAGTATTAACAGTTCGGCAACTATTTATAATGGGTATTGTATTGAAGCAGCACACAGCTCTTCCCTACAGCACTGCAAATACTAATAAAAGACGTAAAGATATAGTTTGTCCACAAAATACAACTAAACATGCTTTTGTATCCAAATTTTACCTGTACCTCGGTCCTCTTCTCTATAATAGACTAAACTCGAAAGCCAACATTTATTCCCTGAACTACATAAATTGTAAGAGAACTCTCAAGGATGCTCTCCAAAGTATGCCTTACGAAGATACAGAGAATTTACTGACTGTGTTAAAGTAAATATTCTAATGTACAAACTTCACTTAAGTTAAGTATTTTTCGAATTTAGAAACTAAGAATTAAGTTATTCAACATAGTTAGTGATCTATTGTCAACTTGTTGATTATTTATTTATTTTATAACTCTATTTTTAGCTCTTCTCGCCTGAAACACAGGATAACCTAGTTCAGGCACGTAAGTCTTAGAAAAATAATTTACATTTAAGCAAAACTGTACTAATTTTTATGCCTTGTTATTTTTGAATAAAATATTATCTATCTATTATCTATTAGTCGCCGAGGACACTTCTCTTATTTTTTATAATAATAATAATAATAGTCCTCCAGACCGTATTTTCGGCCACGGCGGCTAATCTCAACGGAGACTAGCCATTATAGAACTTTTGTTGTGATGTGATTACGGGTTCTATAGTGTGATTAAATTAAATGTTCATTGGTTAGTTCACAATGAGTTTAATAAAGGTACTATAACTAAACACGGTACAATAAGTAAGATTATGATGATTATAATTTGACGCACAAGTGATGCGATTCGTGGTTAGTGAACGTGTCCTACTTTGTTGACGGCTAGTGACCGAATACTGAACCCTGAGTTCGAAGTAAGGGACTTGTGAGTCGTGTGACGTCACAGGCACTTGAGTTTACAAGTTTGTCTGCATGTGTGGGTTACATACCACTACACCATCGGCGCGGGAGATATTATAGTGCACAAGTGTTTGCGCAGACACAAGTGCACTCTCTCTTCCCTCACTCTCATAGTCCGATGGGACGGCAATCCGACACGACCGGAGAGAGATCAGGCGTAGGACCAACAGCTTAACGTGCTTTCCGAGGCACGGGGGTATCACACCGCCAACTTCCAAACTCCGGGCTGTTACTACAAAATTCCCAATGGAAAAATCCAATAACACTTTGCCCGACCTAGGAATCGAACCCAGGACCCCACGCTCTGCAGTCGCGCTTGCGACCACGAGACCAACGGGGCAGTCATCTTATTTTTTAAATAGATAGGAAAGATACGGATGTCTTACATATCAACGATAGTCTGGCAGTTCTTTCGAAATGGTTCGCAGCTAATAATTATTATTCTTTTACTTAAAGCAAAACTAAATGTCTTAAGTTCTCATTACCAAAATTAAATGTACCTCAAGTAGGACAAACATTTCCTAAATGCCCATGTAGGCTGCGCCATGCACGCGCGGCCCCGCGGCGCCCTAGGCCCACGCGTCTGCGCCAGTGTGCCACCGTCACAAGGTCACTCACAGACAATTTTCCTAGTTGTCGATTTTATCGGTTTTATTTTTATAATTTTTTTATAGACATCAGAGTACATAGGTATTTATTTTCCATTTAGGTAAGTGTATAAATGCTAAAAAAAAGATGTATAATATGTAACCCTAGCGATTATTTTCCCTGTATTGTAGAATTAGAATTTATTTATTTGTAAGAATGTAGTTTTACATAGTATGGTGTTAGTATTTTTGTTAGTTCTTACATTCTACCACAAAATACATGGTGTACAAATATTCGCTTGTCATTCTCGACAATTGTGATTTACAATAATATGTCCAACAAGAATTAGTAGGTATTATTATAATTAGGTAATCGTTACTTTAAAATGTCAAAATTAAGTTCATATCATCTTGGATTTTTGCAATATTCCAAGTATTCACGAATATCATAAAAGCAGTTATCCAATAACCAACTGGTTAGCTTTTTCTTGAACATGGGGATGGGAAGTTCCTTAAATGAATTAGGTAACTTGTTGTACACCTGAATGGCATTAACGTATACATTCCTCCTAAATATTTGCAATCTACATTGATATGTTTATCTCTAGCAGTAGCCTTTTTATGACTGACTTCTGATTGCAAGCGAAAATAGTGCGGATTTTGTTTTACTAGCATGCATAGTTCTTTGATGTACATGCAGGGTAAAGGTGATAATTATGTGAAGTTTTTTAAATAAAGGTTTACAGCTGTCCAAAAACCAGACGCCCGTTAGTGCCCTAACACACTTCTTTTGTATCCTAAATGCCATTAAAAGTTCAACTGAATTTCCCCATAGTATCAGACCGTAAGATAGTACAGACGATACGTATCCGTGATATGCAGTGATTGCTGCGTCTGCGGACACCGTTGATCGCAGACGTTTAATAGCGTATACGAATTTGTCTAGCTTATCGCATACGTAACTGATGAGTGATTTCCAGTTACAGTTTTGATCCACTATTATGCCCAAAAATTTTGTGTTTACTACCTGTTCTAGGATACTGTCTTCATATTTTATACTAAGAGTCTGAAAGTTTGATTTATAAGTTTGAAATTGAATTATTTTTGTTTTATTTATATTGATTTTGTTGTATCCTATCGTTAATCTGTGAACGGCGTTATGGGCTGCAATTATATTGTCTATGTGTTTTTTTACTATCATGAGCTTGATGCGTTAATTTCCTGAATTTTTTAAATATACGCTTATTGTTTAAACAATGTTTTCAGAAATTTTCATAATAGTACTAGCTGCCCGCCCCGGCTTCGCACGGGTAGCAAGTACTTATCTACGGCGCACTTACCCCACCTGCCTACCCTACCTACCTACCTACCCTACCTACCTACCTACCTGCCTAACCTACCTATTTTTTAATTTTTTCTAAGGTATACCTACCTACCTACCTGCCTAACCTACCTATTTTTTAAATTTTTCTAAGGTATACCTACCTACCTACCTGCCTAACCTACCTATTTTTTAATTTTTTCTAAGGTATACCTACCTACCTACCTGCCTAACCTACCTATTTTTTAATTTTTTCTAAGGTATACCTACCTACCTACCTGCCTAACCTACCTATTTTTTAATTTTTTCTCTCACCTGCCTAATTTTTTCTCTCCGTAAGAACCATCCTCGTACTTCAAGAAATATTCTAAAAAAAGAATTAGCAAAATCGGTTCAGCTGCTCTCGAGATTTGCGCTTACCAACACATTTTGCGATTCATTTTTACAAGCTTAATATTAGCTTGCTCTGTTCGTATGTCTTTCCGGTTACTAATATTGTCCCCCATTTTTCAAGCACTTCCTGGAATCCAATTGAGCTGAAACTTGGCATACTTATACAAGTACCGAGACATTTTGATAAATTGACATCATGGAGCTGGTCTGATGATGGAGTCAGAAGTTAGGCATAGGAACTCCTCAATCAAACAAGATAGCACTATCGTGTTTGGACTCATTGGTTACGTATTAACAAGTGCTTTGAGGCTGGTTGCTGTTCAAGGTCTGATGATGGAGCCGGAAGGTGGCCATATGTGTTTTTTTATTGCAGAAGGTTATATTTTATGGAATTAATAATTAACAAAAAAAAACTAAAACTAAAAGGACTTACTAATATATATAAAAACAAAGGGACCCTCAGTATTCGTCCGCATCGCTGTCATCCGGAAACGTGCCCAGAAGACTGGCAGCATTGCCACGTTGAATGGCAATGCTTATTCTTTGGCCAAAGAACAAGCCAGCCCTCTGGTCACGTGAACCAGTCGGTGAGAAATTTCCTTAAGGCGCTTAGTCCCGTTAAGTACCGTAACACGGTCATTTTAAAAAGCCTACTCCTCATAAACGGCTTGGTTAAAAGGTCTGAAAAAAATATATGTTTGTCATAGATTCATGTACAACATTTTGTATTGAGCAATTTTTTCGTATCACTAATACTTTTTCCTTAAAAAATATTTAACAAAATGCAATTTTTGGCTAATATTTCCCTACTACTTCTAAACGGCTTTGATGTTTGGAAATATTTTTATACTGAAAAATTGATGATTAGAAGTACTACAGATTGTATTGAGCAGAAATGTAAATTAATCAATATATTTTTTTTAATTACCCCTCTTAGAGATAGAGGTTCAGAGGTGCTATGCGCGGGCGCGTGCGGCAGTCGCGCGTTAGCATTGAGACGGGACGGCTGTGTCGCTCGCTGCTCCGCCCCGGCTATTGACCGACTACGTACGTTTGTGTATGTTAGTGCAAATAATCACGAACAAATGACAATAGTGTGCGTGTCTAGACTAGCTCGCTGCATAGAGTCTTGTTCGCGTGGACACTTTATTAGTGCTGCGGTTTCTACGTATACTGTTTTTGTTTATATTGTTTTTATGTAGGTCATCATCTGCCTAGCCTTTTCCCAACTATGGTATGGTCCATACTAGGTAGGTAGGGTAGGTAGGGTAGGTAGGGTAGGTAGGGTAGGTAGGGTAGGTAGGGTAGGTAGGGTAGGTAGGGTAGGTAGGGTAGGTAGGGTAGGTAGGGTAGGTAGGGTAGGTAGGGTAGGTAGGGTAGGTAGGGTAGGTAGGGTAGGTAGGGTAGGTAGGGTAGGTAGGGTAGGTAGGGTAGGTAGGGTAGGTAGGGTAGGTAGGGTAGGTAGGGTAGGTAGGGTAGGTAGGGTAGGTAGGGTAGGTAGGGTAGGTAGGGTAGGTAGGGTAGGTAGGGTAGGTAGGGTAGGTAGGGTAGGTAGGGTAGGTAGGGTAGGTAGGGTAGGTAGGGTAGGTAGGGTAGGTAGGGTAGGTAGGGTAGGTAGGGTAGGTAGGGTAGGTAGGGTAGGTAGGGTAGGTAGGGTAGGTAGGGTAGGTAGGGTAGGTAGGTAGGGTAGGTAGGGTAGGTAGGGTAGGTAGGGTAGGTAGGGTAGGTAGGGTAGGTAGGGTAGGTAGGGTAGGTAGGGTAGGTAGGGTAGGTAGGGTAGGTAGGGTAGGTAGGGTAGGTAGGGTAGGTAGGGTAGGTAGGGTAGGTAGGGTAGGTAGGGTAGGTAGTGTAGGTAGTGTAGGTAGTGTAGGTCGGGTAGGTAGGGTAGGTAGGGTAGGTAGGGTAGGTAGGGTAGGTAGGGTAAGTAGGGTAGGTAGGGTAGGTAGGGTAGGTAGGGTAGGTAGGGTAGGTAGGGTAGGTAGGGTAGGTAGGGTAGGTAGGGTAGGTAGGGTAGGTAGGGTAGGTAGGGTAGGTAGGGTAGGTAGGGTAGGTAGGGTAGGTAGGGTAGGTAGGGTAGGTAGGGTAGGTAGGGTAGGTAGGGTAGGTAGGGTAGGTAGGGTAGGTAGGGTAGGTAGGGTAGGTAGGGTAGGTAGGGTAGGTAGTGTAGGTAGTGTAGGTCGGGTAGGTAGGGTAGGTAGGGTAGGTAGTGTAGGTAGTGTAGGTCGGGTAGGTAGGGTAGGTAGGGTAGGTAGGGTAGGTAGGGTAGGTAGGGTAGGTAGGGTAAGTAGGGTAGGTAGGGTAGGTAGGGTAGGTAGGGTAGGTAGGGTAGGTAGGCTAGGTAGGGTAGGTAGGGTAGGTAGGGTAGGTAGGGTAGGTAGGGTAGGTAGGGTAGGTAGGGTAGGGTAGGGTAGGTAGGGTAGGTAGGGTAGGTAGGGTAGGTAGGGTAGGTAGGGTAGGTAGGGTAGGTAGGGTAGGTAGGGTAAGTAGGGTAGGTAGGGTAGGTAGGTAAGCTAGGTAGGTAGGGTAGGTAGGTAGGGTAGGTAGGTAGGTAGGGTAGGTAGGTAGAGTAGGGTCCCGTTTTACTCTTTGGGTACGGAACCCTAAAAACAGTGCATTAATGATAAGATAAAATTACTACGCAGTTGAAAGAAGACTTAAATTATTTCTTTTATTATTTAAAAATCGAGTAGGTACCAGGGCCAAGCCACCTTTAGACACCAGCGCCAAAAACCAGTGCTCGAAATACTTTCAAGTGTTTTCTTTCTGCATTGAAAATAGATCCGTAAAGTCATACAAATAAGGAGTACAATCGCGTATGCAAAAAAGGATACGTCCAACTTCCAACCAAGACTTAACTCCTTAACTCTATAGAAATAAAGATTACAATAGCGTTTACAAAAAAAAACTTCTAAACCTAAACATAAAAAAATACTCTTATAGGAAATTGTTCCGTGCGACCTTACCAATAAGGATCATGATCGCATTTGTGAAAGAGTAAGGTGAGTCCCATTGATTAAAAATCTTTGATGCGTTGCGCGTTGAAGTAAAAAGTCCGTTCCATTTTCAAATAACACAACACAACAGATAATTCTCCTAAGACGACACACTGACCGCATCGTCACTTGTTGTTGACCAGTACAGCAATTTTGATTTATCTCGAAGAAGTTTATCAAAATAATGCTAGAATTTCCAAGCATATTTGAGAAAAGATTTTATTTTCGATTTGGTTTGCAAATAGAGCTGTTTATGGAGCAGTTTGAGGATTGATAACCAATAATCGGTGGAGTACTTTGAGAATAATTCCAGATACCTATGGAGCAGAATGAGAATAAAATAATAAGTATTTTTTAATAATACAAATTCCTTGGAGTAATCATAATCAGCCTATAATGTTCCTACTGCTGGGACACAGACCTCCTCTCTGTGAGAGGGAGCAGGCCGTAATCTACCACGCGGGCCCAGTGCGGGTTGGTAGATGTCACATGTCTTCGAATTTTTGGTTCTAGGACATGCTGGTTTCCTTACGATGTTTTCCTTCACCGTTTCGAGAGCAGTGGCGATGAAATAATTTACACTAAGTAAAGCGCCTGTCAGGGTTCGAACCTACGACCTACAACTCGTAAATCGTGGCCGTTACCACTGGGCCACCACTGCTCAAACCTTGGAGTAATTTGGGAAGTAATGTACGAGATTTTTATCTTTTTAGATCAAAAGAATGGAGGGCTTTGGGAATAATCCATTTAAAATAAAGAAGAAACAAATGAACATATTGGCGCGTGAAACATTATCCTTGTTCGTCATTAATTCTGGAAATTATATTTAATTTACTTAGTTTGAATTTCCGCGCATTGTGAGATTGAGAAAAGTTCTATACAAGACTTGGCCGCAACCAGGCATTGATGGACTCACGTATGTGTGCCTCGGTTTTGCCTCGGCCCACATTTTCACGATCGTCCATCAATAGCCCAGTTGCAGGCCGCGACAGTAATGTACGGAAGAAAGAATACTTGCATAAAACATTGATTCGTAACGTAATATAAATAAGGAGCAGAATTGCGTTTACAAAAAAAAATACTTCCAAATCTTTAAAGTAAAAATTCTTGTACAGAACATTGATCCGTACTTTCATATAAATAAGGAGCAGAATCGTGTCGAGAGTCGACGGAGCAAAATACTTTGAAGTCTTGCGAGTATTTCGGGTCGGCATTTGGTCGGCGTAAGTACCTACTTACAAGTAAAAACCTGGTGTAAAAAACCTGGTCGCATAAATACGCACCTTCCCTAAAAAAATAAACAAGTGATCATAATGGCGCGTGAAAAATTATCGTGGTCCGACATTGATTCTGGAATTTATAATTTACTCTGTTTGAATTTCTGCGCATATTTGAGAAAAGTACTATTTAAGTCTTGGCCGCAACCAAGCATTGATGAACTCACTTATGTGTGCCTCGGTCCACATTTTCACGATCGTCCAATCGTCCATCAATGCGTCTGTTGCAGGCTGCGACAGTAATAGTAATGTACTATTGTAATCATCTGGTGAGCGATTGTTTATTCATTCTTTCATTTACATTTTAATGTCAGTATCGGCATAGACACCATAAACAATTTTTTTTTCATGGTTTTAATTTACCATTTTGTCGGCGTGATTTATTTGTATACCCATACCAAATTACAGCTTTCCAGTACTAAGAGTCTCTGAGCTAAGCCGCGGACAGACAGACAGACGGACCGATATGGCGAAACTATAAGGGTTCCTTGTATACTACGGAACCCTAAAAACTGAAAAGTAAAAAGCACCATTGCGAAAAAGTGGCACTTTCCACACAATTTGGCTGCATGGAAAACGCTCTTTTTGAGCACATGCATTGTAAATATATTTTTAACCGACTTCTTCAAAAAGCAGGAGGTTCTCAATTCGATTTTTTTATTTTTTTGGTATGTATGTTACGCGATTACTCCGTCAATTATGAAAATACATCAGCAAAGACACCGACTTCCGAAATGAAAGTTATTATTCACTTTTTTGTTTTTTTTTGTGAAGTCGGTTGATTTTGTTTTCTTCCACATACATGCTATTAATAATGTCCTGTTCAAAACATAAAATATACGCACAAACATAAGTATCTATCTATACAAATATCAGCCTTGCATCTAACATTAATGAGGCACAAGAATCGTAGGCAAAAATGGTGACCAACGTGCGCATGTCTGCGCCCCTGCATATTCTTTGATCAACATTTTAGTCTAGAGTCTGACCAACGAAAGTTGGCCAAGAAAAAAGGCGGCAATTTTAAAAATCAAGAGCTTGCTATACACTGCTTAAACGGAGTCGATACTATTTATTATTCAAGACATATTATGCAATACTTACATCAGTATTTCATTATTGATATAATAATTAGACATGTATACTTATTTTTATTTTATTTATTTATTGGCCTATCTACAATTGTTACACTGTTTATCTTAATAATACAAGCCATAGGATACAAGCATAGTGTACAATATGATGCGATAGACACAGCATGCAATTACTTACATCAGTATTTCAATAAATAAATAATAATTACACATCTAATAATTTAGAAGTGAAGTAAAGTAAAATCAATTTAAACTCACCTATTATAGAGTAAAATATTCCACAGATAATAATTCATGGACAGCTTTCGTTGGTCAGACTCTAGCGCGCCACCGCGCGTGTCTAGAGTAGGGACTTAGGCTCCGCCCACATGCGCAAGGTCAGTGAGGAAACTATGGCCCTTAAAAAGGAGACGCGCACTCGGGCCCCATGACCCGAGCGTTTCGACCCCAAACAGCTCAAAACTGTAGTTGCCCACAAGGTTACAGTATTTGCGCCGCTTGAGGGTCTCAGCAGCCGCAGCAGCGGCGCCAGCACAGCCCGCCGTGCTAGGAACATGGGATGGCGCAAAGGTGCCGACACACGTTGCGTCCCACACGACCACCGCGACGCGACTTGCGACGGACGAAAATAGGTGACGCGCACGAAACCTTACCCCTTGGCCAAAACATCACCGCTCGCGACGCGTGGTGGCACTCGAACATTCCTGTACTGCTACAGCCACATATGTCGCGATAACGCGAAGATTCGCGTTGTCGCGACACGTGTGGGCAAGCAATTCGTCACATTGCGAACTCGAAGCGCGAACTCGAAGACTTCGCGCGGCTGTCGGTAAATTACTGCACATCAAAGGGTTTTGTTGAGAGCAGTGGTGGCCCAGTAACGGCCGTGACTTACGAGTTGTAGGTCGTAGGTTCGAACCCTGATAGTCGGTTTACTTTGTGTAAATAATTTCATCACCACTGCTCTCAAAACGGAGAAGGAAACCGGAATACATGTGACATCTACCAACTGGCTGGACCCGCGTGGTGGATTACGGCCCACTCCCTCTCACAGAGAGGAGGCCTGTGCCCCAACAGTGGGAACATTATAGGCTGAATATGTGAAGGGTTTTATCGCGACAAAGTTAGTGCTGTTAGCCACACTTCGCGCACTCTTTGTCTTTGTTTACAGCGAGACGCCGAACCGTCTGTACGTACTTGTCTTGCTGAGGTAACTTCACGTCAAAGGGCTTATTTTATACTTAAATTTTACTTTTTTGTTAGCAAATAATTTTTACCCGACTACGGCGGAACAAAGGAGGGTTATGACTTTGATTGGGGTCGGCTTCCAGTCTAACCGTAGTCATCTAAAAAGGTATAAACAAGAATCACAGACAGACAAATTAAAAATCCGGAGTCACACGTATCTGTTTGATTAAGCCCTAACACGTGTGCCTCCGGATTGTCTGTGATTCGTGTATATACGTTTTTAGATTACATTTTTGCCGTAGTTGGGTTTTAGTTTTATAACTTTTGTATACTTAGATAACATCCACCATACACCATCTTCTTTTATTTCTCTTTTTTACCCTTTTATTTATTTTATTAAAATAATAAAGATGCAATAAATAATTATTTGCCGACATACAATAAAGTGCAACCGCGTCTTCCATTTTTTTCCTAGTCCGCCTGAGTTATCGTGACGTTTTAAGGGCGCACCCTACCTCAGATTTTATAGAGAACGAGACGGAGTAGGGTGCTAGCGGCTCTAAAGCGTCAAAAAGTTTAGGTAATTGCTTTTTACGGTGAAAATAAGGGTAATTTAAAAATAAATAAAAAACATAAGACCTGCTTTATAGATAGTTCAGTTATTATGCAAAGTTTCATGATCTAATTTGAAGTATTTTTTTAATACCAGCGGTTTGTAGTTCTGTTTAGAGGTAACTTTGGATTTTTGTTCTATCGAGAAAATTTTATGTAATCGTGTTTTCGCCAACAACATATATTAATTTCAAAATTAATGCTGCAGTTTTCGGCATAACGAAGGATCATGCTAAGCAATTTGAGGTAGGGTGGGCCCTTAACTACGAAGCTTTTGGCATTCAAGTTTACCAGAATGATTCGCGAAATCACGAATTGTTTGGCAAAACCTGTCGCGAAAACGCGAATGTTCGCTATAGCGCGAACTTTTCTTCAGTGCGCTCTCTGTTGCTCAGCGAGACATCGAGGGGTGTGCGAGATAGAGCGCACGAAGAAAAGTTCGCGATAACGCGAAGTGTAGTCCCAGCGAGTTCGTCGTAGAGCGAACACGAAGTTTATAGTTTTTGTCGCGACAACGGGACACGAATCTTCGCGCGACATATGTAGCCGTAGTATACCTACCGCTCTCCTCTCCGCAAATTGCACTGCGGCTACACATGGCACGCTCTAAATAACTTATAACATTGCAGAGACGTACCTTGGTGGCGCGAGCGGTGATGTCGTGGTCTTGGACTCCTGACTGCCTGGCTAAGGGGTAAGGTTTAAAGAATATTTGAAAAATTTCAGGATGGGGAGGGGTTCGAGATGGCGTTTGTGTTGATACAAATAGGTAGTGAGAAGGCTGTGAACTCACTCGTCGGCATGGCGATATCGAGCCCCACGCGCGGCTTCCAGAAGAATGTACCCGGCACCGCCGCCTGCAACCACACCACACGGTCAGTGGTACCACACGAGTCGCGGGCGCGCAGAACTTTTTGAAGCCCGATTCATAATAGGTTAGTACTGTGTTGTGTGTGTCAACTTGTGTCGTATCGTGACGCCTTCTAACGCAGTGTTAGGGCGCGTTCACCTATGTCGTGACTAGGTCCTATATGTGAACACCTCCATTTTAAATACACAAGGCACGACGCTTTAAACGACACGATAATCTGTCGTTACGACATGGCCTTAGCCAATCAAGACTCGTTGTGATTTGTGTATACCGCGTCACGAGTCACGCACGACACAACACGACACAGTAGCGTCACACAATAAATAAGAGCAGAATGAAAGCTTCCTAACAGAGCTCAAAATTCTTACCTACTTTCATAGGGCTGTCACTCGGTTATTGAAAATAAAATAAAACCGGGCAAGGTGGGAGTCAAGATTCGGCAATGAGCACAGATAGATGGACAGACGGACGGATGGCCGGACGGACAGACGGGTAGACGGACGGACGAACGCGAACGGACAGACAGGCACTGATAAGTTTACCGTTTTCCAATTTTGGTAAGTAACATAAAAAAAAAGTGTAGCTTTGAAAGGCTAAATGGTTAATTATGTTAAGCCCAGGTACGCACGAGAGATTTTTTCCCGTGGTGATTTCTTTTCGCGCACTGATTTGTTGGATAGTTGAAAATCCAACAGTGTGTTAAGTAAGTACCTATCTAATAGAAAAGGTCAAACGGCATCTTGCAAAGACCACGTGAACAGTCCTCAGTTACTTCATGTGTAAACATACTTTGGTACCTACATACCCACTAAAACAAAAATACGAAACAAATTGGAGACGAACAATAACACGCCACTTGATACAGGCGGTACCTACTTAAACCATAAGAATAATAAATAATTATTCTTATGGGAAAACCTCATCGCCATCCTAGTTATTTTGGATATTGGGTAGGTACCTAACTCGTAACTAAATAATTCTGTAATAAGCATTAAAAATGTGTAAGGTTTATGTAGTGTAGGTACAAAGGACAGGATCCTTTGGATATAAAAACCCTACTATTATTAATACGCACAGTACAGCAATTTGGCATTTTTTTTAATAAAAAACTAAACTTCCGCGTCGTACCTATCGCTGCCGCTGGCACACGGCATACCCCTACACTTAATCTTCGCACTGAGCCGGCTCAAGCCGGTTTTTCTTCTAGCGGGCGCCGGTGCACCCCCCGCGCGCCTTGTCCGTGACAGGCCACGCACTCATCGCTGTGCGTGTAGTAGTGCTCCCGCGCGAGACGTTAGTATGAAGCTTACAGTCTGCTTCTTATTTAGTCTTGTGGTAGCGTGTCGTTGGCTTTAGTTAGGTAATGGTATAGTTACCTGCGCCAGCGGCGCCACTGTGATCAGTACGCACACGAGCTGTGTGGCGGCGCGCATGGTGTCGTCGCGGCTGTCTCGCGGCGTGTGCTCGAAATCAGAGTGCCCTCGCCTGCACTATATCCGCCGGAACACGGCGTGTTTGTTGTGTGAACTCGCGGGAATGCGTCAATCGCCGGAAACACCGCGACTCAACAGAGTCTGCGTGATCGTGATAGATGTAAGTATGAGTCAGTAGGTAGGTACAGGCAAGTTTCCAAAACCTATACTACTGGCTGCCTATAATTTCGAGATTTCTGAGGTGTCTAAAGTAGAGCGGTCAGAGGTATTTTCCAATTGGTTCAGACGCATGGAAAAGTCTATACGTGTTCAGGGTAAATACCTCGAAAAGATCGATAGTTATGGTAGGTAATCAAGATTTTTTTAAATCGTTTTTAACCGACTTCTTCAAAAAGGAGGTTCTCAATTAGTGTGTTTTTTTTTTGCTTTTTTATTACGCGATTACCTACTCCGCCAAATGAATCGATTTTGATGAATCTTGAATTAGCTTCAATACTACGTATTTTTCCCACTAAGTACACACGGCTACACATCAAGCAAAATAGATATTTCCAGTTAAAGCTGATCTCCCATTGTATAGGATTTCCGTACGAAATGTATAGCTTGAGTGTAGCCCCGTGTACCTATAATGTTGACGATGTTTTAAGTTACTCTCCGTCACTGTTATTTACATAGCAGGTAGTGGTATTCGAATTTGTGTGGGGTACCACAACTAAAAAGCGACAAATATTTGACGGCGCGTCTAAAGATTTTACGACGCTAAACTTACGGAGTTGATTTTCGAACGATTGTGAAAGCAGTCAACTTGACGTAACCCCGAGTACTGGAGGAGGCAAAAAATAATGAAAGATCGCGGACAGGGATCGAAACCGGCAAGGATTAATGGCGACTCATGGTGACTACCCTAGCAGGGTAGTGAGTTGATTGATCGGCCCTCGCGACTCACGTACTCGGTGGAACGTCGTTTACATTATTGTTCATTCCTGAATGTGATTATTGTGTTTCCTTTAAGGTTGATGCGCTAGGGTAGCCCGCGTAATTCAAATTTTCTTAAGTTTTTTGCAATTTGCAGGTCAGTATCAGGTTGTATGTTGATCTAAATATTAGAGAGTTGTATTGCTGATTTTAATGTTTATAATTCTGTAAATCCATATTTGTTACGAGCGCTAATAATATTTAGATCAACATACAACCTGATACTGACCTGCAAATTGCAATAAACGTAAGAAAATTTGAATTTCGCGGGCCACCCTAGCGCATCCCCCTTAATTACATCTCCTAGCCCCGAGACAAGACCTCTTCTGATAAAGACGACTTATTGCCTTTATATTTTTTTTTACAAAATACAACAGACTTACAAAAAAAAAACACTAAAAAATGCAAAATAACTTTAATTTCGGAAGTCGGTGGCAAAAAACGTAAACAGAAAAGCAACTGCCGACTTATAATTATTTTTTACTTTTTAGTATTTTTTTTTGGAAGTCTGTTGTTTTTCTTTTTAAAAGTTTTTAATTTTTATTTATTTATTCATTTATATATCATTCATTCATTTAAGTAAGTCTTATCTAATTTCTTTTGGCATGCCCCACTTATATAAGTAGTAAGTATGACATCGACGTTATGATTCTGTTGGTAGTTTTTTAACCCCCGATGGATAAAGAGGGGTGTTGTCTAGACACGCGGTAGCGTGTCAAGCCTAGTTCAAGAAAAGAACTGACGACGCAGCAGCCGTGTGTTATATTAAACGAACCATTTGGAGCTACTTTTCACCCCTCAATAACTCAAAATCTATTTAACAGACACACATGTGGTTTATTTATTAATATCCCTTAGATTAACTAGAAGTCCTTCATAAATACAGCTCAAACGGTTGTTGAGATATTAATGTCTAAATATCGGCATTATTATCACTGACTGACTTACCTACCTATAGATCAAAAACCTAACCCACTTCCAGATGACCTAGAAAGTTGAAATTTGGCGTCCAGCTTGGTAATTGTGTGTATACAAAGGAACAAATTAGAAAACAGTTTTTTTTTTACGTAAGTACTATTTTTAACACCTAGCGCCTTTCGAAACTATAATAACAAAAATATTTTCTTTTGTTGGAGAATTGGTTCCATTATGAAAGGTCGCTTTTATCGTTTTGTATATGTATAGGTACCAGATTATTTTATATAACTTATACAACCAATAATTATGAATAATTGTTAATCATTGGCTGTTTAAGTTTTCCGCGAGGCGGGCAATTACAGGAGTGCGGCGCGTCCGGGGTCACGGGGCTTTAAGGGTTTGAAAATATAATAATAGTCCGTATCTTGAGGTGACATCCGATTCTTTTGTTGGTGGCGGGCGCGCCGCAGGCCATTCCACCCATTCTGTGCCCGGGCGGGTCTCCCTGCAGCTGTACAGAGGTTGCAGTTTGGCGCCGCGTGCCCTGACATGCCCAATGTCCAGGCGCCTGTAGCACCGTATGGCCCTGGGCTGCAGCAGCTTGACCCTCGCTGCAACCCATTCCACCAACAAACGCCCACCGTCAGCGACTTTATTCGCCGCCGCCACCGGGCACCGCACCCAAATCGTGCCGAGCCCGGAAGCGTCGGCGCGAATCTCGCCCATCCGGACGTCTTCGGGCGGACATCCACCGACTTTGGCGATGGCCGCTAGGACCACAGCCACCCCGGCTGTGGTCCTGGCGGCCGTCGAGTCGTCCAGGCCATCGACGCGCAACTCAACGGTCTTCATTGGCCTGGCCTGGTCACCCGGACGACCTCCGGGTTGAGGACCTCCCTCAGCTTGGCGGCCAGGACGTCCGCCTTTTCACCGCTAGAGGCACCCGACACCTCAAGCAGCCGCGCTCCCGTAATCGCCGGCCTCATTTTGAAGCCGGACGGTGTGCCGAGGTCGGGGAACGCGACATTTGCTTTCGCCGTTGTTAGGACCGCCTTGTATGTGACGCCCCTTTCGACGGCTCCGGGCTGCAGCGTAATTACAACAGCCGCAGAGCGTGGGGCTCTGACCTTAGGCGGTCTCTTAACTTTCTTTGTTTCCGGTGTCGGTGCTCTAGCGGGTGCCGGTGGAGCCGTCTTCCTCCCGAGACGACGGCCTTTTTTGACGACTGTCGCCCAGGCCTCCATGGCAGGCCCGGACGCAGGGCGGTGCAGGCGGTGGCGCACCTGGTGGCGCAGCCGCCCAGGATGCGGGCACGGACGTACCATCCGCGGGCTTTTTGGGCCCCCTTCCGGACCGACTCGAGTCTGCCACCGCGCTTGCTGTTGGCTGCCCCTCCTTCCTCCGCTTATCCACAGCGTGCGGCGGCCGTAGCTTCTGAGCTGGGAGGAGCCTCGCTTCTATTGCCTCCAGTCGGGCACTCACCATCTTCCCACACTACACCATGCAGATGCACGCGATCTTTTCGACCTTCGCATCCGCAGGTGCACGCGTCGAAGATGGGACCGGCGATGTCAGCGCCACTATAGCAGGGGAGCCGACTGCCGCTTGAGGTCCTCCAACTCGGATCGGAGACGGCCGTTCTCCTCCCATAGCTTCGCCGTCTCCTCCGTGTTTGTGCGACTGAGGAGGACCTCAACCGCCTCCTTTATCCCGTTTGCTGCCTCTTTAAGTGCACGCGTGAATGTGCCCTTCAGATTACCTGACTTGGTGGCAACCTTCAGGACGACATCCACGACGTCCAACACTTGGCGACTAAGCACCACCGCCGATACGCTCCCGCCGTCAGCCATGCGAGCAGAGCGCCGCTCTCGGGCCTGTCGAGCCAACTCGCTGACTTCGTCAGCCGCGACAGTCTTTTACTGCGACCTCTTTGCAGCATTGGCGTCCGCTCTATTGGCTTCCAGCAGGGAGACAGTGGAGCCCCCCCCCCAAGGTCCGCCACGGTGGGCTCGAGGACAACTTGCCTGGCCCCCGACTCATTTTCTCCACTGGGCAACGGTATGTCGGGGCGCTTAACCTGAGCGAACCATCACTTAGCCCGAGCCGACAAAGGGCAAGTCAGCCCGACGACCCTCGGCCTCGCAGTGAATTCGGGCACCACGGACCATTGTGAAGAGCGCTTTCCTCGAGTACGTAGCAATCGTGAGAGGGACCAGAGAGGTCATAATCTCATGACATGCAGGAAGATCCTGCAGACCTTCCAAAGAGACACAGGACTGCTAAGGGTACTACTCGAGAAAGCAGAGGCAGCAGTGTACGACAACGTCAGATCTCAAGTCATCAAAGGGGAAATGACGGGGTCGTACATGGCAGCCTACAGCGCGAAGAGCGGTTTTGTGGCCCTGGACGAGGCCACAAAACGAGCGCTCAGGCAAAATTAAATTCCAAACACCGAATGACGACCCGACAGTGGTTACCGCCAAATCATGCTGGACGATAAGATCCTCGAAATGGCTCAGGCCGTTTTGAAGATGTCAGACACCCCAGCATCGCAGGAAAGTTGTGAAGTACCCAATATCAAGTGGGTCAATGGAGTCCCGGGTTGCGGCAAGACAACCATGGTGGTGAAGCACTTCGAAGGGGAGAAGGACGTCGTAGCTGTGGTGACGACCGACGCTGCCAAAGATCTCAGGGAGAAGCGCGCACCGAGTAAAGACAAAGGTACGCACTATGGACTCAATTTTAGCCAACGGGTTCAAGAAGCAAGAGAAATGCTACCGTCTCACGGTAGACGAGGCTCTTATGAACCACTTTGGGGCCATAGTCATGACAGTAAGGTTGTCTGGAGCAAGCGAAATTGTCCCATCGGAGACGTAAACCAGCTTCCATTTTTTGACAGAGAGAACCTATTCGAGTTAAGGTATACCCGTCCGAACTTGGTGGCTGGCATCACCCAGGAGCTTCTTTGCACACACCGCAACCCGATGGATGTAGCGTTTGCACTGAGCTAGATATACTCTGGTATATACTCCTCCAAGTCCTCGCTGTCGCAGGTCCACTCCCTGAGGGTGAAAGGTTACACAAGAGCGCAAATACCGAGCACTGCCCAGAATACCCTATTCCTGGTTCATACGCAAGAGGAGAAAGCCTTACTCGTGAGCCAGGGATATGGGTCCAGCGAAGGGTCGCGCACGTTAACCATACATGAGGCTCGGGGTTTGACCTACGACAGCGTAATCATCATCAACACCAAGCAAGTCCAGGAGGCTCCAAATCCACGACAGCATCTCCTACGCGGTAGTGGCGGTGTCGAGATATACAGTCTACTGCGACGACGTCGACGAAGCCACGGGCCGCTTTGCAAAAAGGGCGATGGATGCGGCGACTAAATCGGTCTTCGACTACAACTTGAAGACGGCCATGCAGTCGTTATGGGAAACTTGCTCAGGCCAGCGAAGTCCCTGGTCAACCAGACCCTACATTAACACCACCTAACAAGTCCCCATGCAAACTCCAATCCAATGCACACCCAACCTAACCCAAAAAAAAATGAGACACGTAGATTTAAGTTAGTTTTACAATTAAATGTCCGATGTAGGAGCACAGTAACTCTAGATGAAATAACTATAAACAAAAATGTAAAGGTAACCAAAAGCACGGGCCTCCATGTCTATGGATTTATTTGTAAGGAAGGAGTGTGGTTTTAGCCGGTAAGAGTGCGGCACTGCCCAGATGGTTCTGGACTAGAAAAAACCATAGCTTAGCGAACCTAACCGAGTAATTAGGAAGTCATTAATGAAAAATAAAGTAGGTAGTGAAAGATTTTATTTAAAAAAAAATTACACTCATGACACACACGACTATGGCTGCTTCAGTAATTGCTGCTAAGGGTTGACTACGATAGTGTTTGCAATAAAAGCGGACGTTGACGAACATCGTTTGGTTGTTATTTTTGGGCCCGAATTGCAGCGCGTTGGAGCGGAATGGCCACCCAGCGCCGCGGGCGGATCAAACGGCGGCGGTCTCTTCTTGAAATTAGCACACGAGAAGGTACTTTTCGTTTCCCAAGTGGGTGGACACGAGGCGTCTGCTGCGCACGAGGCCGACGTGGAGGCGAGAGCGGGGCACAAGCCACCAGCCGCGCCCGTCATTGACACGTGCACGGCGACGCGCTCCGTGCCGGGCGGCACGCACAGCTCGAGCCGGCCGCCTGGGGGCTTCCCCTGCCTCCCTGGGCCCGCTCCCGTATCGGTCACGACGCGCCCGAGGCCTGCCTCCTTCAGCTGTTCTTTCGAGCGAAGCATACCTTCTAAGCCACCAGACACAGAGCTTAATGACTTTGCAGCTAAAGAGAACGTCACAGATGTGTGAGTGCGTCTTTCGCTTTGACAATCTGGAGGGCGCGCACGAAGTCGCTCAACAATTGTGGGGCGGCGACAGCGCGGCGGCGAGGAGTTCAGCGCGGACAGGGTCGTACACCGGCTCGCCTGTCGGCACTCTGCGGCCGGTGTCGACGCAGTATTGGCACACGAGGGGATTCTTGTTTGTGGGAAAGCAGGTGGAGATGAGGCGGGCGTGGTGCACGTGCCGCGGTCGATCTCGATCATGACGCGCGGGCGGTGCGCGCACGGGTCGAGGTGCATGTCACCCTTGATACGACAGGCGTCGTCAGGCGCCAGCTCCACGCAACGCGGCTGCGGCGGCTTGCGACCTGGCCCACAGCGCGTGGGGGGTGCGCAGGGCGCGGGGTGTTCGTGCAAAACCGCGTACGTGCAGCCATCTGTGGCGCGCGCGCACTCTCGCTCCCTTCCAAGTGCGTAGGGCGCGGGGCAGTCGGGGGGCACGGGGGGGGTGGCGGCACGGCACGCCACTTCCCTTTCGTAGTCAGCTCGGCGCACATTCCTCGCTATTTGCAGCCGCAGCGCGACTGGGTCTTGGTCACAGCCGTACTCGCTTGGTTGATTTTGAGATGTTTGTGTCCTGGGAAGACACGCATGGCTTGATGATACATAATTCTGAAAGCATCAGAAACAGTTTTAATTCTGAATTTTATAATTGTAGATAGCTATATAAATAGTTAAATTTTAACTGTGGCATATTAGGGTATAAGAATCCACCCAGAATCCTTTCGAGTAGGCCACGCCTTAGATTTATTTTCAAGCAAAGAAGGAACGGTCGCCCGGGGTGCGCGTTACTTGCCTTGTGGACGGCATTTCGGCAAGTGAGCGGGAGCGCGGGCGGTGGCTGCGGGCAGGGCGGGCGTGCGCCTTTGGGCGGGGCGCAGCAAACCACCCGCGTGCCGCGGCTGGCTGGTGGCTGGCGCGCGCGGCACGGCGGCTGCGGCGCGGGCACGCACGGCGGGCAGGCGGGCAGCGCGCCGCGTGCGTGACACGTGCCGCCGCCCTCCGCCAGCGAGGAGGCGCCGCGTGCCCGCGCCTCGCCCTGCACTGCGGGCACGCATGGCGGGCAGGCGGGTAGCGCACCGCATACGTGGCGCGTGCCGCCACTCTGTATTGCGCGCACCGCACGGCTCAGCGTGACGTAGAGTGCCATGTCGTGTGTCGTAGGAGTGCAACTGTGTGCTCGCGAGCCGCGGCCCTCTCGTTACCTACGACGACCAGACGGTCACGATTTGTTATGCATAAGAAGGATACTGATTATCTGAATTAAGTAAGTATGTATTAGTGATTAGTGTATTTGTTTTTAAGTATGTATTGTATTCATGTCATTAAAATTCATGGTCTTGCTTTTATTTGTGACACTATGTTATTTAGCAAAAAATAATCTTTATGCTGAAGCCTTTTGATCGGTACCTATGATAAAGCTACAGGGTGATTATTTTTCTCATGGTTACATGAGAAAAATAATCACCGGTTCGATTCCCGGTTCAACCATGTAATTATTTAAATATTTATGAATGCAGTTTAAATTGTATTTTAAATTCAAATCATGTCTTCTTTTAGTAAAATGTTCCATCTACAATATTTAAGGTACTTTCCCTCCATGTGGCATATCCGTGGAACGCCCTGTATATTTATTTATACATCAGACTATGAGCAAATTAAACATGAATGTTATAAGCAACCTTGATTTTAGCGTGTGCGTTACGATTGCTCCGCAGTTACCAAACAGAAAAAAAACTTGGCCAAAAAGAAGATAAAAGGGTTTTTAACCTTCTTCTAGAGTTATTCGTCAACTCGTCCTCCATGCCTACGGCCCATTTAGAACGACTTGAAGAAAATCAAAATAAATAGGTAATATTTTCATTCTGCAAGTCGTCCCACGTTTCTTTTTGTGTGGAACTTTAAAAAGGAGGAGGTTATCAATTCGGATGTTTAAATTTTTTTTTAAATGTATTTCCGGGCATAACTCCTTCATTTATTCACCGATTTGGAAAATTCTTTTTTTTTTAAAGGGATGAATTTGAAGGGATCTTCCGAGATGGTCCCATTGCCATAAGGTCAGGATCTGATGATGGGATCCGGGAGAAATCGAGGGAACTCTTCAAATATTATAGGCACACCCATAGCCATTTAGGTATTTTTTATAGTAACTCGTGCAGTTGCTTTCGGAAAGCACCATTTGGTGAAGTGGAACTGATCATGAAGAACACAGATGGCCACCGGCACTACTCAATAATAAGTATTTCACGGGTTGTGATTCGATGTTCGTCACAATGGTATCGTATTATGGTAAAGTGGGGCTGATGGTGTAGTACCAGGAGAACTCCTCAACGACTAACGTCTCTGGATCGGGAATAGCAATGTTTTGTAAGAGGTGATGAGCAGTTGATATTAGATAAATTACAAACTGACCCACTAAAAAGCGAGAAATAAAAACTTTTTACAAAAACAACCGACTTCCAAAAAAACACAACAAATTGAAAAATAACTTTAATTTCGGAAGTCGGTGGCAAACAACGAAAATTCAAAACCAAAGACACCAAAAAAGAATGAAAAAAGAAGAAAAAAGAATCTCTAGATCAATATTTTCCGAAATATTCACCTTGGAAGTTATGGCCGTGCAAAAGTTCACTTGTTGTTTCTTCATTGTTGATTATTTCTTTAAAACTAAGACTTCATAATACCTACACTAAAACTGTTACAAGAAGAAAGCCTTTATTCGGTTAAGGACATATTCTGTTTATGGCAGATGGCAGATTCGTGTTACTGCAGAAATTTGGTAGTCGCGACTAAAAATTGTAATAACCATAATAATTATAAAGGTTCAGTACTTACAGAAAATAAAGGAAATCTGTGTAATAAATCCACCCACTATTTTTGGGCGGATTTTCTTAAATGTTTGGTCAAAACCCCAATCAACGAAGTCAGCACAGACTAATTAGTCTGGAAGTCAGCCATGACTCTGTGGCCATGACAGTCACGCGATTTCATTTTTCGAATCTTGACAGGTTCCGTCATCCAATGACAGTTAGGTAATTTAGTATTATATTTTAACCGAGTATTTTAAGGTTGATGCGCTAGTAGCCCGCGAACTTCAAATTTTCTTACGTTTTTTGCTATTTGCAGGTCAGTATCAGGTTGTATGTTGATCTAAATATTATTAGCGCTCGTAACAAATATGAAATTACAGAATTATAAACATTAGAATCAGTAATTTAACTCTCTAAGTTCATGAAAGTGCCAAATGTCATGATTTCATGAAATAGTCATTCAATACACTTTCATGAGCTTAGAGAGTTGTGTTTGGTGTGTGTACAATTTATCATGGATTGTGAAGCTGGAGGTATGTAACTGTGTATTTATAATAAGGATTTATTATTATTAGTGATTGTTTATGTGAACCAGAATAATACTTATTTATTAGCTAAATCTATCTATACTAATATTATAAAGATGAAGAGTTTGTTTGTTTGTTTGAACGCGCTAATCTCAGGAACTGCTGGTTGGAATTGAAAAATTCTTTTGGTGTTGGATAGTCCATTTATCGAGGAAGGCTATATAACATCACGCTACGACCAATAGGAGCGGAGCATATATGAAAAATGTTGCAAATACGGGAAAAATTATTCCTTTTTTAGAGCTTCCGTTGCGTGCGCTGCGTAAACGGTTTAAGTTACGCAAATATCATGTATGATGGAATTGTTTTTCTTTAAAAGTTCTAAAAAAAAGTCCGCGACAGCATATGTCTATCTTTTAAGATTGACTTACTATAACCTTTTTTATGGTAATCAAATTTGTTAGAAATTAATGCATTATTTGCGAAGGAGTTTAATCAACATACTTAATATTAATTCTTATTCAAATAAATAGTTTAACATCAAGGGTATTTATGTAGCAGTAAAATACTTTTTAATTCATTCGAATCGGACATTTAATTTCGAAGTTACACGAGTTTCAAAATACAATACGCGAACCGTTCGACCCTGGCACCGCGACTTTCCCTACTCTAGAGAGGAGAGGATGGGCACACGGGTAGACCATGACCTGGAATAGGACATAGGACACGTTTTATCCCTATATTCCCACGGGATCAAGACCTACGCGGGTGAAACCGCGGGGCACAGCTAGTATTATAATAAAGGTACAAGTCTTATCTTAATATCTGTGTTAAGTAGGTAGGTATAGTTGCTAATATGTGCTACTCTTATTTTATTCTGTAATTGAATATTAAAAATAAAAAACACGAAAAATATATTTTTTAGATTTTTCCTATTTTTTTAATTAGAATTTTTCAAAAGTGTCTCTACGAGTAAAGTGTATCTACGGGGAATAATTCGATGAGTCCTTATATTTTTAAAACATAAACAGTGTTATTTATAAACACTAGTTAAATTTTAATCAATTACTAAGCAATTGATTAGCGAAATCTTTATTTATAAACGCTATTTAGCGCTAAGAGGTCGCTAAGCAATTGATTAGTGGCTGTCAAAATTAAACACCACCGGTCCACTGTTAAGAGGATGCTAAGACGCAAGATGGCGGATTTTATTTGAATCAGGTGATCGATCCCATAGGTATATTGTGTGCTTCGAAGTAATTTTGATCGTAATATCGAGTTGTGCCTTAGTAAATATGGATTTCGACAATCTTTTACGGGATTTCAGAACGACTTAGAAAGATTACATAATTTTGAAACGCCGCCCGGCGGGAACTACACCTACAAACTCCACTACGAGGATGATTACCCATTGTATTATTCTTCATTCGAATTACACAGTCATGATGAAAGGAATTTTGGAAACCTGAATTAGGAGGAAGCTCAGTAGGTGTTTAGGAGATTTGAAGAGAATCGAGTTCGTGAGGAAGCTCATCGGAAGTTATTATCCAATGTGTTATCCCATGTGCCCCTCATCTTATTGAGCCAGCTCTAAGGCCCAGAACTAAAGAAAAGCTACGTTGTGGCGGTCACACAAATAACAAGACATTTTATGGAAAATAATTTATTTTGATACATAATAAAGCAAATTTTTTGTTCTTAATTAATTATTATTGATTTCCAAAATTTTTCCTCCAAAGACATGGGTGCCATTCTTTTCTCTTGCCACTCGTATTCCTCAACTTTTTCACGTAGCATGGTCTCCTCCCTCGTCTTTACGAGGTTGAATAGCATTTGTGCTAGGTGCTAGTGGCTTTCATAGCAGCAGTCAAACTTGTACCTGTAAATAAGTAGGTACATGAACTGTTAATAAAAGATACTGAAACCCTGGTGCAAAAGCAATAGGAAGTCATATAAAACAGACACAAGTATCTGCATACATTTCCGAAATAGTATATTTGTTTTATCAGGCTTGTAGCATGAAAATACATAGCTACTGCTTTCACATTCATTTGGCCAGATTCCATTGGTTTACATAAGTAGATACGAATTCAGAGATAAATACCTTTTCCACATAACTCCAATTTATTGACGCTTATTATTTTCATTGATATACCATCGCAAACACAATTATATAAACTTATTATACGATTTTATTCAAATTCTAATTTTCGTAATTTTCCGATGAAATTGTTGACTTTTGTCTGTCAAAGTTACGACAGATATAAAAAGGGTGGTTTTGACAACTTTTTTCTTAAAATTCTGTTTTATAGTCGACTATTTTGATTATAATCTGTGCCGAACGCATATTGTTACCTCTATTTCGTTTCGCAACTAATCATTTGCTAAGTAGTGTTTATAAATAAAGAAAAGATAATCATTGATTAAGAGCTAATCATTTGCTTAGCTAAACAGTTGCTAGTCAGTGATTAGCGAGTTTTTTATAAATAACACTGTTACTGTTTAGTACTTATCTCGATAAGTATAACTTACTTTATTAAATTCTCAGCGCTGATTTAACCACAGCCTATCCTAATACCTAAGATATCTTATGGAATAAAATTGACGTCTGACAGTTTTTGTATAGAAAATCTGTCAAAAATTTAATATTTATTCGCTAGATTAGACTTTTAGGTATATAAGTTTGGTCGAATTTGCCCTTACGGCCAGTTTCTTCATCAAAAGTAACAGTCAACTGTTCTTTTGCACTGTTGTATTTTCAATCCTCTATACAATGTGAGATCAGCATAAACTGGAAATGTATAGCTTAATGTGTAGCCGTGCGTACATGCATGGACCTTAAATTCCTACACTCATACAAAAGAAAAACATAGATAAATATTTAAGTAGTTATGATAACCTTAAAAAAAACATATGAATTGAATCGAATTGTTTTCTTTAATACGTTGAATAAGTTTAGTCCACGTTCAACCCCTACAATCTGTACCGCCGACCATTCAAACCCCTAAATGTGGTCCATGTTCAACCCCTAGGTACATATTGCCCCCGACAATAACAAAGCATCTAATAAATGTTTTTTTTTGTGTATAGCTATGAACACTCTCGATCAAGTCACCTTTCAAACGAAACCAAAGAAATCAAAATCGGTTCAAAACGCCATTAAAATGACAGTAGGGAAAAAAATATTTCAGTTTTTTTTAGTGCAGTAAATAAATCACAACTTATGTAGCCTTCTAAGAATATTTGCTTTTAAGTTATTACCTATATCATCATCTGCCTAGCCTTTTCCCATCTATGTTGGGGTCGGCTTCCAGTCTACCAGTATTTTACATGGAGCGACTGCCTATCGGACCTCCACAACCCAGTAACTGGGTAATACGATACCCCTTGGTAAGACTGGTTGTCAGACTTTCGGGCTTCTGACGACCCGTAACGACTGTCAAAGATCCACAAATGACAGCCGGGACCAACGGCTTAACGTGCTGTCCGAGGCACGAAGGAGTCTGGATATGTAAAGACGGTCACCCATCCATGGACCAACCCCGGCAAGCGTAGCTTTACCTGACGAATTAAGTTATTATAATCAATTCAACGTAAAACAAACGGTTTCCTAAAATATTTTACGAAACAAAAACATAACCTTGAAATTGCAATCTGGGGAAAGACTAGACTAGTTTGTCGGAGGCAAGAAAAACGTATTATTTTTTATTTATTTTTTTTATTGAAAGAAACAGCAAACATTTACACTATAAGAACTTACAACTAGTTAACAAAATCAAGTTTTGGCAATAATACAGGATGTAAGGGTAAACACCGTTGTCACTCAAACCATGGATAGTTGATTTAAAATACCTATAAAAATAAAAGACCGAGTAAATAAAAAAAAAAACGTTATTTTCATTAAGTAAAAGTTTTTAAAAAGTTTCTATCCAACACCGTCCGCAAATTCATAGATAAGCGCCCGAGTGACGTAGGTAGTAAGTAATAACTGTGATAGTCGCCGCCCGTCCTACGTACTCATGGAACACAACCTGTGAATCCTGTAATGCAAGTTTCCCTTCATACTTTTCCTGGCTTGTACAGGCAAAAATACCTAAAAACCTTAGGTGTTGTGACTAGTCTACATGTAAATTTGATTTTCGTGTCGTTCTTGAAGATCAAATGGCAGCTGTTAGTTGCTATGACCCTGAGCGTGGGCCGGCACGGTAAATTAGCCGTAAGTAGGTCGCATCCTTTGTGTGGCCGCCAACATCGTTTCAGGATTTAGCACACGTTGTTCAGGCAAAAATTCTGTGTACATTCTACAAGCCTCGTTCAGGTTATCACCCGCGAGAGCGTAAAGTGCACTGTTCATCCGTCCATTTCGGTGCACTATTCATTCGTGTAAAGGCTCTTACATACTGGGGCGAATCGTCGCGCGACGCGACGCCGCACGGTGGATCGAAAATCGGCTGTAGAAGACATAGGATCTCGATTTCTTAAATGTTATTTTTTTTGCTGGAAATGACTTCTGCTGATCATTACTGTTCTATAAAATGTCATATGAAGTAATTGTGTGCAGAAATGGAAGAGTTATAATTTTTATAAGAAAAAAATGTATGGAGCTGACATGAAAAATGAGGATATCTCTGGAATCACAAGGTTGGCCATTATATCCTTGCACACTGTTATAGAAATATTTATTTGTGAATTTTTGACATTTTTTTTTTTTTTTATCGCGGCATCACTTCAAAATAAAAAAAAATAAAAAAAGTATATGATACATTGTAATGCTTAAATATGGCTATACCAAGTGTAATTTACAATATTTTTTATGCTTAGACCAAAACATTCTAAGAAATCAGAAAGTAGTATTACCTACTTTGTGATTTTCATTTGAAATGACATGGTAATTATGAATTACGTAATACGTAATCTTGTCTAATGCCTCAAGTCCACATTAGCTAATGATTAATAAAACTTAATACCTATATACCTAGTTAAAAGGATACGTACCAAAATAATTTGGGGTACCTACTCGCTAATTTAGCAATTAGTGCAGGATTAACTTAATGAAAGTAATTAGATAAATGTGATACCATCATTAGTCAATAACAATAAATAGTCAAACATTGGACTCACAACTTCATTTAGACTCTAAATGAACTGAAGCTGAAATGAACTAAATTTTAGAGCATTTCTAATACTAACATCTATCCTACCGTGTCTTTTTACTCAGTGATCGCGAATAATGGAAAGCATTATTACAAATTTGGATTTGTTTGTTATTCTGAGCAATCAGTATGCTTCGTCTTTCGATTATGAAATATTGTTCAACACACTTGTTATTCGACTGGGCTCTAGCCTTTCAGATGAAGACAGTGTTACCGTGAAAGAATTTTGTCGAAGATTTACACGGGCAGTTCAAAAGAGATGGTTACGATCCCACAGGAAAAGTGAAGTTTTTAGACGTGATTACAGTAATTGGCTTGAGGCAAATATTGACTGGCCAAACTGCGTGCAAACCAATTTGCTCATTCAAGAATCAACAAGTGAAAATATTTCTACTGAACCTGTACCATCAACTTCAACAATGAAATCGGTTTCAGGGTCGAAGTCCCTAATGAAGTAGCTTATTCAGCTGCAGAACTTTTGAAAGGAGATGGTCGTGAGGATATTGTATCTGTTATTGAACATATGCTCCAAAATCCAGAAGCAGCACCAAAAATCAAGGAAATGTTGAACAAACCAGCTCCTTCAACAATATTTTCACCAGAAAAAGCACTGGGTTTGCTACTTTCATTAAACACTAAATGGCAATATATCACATTAAGGGAAACGACTATTCGAGAAGGTTCAAAGGAGATATATCCGTCTTACTATAAAGTGCAAAAAGCTAAGCTACAGTGCTACCCTCCGAAGACATTTGTGACTGTAACGGATTCATCTGCTAAGATTGCACTACAAGCGTTACTAGATTTAACAGTGAACAGAATTTTTGAAACTATTCGTAGTCCTGATGCGATACAAGATAAACAATTGATTTAATATAATATCAAAGTGGGGATTTGACGGTGCATCTAACCAAAGTAGATATAAGCAAAACATAGAGAGTGGTCAAGATGATTCCAGCATATTTATGACCTCTTTGGTTCCATTAAAGTTGACAGCTGACGGTGATACCGTATGGGTGAATCCAAAACCCTGCTCACCTAGGTATTGCCGTCCAGTCCAGTTTAGTTTTGTGAAAGAACCAAAGACGTTGCCATAAATGAAAAAACTGCAATGGATAACGAAATTGAAGCTCTCGTTCCCTCAAAATGTCAAGGACATGATTAGTCACAACACAAATTAATGTTGACGATGATTGACGGCAAAATTTGTACATATCTGTCTGAAGCTTAGTCAAATGCGGCCTGCTACCTGTGTTTGGCTAAGCCTACAGAAATGAATAAGTTAGATGTCATTGCGTCAAAAACCATTTCTTCTGGTGTGTATGAGTTCGGATTATCATCACTTCATGCCCGCATTAATGTGATGGAATGTCTTTTACACATAGCGTATCGTCTCGACTTCAAAAAGTGGTCTGCAAGAGGAGAAGGTCATCAAGAGTTATTGCATTCACGAAAAAAACTCATTCAAGATCGATTCAAAGATGATTTCAACCTTTTGATTGACATCGTTAAGCAAGGATCAGGCCCAACTAACGACGGGAACACAGCAAGGCGGTTTTTTGAATTTCTTGATAAAACTGCAGCGATCACTGGATTAGATGAAGACCTAATACGCAGATTTGCTGTGATTCTGCAAGCTATCACATCTGGAGAGATTGTAGACGTGCCGAAATTTAAAGAATACGCTAGAACAACCGCTGAAAAATACGTGGAACTGTACGATTGGTACTACATGTCATCAACCGTCCACAAATTGTTCATTCACGGAGGGGACATAATTGCAGAAAATGCTATTGTAACTTCCAATTGGAAGTCTTTCTGAAGAAGCTTCAGAGGCCCGAAACAAATACTTTAGGAGGTTCAGAGAACACCATTCGAGGAAAAAGAGTAGACAAGCATCAAACGAGGATATCCTCAATATGCTTATCGTCTCTTCTGATCCTCTAATTTCTTCCACAAGACCAAAATTAAATGCCCACAAGAGGCAGACATACTTTAAGGAAACAGTAGAACTACTGAAACTTCAGGATCAGGAAGCTCCGACAGAGTTCTTAGAAGTTATAGCTATTGTAGAGCCTGATTCTGAAGTGGATTCTGATGGTGACGAAGTATAAAATAAGTTAACTTTTATTGTTTATGTTAGGTTAGGTTAAGTTAATATTTTTTTTTAATAATTTGCTTTTATTTTTAATCATACAATAGTTTACCTTTTATTGTTATTGACTAATGATCACGTTTATCTAATTACCCTCATTAGGCCTGAAACTACGTTATGCGGACGTCCGCGCGGATCTATACAAAAGTGCTCCGTTGCGGAGATACGCGCGGGCGTCCGTCGCGGGAGGGTGGGCCCCGCGCCCGCGCCTAATTATGTTCTCCATTGACACGACTGTGCATGCATGCCGTTAAAATTGAACTAGCGACACTGCGTAAATAAAATAATCCGGTCTCCCCGACGGGTACCCGCGACGGGGACCGTCGCGTTCCCACGGAACCTATCCGCGTGTCCATGCGCGTAGACACGCGACGGGTGCCCGTCTTGGGCGCCCGCTTAGCGAAGTTTCAGGCCTTATGGTACGTATCCTTTTAACAGGTATACAACGTGTAACAGAATAAGCGCAACACCTGAAAGTAGTTTGCTCAGAATCGGCTTCTGAATCGATTTCCATCATTATTTATATGTGTTAATTTTTCATGAAAAATTTACTGAAATTAGAACCACCGCGTCTTAACAAGGTAATGAGATATTTTATTTAAGGAAATTTAAGCCTTATCTCAAAGGAATAAAGCCGTTTCAAATGCATAACCAAATTTGTAATACGCTCATAGCTATCCTATGTGTAGTGCGCGGTAAATAAAATAGTTAATTTAAGGAAGCTTAATCCTTATTGCAAAGCAATATGTCTAATTTAAATGCAAAACCTAATTTGTTGTTCGGTCATAGCTTTCTTTACACACACATAAACATTGCTTTTTATTACGTTTGAGCTAGTTGTGTTAAAAAAAAAGTTAATTTAACGAAATTTAGACCTAATCCCAAAGCAATAAATCTTTTTTAAATGCACGACCGAATGTGGTCTTTCACATTCTAAGAAATGACATAATATTAGGTATTTTGTGGTTCGCTTCTTGCAAATGGAAGATTAATGAGAAAGAGGGAGATGCATTAATTTGCCGACTTAACCCTTTGACATTTGATATGCCGCCGCAAGCGCCGTCACCGCCCGCGGCGCGCCCGCTCACAAGGGTAGTTATTCGCCGGCAGCGAGCGATAAGTGTTCCCGAATGTCATTTGTTTACATGCGCGATGGCATTCCAGTACACCAATATTCAGTACACGGAGATGGTGAGGACACTGGCTCGTTGTTACGATAATGTCGAGTTAGCGTGTCGAGAGTTCAACGCAAGATATGGTACCTACCAGATTGAGCGCCAGGACAATGTTAAGTGCAACTCAGCGTCTGAGGGACTCCGGTACCTTTCGTCCTAACACGGCCATAGATAGAGGGGCGAATGTGCGCACTAATTTCTTCTTTCTTTCTTTCTAAATAGACTAAATTTGCATCGAGCATCAGGCGGTGGACATTTCGAAAGTGTATTAAAAAGGATACGAAGAAAAAATAGTGACATAGTGTAGTTTAAATACATAGTTCAGTTCTGTAAGTACCTTCATGTTTACCAATTTTAATTACTGTAAATATTATGATTCAAATCTTTTAAACACGCAGACTTTGAATATGATATCGCGACAGTTGGGTAGGTTCGCATCAGAGATAATAAGTGAGTCGGGCGGCCGCCAAAAAGACCACCCTATCACGTTTACTGATAGATCGTAGACGGCCGAAAAGTTGCTTGATTTAAAAATGCTTCCGCTTTACTAAAACTTAGAATCTTAGAATTAAGTAAACAAAGCCTGTGAAAATGTGATGGAAAGATGGAATCATAATTTTACTAGTAATGTTCGGTCATTGAACTAACGTACATACCTAATGCATACGCTTGCTTGTTGTACCTACCTATCTAGCCAGCTGGCAGGCACACGCACGCGTGCGGCGCGCTATTAGTGTGCGTGGAGATCGAGTAGTGTGCTCAAACGTCTCATGTTTAGTCAGGACGTCTATTTTATAAAAAAATACTTAGTGTGGTTTAATTAAATTAAAATACAGATATTATTTTAGTCTTATAATTTAATATTCTAATTGGGGTGTATGAGCTCTTGCGTTTATTCCGTTACACGTTGTATAGGTATTAAGTTTTATTAATCATTAGCTAATGTGGACTTGAGGCATTAGACAAGATTACATATTATGTAATTCATAATTACCATGTCATTTCAAATAAGTAGGTAATACTACTTTCTGATTTCTTAAAATGTTTTGGTCAAATATAAAAAATATTGTAAATTACACTTGGTATAGCCATATTTAAGCATTACAATGTATCATATACTTTTTTATTTTTTTTTATTTTGAAGTGATGCCGCCATAAAAAAAAAAAAATGTCAAAAATTCACAAATAAATATTTCTATAACAGTGTGCAAGGATATAATGGCCAACCTTGTGATTCCAGAGATATCCTCATTTTTCATGTCAGCTCCATACATTTTTTTCTTATAAAAATTATAACTCTTCCATTTCTGCACACAATTACTTCATATGACATTTTATAGAACAGTAATGATCAGCAGAAGTCATTTCCAGCAAAAAAAATAACATTTAAGAAATCGAGATCGACGCGACGCGACGCCGCGCGGCGTGACATTGCATGCGCTCGCAGTCAGGTCACGTCCTGCGATCCCCGCCCGCGTTGAGACGCAAGTTCGTTGCCCTAGTGCAAAGGGTGAAAATACTCTTGTGGTAAAAGGTAGATTTTCTTTAAAAAAAAAACTCTTTAATTTTCCATTGATTTTAACCGACTTCTTCAAAACGGAGGAGGTTCTCAATTCGTGTTTTTTTTTTTTTTTTTGTGTATATGTTACTCGATTACTCCGCCAATTATGAATCGATTTTGATGATTCTTTTTTTGTTTGGTAGGTCAAGCTTCAGAGGTGGTCCCATATAAATTTTATTAATTTTGCTTGCGTAGTTTTTGAGTTAGCTTCAATAATTAGGTACGTATTTTTCCCACTTTGCGTATGTAGACGATATCTTATTCATCATTTACATAGCAGATAACGGTATATGGATTTTATTTAAAAAAGAGGAGCGGGTGAGGCATTTGAATCTATTCAATGTACAATTTGAAGATGTCAATATTTTCAAAAGTACTAAGTATTATAAGACCTTATGGCGGACAGGTGATGAGGTGAGCGCTGACCAGTATTAGTTCGGCAAGAGCTCACTGCAAAAAGAGTACCTGCGCGTACCGTACCTGTCGCCTGTGAAAGATTCTAGGTACAGCGTAACATATTATTTAGATTTATGCAATTGAATTTATTCCTGACACTTTTATATAAAACTAGCTGTGCCCCGCGGTTTCACCCGCGTAGGTTTCGATCCCGTAGAGATACAGGATGTTAGGGTAAACACCTTTATCCTTGAAACCAGTGGTTTGGTTTCATTTATGGAACGTAATATCAATGGGAAATTACAACTTTTTTGTTTTAGGAAAATCTACATTTTTACACAAAAATATTTCACCCTATGCGCTAGCGGCTAGGGCAACGAACTTGCGTCTCAACACGGGGGCGCGGGCGCGAAGAACACGCCACGTCCGCGCGTCCCCGTCTCCTCTTTTACCTCAGTTACCTCAGGCTCACTCCAGTCAGTCAGCTGTCTCGCTAGCGAGCGCACGTAACGCCGCATCGTAGCGCCGCCGCTCATTTCTCGCGCGTTAATAATAATTACAATCACACCAGCATAAAAAAGTTGGCCTATTTGTTTTTGTTCTTTTGCAGCGCAACACTCTATCTAGAAATATTATAAATAATCAAATCAAAGCCAGTCACTTTTGTTTTGTGTCGACGGAAATAGACATTTTGGGAAGTGGACGTTTTGGGAAGTGTTCGTTTTGAACCTAAAGGATTTTATAATTATGAGGCATGAGGTTGCGCAGCGTCACGTCACCCGCGGCGTAACCGGCGCCTAGTCGCCGTCGTGCGGGTCCCACTGCAACGTCGCGCGGCTGCGCCACACCTGCAACACGCACCCGTCAGCGACCAATCAGCCACATGCACCACCGCCCCTCGCCCCGACACTCACGTACAGCTCTTCGCCCGCCAGCACCAGCAGTTCGCCCGCACGCGGCAGCACACAGCACACCGCCGCCGCGTCGTGCGCCAGACCCGCCCCGCGCGCACGCGACGCCGCCGCCAGCCACTCCACGCGCGCCGAGTACCCGCCCGCCGGCCTGCACACGCAGTGCATGACACAAAAAGCGCACCGCGCGCCGCCCTCAGTAAAAAATAGTAGTCTATGGCGCCACCGGCCGCGTGCAACTACTTACCACGCCACGAGCGACGCGCTGGCGGCGGGCTGCACGTAGTGCACACCGGTTCCCCCCGCTCCCATCGGCGCGCGCACGTGCAGCAGCAACTGCAGCGCAGCGACCGACACGCACGCGGCGCTGCCGTCGCTGCACACGGCCCACATGCACCGCCCGCTGTCAAAATAATAATAATCTAACTTTTTATAAATAGGTAAGAAGGAACTCGGGAACTGCTGGACCGATTTTGATGATCTTTGTTTTGTTGGATTTGTCTCCACCCAGAATAGCAGAATAACTATGTAAAAATTGAAAAAAATCACGAAAAAAAAAAAAATGAAGTAAAATCGTTGTCTCATACATTCTGTATAGAATGGGTCTTTTGATAATATCTCGGTAGATAGGTAGGTAGGTATAGGTACAGGTAGGGTAGGTAGGTAAGTAAGGTAGGTATGTAGAGTAGGTAGGTAGGGTAGGGGTAGGGTAGGAGTAGGGTAGGTAGGTAGGGTAGGGTAGGGTAGGTAGGGTAGGGTAGGGTAGGGTAGGTAGGGTAGGGTAGGGTAGGTAGGGTAGGGTAGGGTAGGGTAGGGTAGGTAGGTAGGTAGGTAGGTAGGGTAGGGTAGGGTAGGTAGGTAAGGTAGGATAGGGTAGGTAGGTAGGGTAGGGTAGGTAGGGTAGGTGCGCCGTAGATAACTACTTGCTACCCGTGCGAAGCCGGGGCGAGCAGCTTGTAAATAATAAATCCGTACTAATATTATAAATTCGAAAGTAACTCTGTCTGTCTATCTGTCTTGTTACCTTTTTACGCCTAAACCACTGAACGTATTTCGACCAAATTTGGCAAGGAGATACATGGCATCCTGGGCAAGGACATAGGCTACTTTTTATCGACATACCACGCGGGCGAAGCCGCGGGCGGGAGCTAGAAAAATATAAGACCTGCATTATAGATAGTTCAGTTATAATGCAAAGTTTCATGATCTAATTTGTAGTATTTTTTTAATACAAGCGGTTTATGGTTCTGTTTAGAGTTAACTTTGGAATATTTTTCCATCGAGAAAGGACATGACCAGTTTCTGCATTCGAATTCGGGAACTTGTGCAGGATTACAGTAAATACACTACCTATATAGCCGGGGAACGGGTGTAAGAGAAACGCAGGTGCTTAAGAATTACACTATACTCATAAAGACACAAAGAGTTACAACAAATCACCTTACAATCAAACATCAAACAGAGTTCTGCTCATAGAGCGCGCGCATTAACTCTCTGACGGTAGCTCACGGCACACTGACACAGCGTTGCCAACCAATGTAACTGGAGCTTTCGCGGGCGCCCTCCGACGGGCGGACGGGCGGACGTTTATCGCAGGTAGGTGCTGCGGCCATGAAGAATGGTCCGTTTCAACTAAACGTGACAACTGGAATTTCAAATCCCTATTTTTGCGCTCAGCTGGATTAGCTGAGGGATGATACAAAGGTAACAACTCTTGACTTATACCTAAAACAAACACACTGCTGCATAACAGCCGATACAAATTGAACGCCATTGTCCGACACAATGCGTCGTGGAAATCCGTAACGGAGAAAAAACTCTTCAATCAATATACGAGCACACGCCTCTGATGTTGCCTCCTTCAAAGCGTACAACTCAGTCCAACGAGAAGCGGTGTCTTCTATCAACAATATCCAACGTTCTCCATTATCTCCTACAGGAAGCGGACCGAATAGGTCAATGGCTAACACTTCTACTCTTTGGTTCAAAACAGGTGTCTGTAACAGACCTGACAGCTTTTTATTTGAAGATTTATACCGTTGACACGTGGCGCAGGTCTTGATATACTCTGTTATGGCCCTACGCATGCCTGGGAAATAGAAACCTTGAGAGACTCTATTGTACGTTCTATCTACTCCATGATGACCTGCTATATCGGAGTCATGACACTCCTTCATAATTTCCAGGCGTAAAGAAGTCGGAACTACCAGCTGTGGTTCTTCGCTGTCCACATCGGGACTGTATCTATATAAAACGCCTTGTTGCAAGAAGTAACCTCTTTCAGACCAACGTATAAGACCTATAGACTCCGGATCAGATGTATCCTCTAAGTCACTAACGATTTTCTTAAGTTCCAAGTCATCTAACTGCATGCGTCGAAGGTCAGTAGCACTCCTGGCAGGTAAGTCCACCACGACAGAGCAAACTCCACACTGATCCTTCGTATCTTCTTTGCAGGTTGGTCGACTAAGCGTGTCGGCAATGACATTGGCCTTTCCAGGCGTATACTGAAACTGAATGTTAAAGCATTGAAGCTTTAAAGCCCATCGAACAAGTCTACCTGATGGTGACTTTAAAGTAATAAGCCACTTTAACGGCTGATGATCGCTACCTATGACGACCTCGTGTCCTTCAATGTAGCCTGTGAATCGATCGACAGCCCAGACGAAAGCAAGAGCCTCACTCTCTGTAGTGCTGTAATTCCTTTCTGCTGGAATAAGGAGGCGGCTAGCGTACTCTATGGGGCGTTCCTCCTTACCCTCGCCCTGTAACAATACAGCTCCAATGGCGTAGTTGCTAGCGTTCGTCCTTAACACAAAAGACTTACTGTAATCCGCTTGGATGAGAATCGGTGCCGACGATAGGCGCTTTTTAAGCTCCTCGAACGCACTAGCCTGGCTTGCATCCCAAGACCAGGGCTGATTCTTTTTGAGCAAGCGTGTCAAAGGCTCAGCTACGGCGGAAAAGTTTAGTATAAACTTCCTAAACCATGAGCACGTCTGTAAGAAAGTTCTTAGATGACGTAATGACGACGGTGCCTGCATATCTAAAACTGCACGGACCTTGTCATCATCCGGTGACACACCATCTTGGGTGATGACATGGCCTAAGTACTTCACTTTGTCTCGTGCGAACACACATTTTTCTCTGTTCGCGCGTAGCTTGAATAAGCGTAATCTTTCGAATACCTTACGCAAACCGGAAATATGCTTCTCAAAACTGCCTTCGGATATAACTAACAAATCGTCTTGGTATGCGAGAAGGGTCACGTCCTTTAGTGAAGCGCCCGTACGAAGTCTATCTATCAGACGCTGGGAAGTTGAAGGAGCGTTTTTCAAACCGAACGGCATACGCTTGAAGCGAAAAGAACCAAAAGGCGTCAGAAATGCTGTTTTGTCTCTGTCCTGCTCGCGTAAATTAACCTGCCAAAATCCACTGCGCATATCGATAGTACTCATGAAAGAGTGCTTTTCTGTTGACTGGACAAGCTCGTCTATCAATGGCATCGGATAAACGTTGGTCTTAGTTACCGCATTGAGTTTCCTATAATCGACACAAAAACGCACCTTACCATTTTTCTTTGGAATGAGAAGCGCCGGAGATCCCCACGCGGACTCGCACTCCTCAACAATGTCGTCTGCCAACATCTTATCCAACTCTGCCCGCATGACCGCTTTCTTAGCAGGCGTCAACCTATACGGCGGAACAGCAATGGGGAGGTGATCTCCGGTATCAATAATATGTTCGGCGAAAGGAGTCGGGTCTCACCCTGGCTTAAAGATATCCTGATGCTCTACAATGAGTTGTGCGAGTACCTCGCGTTGACTATCGTTAAGTGAAGTCGCCTCGTCATCCCGTAGCACCTCTACAGCGGCACACGAAGATACAGGTGAACGTGACCTCTCAAACTGGGTATCAAACTTTTGATCACTATTTTCGGCAAAGTGCCAACTGTTAACACCAAAGTTGAAAACGAGATTATATATCGAAAGAAAATCTATGCCTAACAGGCTTTCATTATTATCCGCTTCGGGAAAAATTAAAAACTTGATAAGTTTAGTCTTGTGTTTGAGTGTCACCTGTACCTCTGTGGTTAGCACATTCATTTCCCTACTAACACCATCCGCCAACCTAACAATTTGTGTTGACGGCATAAACTGATGTCCTAATCTGAGTAGGAGAGCGTAGAGCGTGTGACCGGCAATACAGCTTTTTGCTGCAGAATCTACCAAAGCAGTGCCACAAAGGCCTAAAACGCTTACCTATATCCTCAGACCAACAAAAAAGGAAAGACAGATCACGCCGTACGTCAAAAGTGAAGCCACCTTTTTATCTATGTGTGTGTGAAAAGGGTTGACAGTTGTTAAAGTTTTTCCCTATAACTTGGGGAATAATATTTTGGGTAGGCTAATATTGTACGAGTAAGATATTGTTGAGTATGGTATTGTACCTCAATTTTTAGGAAGAATTCCGAAACAAAAACATTTTTTTTTACATTGCAAAATAAAATAAAAAAACAATTAAGTACAAAGTGCATTTAAGAGATCACCTTTTATGCAAGAATTGCTTGTGTTAGGAGACTCCGCTCTTTCACTTAGAATTATCCATTAATTTTCAATTGAGTGTTAAAAATATATATATATATATATATATATATATGTGTATAAGTAGGTTAGTAAATTAGCTACTATCCATTTATTTTTATTTTCAGTATTACATGGAAATCTAAAATATTAAATGCATAAAAAACAGACATATAATTACTCGAAACATATTATGGCAACCCTCGCTCTTTAAATGTCACTGTTTTCGTTCGTTCAGGTTTTTTGTTCCAAATAAGCTAAAATTCATAGTTGTCTAAATTAAAAAACGATGTTATTTTAAGTACTTACAAGTGAAAAGTGATTCTGTGAGACTTTTTCTGTGATTTAGTATTGTTTTTACACGTTTTCACTACACAGGAAGGCATAATTATATTTGTTTTGGTGATGTTAGCTAGACGACGACTCGTGACGTACTAGTAGCGATGAGCTTGGTGTTAGTGTAGGTGTGTGCGTGAGCCTGTGTGTTTACTTGCAGGAGCTTGGTTTTGTGGCTTCACTTTTGATGTACGGCGTGATCTGTCTTTCCTTTTTTGTTGGTCTGAGCCTATATCTAACACAGGGCGACGAAAAGGTACAATATCGTTTGCATTTTTGATATACTCACAACTGTTATAAGAACTACACTCATAATAATTGGACATAGACGTATTACTATTTACATTAACAACATTATCATAAGCAAAACATTTATCCATAGAAAAAGGCACAGAAATGTTTACATTACGAACATGATCGTCCAAGACTAAACAATTATTAACGTTTGAGTCCGCCGAGAAATTATTTACGTTATCAAAATTGTTGTTATAAACTAAACTGTTACTAAGACCCTCTACGACATGCGTAGGGTTACCTTGAGCCGACACTTGCTTTGGCGGGCTTACCGACGCCGACGGCTGCGCGGCGACCCGAGCTGCGTGTGTGGCAGCGGGGGCCGAGCCGGCCGGGCTGCGCGCCTGCATGCGCGAGCGTGCGGACTCCGCCGCGCTCGAATTTCGCAGCGATGTGGCCGTCTTGATTACAGACGTACCTAATTTCCCGTCGTATGTGGTGACGGAGAATTCTGATCACCCGTCGAACAGTTTTTACATTTAGATTTGATAACGTTCGCGGCACCACACAACCGTAACACTTTATATCACTTTCCGACTTTACCTTACTATTACTACTGTCATTGTTATTATTACACTTGTCGGACTTATCACTATTACGTTTAAGCTTCTCGCACATTTCCTTGCGGTGACCGAGTCGCTTGCAGTACGCGCAGAACGGTTTCTTTTCCTTAGCTGCACCGGCGGCTGTCTCCGCGTTTGCGGAGCGGTTGGTTCCGGTACTCGACGCATCGCTGACTGTAGGTACATCCCGTTGTGACGACGATGTTGCGCGCTTGCTTGATTGCGCGTGAGACTTCGATAGAGATGCCTGCTCTTTTCCCGTTTCCCTTAGGGAATCTTCAACTAGGCGACACTTATGAAGTAACTCGTCGAAACTATTTACGCATTCTCTTGTCACGCGTTTTCTAATGCGCGGGCTGAGCAAACCGTACGCCATATTTAACTGAACTTTTTCTGAGTGGTCGTCTTCTGGAAATTTTGCTAATAGAGCACGTACCTTGGCGATAAATAAGTCCATGTGTTCGTCTTCCTGATTTAGACTAAACAACTTCCTGTAGAGTGGGTGTGGTGGGTCATACTCGCTGAAAGCCCCTTTTATTCTAGTAAGGGCCTCCGACCATGTGTTCGTCGACCTTTTCACACCTTGCCACCACACTGCAGCAGGCCCCTCCAACAACATTGAGAAGCCACGTAGAGCATTTTCATCGGAAACATTCACGCAATCCTTATAGGTAACAATCGCGTCTAAAAAGTTTTCCAACGACTCGTCCGCACGACCACCATAACGCGTCGAGCATTTTGCGAAATTTCCGTTCGCGCCAAATGCAAAGCCCGCTCCCTGCTGGGCCTCAGATACGTTAGCATGAGGTGTGGACGATCGTACTTCTCGTATTAATTGTTGACAAAACTCACTTTGGGTTTGCTGGATTGACGTGATAAAACTCGCGAGAGTCTCTTGTGACATAGTTATATTCATGGCGGCACCGGCCTCCTCTGCGACATCTTCCGATCGTAGCTTCGGCATTTTTCTTTTGATTTACACGTTGGGCAGCCACTTAAAGCCGGGGAACGGGTGTAAGAGAAACGCATACACTATACTCATAAAGACACAAAGAGTTACAACAAATCACCTTACAATCAAACATCAAACAGAGTTCTGCTCAAAGAGCGCGCGCATTAACTCTCTGACGGTAGTTCACGGCACACACAGCGTTGCCAACCAATGTAACTTGAGCTTTCGTGGGCGCCCTCCGACGGGCGGCCGGGTAACCACTCTCGGTTGCCATTACATTACTCTGCCGCACGCTATAACTAAGATTAAAAAATAAAGATCTAATTTATCATGGATAAATTATTGTGAATAAAGCCAAGGTTAAAATATCTGCAAAAACAGTAATTTAATTGCTTCCGCTTTTCTTTTATTAAGCTGGCGCCAGACATAGTCACATATTTGATCAAACATATTCGATAGACTTTGCACACACATATGAACACATGTTTGCAGAGACCGGCCAGACATAGTCATATATTTGATCAAACACTTTGATAGACTTTGCTAACACATTTCACCACAGGCTAGGGGTGAGGCGTATATATTTTATATCGTAAGACGTACCAGATAAAAATAACAGATATTAAAAAATAACAACTATAAATTTGTTCCTAACAATATAAAATACCCGTTACTAATTAATTAATAACAGACTCTCAAGACTGTTACCGCGGCTGTTACTGTTAAACATTATAACAATCCCCACACAAACTGTTACCACGGCTGTTACATACACACTGACACAAAGGAAGGAATATAGCAAGGTTATCAATTTCTCTCTCTTTCTCATTAAAGAATGGAAGATATTCAACTGAGATTTAAATACGTATTTATCGTCCGTACAAAAATAACAGGCTGTTATTTAATAACAGATATTTGGAACTATTTTTTTTTTGTAACAGTAACAGTGATACTGATAACAGATATCGTGTTTAACCTGTTACAAAGAGTATTAAACCACTTGAGAGCTGATAGACCGATTTCGTCTAGGCACACGACTCACCACTGCGGGCCGGGGGACGAAGACATTACAGTAGGAGTGAGGCGTATTTATCGTCACAGATAGAAATCACAGATATTAAAAGATAGCAGTTGCTCCTAACGATAAAAACTATCTGTTACTTAAAATCACAGATCCTCAAGACTGTTACTGTTAAGACTTCGGTTACGATTTTCGACTTTAACGAAAAGAAATAAAGAAGATATTCAATTGAGTTAATACGCATTTATCATCCGTACAAAAATAACAGGCTGTTATTTTATAACAGATAGATACGATTTTCGACTTTAAATCAAAAGAAATAAAGATGATATTCGATTGAGATACGTATTTATCGTCCATACAAAAATCACAGGCTGTGATTTAATAACAGATATTTGGATCTGTTATTTTTTTGTCACAGTCACAGTGATCACAGGTATCGTGTTTCACCTGTTACAACCCATCTCTACATTACAGCGGTTGTGATTGGCCGATGCAACAATGTCAGGACGAAAGCCCCAAACATAGTGAGGCACAAGTCAGTTTTGCAACAATAATATCGATATCGATAAAATCGACGTCGATTCGACGATTTCCTAATTGAACAATAATTAAATTGAATTTCACTTATAAGAATTTATTGTTCTATCCGAAAGGAAATGACATTGCTATTACTTATTTTTAATCTGCTGTGAAATGACTTGAACAAACAACGCTATATTTATTTGGAATAAAATTTTCTCTGTGAACTGCATTAATCCACTTTTCTTAAGGTTACGGAATATTTTGAAATCTAAAATGTAAACATTAAGTACTTAATGTTCCTTTTTTACCATAACATCTTGATTTTTATCGTCAATAATATAGTTGCTTTATTATGAAGTTATCACAACACTCGAGCACTCTCCAGTATAAGTGCAGATAGAAAGGGACAGACGTATTGCAATACCCTGGTGAGAGAACGGGACTTTTCAAAAATACATCAACGCTGTGTACTTTTTTTGTGCCCCTTTACGTATCAACCAGTTTATCTTGAGCCCTGCAATAAATTCATAATATTATTAAATTACAAATATATTCTACTTACCGATGAAAATTAATGCTATCTTTTTTATAGTTGTATGTTCTAGACGATTTTCCACACCAATTAACCGAACAATAACTCATACTTGTTTAATATTATGTTTTTTAAGATCAAAATAACTGCGTGTGCAGAGTTCAAACCACTGCGCAGTGGTCAAAACTAAAATGGTGGTAAACGTGCGTACTTAAAGTATACCGCGGTCTTTAAGGGTAGCCCGCGAAATACAAATTTTCTTACGTTTTTTGCAATTTGCAGGTCAGAGTCAGGTTGTATATTGATCTATATATTATTTGCGGCCGTAACAAATATGGGTTTACAGAATTATAAACATTAGAATCAGCGATACAACTCTCTAATTTCATGAAAGTGCCAAATGTCATGATTTCATGAAATAGTCATTCAATGCACTTACGTGAACGTAGATAGTTGTATATGATGGCACTGAGATATTAGTTTAGTGAAAATGCTATTCTGAATTTGACGTTTTAACCTAAAATTTTGTTCTATATCTAAAATCTTCTAACTTAATCTGACTATTTTTAATCCCGATTAAAAATGTGTGGAATAAAATTAGATGTCATGAACTAAAATTCAAACCAGCACCTCGACTTCAGTTGCAAATGAGTACTGTATCTTATTTTATTTTCTTTTGCTTATATCTCGAAAATGGTGTCCTATCGCAAAAATAATGAAAAGTTGGACCCCCTTTGCGACCCGTAAACCCCTAATGCTCTGCATGCTGGTAATTTTTTTTTTTTTTTTCGTCCAAAAAATTAAAAATTCCATACAAAATACGTTGAGATGGCCAGATAGCGCGCATCTCCGGTTCAAAAAAAATCACAGGGTAGGGCAAATAAGTAGGTGCCAAGTGGAGTCGCGATTGTCAAATTCGATTTTAGTTGAGTTAAAATAATTTTTAAATTTCGAGATTTTTTTTGGCAGAATAGCTCTATGATTCTCATAGTAAAAAGAAAGGAATTTTAGTTCGGTGTACAAGAGAATCGGCACCAATGTCGGACGGTAATCACTAATCATAAACAGTAACAGTACCCATGTAGTTGGGCATGGCATCAAATGCAAACCATGAAGGTCTGTACATTTCTTCAGCACCAGATCCTGTCCTTGTAGACTGCTTTATTATTTTTTATACATTCCTTTTAATTAATGGGTCAATAAAATTTATTTATTTATTTATAAAAATGAATTTTCAATTTTTAATGTTTCTCTTCTTTTTTAATTCCTCGATAGTGCAATGTACTGAGAATTTATCATTTATCCAGGCGTCATTTACCAAATTCCTATTTTTATGTTGTTTTTTACTTTTAGGGTTCCATAAATACATGGTTCTCCTTCAAGCAACTCAATAAATTCTAGGGCACCCGTTGCTCCATTCCATCTTGCGATTGAGCAAAGCGACCGTACCGGTCAGTTATTTACGAGGCACTGGGCTTGCAGGCTACGCACACATTTGAAATTCGAACGCGCTACGCACACATTTGAACTTTAAGCGCTTTGATGTGCGCTCGAAAAACCGACTCCGAATGGAAAAGTTGATATAAATGATCAAATTTTGATGAAATACCCAAACACCCCTGCCACACATGTGTCAAACATGTGATCAAATATTATTGCTACGTCTGGCGCCGGCATTTATATGTGCACACCATGTGCACACCATATGGCAAAGTTGAAATATGTGATCAAACTTTGATGAAATACCCCAACACCCCTGGCACACATGTGATCAAACATGTGATCAAATATTGTTGCTATGTCTGGCACCGGCATTAGAGTGCGTTTCATCAGCGTAGACACCGTAAATAGCATCCCAATTAACATAGAGAAAGATCTTGTAACAAGAATCAACGCTAGTAATGGAGCAAATAGTAACTCCACTCGCCTGAACTCTAATAACGACAACGTGGCACCAGTTAAAATCAAAATATCGTCCAGATCAAAGGAAACATTAAAAAAAACTGATATAAGCAGAATATTCTTATTTGGGGGTAAACAGTGCCTTAAAATTTCTAAAATACTACAGAAATCGAGAGAAGGAACTCCTTATAAACATTACCGAGTGATATCTTTCATCAAATCTTATGCATCAACGGAAGAAATACTAAATTGCGCCAAATTGTTCGATGTTACTCCGGATGACCGAATAATTGTTTGTGTTGGACAACATGACTCAAACGTACTCAAAATAATGTCAGAACTGTGTATATTTCTAAAGATAACTCAATGTCCAATATTTGTTTTAAAAGTTTTTAATAATGCATATTTAAATGAATTTAAAATTAACCAAATGCTAAAGATGATAAGTTACCAGTACAAAAATTGCAATTTTATTGACTTTGACGACAGCGTACAGTTCACTATGTATGATATTTGTAAACAGATCAATTCTACTCTGGATCAAATAGACTACAACCTTAAATTTCTCAATTACAACACTACTTCTATATGTACTGGAGACAATACTGTGAGGCAAGGAAACAAGGACTACTATCGAAACATACAGGCTAATCAAATAAATCAATGTTCAAATCGTCCTAAAATAATAATGTCAGATCGTAGTACACAAACAGAACAAAATATGCTGCAAGATAATAGTGAAACTAGTACCAACACAGATGAGCTTTTTCGTGACTAACCTCTTAAGAGTACTTCATCAAAATGTAGCAGGGATCTTGAGTAAACGTTATAATTTAGAAATACAGTTATCTAACCTGTATTTACAAAATACCGACCCAGACGTTATCTGCTTGACCGAAACATTTATTGATAAGGGTAATGAGTGTCTTTTAAAAGTGACGGGTTATGATTTGGCAGTTTCATATTGCAGACAAATTAAACAAAAGCGTGGAGGTGTTGCAATTTTCACTAAACGTGGCATGAATTACAAAGAATTGTCATTCCTGAAGGAACACAGTCTTGATAAACACTTTGAATGTTGTGGCTTGGAGTTACCTTCACATAACATTTTCATAATAGCTTTATATAGAACGCCAAATTCAGATTTTTCTTTATTTCTTTCAAAACTCACTGCAGTACTTTTCTACATAGACCATAAATATAAAAAGAAAAAAAAAATTCTTTTAGGCGATATAAATGTAAACACCTTAAAACCAGATAACAAAACGAAAGATCTTCAGGATCTAGCTGCAAATTATAATTTAATTTTTCATATTACTGGCCCAACGCGGCAGACCACCTGCATCGATCATATCATAAGTAATATCCCACTAGCCAAAGGCGAGCTTTTGCACTGGGATATTTCTGACCACCTAACGGCACAAATGTTAAGTGTTCCTGTCAAACATAAGGAAATTCCTCAACAGTACTATATTTTTAAAAGAGACTATAGTTTGGAAAATATTATTAAATTCAAGGAATGTCTGTCTAAACTTTCCTTCTCAGAAGTTTATAGCAAACTTAACATTAATTCGGCTTATGAATCGTTTCAGGAATTGTTTCTATTGTTTTATAAGTTATGTTTCCCTAAAGTTAGAATTAAAATGACAAATAAATGTAAGAAAACCAACTGGATAACTAAAGGTCTAAGAATTAGCAGTAAACGTAAACGCTCATTGCGTTTTATTTATTATAAGAATAAGTCAGACCGTAACAAGACGGTTTATAAAAAATACAGTAAATTACTTAGATTTTGTATAACTAGTTCTATTAAAACATCAAATGACAAAATGTTAAGATATTCAAAAAATAAAAGTAAAGCGGCTTGGACACTTATAAAGCAAGAATCAGAATGCAACAATAAATTATCATTAATAAAGAATATAAACATAAATAATACACTTATAGAAAACCCAAAAAAAATTGCGGACTCGTTTAATAACTACTGGATAGACTTAACAAATTATGAGAACGACAATATAAGGGATACATGCAAAACTAATACGTGCGATAGTCTGTTCCTTCGGCCATATGGTTACAATGACATACAAAAATTTATACTTTCCCTAAAAAACACAGGAGCGGTCGGGTATGATGAAATTTCGACAAAAATTTTAAAGGCTTGCTCAGTGGAAATAACTCCTGTGTTGACACACTTAATAAATTTGTCATTCTCAGAAGGCTGCTTCCCAGAGTTGTTGAAGTTTGTAATTGTTAAGCCTCTTTATAAAAAAGGCGATAGTTCGAAAGCCGATAATTACAGACCTATTAGTCTCATACCAATAATTTCAAAAGTTTTTGAAAAAGCTATGCAACACCGTCTCTTAGAATTTATTGGGAAACATCAGATTCTTAAGAAAGAACAATACGGGTTTCAAAAAAGGAAATCGACCACTCTTGCATGCTTCAATCTTGTAAAAAATATAATTGATGAAGTAGACATAGGTAACCGGGTATCTGTTATCTTCTTCGATATGTCGAAAGCTTTTGACTTCGTGTCTCATAGATTGCTACTTTCAAAGTTGGAACGATATGGCATTCGGGGTCCAGCCCTTAGTTGGTTTGAAACTTACCTACTGGGTAGAAAGCAATGCGTTGAGATTCAAAGTATGACTGAGAATAAAGAACTGGAGGGAATTAGGTCTCTTTCAAAATTCAACAACTCGGGTGTACCACAAGGGAGCGTTTTGGGACCCCCTTTATTCCTATTATATATTAATGATCTTCCTGAACATACATCCAATCCATGCACATTATTTGCAGATGACATTTCCATTATTATGACATCACCAATTAATATTGACATAAATAATTACAGAATTGACATTAATAATACAATTGAATCAACAATTTCTTGGTTAAGGTTTAATAATTTGCATGTAAATATAAATAAAACAAAAATTGTACAATTTAGGACGTACGGACGTAAGCGAGAAAAACTTAACATTAATTATAATGGACAACCTCTATTAGAGGCAGAGGAAACTACCTTTCTGGGAGTTGCATTGGACGGCTATTTCTCCTGGAAACCACACGTAGAAAAAGTATGCAACAAATTAAATAAATTCGTTTATGTCCTCTACACACTGCGAAAGACCTCGTCTCAGAGTACGATGTTGACTGCGTATCACGGTTGCGTTGCATCGACTCTACAATATGGCCTTATATTATGGGGTAACTCAACAGACGCAGATAAAGTCTTTAGGGTACAAAAAAAATGCATTCGAGCGATTTGTGGCATTCCACCATGGGAATCTTGCAAACCATTGTTCCTAAAATTAAAACTCCTTACATTACCCAGTTTATATATCCTAGAATGTGCTAAATTTGTCCGTCGGCACTTTGACCTATTTAAAAAGGCTCATGACCGTTGCCCTCGAAAAGTAAGAGATCCAGATAGAATAGTTCTGCCTAGAGCACCAAAGACTTCTATGTATAAAAAGAACTGTTATCATACGTGTGGACTGATTTATAACAAAATACCAAAGTACTTTAAAGAGTTACCTAACAATTTGTTTTTTATAAAATTGAAATTATGGCTGCTGGAAAAACGGTTTTATTCTATAAATGAATTTATAAATAATATTAAATAATAAATTAAAATAATGTGATGATAATAATTATTAATAATGAATGTATTGTAAAATTAATTAATAATGGAAACATTTAAAGCATGCCATTGGACATAAATATTATATTTTTAGCATTAAATTCAATACATTGTAATGTTTTGCATGTCATATGTCTGACTATGTATTAGGAACTTATTACTGACTTTAAGACCAACACTGTACCAATACTTATTGCAAATAAAATGATTATGATTATGATTATCAAATAGTTTCTATGCCGTAATGTTGGTGCGACTGTTGTGGGACGAACATTTTGTACGTTACGGCGACCTCCGTGAATTTAGCCGAACGATTTCATTATTATGAACTTTTGTTAATGCTAATCGTTAGAGAGGGTTAGAGAGAAAAGAAAAATCGTTAGAGAGTAATTAGTTTTTATGTAAAAACAATTTTAGTTTTTCGTGTGATGTTGGCCCCCCTTCTCGCAAAAATGGACTTAAACGTAATTTTATTTTTTTATCGTTTGCGAATCGTTAGAGAGAGATTGAGAGTTACACAAAATCGTTAGAGAGTTTATATTTTATTTGATATTAAATCATTTCTAAGAGCGTGACGCTAGCCCACCTCTGTGAATTATGCCCCCGATATAATTATTCTCAACTTTTGTTAATGCAAATCGTTAGAGAGAGTTAGAGAGAAAAGAAAAATCGTTAGAGAGTAATTAGTTTTATTTATCAACGATTTTAATTACTTTTGTGAAATTGGCCCCCATTCCCGCAAAAATGGACGTAGATGTAATTTTTTATTTTTATAATTTGAGAATCGTTAGAGAGAGATAGAGAGTTAAAAAAAATCATTAGAAAGTTAATATTTTAATTTATATTAAATTATTTCTGAAAAAGCGTTTTAGATTAAACAGGCTCGCTCTTATTATGGGCAACATATTCAGCCGAACGGTACTTTTACTGCTCTTAGAAGTTAGTGAAGATACCAGGCATTTCGTCATTGTCTGGTATCTTGGATGGGCATCAAAATTATATATCTCCACCTGCTCAGTTTTAAGACAGTATTTTAATAAGAAAACTAATAAAAAAAGTTTTATTTCATAAAAAATCTGTAACACTTGCATTCAAAGCATATTATTCAGTTTTTAAATATCATAATTGTCGAAAGGCTTTTCATCCACTTCCGATTTCGATTCTAAGTCATAAAACTGGAATTCTCCATCGTAATTAAAAAAAATGTTCTTGATCAGTAGGTAGGTACACACGACTACACATCAAGCTATACATTTCCAGTTTATGCTGATCTCACATTGTACGGAAATTCTATAGAATGCGAGATCAGCATGTGTAGCCGTGTGTACTATTGTCATTTTACTCCTGCAAAGAATGTGGACTATGCTGAAACATGCACTTCTTGCACTTATAGATTCCTAGTAGCTAAAATCTAAAGAGAGGTCTAAAAGAATTACGCTACACATGTTTGACTGAAAATATCCCATTTCACCTTATTTCAGAATATGGTACATAAAGTAAATAACTTGATTAGAATTTTTGTTTGCATTGTCGTAGTCTTTACAACAAAATATTGATTGACTGTAATGACAGTACCTACCATGTGTCAATTTTGAAAAGTTTGTTATTTTCTGGGGTGTGTTCACTTTATTACCCTAGATAATTAGAAAAGTTTGTTCGTTTTAGGAGTAAATTAACACTAAATTAATAATTTCTTAAGAAATAAGCGTCGTATCTATTTTGTATTTTACTGTGTGTACATAAGATTAGAATAAATAAAAAAAATTAAAAAACGATTTTTCTCAAAATTGGTAATCCTTAAAAATGCATGATACAGTTAGACCTACTACTTTTTGGGATGTTTATCCAAATATATTTAACTTATCCTGGTTAGAATTATTGAATAATAAAAAAATATTTTTGGACATGTCCTTTCGAATCGATGTGACCTATGGAAGATGCTCACATCCATTCATCAACTTGAAAAGAGCTGATAATCTTCAAACGGCTGAACCGATTTTCTTGAATCATAGCTAAGAACACTCTATCAAGTCACCTTTCAAACAAAATAAAAAATATCAGAATCGGTTCAGCCGTTTGGCAGCTACGATGTCACATACAGACACACGTTAAACTTATAACACCCCTCTTTTTCCGTCGGTGGGTTAAAAACGACCCGACCAGCTCCCGACAAGCACCCACTTTTGTGTGTTTTGAGCATAAATGATGCACTATAAGTACCGAATCAAATTGAAACTACCAACAATATTTCGTATTCTTATCAGGTATCACTGTGAAATGATCGTTGATCAAATACACAACTTTACCACTCATAACTTTATCGTTCCTCTGCATCATGTCATGTATCAGTAGTACCTACTACTCACGGTACTACTCGCGCTCACGGTGCACAGTGAGAAATGTAAGTGTGGCCGCTTCATTCAATGCAATAATTCTCGCGGTAAATCTCTTTGATCTGCCTAAAATGTCGCCACCAGAGTTATCAATCACCCAACGTCAAACGCCAATGTAAATGCCGTTGACAAATTCTCGAGGTAAGTCGTGGTGTAGTACACCAACGGTTAACGTCTATCGCGATAATCCGTTGGTGTGGCCCCAGCATATAAGAGTATTGTCTAATTTAAAAATCATTTTAAAAAAACTTTGTATTTCCGGCAGGGGGGAGTGGGGGGATCTACTAACCCTTCCCCCCTCTCCTCCCTCCCCTATCCCCTATCGAGGCGGCACGTTTCTAAATTTTAACCTGCTCAGGTCCTAGGGTACAACGCGTTCACAGAAATAATTTAATTTTAATTAAAATATTAACACTCTAATGATTTTTTTAACTCTCTATCTCTCTCTAACGATACTCAAACTATAAAATAAAAAAATTACGTCTACGTCCAGTTTTGCGGGAATGGGGGCCAATGTCACAAAAGTAATTAAAATCGTTGATAAACAAAACTAATTACTCTCTAACGATTTTTCTTTTCTCTCTAACTCTCTAACGATTCTCTATCGATTAGCATTAACAAAAGTTGAGAATAATTATATCGGGGGCAAAATTCACAGAGGTGGGCTAACGTCACGCTCTTAGAAATTATTTAATAACAAATAAAATATTAACTCTCTAACGATTTTGTGTAACTCTCAATCTCTCTCTAACAATTCGCAAACGATAAAAAAAAAAAATTACGTTTAAGTCCATTTTTGCGGGAAATTAATTACTCTCTAACGATTTTTCTTTTCTCTCTAACCCTCTCTAACGATTAGCACAAACAAAAGTTAATAATGAAATCGTGAGGCTAACTTCACCGAGGTGTTACGGCGCCACCTAATACGTCCGTTGTTAAAGTGCCAACATTATGGCCATTATGGCATAGGACCTATAATAATGAAACGCACTCTATAAGTACTTCCCGATTTTGACGTTCCATTGTATCTATAACCATCCAGTAACCATAATAAGCTACACATAGTATAGGAAAAATAAACTAAGAACGAGTTATTTTCGATCAAGAGAATAAATGACATGAAATATAATTGTAATGCATGTTTTGTTTATAATTAATTTGATTTATTTACACGCCTACAGGTTAGGTTTTTATTGACATTTGTGACGATCGAACACCATAATAGGTTTTTTTTATTTTTTATTTCACCTATAGCCATAACAAAAAAAAAAATGCCAAAAACTATGGGCAAAATAAGGCTTATATCTAGGTCACAATCATTTTAACACTCTCGACTCCTAAACTAGGTGTATGTGCCTGTGTCTTAGGAGTCAGTGATTCTTCGTAACAAACAAAGCCCTATTATACAAAAACAGAAACAGGACGTTTAAACATTAGCAAATGGTGTAAAAGAAAACTGGATTTAATTTATATAAAATAAAAAATCTATTGAAGAACGTTTAACTTCATGGTGAGGGAGTGTGCGTTGTGAGTGAGTGTAGGATGTATGTGTGGAATGAGTGTGGTGTGTGCGTATGTAGTGAGTAGGTGTGGGATGTGTGCAGTGATGAAGAATAGGGAGTAACAAGTACATAATTATCCGGCTATGGTTGTATTTATTTAGTTATAGTTCACTATCATTGCAAATTACCCAGCAGAAGATCCTGTGTTGTCATGGCTTAGTGTTTGGAGATAATCTCTAAGTAAGTTTTTGCATTGATATTTAGGGCACGAATAGATTTTTATCTTTTTATTAAGAAAATTGTACATTTTAATGCTACTAACGTAGAATTGGCGCTTGGCAAAAGCAGTTCTATGCCGTTCGCAGGGGAAAACATCATGCTTTAGTCTGCCAGTCGGTTCCTTTGGAGGGCGGGCAGAGTGTTTGCGTAGGGTCGACAGGAGCACATTAAGTTGCCTGACTGTGAGTACTTTGCACTCGGAATAGAGCTGTTCAGTGGGGTGCTTGCGCGGAAGAGAAAGCATTACCTTAAGGACAGCTCTCTGGGCCCTCTCGAGGCGGTTAAATACATTTTAGGTGGCACCACCCCACACGGGCAAGCAGTACGGTAGGACAGACCGGGGATAGGGCAAAATATACTAGTTTTAGCGTTTCGTAATCAGCTGATTTTCGTAGCTTCTTGAAAACATACCGGATGACATTTTTTACCTTTTACATTTTTTATTAGCTTTCGTATGCGGGACGTGACTTTAACTATATGTGGGTGCCAGTTGAGATGCTGATCGATAAGTACTCCTAGATACCTTACACAAGTTGATTTGGCGAGGAGGAGGCAGCTACACTGCGTTAAGGAACCGCAAGCGTGTGCTTTTAGGGTAAGGGAGTTTGAGGGACACTGATTTGACCGAATGGCAAAGGGAACGTATTGCGTTTTATCAACATTTAAGGTGAGCAAGTTATCGGCCAAACATTTCATTACGGTGGACAGCGCAGCCTCGGCGTTTTGGTATGTCTAGGGCCAGTCATAACCATATACAACAAGGGCAGTGTCATCCGCGTACGTATATATCCTAAAGTTGTCGAGAGGCAGTTTGCAGAGTTCATTTATATACATGAGAAAGAGTGTAGGCCCGAAAATGCTGCCTTGCGGAACGCCGTATGTCATTGGGAGCTCATCACTTTCGTGTGGGCCGATTTTCACTATTTGGGTACGATCTCTGAGATAGTCTGCGAAGATATTCAATGGGTTTCCACGTAATCACTGTGTATAAAGGACTGTTATTTCATTGACAATGCATCTGACATTAGTGGCGGGACCAAAGGCACAGTAGCAATCTTTTACATAAAATCCCCAATTAATCGATTCGAGTCAAAGCATGAAAAATCGATTCACAAAAAAAATATTTTTGAATTGATATTTTATTATACCCTTTTTAACTGTGTTTGATTAATAGGGAGAGGTGTACCTATACACCCTCATTTAGCTAGTTATATTGTAAGTCCCGTGCAATAGGGGGCGAGCATATTGCCATCAACCGGGCAAAAATCCGGATTCCACTTGCTACTGAGATATTCCAGATGGACAAACCCAATAACACTTTGCCTGACCCGGGAATCGCAGCCAGGACCTCATGCTCAGGTCCTGGGTGCGATTCCCGGGTACAGCGCTACAGCGCTTGTGACCACTAGACCAACGAGGCAGTCAAATGATTTCGAATTTAGTGTTTTATGTTCGAGAAAAAATCGAGTACCATTTATCGATCTCAGATCGCCATTCACCATCCCTACTTGCACATCCGATCTTGGCGTCACGTTGTGTTTACATGTTCGTTATGTACTGTTGATTTTTGTGTTCTATTTCTAACGACCATTGCTATTCTTTACGAACTGATATCTTCAAAGCCTGATTACCATTGCTATATAAAAAGAATTCATCTGTTTTGCTCTACGATTCGATTAAATGGATATTATGATGAGGTGCATAAACTGTGGCATATTTCGTAAGGCGGGTTCAAAGGCGTATTATTTCAATGCCAACCTTACCTCTGCAAGCGAGACTTGCCCGGTGGTTGAATAATCAGGTATGTACTTAAACTACATTGGAACAATACTATTTAACAACAAGACAGCAGGTATAAAGATACAGCGGTTCGATTGCGTGTGAGCCAGCAAAACTTAATAAAGCAGCGTTTATTTGGGAAAAGGGTGGCAACGCATCAGCAAAAACCCTGCTATGGGCGGCGGTGATTGCCTAATTCCCGTAACTAAAAACGTTGAAATTCAAGTCGCAGTCTCATCTCAGCGACAATCAATGTCAAAAACTTGTCTTAACCTCGATAACCACAACGCCTAGCGCCATCTCATATCGAAAAGCAGAGGTATTTAGTGATACCTCTGCCTACGTGACGTGGAATCTTTATATCACCAAGCAAGGCTTGCAAGCTTGCTTGTGTGGCAGTTCGGTTTGTCTTATCTCGTGGCATGGTTGAGAAGTATTTTAATTCAGCCAAAGCTCTGGTTGCCGCGGCCCCCCCGCCTTCTGCGGGACATAGTGACGCGACTACTGCGCCCCCGCTTCCCGCTCGCACTGTCGACGTATCCCTTTGCGCGTTATCAGATAGCACGGCTAGCACTGTATTAATTGCAACTGCGCTTGTTATTATTAGAGATTGATAAGATCACTACAAAACTACGTGTTGTTCTCGATGGTAGTTGTAAGACTACTAATGGTGTTTCACTTAATGACCTATTGTATAGTTGTCAAAATCTTCAAGGAATCTTGTTTAATATTATAGTTAATTTTCGTTTGTTTTCGATCGCACTTTCCGCTGATATTCGTCAAATGTTTTTAAGTATTGGCGTTCGAGAATGTGATAGACGTTTTCAACGCATTCTGTATCGTTTTTCCACGCTACAACCTTTACAGGTTTTCGAGTTTAATAGAGTAGTGTTTGGACTAAAGTCCAGTCCATTCCATGCGCTGCGCACTATTAAACAGCTGGCAGCTGATGAAGGTGACACTTACCCTAAGGCTAGAGATATCGTGGATACTGGTCTATACATGGATGATTTTGTCTACTCGGTTCACAATGAGGATGAAGCCATGTCCACCGCATCTGAAATGATCGGTCTTATGCAGGCTGGTCAGTTCGAACTTGTCAAATGGACAAGTAATTCCCAAACGGTTCTAGATTCGATTCCGCCATCGTACCGCTTGCCAGCTGTCAAGGAATTCGATGAGTCTGATGAACACAAAGTACTTGGCTTGTGTTGGTCACCTACAACTGACTTTTTTGGTATGAAAATTGATACACCTTCTCATGTTTGTACTAAACGGACCATATTATCATAGTACATACATGATTATTCAACCACCGGGCAAGTCTCGCTTGCAGAGGTAAGGTTGGCATTGAAATAATACGCCTTTGAACCCGCCTTACGAAATATGCCACAGTTTATGCACCTCATCATAATATCCATTTAATCGAATCGTAGAGCAAAACAGATGAATTCTTTTTATATAGCAATGGTAATCAGGCTTTGAAGATATCAGTTCATAAAGAATAGCAATGGTCGTTAGAAATAGAACACAAAAATCAACAGTACATAACGAACATGTAAACACAACGTGACGCCAAGATCGGATGTGCAAGTAGGGATGGTGAATGGCGATCTGAGATCGATAAATGGTACTCGATTTTTTCTCGAACATAAAACACTAAATTCGAAATCATTTGACTGCCTCGTTGGTCTAGTGGTCACAAGCGCTGTAGCGCTGTACCCGGGAATCGCACCCAGGACCTGAGCATGAGGTCCTGGCTGCGATTCCCGGGTCAGGCAAAGTGTTATTGGGTTTGTCCATCTGGAATATCTCAGTAGCAAGTGTAATCCGGATTTTTGCCCGGTTGATGGCAATATGCTCGCCCCCTATTGCACGGGACTTACAATATAACTAGCTAAATGAGGGTGTATAGGTACACCTCTCCCTATTAATCAAACACAGTTAAAAAGGGTATAATAAAATATCAATTCAAAAATATTTTTTTTGTGAATCGATTTTTCATGCTTTGACTCGAATCGATTAATTGGGGATTTTATGTAAAAGATCTTTATTTTTCTCAGTTTCCTGATCTTTTAGACTCATGAAACTTTTTTATCTGGAAACTGTAGAATACAACAATTGCAAAAATAAAACAATATTTGCTGCACATTCATTTCAACACTTATGCAGGCGCCCATAGTCCCACTGGTCATGTCATTTTATGTACGTAATCGCATTTTCGCCAAACTTATGACCTAGCATCAATCCTCAACTTTAACATATATGAATTAATTTCAAAATTGATGCTGCTGTATTTTCGGCATAACGGAGGATCATGCTAAGCAATTTAAAGTAGGGTACGCCCTTAACGAGCACTGCGCCAGATGTCCCGCTACACATTGGCTCACTCACAGCTCGTGAAGGACGAGTCCGACGAGCGGCGCGGCCAGCCGGCACAGGTGCGTGGGCGGCGTGCAGCCGGCGCGCACGGCGGCCTCGTCGGGCTCGGGCGCATCCTGCTCGGGTGCGGCGCGGCGCATGCGGTGGCGCCACACGCGTTCCGCCAGCCCGCCGCCCGCTAGCGCCATCAGCGGCGGGGGCCGCGGCGCCGACACCGGCCACGCGCTCAGCCGGCAGCCCGCGCCCGCTACCAGCAGGCGCACGCCGCGCGCGGCCGGCCGCTCCGTGTCGGCAGGGTCTATAGCGCGCAGGTAGTCGTCGGGCGGCTCGCGCGGCGCCTCGGCCACGAGCGCGTGCCTGCGGAGGGAGGGGGCGGGTGAGCGGTGGAGCACATGCTGCGGCGCGGCGGCGGCGCGGTCAGGGAGCGCTCACGTCAAGTGGGCGCCGTCCTCGTTGTAGATCCTCAGTAACGGCGACGTCACCCCTGCATATTCAGACTCCGTCTCCTGCATGTGATAATTGCATGAATTATTACCTATTGCATAAAATCGCTCTCACTCGACCGGTCCCAAAAAACGAAAGTAACCTGTGTGGCGGCATTCACCCACACGGTGGTGCAATATAGGCCGGCCCCGAGGCGGCGAAGCTCGAACGACAGGAACGCGTCACCGGTCGCATCGGCCCAACAGCCTGCGGCGCCCGAACTGCATCGCACTCGGCTCGCCACCGGCCCGCAGCGCCCATCCTCTGCGATGCAATAGAGACATTCAAAGACCGGAATGCGTCAGGTCAGGACTCAGGACTGGAGTTATAGGTTCCCGCCAGACCTTCAACACGCAGCACGAGCAGCTCCCAGTCGGCGGCTAGCGCGAGCGGGCCCGCCAGCAGCAGAGTAGCGCGCCCCGACCACTGAGCGCGCGTCACCGCGCTCCAGCCGCGCGTGCGCAGGCTGGTGCGCCCCACCTCGCGCCAAGCGGTGCCGCGCTGCCACACCGCCAGGCTGGCGTCGGCGCCGGCCAGCGCCAGCAGGTCACCGCCCTCGCCCGTGGGGGCCAGCGCCGCGTGCAGTAGCGTGTCGGCGGCGCGGAAGCGCGAGGCCAGGCCCCAGCCCGCATGGCTCCACACGAACTCCTGGCGCCACGCCACATGCGAGCCGGCTACAACCGAGGGAGTGCAGTGCAGATGCAGTTATACATTATAATCCGGCCACACGAATTAGGCTTGGCTTGTTATACATATGTGTTGTTGTCCGCAAAAATACGTTTTTTAATGCAAGTAGGTACTAAATCTTGTTTATTATATGGGCGAAATTTGGTGTACAGGTATAACGATTTTTTTGTAATTATTAGTAGTCGGGGATTTTTGATTGGATTTGCTACTTCCTCCAAAAGGGGGCTACTGGATATCTCCGGAACGATGGTTCTTTTTTATTTGAGAAGTGGTAACTTTAAGTACTTACCTAGGTCTCAAAAAAAATTGGTGAAGATCTGATTAGGATCTTCGGCATGATGAGAATAGCTTCTCAAAATGCAGTAAACGGCTCACTATTTATTTAAACCTATTTGTTAGTTTTTCTAGCTGGCCTACCATATTTTTTCTAGCTTTTATGGTTCTGTAGTAGTCAACAAGGAACCGATATATTATAGTTTCGCCAAACTCAAACCATTTATTTCAAATAAACCAATTACAGGCACTTTTGAATGGTCAAGGGGAAGCTAGTTGCCTATTCCAAAGCGTAGTAGGTTCCTATGGAGAAGAACGGGCAAGAAACTCCACGGACACTCTTTTAAATCAGAATATTGTTACAATATATTGTTTACATCATTAATGTTGGAATTATACATGTGAGTACAATGTAGAAAAACGTGCAGGTTAAAAGCGTCCGTAAATAAAAGATAAAAAAGATACAAAACAATAAATAAAAGCAAGCCGTGGCGGCTAAGAGATGACCAGTCCCTACTGATGGCGCCCGTTCACGAACATAGTCATAACATAGTCTCATGTTGGAGCGTGTACAAAATAAATTTATAAGATATATATATATGAGGGAATACGGGGTGTATCCATTTTATCCGTTGATGTATCCAACACTATTTGTCTTAGGTATGGTCGGATATAATGAACTAAGGTCAGGAGGCAACTCACTCACACTAAATGACTTGTTACTTATATCTTTAAGATAATTAGAGGGAAGATACACAGTGCGGATATATTGCGCAGGGTGGAACTAGTCGTGCCAGACGGGTATGTGGGTCGTCGTCGTCAGCCGCGGTTGCTGGCGGTACCGCGCGCGCGAACGAACTTGCTGCGGGAGACGCCGCTAACGAGCGCGCTCCGCACTCTCAACCTCATTGCTGATGACATCGACATATTCTGTTGCGCTTTGGGTGAATTTAAAAAATAGCTATGTACACATAGAATTTTTTGAAATTTAAGTTAAGGGTGCTACAATATCGTATTAGGTCTAGCCTGTAAGGATATTTGTATGTTTGGAGTGAATAAATAAATAAATAAATAAAAACATGACGCATGGATCAGCACCATTCAGCTCAACAATTTTGAAGGGAACTTAATGATCCAACACACTCGCCACCACCAGCGAGACATTAAAATGAGCATGACATACTCTCAGCCGCCAGGGCACATTCAATTCAATGAAAGACGTACCTAGTAAATGGTAGCTTTAAAGTACTTAGGTAAGTACATAGTGCTCACACACGTGCTATGCAGTTATAAAATACTAGGAGGTTGAATTTATACAATGTAAAGATTGTTTTTACAATCTTCAGCAGCTCCAAAAATATTTTCGAATGCTAATCAATTAGTTTATGCGCCCTGTGGAGCTGGACCAGCGCTGAGCCAAGCAGTTTTGTCAGTGATGTAATCCCCTAATTTATAATATGCTTGGCGGTGCCATGTCTGTTATGTCTACCCGCGACTTAAAAAAATTGTTGAAGATCTAATGAGGATCTATGGCATGATGAGCAGAATAGCTTCTCAAAATGTAAATGGCTCACTATTTATTAAAACCTATTTGTTAATTTTTCTAGATGGCCTACAAAGGAGACCATTCATATTAAGCCTAAAAACAAAAGTGAAAAAAAAAGGTTTTTGATCTGTTTGGGTTTGATTTTATGGCACCAAAAATGTGGGACGATTATTGTAGCGGCTATATAAGTTCGAATATTGACGTAAAAATATTTAAATCACATTATTATTTAGGACAATAGCGCACTAGCGGCCAGCTACATTAGCTTTAGAGATGTCACGTGACTGCTGCTGTCAACTCCATACAATTTGATATCCGTTGGCGTTAACGCTTACAGAAAAGGGATTTTGTCTAGGCACCCAGGTCGATTTCGTTGTCGATCGCACTTGGCCGCGGGTGGCCAGCTGCGCGTGCTCCATGGCGATTTCATACTAATGTATCTTTCTCATTGGCCGCTGTGACCTGGCCGCCAGTACATTATTGCCCTTACCGTCATTTCAGCTACCATACTGTCAGTAATAATGACATTAAATTCAAGTAATGTCTCGTTCGCTATTGAGTCACTTTACTGCACGAAAAGATGTGTATTCGGTGTCGTGAACCTGTAGGGAATCGGCGGAGATATACTTGGGCTTCGCGAGAGAACCGGTTTATTGAGATTGCACAAATTGTTATTCAAGAAATAATGCATCATGACCTAGCCCACGGATATCGAGGGATATGGCATGGAGGCGTGGCACATGTCGCCTGCATAAGGGCAAACCGAATCTATATGCGCCTGACGACGGTGCGCACCGTTTTGTTTATGTTTGCATCGAAATGTGTCACTGTCATTTCGTATTTTTTACAAAATGTCGATTTGTTCCGTGCTTATTTGCAAAAATAGGACTATTACAAGAAATCTTAAGACGTGTGGCGTGTCCTACCACCGGTAAGTAAAAAATCACAGCATTAATAATAATATTTAAGGATTTTACAAATTTTTATTTGTGAAATAGTTTAGTGGTGTGCAGCGCTGAGATATAGATATCGATAATTTTTTGTTGTCCTTACGGATTTATTTAATTATTACTAACATTTACTTATTAATAAAATAATATTATTGGAGTTTACTCCTTAAGAATCGATTTTCATATGAAGCCTCCGGTATGGAAATTTTATGAGTAGTGAAATAATAGAAGCCTAACACTGGTTTTATTCGTAAATAACACGGATAAAATTTTTGAGTACATATTTCACACTTCGATCTAGTTATTTCAGCCGTTTTTTTTAGAGGTGCTTTTATTTTTATGCATTTTATTTCAGTTTTCCGAAAAATCCAGAAATTAAAAATAAATGGATAGATGCAACTGGCAGGGAAAATAATTGGTTTCCCACAAAACTAAGTGTTTGAATTTCCGCGCATTATTTGAGAAAAGTACCTACTATACAAACCTTGGCCGCAATCAGGAATTGATCGACTCACGTATGTCGCTCAAACACCGTTGTCACTCAAACCATGGGCAGTTGACTTAAATATAATAAATGACAGTAACAACAAAAAAAACGTTATTTTCATTAAAAGATTTTAAAAAGATTTTAAATGTCTGGCCCTGAGCTTTGTTAATGGTCATGGCGTAACCCGCGTAACACTGGCTGACGGGGAATTGCACACGCTTAAAACTAAACGGGAAATTATTGGGAATGAGAGGAATTCTTGGAATAAAAACAACATCACCGGCGCCGCAACCTGTTAAGATTTCGGCTTCGATGACGTTTTGTTGGTGATTGGTGACTATGAGCCGAGTGCCGTTGCAAAGTTTGGGAGGACTTAAATTTCTGAGAAGAATTATTGGCACTCCGACTTTTAAACAAATTTTGTGTGCTGAAAGACCGGGTGTGTTAAGGGATTCTAAGAACTCTACTGGATAGTGTGTGGCATCTTCTTCTTCGGGAACCGTATTTATCGATGTATATTGTTGACTTGTTGAACTTGTTGAACATGTGCCAATATTTGTGTATTTATTGCTGTCCGATAGTCGAACAAATCAAATCAACCATAAGGCCTCTGCCTCGAATCTTGCGGGCAGCGTGGCGGCGGCGGCGGCGGCGCGGGCGCGGCGGGATCTTATGCGTAAAATCAAATGGACCGGTTCTCGAAAACAGCGGCGCGGCAGCGGCGAGGCGGCAGCGAGCGGCGCGGCAGCGGCGAGGCGGCAGCGAGCGGTGCACTCCATTCAAGCGGTGACCGCCCGCGCGTCTGCATTGCAGTGTTGTTGCCCACAATAAATGGAGCGTTAGGAATAAATTTGAATCAAAAAGATGTTGCCGCCATTGTTCAGACATTTCTTTCGCGAATAAAAACAAATATCTCGACGACACAATCGTGAACACAACACTACGCGGCTATAGTGACGCGCGATCTGCCCGCTAGTTTCGAGAACGGGTCTTTGATGCCCGCCCCGCTCCCGCGCCGCCGCCGCCGCCGCCTCGCTGCCCGCAAGATTCGAGGCCGAGGCCTTACACACGCCAACAACGATCGAATCGAATGAGCGGCGGTCACGAATCATACGAACAAATTACGAAGTATAGTACAGTTCGATTCAAACTTAATGGCGGCTTGGAACATGAGGCGAGTCGCTGCGCAGTAACAATTTCATGTGACAGCGGGGGTGAGGGGTGGGGTACTGCGCAGCTAAAAGCTAACTTCCGAGCCGCCATTAAGTTTGAATCGATCTGTAACGACTCGTTTCTTGACTTCTTAATTTGAACCTAATGAACGAAACCAACCAAAATACCAAATCAAAACCAATCAATACTTTCAACGAATGACAACCCAACCAACAATTTATTATTTATTTATTATTATTTTTATTATCGACACTAAAGAAGTCAAAAACAAAGATACCTACACTAAGAATTATTTGGAATATCTGGGCGAAAGTCATTCTTCGACGGAGACTCTTAACACCGCGATTCAGAAAATGACATTAAACGAACAACGCCATCTATCGAGCACGAAATGATACTGTCAAAATATATGGGAAAACGTTCGAACACTCTGTAAGCTAAATAAACTATGTAGAAAAGTGAAAAATTAAAGAATAAATACCTATATTTTTTAAGAAATTAACATTTGTCACTATTCTTTCATGATTATCAAGATTTGAAAGATAGGTAGCGCCACCTATCGCACTAATACTAAACTAATAAATAAACAACGCATCTGGAAAATTTTAATTAACCTGACTTTAGAGTTATATTCTATACACAATGTATCGCGTTAAGTTTCCGCGCAAAGAAAATGACGGTCATATAACAACACACGATCTCACAAACCTAGTAATTAAGACGTAAGTATCATTTCGCGTCAATAGATGTCGTTACGTGTATGTACGGTCGCGATCTGAGAATGTTTACCACCTTAAGGTTTAGAATTGCATGCACACATCTATGTCACAAGGTCGATGGCAATAATAGTGATTTCGGCCTTTCTTCTCAGAGTAGTCAGATATTAAACGCCGACCTCATTTAGTTTTAAAAATGTGATTGACGTTTAAAAGTGTTTGTACAAACCTACTTACAGAAATAAATCATTTAATATTTTTTCTCAAACAAATCTTTTTTAACCAAGCGAGGTTGAACTTCTTACTAAAAATGCAAAAATAGACAGTTTTATAGTAAACATTTTTATTTTTTTATGGAAATTATCAATAATTTATAGTTTTAATAACTAGTATAGCCTCCATCAGCAGCTATGACGGCATGTAGTCTATCTCTCATAGATGAGACAAGCCGCGCGCATAAATCTGTCCCCCTGATATCATCCCATACCCGTGCACAATGTGATCTAAGAGCTTCAGGGTTTCTTTCGTTCTGACAGTCCCAGCGTTGAACCATTATGCCCCACAGATTTTCAATCGGGTTCATATCTGCTAAACGAGCAGGCCATTGAATGAGACGAATGTCACGGTGCATGTTGAACCACGCCATAGTAGCCCGGGCCTTGTGTATCGGTGCATTATCTTGAACGTAATCAATTTGTGGGAATTCTGCTGCAGGATACACAACGCGCACAGTAGGCAGCATCACCTCTTCCAAAAGTGACACATAATTATTCGCAGTAGCCCTTTTTTCTAACGACGTCAGTTCTCCGACGTCATCGTGGCTCATCCACCCCCATAAGTTGACTGCTATGCGACCAGATTCATTTTAAGGCACGATATGAGCTTCATCATACCGAGTGCGATTATAACGCCATAAAGTCAATCTTCCAATTTGACTCGATTTAAAAGTTTTTTCGTCGGTAAATATAACATTCGACCAATCAAAATCAAGATATTGTCGCGCAAAATTAAGTCGGGCAGTTTTGTGGTGAGCTTTGAGTTCCACTTTTATAGCATGACGTCTGTAGTGTAGCCCTGCTCCGTGCAAAGCTCGTCGAATCGTCCGAGGACCCACATCATACAAAGCAGCAAAACGACTAGTTGGTGTGAAGCCGCGCTCTTCGTAATGTCGAACCATATCAGTTATTTGCGCGGTGGTTAGTATCGCCCGTCGTCCTGAATTGCTTCTATGATCTGTTATTTGCCCTTCTTCGCCATGACGCCGAATCCAAAATCTCACGGTGAATCGAGATATATTGAGCTCTCGTGATATCGCACTAATATTCAAGCCATCTTCGTGGAGAAATAATATTTCAGCCCTTTGTTGCGGGGTTATACTAGCCATTGTATTTCTATCAATCTATATTTACTAAAATTCAAACCTATTTTCTTTGTTAAAATGTCATTATGGTTACGATAATATGTCAACAGGTGTGAACTTTAAAATTAAGAAATAAAAGTAATACGAAGGAGGTATAGCATTTTATGTCATTATGGTAAAATGTCAACTTTAAAATTATGAAATAAAAGTAATAAGAAGCAGATATAGCATTTTAGACTTTACTGCACACAGTGTGGTAAAGAAGCTAGTTTGAAAACTGATAAACATTTTTAGACCGCGATAGTACATTACGTAATGAAAATTCCTTCTTGAACACTTTAAATTCATATATCTTTTGATATTTTGAAGCGATTGCGATGAAACAAAAACTAATTGAAACATCGAGTTACACACAATATTTGAATATAAAAGTTAACCATATTGATTTCGTACTTTTTACGTGATAGTGGAACAATCAAACTAAAGAACATACAAACAGACAGACAGACAAACAGACAAAAATTCCAAAAATGGTAGAAATGGAATCTGTTGGTTATTCTTGGACAACCCACCAACTTTTTTTTTTTCATTGTACAGAAACGCCTCGTCTGCAGATTTATTATATGTAATAGATAATTATATGTAATAGATAATTATATGTAATAGATAATAGAAGATATAGATTAAGTTTGTTTACGTTAAGTCTTTATTTTTTATTTCTGATTGAGTATAAGTTCTTGATGTTTTTGGTTGGTATATTGGCGTGTGCTAGTTGACATGTGGCTAATTAATGATTGATGTTTTGAGTTGTGTAATGTATATTATTTTGCATACTATTGTCTTATTTTTTTTTTTTTCTAATTGAACTTACAGCTGTGCTTCTGGCGAGGATGCCACTTCTTCTTCCCAAAGCACTAGGAAGTGGTGAAGGGTAGGTGTTTTGAGGGACGTGTCTTATGTAATTCTGGCGTTCGAAAAGTGCTGATTCTCAGCCTAGTTTAAATAAATGACTTTTGAATGATATTTTACATAATTTGGTTTTAATTACATCAAAATACGCTCAAAAAATATTTTTTTTTTTTTGCAGCCGGTTTTAATCATAGATATCCGGTTTTCATCGATATTTTTATCGATTAAATATTTATATCAACCCCTTTTCCCTAGTTGAGGCTAGAGTTGCATGTGTGCGTTCAGTAGTAGTGTCTTAATACTTTCTAGTGCCCGCCCATTTTGAGCATGTGTCCATTAGGTAGCAACAAATCGCACCTTCAAAGCAACAAAGTCACAAATAGCAAATAAAATATAAGCTATTTTGACTATTGTTTCGGTGCAACAAAGTCACAAATCTATACATATAATAAATCTGTAGACGAGGCGTTTCTGTACAAAGAAAAAAAAAAAAAAAAGTTGGTGGGTTGTCCAAGAATAACCAACAGATTCCATTTCTACCATTTTTGTCTGTTTGTATGTTCTTTAGTTTGATTGTTCCACTATCACGTAAAAAGTACGAAATCAATATGGTTAACTTTTATACTCAAATATTGTGTGTAACTCGATGTTTCATTTAGTTTTTGTTTCATCGCAATCGCTTCAAAATATCAAAAGATATATGAATTTAAAGTGTTCAAGAAGGAATTTTCATAACGTAATGTACATACACGTAACGACATCTATTGACGCAAAATGATACTTACTTCTTAATTACTAGGTTTGTGAGATCGTGTGTTGTTATATGACCGTCATTTTCTTTGCGCGGAAACAACGCGATACATTGTGTATAGAATATAACTCTAAAGTTAGGTTAATTAAATTTTTCCAGATGCGTTGTTTATTTATTATTTTAGTATTAGTGCGATAGGTGGCGCTACCTATCTTTCAAATCTTGATAATCATGAAAGAATAGTGACAAATGTTAATTTCTTAAAAAATATAGGTATTTATTCTTTAATTTTTCACTTTTCTACATAGTTTATTTAGCTTGCAGAGTGTTCGAACGTTTTCCCATATATTTTGACAGTATCACTTCGTGCTCGATAGATGGCGTTGTTCGTTTAATGTCATTTTCTGAATCGCGGTGTTAAGAGTCTCCGTCGAAGAATGACTTTCGCCCAGATATTCTAAATAATTATTAGTGCAGGTATCTTTGTTTTTGACTTCTTTAGTGTCGATAATAATAATAAATAAATAAATAAATAATAAATTGTTGGTTGGGTTGTCATTCGTTGAAAGTATTGATTTGATCTGATTGGTTTTGATTTGGTACGAGTATTTTGGTTGGTTTCGTTCATTAGGTTCAAATTAAGAACACGGTGACCGATGAATTCTCCATACAAACGTAATACCAAAATCATTTGCAATTTGAGCATATTTCCACCATATTGTGTTATTATTCGGATTGAGACAGTATTTATCTAGGCTTCTAAATCCTTTTTTTTTCAAAAAACCTACCTAAAGTAAAGTTATAGCGAATTGAATTTCGAACATTTTTACAGCGTAAATGACATGTTTTCATACTGTTTTTTCTGTATTATAAACAACAATATTTGTAATATTGTTTCAGCAGAAGCACAGTCTATATTATCAAGTTACAAATTATCGATAAAGAATTGGAAAAAAATTAAGTTTTCAGTAATCATTTTTGGTATTACGGAACACATCCAAATTTCTCATAAAAATTCAATAGAATTCTATTCGCTTCACGCGTGTCAATGTGTGCGTGGTCGTGGTAGCTGTCTGTATCGCTCCGACAGGCACATTAGCGTAACGTGCCTCTACTACACGCGGGGTTTGGGTGGGATTCTTTCGGGGTGTTTGTTATTTTATCAGTGAAGTTTTGTTTTGTTTACGGACTTGGAATATTTCTTACGGTTTTGATTTGGTTGAAGACATGGACTCCGAACGTTGGGATTTGGGATGTACTTACTTATCTCACAGTAAGTATTACCCAATGATATAGGTACCTATTATAACGTTATAGGTACCTCTTTAGCTACTAATTGTTTACTTATAAACTCAGCCTAAGAAAATAAAGACATTTTTGAAGTGAAAACTTCTTTAGGCGACTTGAGCACTTTTTGAGTGAACAAAAATCATGGAACTCGCGTCATCGTCACCGCCAGTGCCCGTCCACACAACGCCGCGACCGCGCCGCCGCCGCGCCTCTAAATTGTTCACACGGCACCACAGCCACGCCGCGACCGCGCCGCCTGCCGCCGCGCCATTCCACTTGATCGCCGGCTGCTTGCAAAAGTGCAAGCTACCGGCAGCGGCGCTGCGACGGTGCGGCGGCGGTGCGCCACCGCCGCGCGGCATAATTATATCAAGAACACTACTCAATACTTGACAGTGATGTTTGTCCAGCGTACCCAGGGTAGGGTGATTTGTTTGGACAAGTGCGGCTTTATGGCCTCGGCCTCGGTACGGTTTTAGATCGAACTTTTTTGTGAAATTCCTATTACATAGTATACATACATTACATTGATAAAACTAAAATGAAAAGTTCAAAGTCGTTGAAGTTTATACACTTTTAGTGCCAAGCACCCGGCTCGCAGGTAGAACGATAATTCGTATGTATCAATAGTTATAGGCAGTGCGCCGATGGACTTGACTGACCGGCTGTTATAGATTTGTGAGAGTTGTTGTAAAATAAGTCAGTCTAATTGTTGTAAAACAAGTCATTATTTAACTGTTGGACTTTTTTGCATGTTTGTTTACGCATAAAATGATGTCGAAAGTAAGGGAATAGGAGTGCACCTGTGTCTTTACGCACACACGTAGGTATAATAAAAATTCTTGCCGTTTGATTACGGTCGATTATCATCTTAGGTAATAGTACTGCAGATAACATAAGGTAACAAGCCAAATCCTATAAATCTGCGTGTTTTGTGTGGATCTTTGAGACTACATTATGTATTCTGATAATTGTATTTTTTGTAAATAATTCGTTCAGTCGATAATTAACCCTACACGACTTCATCACGATTTGACTTATATTTTTTAAATTATGAATTATCATTATCTCTGAAGTAAGAACCTAAACAAAAGTTTTGTCTTTAACTAATACTTTGCTAATGTACACTTTTATTATTTGACTTGTATTCAGTATTTCAATCACAATATTTAAAGTTTAGTAGGTAAAAGAAATAAGTAAGTACCTACTTACTGAAATAACAAAGAAAAGCCTTAGTTTTTTAAAGTTGAGGCCACCCACCCTAAAGAAAATAAATAAACTTGTACAGGCTTTAAATAAAGACAATAATAATAAATATATCCTAATCCTATTAGTTTATAATTACGCGCCGTGGGTGGTCAACTTTAGCGACGCCCGTTCATCTGTCGATTTCCAAGGCCACTTTCGATAACGATGCATAGGTACTAGGTAGGTACCTTATTTGAATGAAGTAAGTACCTATCTACTTACTAGATTTTCTCTACGAGGCGTAGATCTCGAGATCCTAACTTTATATCCATACTATAATATTATAAACTCGAAAGTAACTCTGTCTGTCTGTCTGTCTGTATGTTACCTTTTCGCGCCCAAACCACTGAACGGATTACGATAAGATTTGGCAAGGAGATAGATGGCCGCCCGGGGAAGGACATAGGTTACTTTTTATCACGCGGGTGACGTCGCGGACGGATGCTAGTATAAACATTCATAATATTAGAAGGATTAGTGATATGTATATATATACATAATATCACTAATCCTACTAATATTATAAATATGAAAGTTTATGTGTTTGTTACTCAATGACGTAAAAACGGCTGAATGGATTTGAATGAAAGGCAAACAGATAGTTTATAACCTGGATTAACACATAGGATAGTTTTTATCCCGATATTCCCACGGGATCGAGACTTACGCGGGTGAAACCGCGGGGCTAGTAGATATATAAAACTCGTGTCACAGTGTTAGTTGCCATACTCCTCCGAAACGGGTTGACCGATTGTTATGAAATTTTATATGTATATTCGGTGTGTCTAAGAATCGGTCGTAATCTATTTTTCATACCCCCTAAGTGGTAGGTAGGCTAGGTAGGTAGGTAGGGTAGGCAGGTACTTAGTGTTACCCGTGTGAAGCCGGAGCGGGCAGCTAGTAATATTATAAATTCTAAACTATTCGAAAGTGAGTTTGTTTGTTTATTTATTTGTTTGTTACTCTTTCACGCTATAACGGCTGAACGGATTTAGATGAAATTTAGCACATGGGTAGACCATTACTTGGAATAGGACATAAGATACTTTTTATCCCGATATTCTTACGGAATCAAGACTTACGCGGGTGAAATCGAAGGGCGCAGATAGTAATCTAATATCTTGAGATATTGACATGGTAAAGAAATTTCCAAAAAACGCATTACTAGTCTGTACATTCAATAACGATTCCCCAAATTAGTCAACAAAATATAGCAAATAATGAACATACCTAATTATTAATAATAAATATAAAAGCCGATTGAACGACTCGATAAGAATGAATGGCAAATAATAATATCTACTTATCTCTTATCTCACCACGCACACATACACGGCGGCGCACCGAACGAAGTTTGCACGAACTCCAAATTGTAGTTGAGAGCATCATTCGCTGGCCCCTTAAGAAGTCAAGAAACGAGTCGTTACAGATCGATTCAAACTTAATGGCGGCTCGGAAGTTAGCTTTTAGCTGCGCAGTACCCCACCTCTCACTCCCGCTGTCACATGAAATTGTTACTGCGCAGCGACTCGCCTCATGTTCCGACCCGCCATTAAGTTTGAATCGAACTGTACTATACTTCGTAATTTGTACGTATGATTCGTGACCGCCGCTCATCCGATTCGATCGTTGTTGGCGTGTGTAAGGCCTCGTCCTCGAATCTTGCGGGCAGCGGGGCGGATGGCGGCTCGGAAGTTAGCTTTTAGCTGCGCAGTACCCCACCCCTCACCCCCGCTGTCACATGAAATTGTTACTGCGCAGCGACTCGCCTCATGTTCCAAGCCGCCATTAAGTTTGAATCGAACTGTACTATACTTCGTAATTTGTTCGTATGATTCGTGACCGCCGCTCATTCGATTCGATCGTTGTTGGCGTGTGTAAGGCCTCGGCCTCGAATCTTGCGGGCAGCGGGGCGGCGGCGGCGGCGGCGCGGGAGCGGGGCGGGCATCAAAGACCCGTTCTCGAAACTAGCGGGCAGATCGCGCGTCACTATAGCCGCGTAGTGTTGTGTTCACGATTGTGTCGTCGAGATATTTGTTTTTATTCGCGAAAGAAATGTCTGAACAATGGCGGAACATCTTTTTGATTAAAATTTATTCCTACAATTTATTGTGGGCAACAACACTGCAATGCAGACGCGCGGGCGGTCACCGCTTGAATGGAGTGCGCCACCTCGCCGCTGCCGCGCCGCTGTTTTCGAGAACCGGTCCATTTGATTTTACGCATAAGATCCTGCCGCGCCCGCACCGCCGCCGCCGCCGCCGCCCGCAAGATTCGAGGCAGAGGCCCTATGGTTGATTTGATTTGTTCGACTATCGGACAGCAATAAATACACAAATATTGGCACATGTTCAACAAGTCAACAATATACATCGATAAATACGGTTCCCGAAGAAGAAGATGCCACACACTAGCCAGTAGAGTTCTTAGAATCCCTTAACACACCCGGTCTTTCAGCACACAAAATTTGTTTAAAAGTCGGAGTGCCAATAATTCTTCTCAGAAAGGACATGACCAGTTCCTGCACTCGAATTCGGGAACTTGTGCAGGATTACAGTGTATACACTATGATTTAAAAATTTAGATCTAATTTATCATGGATAAATTATACCGAATAAAGCCAAGGTTAAAATATCTGCAAAAACAGTAGTTTAATTGCTTCCGCTATTCTTTTAGAGTGCGTTTCATACTATGCCGTAGTGTTGGTTCCCCTGTTGTATGACGAATTTTGTACGTTACGGCGCCACCTAATAGGTCCGTTGTTAAAGTGCCAACATTACGGCATAGGAACTATAATGATGAAAAGCACTCTATAAGTACTTTCCGATTTTGACGTTCCATTCTATCCATAATCATCCGGTAACCATAATAAGCTAAACAGTATGGGGAAAAATAAAATAAGAACGAGTTATTTTCGATCAAGAGAATAAATGACATCGAATAATATATTATAATGCATGTTTTGTTTTTGATTAATTTGATTTATTTACATTTTATAATCTAAGTTTGCACGCCTACAGGTTAGGTTTTTATTGACTATTGGTGTATAAAGGACTGTTATTTCTTTGACAATGCATCTGACATTAGTGGCGGGACCAAAGGCACAATGTAGGAATCTTTTTCATAAAATCCCCAATTAATCGATTAGAGTCAAAGCATGAAATCGATTCTCACAAAAAATATTTTTGAAAAATATATCAATTCAAAAATATTTTTTTAACTGTGTTTGATTAATAATAATATAACATAACATCACGCCTCTAATGCCTGAAGGGAGAGGTGTACCTATACACCCTCATTTTGCTAGTTGTGTTGTAAGTCTCGTGCATTAGGGGGCGAGCCTATTGCCATCAACCGGGCGCAAATCCGGACTCCACTTGCTACTGAGATATTCCAGATGAACAAACCCAATAACACTTTGCCTGACCAGGGAATCGCACCCAGGACCTAATGCTCAGGTGTAGCTGAGCATGAGGTCCTGGGTGCGATTCCCCGGCACAGCGCTACAGCGCTTGGGACCACTAGACCAACGAGGCAGTCAAATGATTTCGATTTTAGTGTTTTAGGTTCGAGAAAAAATCGAGTATCATTTATCGATCTCAGATCGCCATTCACCATCCCTACCGATCCATCCGATCTTGGCGTCACGTTGTGTTTACATATTCGTTGTGTACTTTGCGATTATTGTGTTCTATTTCTAACGACCATTGCTATTATTTAAGAACTGATAATTATCTTCAAAGCCTGATTACCATTGCTATATAAAAAGGATTCTTCGGTTTTGCTCTACGATACGATTAAATGGATATTAAGATGAGATGCATAAACTGTGGTATATTTCGTAAGGCGGGTTCAAAGGCATATTATGTCAATGCTAACCTTACCCCTGCAAGCGAGACTTGCCCGGTGGTTGAATAATCAGGTATGTACTTAAACTACATTGGAACAATACCTACTCTATAACAAAAAGACTGCATGTATAAAGTCTGACATAGCGATTCGATTGCATGTGAGCCAGCAAAACTTAATAAAGCAGCGTTTATTTGGGGAAAGGGTGGCAATGCATCAGCAAAAACCCTGCTATGGGCGGCGGTGATTGCCTAATTCCCGTAACTAAAAACGTTCAAATTCAAGTCGCAGTCTCATCTCAGCGACAATTATTGTCAAAAACTCGATTACCACAACGCCTAGCGCCATCTCATATCGAAAATCAGAGTTATTTAGTGAATACTTATCTTTATTTTTCTCAGTTTCCTGATCTTTTAGACTGGTGAAACTTTTTTGTCTGGAAACTGTAGAATACAACAATTGCAAAAATAAAACAATATTTGCTGCACATTGATTTCGACACCTATGCCGGCGCCCATAGTCCCACTGGTCATGTCATTTAAGTCCTCCCAAACTTTGCAACGGCACTCGGCTCATAGTCACCAATCACCAACAAAACGTCATAGAAGCCGAAATCTTAACAGGTTGCGGCGCCGGTGATGTTGTTTTTATTCCAAGAATTCCTCTCATTCCCAATAATTTCCCGTTTAGTTTTAAGCGTGTGCAATTCCCCGTCAGCCTGTGTTACGCCATGACCATTAACAAAGCTCAGGGCCAGACATTATCCGTTGCGGGGGTGGATCTTAGTATTGGTTGCTTTTCCCACGGCCAACTTTATGTAGCTCTTTCGCGTGTGAGCAACCCTAGCAACTTTTTTGTGTACGCTCCAGGTGGTTCCACCGCACTTGAACTTGAACAAATATAGAGTGAAGGCATATCTCCGGATATCTATGACCTAGCCGACCTTGTCTGCAGGTACAATTACAACAGACGAAGAACTATATTCTGACCCGTCTCCGCTGACATTCTAGAACACAACGATATACCAAGGCTCACAGAAGAAGATCTAACGTTGTTTAGTCTTGGCTCCTGTCAATTAAAGCAAGCCGACGGCACATTGACGATAGAGTTAGGAGACGCTCTGCCAGAAGAACACGCAAGGGAGCTAGGAGAAAATGTTTTCGTTTTGCGAGGAAGAATTCAATCCCGGCATGTCACTGCAAAAACCTATTATGTATAAGTGGCTTTTGACAGGATCGAAATGCGGCCAGCCACTACTATTACACGTGCAATATTGGAGAAAGGACAGAAGGATGTTGTGGTTGTTGTTGTGGGATGTTGTGTGTGTAGATGTGTGGTTTTTAACGTACCTAAGCGCGGTATGAACCAAATACGAGACGCCCTCCAGCTATAGAATTGGAAGATGTTCTAGTTCGACCTTATCGCACCTTGGGTGCAACAAAGTCACAAATAGTAAATTAAAATATGAGCTGTTTTGAATTTTGTTTCGGTGCAACAAAGTCACAAATAGTAAAATTAAAAAATGAGCTGTTGTGACTTTGTTGCACTGAAGGTACGTTATAGTCGCATGTGATGTCTAACATCTGAGATCTTGGCTGACGTATATACAACACTAGCTGTGCCCTGCGGTTTCACCCGCGTAGGTCTCGATCCCATGGGAATATAGGGATAAAACGTATCCTATGTCCTATTCCAGATCATGGTCTACCCGTGTGCCCATCTTCTCTAGAGTAGGGAACGTCGCGGCGCCAGTGTCGAACGGTTCGCGTATTGTATTTTTATACTCGTGATAACTTCGAGTATAAGTATTTTACTGCTAAATAAATACCCTTGATGATAAAACTATTTATTTGAATAAGAATTAATATTATGTTGATAAAACTCCTTCGCAAATAACGCATTCATTTCGAACAAATGACATGACCAGTGGGACTATGGGCGCCGGCATAGGTGTCGAAATCAATGTGCAGCAAATATTGTTTTATTTTTGCAATTGTTGTATTCTACAGTTTCCAGACAAAAAAGTTTCACAAGTCTAAAAGATCAGGAAACTGAGAAAAATAAAGATAAGTATTCACTAAATAACTCTGGTTTTCGATATGAGATGGCGCTAGGCGTTGTGGTAATCGAGTTTTTGACAATAATTGTCGCTGAGATGAGATTGCGACTTGAATTTGAACGTTTTTAGTTACGGGAATTAGGCAATCACCGCCGCCCATAGCAGGGTTTTTGCTGATGTATTGCCACCCTTTCCCCAAATAAACGATGCTTTATTAAGTTTTGCTGGCTCACATGCAATCGAACCGCTATGTCAGACTTTATACCTGCAGTCTTGTTGTTATATAGTAGGTATTGTTCCAATGTAGTTTAAGTACATACCTGATTATTCAACCACCGGGCAAGTCTCGCTTGCAGGGGTAAGGTTAGCATTGACATAATATGCCTTTGAACCCGCCTTACGAAATATACCACAGTTTATGCATCTCATCTTAATATCCATTTAATCGAATCGTAGAGCAAAACCGAAGAATCCTTTTTATATAGCAATGGTAATCAGGCTTTGAAGATAATTATCAGTTCGTAAATAATAGCAATGGTCGTTAGAAATAGAACACAATAATCGCACAGTACACAACGAATATGTAAACACAACGTGACGCCAAGATCGGATGGATCGGTAGGGATGGTGAATGGTGATCTGAGATCGATAAATGATACTCGATTTTTTCTCGAACCTAAAACACTAAAATTGAAATCATTTGACTGCCTCGTTGGTCTAGTGGTTCCAAGCGTAGCTGTAGCGCTGTGCCGGGGAATCGCACCCAGGACCTCATGCTCAGCTACACCTGAGCATTAGGTCCTGGGTGCGATTCCCTGGTCAGGCAAAGTGTTATTGGGTTTGTTCATCTGGAATATCTCAGTAGCAAGTGGAGTCCGGATTTGCGCCCGGTTGATGGCAATAGGCTCGCCCCCTAATGCACGAGACTTACAACACAACTAGCGAAATGAGGGTGTTTGAGTACACCTCTCCCTTCAGGCATTAGAAGCGTGATGTTATGTTATGTTATTATGAATCAAACACAGTTAAAAAATATTTTTGAATTGATATATTTTTCAAAAATATTTTTTTTGTGAATCGATTTCATGCTTTGACTCTAATCGATTAATTGGGGATTTTATGAAAAAGATTCCTACATTGTGCCTTTGGACCCGCCACTAATGTCAGATGCATTGTCAAAGAAATAACAGTCCTTTATACACCAAATGTCAATAAAAACCTAACCTGTAGGCGTGCAAACTTAGATTATAAAATGTAAATAAATCAAATTAATCAAAAACAAAACATGCATTACAATATATTATTCCATGTCATTTATTCTCTTGATCGAAAATAACTCGTTCTTATTTTATTTTTCCCCATACTGTTTAGCTTATTATGGTTACCGGATGGTTATAGATACAATGGAACGTCAAAATCGGAAAGTACTTATAGAGTGCTTTTCATCATTATAGTTCCTATACCGTAATGTTGGCACTTTAACAACGGACCTATTAGGTGGCGCCGTAACGTACAAAATTCGTCATACAACAGGGGAACCAACACTACGGCATAGGATGAAACGCACTCTAAAAGAATAGCGGAAGCAATTAAACTACTGTTTTTGCAGATATTTTAACCTTGGCTTTATTCGGTATAATTTATCCATGATAAATTAGATCTTAATTTTTAAATCATAGTGTATACACTGTAATCCTGCACAAGTTCCCGAATTCGAGTGCAGGAACTGGTCATGTCCTTTGATTACCATAAAAAAAGGTTATAGTGAGTCGATCTTAAAAGATATACATAAAAATATGCTGTCCCAGACTTTTTTTTAGAACCTTTAAAGAGGAACAATTCCATCATACATGATATTTACGTAACATAAGCCGTTTACGCAGCGCACGCAACGAAAGCTCTCAAAAAGGAATAATTTTTCCCGATTTTACAACATATTTCATTTATGCTCCGCTCCTATTGGTCGTAGCGTGATGTTATATAGCCTATAGCCTTCCTCGATAAATGGACTATCCAACACAAAAATATTTTTTTAATTCCAACCAGTAAGCACCTAGTACCTAAGATTAGCGCGTTCAAACAAACAAAGAACCAAACTCTTCAGCTTTATAATAATATATATACTAGGTGTGCCCCGCGGTTTCACCCGCGTAGGTCTCGATCCCGTGGGAATATAGGGATAAAACGTATCCTATGTCCCATTCCAGTTCATGGTCTACCCGTGTGCCCATCCTCTCCTCTCTAGAGTAGGGAACGTCGCGCCGGCGTCGAACGGTTCGCGTATTGCATTTTTACCGACTTCAAAAAAGGAGGAGGTACTACGTATGTATGTTCACCGATTACTCCGCCGCTTGTCAACCGATTTTGAAAATTCTTTTTTAGTTCGAAAGGGTATACTCTCGAGATGGTCCCATATAAATTTTATTACGTTTGCTTGCGTAGTTTTTGAGCTAGCTTCAATATTACGTATTTTTCCCACAGTCTATGTAGACGATATAATTATTAGACTCCTTCACTGTTATTTACATAGCAGGTAGTAACTTGTGTGGGGTAGGTACCACCACTAAAAAGTGAAAAATTAAAACTTTTTACAAAAAAAAACAACCGACTTCAAAAAAAACCCTAAAAAAGTGATAAATAACTTTAATTTCGGAAGTCGGTGTTTTTGCTTTTTAATTTTCGGTTTTTGCCACCGACTTCCGAAATTAAAGTTATTTTTCACTTTTTTAGGGTTTTTTTTTAAGTCGGTTGTTTTTTTTTGTAAAAAGTTTTAATTTTTCACTTTTTTCGAAGTCGGTGGCAAAAACCGAAAATTAAAAAGCAAAAACACCGACTTCCGAAATTAAAGTTATTTATCACTTTTTTAGGGTTTTTTTTGAAGTCGGTTGTTTTTTTTTGTAAAAAGTTTTAATTATATTCATGATTACTTCGAAATTAAAGGACCGATTCGAATGAATTAAAAAGTATTTTGCTGCTACATAAATACCCTTGATGTTAAAACTATTTATTTGAATAAGAATTAATATTATGTTGATAAAACTCCTTCGCAAATACTGCATTAGTTTCGAACAAATTTGATTACCATAAAAAAGGTTATAGTGAGTCAATCTTAAAAGATAGACATATGATGTCGCGGACTTTTTTTTAGAACTTTTAAAGAGGAACAATTCCATCATACATGATATTTGCGTAACTTAAACCGGTTACGCAGCGCACGCAACAGCTCTCAAAAAGGAATATTTTTTCCCGTTTTTGCAACATTTTTCATTTATACTCCGCTCCTATTGGTCGTAGCGTGATGTTATATAGCCTATAGCCTTCCTTGATAAATGGACTATCCAACACAAAAAGATTTTTTCAATTCCAACCAGTAGTTCCTGAGATTAGCGCATTCAAACAAACTCTTCAGCTTTATAATATTAGTATAGATTTAAATTTAAATTTAGTTTCATTCAGTTGGAGTAAGTATGTGGGGAAGTATTTTATTATAACATTTTAAACAGTACCCCATGAAGGATGAGTCTACTTTAGCCAGTCTGAAGCCTGGTTGAACTAATTGGTCCCTATTTCTAGTCCTATAATTGTGTCTTCCCCTCTTTTATTGAAATGAAATAGATTTTTCCTTATGTACATGATGTTTTTATAGATATATTGTCAAGGTTCCATCATTATTATCTTTAAACAGTTCCCTTATAGAATCCCGCCTGCGGAGGCCATATATTGCTCTGATCGCTCTTTTCTGCAGAATAAAAATATAGACTCGATATCTGCAGCCCGTCCCCAAAGTAAAATACCATAAGACATTATACTATGAAAGTAACTGAAATAGACTAGCCTTGCAGTATCTACATCTGTGAATTTGAATTGATGGATTTTTCTCACAACATTATGCTGCTGAACTTAGCCGTCCTGCAAAAGATGTTAAATGACGACCCCATTGCAGCCTTGAGTCGAGTGTGATCCCCAGCAAAACAGTTTTATAGACGTTTTGTTTTCAGCATTGTCTAATTATCTAGTCATTCAATTAATTTTAAAGCTAAGCATTTTAAAGTGTGAAACATTATTTTTAAGTGCTTTTTTATACTCAGATCAAATAAAAGAGCCAAGACAGAGCACTGTGAACAGTGAGGCTGGTTTACATAAATGTGCACTTAGTGAGTTGTAGTTTGATTGTAATTCAATTGTAAATGGTTGTAATTGTGTGCATGTGGGCATGTCTGCACAGAGCGAGAGCAGAGAGGTGTATGTTTGACATGCTTTATTGTACTGTTTGCAGTGCTATGTCTTGGATTTTTATTTGGTCTGATTGTTTAATTCCCCTTAATTATTTTTATGTCTAATAACCATGCTCTTGTGAGATGTCCTTCCTGAAACGCAATTGTCTTATTTGTATTTGGTTACCCATTCTTAAAAATACAAATTAAAGGTGGGAGGAATAACCACACAAACTCAGATGTTTAGGCATAGATCAACTCACCTCCTCTTCTTGCTGTACTGACTTTAGCACATGCAGTTAGACCGGGTTATGGACACAACACAGCAATGTTAGGTGTCGGTGCCTGCGGCGGCGTGGTACCGTGGTTAGCGCGCAGCAGGCGGCGCCACAGCGAGGGCTCGGAGGCGGCTTGGCGCCAGGCGCGGCACGCGGCGCCCGCGCGCGCCAGCTCGCGCCCTCCCAGCCAGCAGAACACCTCACGCAGTACCACCGCGCAACGCTGCTCCTCGCTCTGCCACATAGACATTCTCTGGATCTTGCTACCTTAACCCGAACGGCTCACGCGTTTTTTTTCAAACGCTGTTTCTACATTGGTTTCTTGCTTCAGTCACCTAACAGGTTTATTTTGAGCTAATAGCAAACCGAAAAAACTACTGGACAACTATTTTTTTTTTAGTGCTTGAGGACAGGACTGCTGGTTTTGACATTTACTGTACTTGACAGCTGACAGTTTTGTATTGACACTGACAGCTGACTTACACAATAACTTGATACCAGACTGACAATTTATCAACCATTCCATCATGGAATTAGTAGGTATTATAAATGGACACCGAAACGAAATAAATTAATGTAGGTAGGAGCCCAAGCGGGGATTTCAGGATTTACTCGAGCGCGGCAGAAAAACATAAGGGGGGCAATCTTGTACCTTGTGAAATAGTCACACCATACCTGAGCCATGTACATACATAGGGTCAAAAGTCTAGGGCAGACGCACTATGATTCGTCTAGAACATGCTAGGTAGCTGGACAAAATTCATTATCGAATACCTATGCCAGAAATTCTTTCCTACTATTGTAGACAATACCCACGAACTTCCAATTCCAAGAATTTTAATTAACCTGGGGTTGCGCTTATTAAGTTTCGCAGGTAAATAGACAAGAAGTAAACTATTAGCAATTTTGCATTCGACGCGAATACTTATAAAGGTAGGTAGGTAAGTGGTTCTGGTTTAATTTAGTGATCGATATTGAAGTTAAAGGTATGTGCTATTTAGAGGCAGCTTACGTTATGCGGCCTCCAAAATATGGAACAATCTGCCACCACCGAGTTATAAACACAATAGGCGCTTTTTGATGACGTTTACGGCAGTATCTCATAGATGCGCAACGGAAGTTGGATATGGTCAGTTGGTCACACTAAATATCTAAATTATATGAAAAATATGTACCTACCTAATTAAGTATGTTTCTGAGTTTTTTACTATTAGATAACTTCCGTTGCTGTTTTTTTTTTTTTTTTTTTGTAAATTGTTCTTGCTCTTTCTTACGCTCTGCTCGACTCGCTCGCTCATGTCCCCTGTGTCCCCACACACAGCAGGCCGAGGGCTTGCTGTTGCGATATCCGCGGCATCACTCGACAGATCTCAAGATTTGTTGTAAACTGCATTCGCACTGTCTAGAAACATACACAATAGACATGTTTTGTATAAAGATTTGTCACGTTTGCGTTCGCACTGTTGTTTGTTTATGTCAAATTATGTCTCGCAACTTGTCTATTGCTTGATGTTTAGTATTATCCGAGTATGGTGGTAAACATCCCGTGTTTATATCGAAACATAGCGTGGTCCAAAGTAGACACGATGAAGTTTATAGAGCTTTGGCAAGGTTTTCCATGTTTGAGGAATACAAAATGTGTGGACTATAATAACCGACCAAAGTGACAAATCTAACAATATGTTACTAGATTCATACAGATACATTTTGATACGAAATTGGTTTGTAAAGACATGTGGCGAAACATGTCGAGTGATATGAAACGTCAAACATGTTTCGCGGCAACAAGTTTAGTGACAATGCGAACGCTAGGCGATACACTGACAGAAAACAGGACTGGATGTCGCTACGTCCCCGTAAGGGGGCGTGACGTGCGGGGTCGGGGCTCCGCCCCTTTCCCGCGGAAGCTATTCCGTGGCCCGCCACTGCGGGCCCGTCGCTTTGTTTGCCTAGTGCGGCATTGGCAACAGTCGGACGCGTAATTATAACGCGTCCGTGTGATTGATTGCTATGTGTATTTCTGTAGGCGCGCCACGACGCTATGTGTATAGCGCCACTTTCTTCACGACATCTCGGCGGTCTGTCACCGCCAGGTGAGACCCCCAGTTGCCTGGGGGAGGCCCAGCGGGTGACGACCAGCGACGGAGATGCCGACTCGACGCTCCTACAGAGTAAGGGTGTAGTTTTCCCTCGCCCCGGTCACAGATCTAGCCGTTTGCGGTTTGAGGGAGAAACTGTTGTGTATGTGTGAGCGGCTTGTAGTGAAAAGTATCGCCGCTCAGTGGCTGCGTGCGTCGCGCCCGCACGCGTTATATATAGGCGTCTGTGTAGTGGTGGGTGTCTGTGATTAATTACGTAGCATGCCTATATTAACTTAGCACACACTACGTAACATATGTATGAGTATACATGTGGAGTCATTTTGTGTCGGGTGAGCCGCGTGTAACCTGGGTGCGGCTCACTCGAGGAGTCAATCCGGTAGGGAGGGGGCAGTGTCCGCAGCCAGGTCGCGCGGGAGGGGTCTAGCGTCGGGGGGGCGCGCATGCAAGGGCGCAATCTGCCTGACATGGGGCCAGGCAGACGCGTCGGCACGCGCGAACATCCCCTTCGCTAGGCGCCGCACAAACTCATCCAGGCTCTCGATCCCGAGATCCCGGTGGATGACGTCGTTCCTCACGAAACGAGGGGCGTCTACAATGGTCCGCAACGCATGGTTCTGTTGCGTGCGGAGCTGCTTGCGGTGTCCCTCGCTCGTGAGGGCGAACCACGCCGGGGCGGCGTACGTCAATATTGGGCGCACGTACAGCTTGTACACGCCCAATTTGACGCGCGCCGGGATGCGGGATGAGAGCACAGGTTTGAGCAGGTAGCGGGCGACCTTACCCTGCGCGACAATGTTGCGGACATGTTGCCCCATCGTGAGCCGACGATCGATGGTGACCCCCAGGTACTTCACCCGGGGCGACCACTCGATGTCGGCTCCATGTAGTTTCAGTGGTGGTGGGAGGGGCGCGAACCCGGTGATAAGCGCCTGCGTTTTACCCACGTTAACCGAAAGCCGCCACTTCGACAGCCATTCGGGGAGTAAGTCGAGGGCGCGCTGCATCTTGACGGCCGCGTACTTCGCATTAAGCGATGTAGTGATGTACGCGGCGTCGTCTGCATACAGCGCGAGCATCGAATCTGAAGTGGCGGGAATGTCGTCGGTGTAACGTGAGTAACACGCCGGTGACACGCAGCTGCCTTGGGGTACGCCCGCGCGCACAGGGCGGGCGCTAGAGAGCGCCCCGTCGACCACCACCTTGAATGTCCTGTGGAAGAGAAAGCTAGACACCACTTTGACGACGCGGCGGGGCGCATCCGTGGTGGCCATCTTGAAGAGTAGGCCCTCGTGCCACACACGGTCGAAGGCCTTCTCCATGTCGAGGAACACTGCAACTGCGTACTCCTTCTTATTGTGTGCAGCTGTGAGGTGGTGCAGTACCCTCGACAGCTGAAGCGTCGTGCTATGTTCCGCCCGGAACCCGAACTGCTTCGGACGCGGCGCGATATGTGGCAGGAGATGTCGCAGCAGGAGGGCCTCGAACACCTTGGAGACTGTCGGCAACAAGGTGATCGGCCGATAGCTCTCCGGCTTCAGGATATTCTTTCCCGCCTTGGGCAGCATGATGACGCGCCCTTCCTTCCACGAGGCGGGGAAGGTCCCGGTGCGCAGTATCGCTGTATACAGGCGCGCCAGTGCCGCTACTGCACGGAACGGCAGGTGGCGCAGCGCTGCGTTAGTGACACCGTCCGCACCGGGGGCCGTCCGGGGCTTCGTTCTTTGGATGGCGCGTCTAACTACGCCAGGCGAAAAAAATATTGGATCTTCTTCGGGAGCTATCGGCGTCGCGAAGTAGTCATCCAGGTGTTTCTCGACTGCTGCGACATGTTCGAAGTCGCTAGTCGGGTTCGGTTGGAACTGACGCTCCAGGTGGGTGGCGAAGACCTCCGCCCGGTCCTCCGCTAAGTACTTAAGCGCCCCGCCACTGTCTAACAGCGGTCGTACCGGGGCTGGGGTATTTGCCAATTGGCGGCAAAGCTGTGTTGGACGTACTGGCTCTCATATTGTAGGCGCCGCTACTCTGTGGCATCGCACCTGCCGACTTTGTTGCGACATTCCGCCGCAACGTCTCTGTGGCGCTAGGTGCGATCGGAGCGGCGCCTGGCATCTTGTGGGCGAACCCTCTAGGTTCACCACTGCTCCGCTGCGCCGTAATGGCGCTAGTGGTAGGTTCGCCCTTTTGATTAGCCTGTGACTTGTTTTGTCGAGTACCCTGTGGCTTTGTGTGCCGGGTACTCTGTGGCTTCAGTACGTCGCTTTGCTGTGACACGACCTGTGCAATATAGGCAGGGTCGGCCAACGGGATCTCTTCCTGTGTCGCTAGGGGGGGGGGGGGGGGATTCTTACCCTTCCCCCCTCTATTCCTCTTCCTTCTCCGCCTCCGCCCTGAGGTTGAGGCTTGGCTTCTTTCGATGGGGCCATTTGCTGCCGCCATCAATGTCGTGGCATTTGCCTCCGACGACACTTGCGGCCTCTCAGTGGCCGCTTGTGTCTGGCGTCTGGCCGTGATGGCGGCTGTCCCCGCTCGCTTGTTCCTTATCTCCTCCAGGAACACGGGGCACCTTATGTTGTTGGCGGGGTGCGGCCCCCCGCAGTTCGCGCAGGAGGCCGGCTCTTCCCTCGGGCGCGGGCAGTCGCGTGCCGCGTGCTCGCCCCCGCACCGTACACAGGCGATCGGCCGATGGCACTGGTGCGAGCTGTGCCGGAATTTTTGGCACCGGTGGCACTGTGCGGGCCCGCGTTTCCCGCGCCAAGCCTCAATCTTGACACCGCGCATCAATAGGAATGTGTCGGTGTCGTAGATTTGTCTGGCGTCCGGGGTCCTCTTGATAATGGCGTGAAACACACAGCCGGGTCGTCCCTGTGCGCCCTTAATGTGGCACACATACTCCGGCTGGTATCCCAACACCCGGAGCTCCTCCTCTATCTCCTTCGGGTCCGTGTCAACTGGTAGGCCCCGAATGGCTATCTTCAAGTTCTTCTCCGCTGGCAGCGAGTAAGCAAACCAGGAGACTCCACTCTCCTTCTCCAGGCCGGTGAGGTACCGTTGGACCAGCCTGTACTCTTCCTCGGTGTCCGGGGTGAATCTCACCCCGGTCCCGTACGGACGAGCGCTAGGAGGCCGGCCCAACTTTCCCGCTATGGCCCGGAAGTGAGTCGCCCAGTTCGGCAGCTTCTCAGCTACCAGCGGTGGGAATTTCATCCTCTTCTCCTTCTTCTTCTTCCCCGGCATAGGCTGCGACGTCGAGGTACTTGTCGACGGAGCGGGGCCGGGGGGAGCGGGAGGGGGTGCAGAGGGGGTCGGTGAGGTAGGTGGGCGCCTAACGGCACTTACCCCCGTGGGTGTCGGCGGCGGAGAGGTGCGGACCGCGTCGGCAAAGGTAGGAGACCTAGGCACCGCCCGACCCCGCGGCCGCGGCGGGTTGGGGCAGTACCTCTTGGCCTCCTCCGACGCGGTCTCGCCGGAGCTTCTGCGCCGTCGCTGAGGCTTGGGGTCGAGTCGAAACTCGAAGCCGAAGTCCAACGACGGCGTCGGAGAGGCCGGCGACATAGGAGTGTCGTCGGCAGCTGCTTGGCTTCCGGTAGGAGGGCGCCCCCCGGATCGCGGGGTCGTGTCTCCAGACACGTCTCCGCGACCGGAGGTCGCCGAGTCCAACGACGCCAACGACATGCTCGACCCCACACGTGAGGAGCACGCCGATAGCATCGCCGGTGAGTCGTAAGCCGAGGTCCTGGGAGGTGCCGGCGAAGCGGGCACCGTGGTTGCTGCTGTGGGTGGCCTGAAGTGGCCTGCACTTGCAGGTCGCTCCCGCTCAGCCAGCGCCGGACCCGCCAGCGAGGGGCGGGAAGCCGGGGCGGCCGGGCGCGGGGGCTGCGGCGGTGATGCGAACCGCGGCGGTGGGGCCGCGGTGCGGGCAGGGGGCGCGCGAGTACGCGCGGGTGGCATAGGTGCCTGCGCGGGTGGCGCGGGGCGCGCGTGCGGCGCGGCATGCCGCGCTGCGGGCGCTACGGGTGGTGCGGGCGCGGGGACACGCGCCAGTGGGGCGGCGGCGCGCGCATGCGGCGCGCGACTTGGTGTCGCTGCTGGTCCCGGGGCCTGTATGGGCACCGGGCGAAAAGCGGCTGGGCGGATGGAGACCGCGTGCTGCCGGCTCGTCGACGGCGTTGGCGTAACGCGCGCAGGCGCCGATGACGTCGGTGTGCCGGCCGCAACAGCGGTCCCCGATCCCCCCCTCCCTTCTTCTTCCCACTTTTGGTGGGTCTTGGCGGTGGTCCGGCCGACGGCGCACCGGGCAATACGTCACCTAAATTAGGCAACGACAGTGCCCGGTCCAACGCCGGTCGCACCTCCTCGGCCCCGGCATCGCGGCCGAGCGAGCCGCGCTTGCCGGGTTTCGGCATCGACGAGGTGTCGTGGCCCTCCGCGACCGCGACGACGCGTACGCGCCGGGCAGCCCGGGGCTGCTTTCTCTGTGTCTGCACAGGCACCGACGGTCTCCTGTACCCACACAGAGAAAACGGATTAAAATTTGCGGTCCGCGCGGAAAAACACTACTGCACGTGTGGACTCGAGAGCAGTGGATCGGCCACTGGGCGAATCCTCTGACAGAAAACAGAGATTTCAACATGTTTTTATGTGAATGTTTCGCCAGTGCAAACGCACGGTTACCAAGACCTAGCAGTGGGCGAACCTCTGTGTGATTTGTTATCTCCATATAGAAGCGCCCGCCTTATAAAACCACCCGCGGTCTTACAGAACTGAAACGGAAATTAAAAATGGGTAGGTACTTTCACATTATAAATATTTTTTTGTCGTCTTGTTTTGTTTTGTTTTATTTTCTTCGGCAAATAACATGGTTTTGACTAGCGCTTACCTTTTATCCGTATCTCCATCGTTTTGTTTTAAAAGCATACTTCGTTAAATTCCGCTTCCACTTTCGCCAAATGTTTGGCTGACTTATTTATGTACATAAATACCACAGTATTGAGTCAATGACAATACAACGCATACGAGAAACAACAGGGGCCCTACCATCAACTTTTAAAATACTTGCCAAGTACATGACAGGTCAACTTAGCAGGCTAACCTGACAGGTTTTCTATTTGTACCATGAGCATTTCCGTCTGACCTGCAATGTATCAACTTCAGACCTGCTACGTAACCGTTGACCGGTACGCCATATTATAAACAAACGTTCGGAAATACTTTTTCGCAATGTTACCGGTTTTACGGTTTTAAAGAATTAGATTAAATTAATTTAATAACAGTTTGTAATGATCAAGAGAATTCTAAAAAAAACTATGTTTCTTAACAAAATATCTTATTTAACACGATTATGACACTGGAGACCCTTTTAGATACTTATGAAAATAATCTTGAAAGTTACCAAAGTTATTGCTATTTTCGAACGACTATCCTAGCCATTAAGTATTTAAAAAAAATAGTTTTTGATTGCTTGTCAGTTTGACTCTAGTGATGTTACTCAGTCACTAACGGTCAGGCACTCGATTGTTCCGATTATCTAATTCAAGTACTCAATTCAAGTTGAATCTAAGGTAGGTACTAGAGGGAGGTTTCCAACAGCTTCGCACGTTTGAAACGCACACAAAAAAAAACAGAGAAAAGAATCATAGCCCGCTCCAAAATACAGCAACCGTTCCATATTGGTACATTGGGGTTTAAGTCAGTGACATTCGGGTAAGATCGGCTTTGTTTGACTTTGTAAAAAGCGCTTTCTCCACATTCCACTCTCAATCTGATAATCAATGATGATACAATGATGATTTTAATGACAAATTACAAGTTATCAACAGAAATCATTAACCCACAGTACAAATATATATTTTCACTCTTATTGAAATTCTTTAACTCTACACAACATAGTATTTTGGTACCTTGAGAGAAAATGAAATCGAGTTTTTATTTTATACACTGCAGTAACGAGTTAAACAAAATTTAGCCGCATCACTATCTGACACTGTCAGAAAGACAAGTCAAGTCAAGGGACAACAACGCTTCAATAATTTATTTTTTCAGTTTCTTTCGAATTGCATCAATTTTATATATTAATTTTTTTCGTATGTGTTATTAAAGGAATATAATTAATATGGAATCTACAAGATGGTACAGCATTTACTCCAGATGGATGTTGTGTTATTTGTTCTTTGAGATTCCAACGCAATGTGCGAAGACATAGTCCGAAGCTATAGATGTGCGGTGAACGCTTTTGTATCAAATGCACGTCGTATAAAGATGAGAGGTGGAGCCTGGTGGAGCAACCTGCATCTTTTTTAGATGAAATATTATCTACTTCTCAGTCGTCTGACATTGAAATTGATACTTACAGTAATAAAAATGCTTTGTTTACTTATTGTGATTTTTGCTTTCAATAACCATTTAAAACACCCTACGTTCCTACTATACATTCCTACGTTCATACATTCCCACGTTCCTAGGTTCCTACTATACATTACGGGACAGTGCACTATTTTACTATACTACAATACCGATGAAGTGTAGGTTGGCCTACTCACTAAACAATTTTTTTTAAGTTATGATCGTATTTCTCAGTAACCTCGTCAGACAAAGTATAATTATTACTACCACTATAATCTAGAGATCATTATCAGAGTACATATTCACAAATGAACATGTACTTACGTATTTTATTTTAAATTAAAGAAAACAGTTCACTAAAAGTAAGTTTTACACGCCTGCTTAATATGACTGCAGGGCAGTTCAGTAGTCGAGTGTTAACATATCAAAAAGGACTTGATGGTACAGCTTAACGCAGGTCAGACCAGTGAAATTTTTTCACGTGATGACGTGACCACTGTCCGGCTTTAGTCACGTGATCGCTGGCTTGCCTGTTATTTGACATGTTCACGGTACAAAATAGCCCGACAGTTCACTTTCCGTCGAAAATTGACCTGCTATAAGAGTTCATGGTAAGCCCCCTGATACGAGTTGCAAAACCGTCCGTGAACAGTCCGTCGCGATCGGCTGCTTGCAGCGTATTGTGCGTCGCGATCGGCTGCTTGCTTTTTTGCTTGCGTATTGTACGCCGAAGTGCACGGATTAATTAATTGGTTTGAACGAGGAAGTCTGGCATCGTTTCAAAACAGGTTTTTTTGCGACATAAACATGCGTCCGTCTCATGTGCTTGTCAGTTTGTTTTTCTTACTTTATTTTATTTTATTTTTTTCGATTATTAGCTAACACTATTTTTTATTATGTATACACACACGCTGTATTATAAGACTGTTTTTCATCTGTCACCTCACACCTCAGGTCCAGTTGAAAACCAGCGTAAGGCACTAGTTGTCTGGCATTTTTGCTGAACTGGGCCTATTTAGCGCAGCCGCGTGGCACACATTTTTTTTTCTAGGTATACCTTCACTTTGAAATTATTGTTTTTATTTTTTATTCGTTTACATGTAGTTACATTGTGTTGTGTGCCCTGTCTGTGCTAAATAAATGTATTTTCTTTCTTTCTTTCTTTTTCACTATCTTATTTTAACAAGTTAGCAAGGTTTTTATTATTATTTAAGGCGGTACCCTGAGCAAAACGCCACGCTAGCCCCTATTTTTGTGTAGTTTTAGGAGCTTACTTGTTATTTAAAAAGAAATATCAAATAATAAAAATACATTTAATTTCTACCATAATCTTGACTCCAAAATTGTGCATTTTTTTTTTTATTAGTTATATTTCATTATTCTCCTTCCAACGATACCTACCATAAAAATGAGATATAATTATTGATAACATGCATCTCCTCGTAAAGTAAATATTTTTTTAATTTAGCTAATGACACTAATGGATAGACAATTTAATAATGAACATATTGTAATTTTTTTTTTTTCAATAAACCAATGCTTTATTTTATAAAGATTTTATTCTAAAATTTGGGCGTATTCCCTACTGTATCTCACCGGGCTTTTCAGTCTGCGAAGAGGGAACAAATGCTTAAGTTTATTTTGCTCAGGGTACCGCCTCGAATTTTTCATTTTTTTTCTATTTTCTTATCTATTTTGGACCCGGAAAGTATTGCCCGCGCGTGCTACAGACCTAAAACTTAATTATAGGTGGTAGCTCTTTCAAATAATAATAAATCTAGCCTGTGGACTGCTGTGAAACTATTTTTTATATTTTTTTCTAGAGCAACTCTTCTCAATCTCAAGATTAGAACTTTTTGAGGAACTCGCTTATACAGGGTTTAGGGAACCGACGAGTGGGGTAAGGTAACACAAACGCGGTTCACTCCAGTATAAGCTTTTGTATTTCTCTTCACAGAACACTTTGTATTACTGTTTCTTTTACAGACTACTTATATAAGTTCGCGTTATTTCTTGTAGGTACCCAATTCTATTTGTCAAACTTTTTCTATTACTGTCAGCCGCGCGGCTCCGTTCGGAAACGCTACACCACCCCCCTACGCAGACGAGAGAACCATACAAAACACTCAACTAATATTGAGGAAAATTAAACATATAAAAATAACATAGAAGAGAAAGAAAAAAAATTACAGATCAAATGGTTTGGAGAAATGTACCTTTCGACCAGACCGTGTGGTGTACTCTGCTGGTGCATCCGATGGCGCTAAGGTTTCCGAAGGTGCGACGGTACGATTCGGTACGGTTATCAACGCGGGTAGAGGAGACATTGGCGTCGGAGCAATCACTTCTTCTGGCGAGGACGGTATTCCTTCGTGCTCAATATAAGCAGGTTTAATGCGGTTCAGGCTGACCTCCACGTTCCTACCCCTGACATTAATTGTGAATGTTTTGTCTCGACGCTTCACAATTTCGTAAGGTCCAGTGTATGGAGGCTGTAAAGGCTTTCGAACTGTGTCATCACGAAGGAAAACATGGGTCGTTGCATCTAAATCCTTGAAGACGAAAGTATATGGTTGTGAGTGTCGCGAGGCTGATGTTGGTCGCAGTCTTGAAATTTTTTTTCGTAGTTTGACAACGAAGTCCGTAATGTCTTCAGGCCGTTCAGATGCCGGAGAAGCGACTATGAGTTCTCCGGGTAGACGAAGTGGCTCACTATATAATAGCTCTGCTGATGAGGATTTTAAGTCTTCTTTTAGAACTGATCGGATACCCAGTAGAACCAGAGGTAACGCTCTCACCCACATGTCTCCGTGGCACATAAGGGCGGCTTTCAACTGACGGTGGAGCCTTTCTACCATACCATTGGCGCACGGGTGGTAACTGGTGGTTCTACATCTCGTTGTGGCGCACTCTTGTAGAAGTCTCCTAAAAAGGTCAGATTCAAATTGTCGACCCTGGTCGGTTGTTATGACGCTAGGGACGCCAAATCGAGAAATCCAACCATTGGTAAAGGTCTCGGCTACTTCTTCTGCTGTTATGCCGCTCATTGGCCATACCTCAGGCCACCGGGTAAACTGATCTACAGCTGTGAGGCAGTATTGGTAACCTTTGCACATTGCTAAGGGGCCGATTATGTCAATGTGAACGTGTCGCAGGCGGCCGGTCGGGTTGTTGAAATGTCCTAATGGGGTGTTGACGTGTCTCGTAACCTTACTGCGCTGGCAAGGTATACATGTTTGCGCCCATAATCGACAATCCTTATTCATTCCATGCCACACAAAACGATCAGTTATAAGACGTAAGGTGGCCCTAACTCCAGGGTGGCTGAGATTGTGGAGCTGGTTAAAGAATGAGCGGCGGAATGGCGGTGTTATGTATGGGCGAGGTTTTCCTGTAGATGTATCGCATACTACGACGATGTTAGTACCTGGTATTATTACTTCTTTTAGATTTAATGATGTTTCGGAGGCCTGTAATAACTTTTTAAGTTCATCATCCTGTTTTTGCGACTGTGAAAGAGCCGTGTAATCGGATTCAATAGTGACAGCTTCAACACGGGACATGGTGTCAGCTACCACGTTGTTTTCACCCTTGATATGTACAATATTCGTTGTGTATTGTGATATAAATGACAATTGATTGAGCTGAGTAGGAGCTAGTTTTTCACGGCGTTGTTTAAAAGCGAACACTAATGGTTTGTGGTCTGTATAGACAGTTGTTAGTTGTCCTTCCAGAATGTGCCTGAAATGTTGCACACTTTCGTAAACTCCTAATAACTCTCGATGATAAGCTGGCCATTGAATTTGTTGGGCGTTCAGTTTCTTGCTAAAGAACGCAATGGGTTGCCAATGACCGTTGACTTGTTGTTGCAGGCATGCGCCAACGTGCGTGCTAGATGCATCTGTGAAAAGTCCTAACGGTACGTTGCAGATAGGGTGGGCAAGTAATGTTGTGTTGGCAAGGCTATCTCTCAATGCATAAAAGTGTTGTTCTAGGTTCGGGGTCCACGGAACGGGATTTTTTCCTTTTCCTTTTATGGCCGTTATTGCATCAATAAGGGGAGCTTGAAGTTCAGCAGTATGGGGCAAGAACCGACGATAATAATTGATCATCCCAAGGAAACGACGCAAACCGCTGACTGTTTTAGGTAGGATAAACTCCCGGAGAGCTGCGACTCGTTCCGTGGGAGGGCGGGTCCCTTCTGCGTTATTTCTTGTAGGTACCCAATTCTATTTGTCAAACTTTTTCTATTACTGTCAGCCGCGCGGCTCCGTTCGGAAACGCTACAAGGGCAAAGAAAATCGGAATAGCGGACTGTTTGGTCTACTATCTTCAAAATACTACCTATCCGGTATAACCGAAGATTCTTCGAGGGCTCTGAAGAAGTCAATCAGCGGAATAAGGGCAAATTTTGAAAAAAATATGGTTCGCTCTCAAAAGGCGACGCAATGTTTTTTTTTTTTTAATGAACGATGTACGTCGAAAGACTTCGTGTTTAAGGTGTCCCTTCAGCACGCACTGCCAACTCCTTCCACTGCACCTTCAACTGCTGGACGTCAAAGTGCAAAACCATGAAAAATGACATGCCATTTCATGTCAGTGACAGAGAAAGCAGCAGTCATAGGTGTTTAGCGAAGAAAGAGGGTTTGGCTTATGGATGGCATGTGGATTCAAAATCAACAAGCCACTCCTACAAGCAGACGCGTAACTAAAGTGAATGGATGGAATGCATGGTTTTAAATCAATTTAAAGTCTTAGGAAAGAGCTAAGCTAAGAGCGAATGTTTCCCTCCAGAGAAAGATTTATTTGTGGATGAGACTCGTGCAGAAATTAAACTTCAAGCTGTTTTAAATAAAACAGTTGCTTGAACTGTTCAAATTCCTCATAGACCCAATGTTGACATGCAGTTGCAGGACTATACCTACTGCTGATGATTCATGAGAAGAGGAAGAAATCTATATCTATACTAATATATATATGTCGCAGAATGACTATTGATTATGGTTAATTTAGAATAACGCCATCTATTATCGTGTCGCAGAATGACTATTGATTATCGTTAATTTAGAACAATGCCATCTCTTATCGTTGGTCGGAAACGTCAAGCAGTGTGTTTGGGTGAGGTCGATACTGGCGTGGCAGGTTTGACAGCTGTCAGTTGTCGTTGGTCATTGGACATTTGAGTTGAGACTGCATTTTTGGATCAGACACGAGCGCTTGAGGTCGTTCTGCTAGCCTGTATCGAACTTACCGCGTTTCCGTACTTTAATCCATTTCCATCAGCCTGATTATTTGAGATTTTGTTATTTTGTAATCGCGAGTAATTAAATAGACAGTTATAATCAGTGTTGAGACTATTATTTCGTACCTACACCATGTCGAACTTAGACTCTGATAACGAGGTACACCAAATGGGTGAAGTGCCTTCGTTATCAGAAGTGGGATGTAACTCAAACGCCCCACCTGGTGTAAGTGACAGTGCTTGCCAAGAAAAGTGTAAAAACAATGCGCGCGCGTTTGAAAGTGACACAGAAACTGAAAAATGGCGTTTTCTGTTAGAGCAGCAAAACAAAAACTTTATGGCTATCGTGCAAGCCATGAAATCACCTTCTGCGATTATGGATGTTCGCCTACCAGATTTTGACCCTGAAAAACGGAATGAAGACCCGCGTGCTTGGCTGGCAACAGCAGACATGTGTGTTATCGATCGGAATAGTCAAGGTGCATCGTTCATGATTGCTTTGAGCCGCGCGCTCAAGGGAGAAGCTTCGTCATGGTTGTCTTCCATATCTTACCCAGGGATGAAATGGAGCGATTTTAAGGAGCTGTTTATAGCCAGGTATGATTGTCCAGAGACTGCCGCTTCTTTTCTTATCAATCTGCATGGTAACAAACCTAAAGAAAATGAGTGTTTGGCCGCATATGCAGCTACCCTCATGACAAGCATTATGTCAAAATGGAACGGCCTCACAACAGAGCATATTGCTATCGCGACGGTGCTAGCTCATATCGCGAAGAAAGATACGCGAGTCCAGCGGTTGTCTTTCACTACGGATATCAAAACCCGCATCGAGCTACAACGGGAACTGAAGGCTGTTTCGTTTCTGAAACGGAGCGCCCCGTCTGGTGGTGACGAACGTGAAGGTCCAGACGCAAAGAGGAACCGCCCCAATTGGCCTTACCCTGGACCCAAATGTTACAACTGTGGGAAACCAGGACACAGATCGATGCAATGTCGCCTGAAAAAAGACTCGAAGGCATATAAAGAGCAGTCGAGATCGATGTCGTCTAGCAGTGGCAAGAGCAACCAGGCAGCGAGGAAAGCCGACTGGATCACTTGCTTCAATTGTCTTGAGCAAGGACAGTACGCTTCCAACTGCCCTAGGAGGAGCAACATGGAGGCCAGAAGCAGCACGCCGGTTGATCCTGTCAAGGAAAAACGAGTTGATGTGTGCCTTGTGGACGCACCTGCTGGATCTTTACGGCATTCTGGTGAGCAATTTGATTTTTACTATGACTCTGGTGCTGAATGTTCGCTTGTTAAAGAATCTGTATCCTGTAAATTTAGTGGCAAACGACTTCATGAAAATGTGACATTAACTGGTATTGGACAGACTTCTGTGAGGTCAACTGTACAAATTTTGACCACTGTTGAGATCGACGGAATTGTTTTTGAAATTCTTTTTCACGTTTTACCCGACCATTATTTGCGACATGAAATCATGATTGGACGCGAAGTATTATCAATTGGTTTAGTAGTTCATAATTATGTCCTCAGGTAATTTACGATTTGAGAAAATACGGACAGTTCAGACATGTGACGTGATTGATGACAATAACTTTGACTTTAACACAATAGACACTGACATCCCCCCTGAAAGAAAAACTGAACTGCTAGATATTTTGCTATCTTTTAAACTTAGTTTTATTTCCGGTGTACCGACATCCCCTGCAGACACTGAACCCATGCATATTCGCCTTATAGACCCTCACAAGACCGGCTCAACCTATAGGGGCGTGGAAACCCCTATAGGTTGAGCCCAGAAGAGCGACAGGTTGTACGAGGTAAAATTGATGAATTGCTTAAGGCCAATATAATTCGCTGTAGTTCATCGCCGTTTGCGAGTCCTATCCTTCTCGTTAAAAAGAAGGATGGTACAGATAGGATGTGTGTGGACTATCGCAAACTAAATGATAATACAGTACCTGACCGTTTTCCGCTACCACTTATTTCTGACCAAATAGCTAGGTTGTATGGAGGCCATTTCTTTACAATTTTAGATTTGGCGTCAGGATTTCACCAAATTCGAATTTCAACTGAATCTATAGAGCGGACAGCTTTTGTGACGCCCGACGGGCAGTTTGAATATTTGACCATGCCATTCGGTCTTCGAAATGCCCCTTCAGTGTTTCAGCGAGCCGATTCACGCGCTTGGGGATTTGGTGAATACTTACGTCGTAGTCTATATGGATGACGTGCTCGTCGTTGCAGAAAACGTCGACGAGGCACTTAAGCGACTCCAGGTAGTAATTAAGGTCCTTTCTGAGAAAGGGTTTTCTCTTAATTATAAAAAGTGTGCCTTCCTAAAACAGAAAGTAGAGTACCTCGGGTTTGAAGTCAGTCAAGGGCACATAAGGCCAAATCCTCGCAAGGTTAGTTGTTTGACTTCGTTGCCACCACCCAAGACGGTGACGCATTTGCGCCAATTCATTGGCTTAGCGTCATATTTCCGTCAGTTCGTAGCAAAATTTTCGCAGATTATGGCGCCGCTATACGCCTTGACCTCCGGCAATGGTCGCATCGAATGGAAATCTGAGTATGAGACCATAAGACAGCAGGTAACTTCTATTCTAACTAGTGAGCCAGTATTATCGATTTATGATCCAGCTCTAAGAACGGAGCTGCATACGGATGCGAGCGCTGTTGGATACGGAGCAGTTCTTATTCAGCTAAAAGAAGGTAAATCTCATGCTATTGCTTATTTCAGCAAGCGCACAACTGCAGCAGAGTCCAAATATCACTCGTATGAGTTAGAAACTCTCGCTGTTGTCAATGCGGTAAAACATTTCCGTCATTACCTACATGGTCGCAAATTTGACGTGGTGACTGATTGCAGTTCATTGCAGTCGACCCGTAAGAAAACAGACTTAACGCCACGTGTTCACAGATGGTGGGCATTCTTGCAAGCCTTCGACTTCAACATTGTTCATCGTAGCGGTAAGCGAATGTCTCATGCAGATTTCTTTTCAAGAAATCCGTTGCCAGACGACGGAGCGAGCGCTTCTTTTGAGAAGGTAAGCTACAAACAAATTAATTTAGCCGAACTCAATGACAACTGGCTAATTGCGGAACAGCAGAAGGATGGGGAGCTTTCGAAACTCGTGTCCGACTTGAAGGATGGAAAGCTTCCTCTTGATGTGGCTAAGACCTATGAACTTCGGTCAAGCGTTTTGCATCGGAAAATTCTGCGACGTGGTAAGACTTTATGCTTGTCAATAATTCCTAGAACGTTCCGGTGGTCCGTTGTGAACAATGTACACGAAGGTTTGCTGCATTTGGGATGGGAGAAGACCTTAGAAAAGGTTTACGAACTTTATTGGTTCGACAAAATGACGAGGTTTGTACGAAAGTTCGTAGACAGCTGCGCCACGTGCAAAATTTCCAAGTCACACTCAGGCAAGGTACAGGCGGAAATGCATCCCATACCTAAGGTAGCTATACCCTGGCACACCATACATATCGACGCTACGGGAAAATTAAGCTGCAAGAATGACCGGAAGGAATATGTGTTTGTGCTCATAGATGCCTTCACTAAGTACGTACTACTTCATCATACGCTCAACATTGATACAGCTAGTAGTATCAAGGCTTTAAAATCTAGTGTTTCACTATTCGGTGCGCCCAACCGCGTAATCGCCGACCAAGGTAGGTGCTTCGCTAGTAGAGATTTCAAGGACTATTGCGATTCTGTTAACATTAAGCTCCATCTGATAGCGACAGGTAGTTCAAGGGCCAATGGCCAGGTTGAACGCGTCATGAGCTCATTGAAAAACATGCTCACTGCCATAGAAACAAGTAGTCGCTCATGGCAGGATGCTCTGCCCGATGTACAACTAGCTCTCAACTGCACGATGAATCGAGTTACGCAAACTAGCCCATTGGAACTTCTCATTGGGAAGGTTGCGAGGCCTTTAGATGTCCTATCAATGGTTGATGACGAACCCGAAATTGACATTGATCGAGTCAGGTTACAGGCTGTGGAGAATATGGAGAAAGGCTCAGCTTACGATAAGGTACGTTTTGACTCTACCAAAGCTAAACTAAACCCGTTTATTATTGGAGACTTTGTATTGCTGCAGAACGAAGAACGAAATCAAACAAAGCTCGATCCTAAATACAAAAGGCCTTTTAAAGTAATAGAGGTACTAGAAGGAGACCGGTACGTACTTAAAGCTCTCAATTCAAATCGAACATACAAGTATGCACACGACCGTCTTAGGAAAATGCCTGACGGCGACAATTTTAACGAAAACGACTCTGATACCGACTCTGACCCTGACCGTAGCCAGACTGACGAGACGAGACCGACTGATGATGGTGTCACGCCTTAAGTGAGGGGATAAAAGATGCAAAATGTAGTATGCAAGTGACTCAGATTACATGCATCCCGATGCTGTTCGTGACTTATGTCCAGCATGGCGATGTAAGTAATCGGCAAAGGTGCTTAATAAAGGCAATGTATTGTCTTGAGGTTGGGTACCGGACGGAGGTCCCAAAGTTGAATAATGAGATGTGTTGTGTGTGGAAGTCGGGTACCGGATGGAGGTCCCGCTGGTTTGCTGGATGGTGGCAAAATGTTGTATGTGACGAAGCTGGGTTCCGAACAGAGCATTGCATAATAAATTTGCTTTTATGAAATGTTTCGAAAACTGATGATTCTTGAAGAGTGGTGATTTCAATGTTGAGGTTTCATTATAAGATTTGATGAGAATGTGAATCAGAATAAAATTGTGTTGATTGTATTGTGTGACTTTATTTTTCAATGCCTTAGTCAGGAAGGCCGAGCAAAGGACATATTACTTTCCAAGAATTCTTGTTTCAGATGCCTCACACGAGGACGTGTGAATTGTCAAGATGGCCGTGTCGCAGAATGACTATTGATTATGGTTAATTTAGAATAACGCCATCTATTATCGTATCGCAGAATGACTATTGATTAACGTTAATTTAGAACAACGCCATCTCTTATCGTTGGTCGGAAACGTCAAGCAGTGTGTTTGGGTGAAGTCAATACAGGCGTGGCAGGTTTGACAGCTGTCAGTTGTCGTTGGACATTGGACATTTGTTTGAGTTGAGACTGCACTTTTGGATCAGACACGAGCGCTTGAGGTCGTTCTGCTAGCCTGTATCGAACTTACCGCGTTTCCGTACTTTAATCCATTTCCATCAGCCAGATTATTTGAGATTTTGTTATTTTGTAATCGCGAGTAATTAAATAGACAGTTGTAATCAGTGTTGAGACTATTAATTCGTACCTACACCATGTCGAATTTAGACTCTGATAACGAGTTACCCCAAATGGGTGAAGTGCCTTCGTTATATATATGTATACTATACATATCGTTACACATATTATTCTAAATCAGAAGTGAAGTTAGTTTTTTTTTTAAAACAAAGAAATATTAATAACCAAATCGTTTTTAATTCTAACGTCCGTCACGCCCGAGTGCCACACAAGAAAGTGCTGCGCCGCGCGTCGGCTGTTGTTGCCACCCGCTGCACCGGCGCATCGCTCGCCCCACCGCTCACGTGATCATGCGACACGATGGCGCGATGTTAGGCTCCGCCCCCTGGTCCGATTCTCCTAACACGGCCTCTCCTGATGGCGAGGCGTCCTCGACCGCCTGATCTTGGGTGGATGGCTCCCCGCAATCTTGGAAGACACTGGGATCACCGTCATCTGTAAAACAACACTGTTGTAATTTTTTTTTTTTTCAATCAACTTCTATAACAATTGTCAGCTATGTCACAAATGTAAGCGTGCACTCATACAGTTGTGACCAGCGCATAACCATTGTCATCTTATAGTTTTAAACAAACATTCTGTAAGGAAAACAAGCCAGCAAATCATAAGCTGCCAGCATACACCATTGGTTGCGGCCTAGGCCCGCGCATGTGGCTGAAAGATATAGCATCCCTTGAAATGAAATGAAATGAAATGAAATGAAATTGTTTATTCTGTAAATAGGATATTGGAATCACTTTTACACGTCATATTAAAAAGTTGTAAAAATAAGCTAGATGAGGTCGGCGTTTCCTATCTGACTACTCTGAGAAGAAAGGCCGAAACAAACTCAGAGGTCACCGTCTCCTTTAAAGTCCAGACATAATCTTGGTCAGGCCATATGAGGACCATGTAGATAAGAGTCTGAAATGGTCTTTTGAGGAAAGAACCACACAGATTTGAGTGGACCTGTCCAGTCAGTGCAAGCATTTGTCAGTAATAGTGGAGCTCAACTCAGAACTAAAGGAGCTCAACGACTCGACGAACAATACCAAAGAAAGGACGTTTGGGTAGGTCGCATAAAGTTCTCAAATTGCCAGACCTTCGCTAAAACTAACAGAACGAAAAATAAATATCCACATAGTCCTCACATTCACAATAAAACAATACTTATAAGTAATCATCATGTCATTTTATATATAATATTCAATAATGTCAATTTGTATATAAAACTGGTAGGTATATTTTTATGGTTTTCCATAATATTCAAAATGTCACAATGCTTAGCAGAGCGAGCAGCTCAATCCCATGCATTTTTGTCTTCTAAATAATCTGTGATTTTATAGTACCCTTTTTTACAAAGTTTGGTTTTAATACAGCTTTTAAATCGTTTAATGGGTAAGTTTCGAATGTCAATGTGAAGTTTGTTATAAAAAAGATACTGCACTTGAGAAATAGATACTGCACACGCCATAGGTAGCGGCCGTAAAGCACGCGCACGTAGCTCTACAAACACAGCACACGCCATAGGTAGCTGCCACAAGGCAAGCGCACGTGGCTATCAAAACAACACAGCACACGCCATAGGTAGCTGCCACAAGGCAAGCGCACGTGGCTATCAAAACAACACAGCACACGCCATAGGTAGCTGCCACAAGGCAAGCGCACGTGGCTATCAAAACAACACAGCACACGCCATAGGTAGCTGCCACAAGGCAAGCGCACGTGGCTATCAAAATAACACAGCACACGCCATAGGTAGCTGCCACAAGGCAAGCGCACGTGGCTATCAAATGACTCACCGCCCGTAAAGAACGCTGCACATGTATCCGGCGTCCATTCTCCACACCACAAGATCATGTACTCCGCAGCTGCCTGTGTCCTTTTGCCGTAGGATCCTGCTAGGAGTTCCAGTTCATAACGGTGGTGGGGAAGCTGCTGGATAACCTTATAGGGACCCCTTATTCCGGAGTCCAGCTTGCCGGAACTCTGCGAACTTTTAGCAACAAATACAAAATCGCCAAGAGCGAAGATACGTGGTTGCTTCCGCCTCTCGTTGACATGTTGGTCTTGACGTGTCTGGTTCGCTACCAAAAGCTGTGAAGCACGTTGTCGCCTTAGAACCATCAAAGCAGGGCGGTTTGCCTGGGAATTTTCCAGGGCTACATCCCTTACAAGCGCCCTCAGAACAGGTGTGGTGGCTTCGACTCCAGTCAATAATTGCAGAGGTGAAGTACGAGTCGTTGCTTGTTTAGTAATGTTGAGAGTCAGCTGGATTTTCCACAGAGTGTCAGACCAACTGCTGCCCTTGTTATTTACCTCAACTCCCTCCAACTCAAACCTAACATATTTAGAACGGTACGGCAGTATCTCTCAGCTTGGCCGTTTTCTTGATGCATTTCGGGCGTAATCAAATGTGTGGCACAACCTAGCCCAGAAACCCAATTTTGAAACCCAGAACTTTCAAACATTCTACCATGGTCGGTTACAATTAAAGAAGGTGTACCAAATAGGGAAATGGCGTTTCTGAACACACGCTTTAACTCATCAGTATCCTGTCGGTATAAAGAATAGAGTAGACAGAATTTTGAGAAGGCATCTACTAATACCAAGACGTACTTAAACCCATTTGATTCAGATAATGGACCCAATACATCCATATGAATGGTAAGAAAAAGACTTTCAGGTTTAGTCCAAGATTCTATGGGCTGGTGAGGAGCCCGGGGAACTCTTTTGTGTGACAAACAAACCACGCAATGGCTTATGTATTTCTTCACGAATTGTCTTAAACCAGGAAACCAGAAGTGACGGAGAATCAAATCGACGGTTTTATCCATGCCAATATGCTCATGATCGTCATGAAAGACGCGTAGAAGACTTAGTCTATGTCCTTTTGGGACAAAGCATAGAAAGCGCGACTCTTCGCCTGTGGAATTGTACTTATAGTACAGAAGGTTGTTTTTAACAACATAGCGATCTGGATCTAACTGACCGTCCCTTAGCTTCTCCATCAGTTCCTGCGTCTCAGAGTCAGCAGTTTGAGCTTTTTGAGCCCAGTTGTTAGGACGGCGAATGTGTGACACGTTAACCGGGTTCCGGCTTAGAAAGTCGGCATGTTGCATCAGAACACCCTTTCGATATTCGATGGTGAAACAGAAGTCTTGCATATAGACCCACCAACGAGCCACTCTTGGAACAAGGTCTTTTTTTTTGCGGTTAATTTCAGCGAATTACAATCCGTTACTATTTTAAAGTCAATGCCAATTAGATAGTGACGAAAGTATTGAAGTGCTTTCACAATGGCCAAAGTCTCAAGCTCATAGCTATGGTATCGAGACTCAGCACCATGAGTGGCTCTACTAAAATAACCAACAACACACTTCCGTTTACCTTCATGCTCTTGCAGCAAAACCGCGCCATAACCGATGGCACTGGCATCAGTATGGAGTTCAGTGGGCAGCTTTGGGTCAAATATCGCAAGCACAGGTTCTTTTGTTAAACAAGTAATGATTTTATCACGCGCCGAATCTTGTTCTTCGCCCCAGATAAACGGTTGTCCCTTTTTTGTGAGCTTAGCAATGCAAGCGGTTTTAACAGCGTAATTACAAATGTATCGCCTAAAATAACTGGCTAGACCCAAAAACTGCCGCACTTGCCTAACATTCCCAGGTTTTGGTGACCTTACCAAAGCATCTACCTTCCTAGGGCTCGGTCGTACCTGACCTTGACTTATAAGTCTTCCTAAATACTCTACTTCTGTCTTTAAGAATGTGCACTTTTTCAAATTAATGGAAAACCCCGCGTTTGTGAGGCAAACGAGTACTATAGTCTTCTACAGAATCTGTCAGAATTAGAACATCATCAATATAATTAAGGACTCTTCCAGTGTCTGTTAAGTGTTTTAGATTCCTAGATATAATCCTTTGGTAAACCACCGGTGCATTAGTCAAGCCGTAGGGCATTTTTAAATATTCAAAATGACCCTCGGGTGTGATGAAGGCTGTTTTCCTGATGGATTCATCATCTTTAAGAGGCACCTGGTGGAATCCAGTTGCCATATCAAGACTGCTAAAGAATTTACTATTGCCCAACTTATCGACATGGTCATCTATTAAGGGTAAAGGGAATCTGTCTCTAACAGTAATTGCATTTAAGGCGCGATAATCCACGCACATCCTATCAGACCCGTCTTTTTTTTGACGAGTATGATAGGACTTGCGTATTCTGACTGGGATTCTCGGATAATCCCTTTACTCAACAGATCGTTTATTATATTACGAACCCTCAATTTTTCATCACTGGAAAGCTTATATGGGCGGTAGTGTATGGGAACATCACTTTTTAATTTGATCTCCATACTGCCAGTATTTACAGTTGATGTAGACTTTCCAGTAACAAAAGAATCGGAAAACTCATTAATCACCAAAAGTAAACGATTTTTCTCCTCGCCTTACAATGTGGTATTTATGATGTCAGTATTTAAATTGCGTATATGCTGCACGTGCGCCACGCTATCTACCCTAGTTAGCCGTTACGTGTTGTTGGTTCGTATGCAAGTAACCCCTTTACGATTTAAGACATCTGTGCCTAACAATACTGGTGCGCTAATACAATCCGAAGGCACGACGAATGGATCCACCTCAACGGATATCTCGGGAAATTCAACGATCGTCGTCACATAACTAGTGGATTCTATTTCTTGGCTACCTATACCACGCATTAAACGATACGTGGGGACCTTTTTACAAGTTAGATGTTTGTGTAATGAATCGGAAATTAAGGAAACATCGGAACCGCTATCGATTAAAACGTCTACAGGTACTTTATCAATTACCGCCGTCATTGTGTTACTGCATCGGGTGTCATTAGACAAAAATTTACATTACTAGTATGCGTACCCTTGGATTCAAGGCGCTGTTTAACGAAACACTTATCAGCAGTATGTCCCTCCTTGCTACAGTAGGTACACGTTAAGGGGGTTTTATTTGACTTCACAGACGCTTCAACCGGCTTTTTAGAGTCCGTCTTTTGCCTTTTTGAACAATGCGATTTCACATGACCAATATCACCGCAATTATAACACTTAATGTTCGGTTTCGCAGACTTGTATTTCCGGGAATCAGATTGACCTACATTCGACGCACGACGGTGGTTGCGGGTATTTTGAGAATCCTTTTTAGGTTTTGTATAAACGGATAGAAATTCAACTAATTCAGTATGTTGCAATTTAGCATTAAATGCAGCGGCTTTTACCTGCGGGTCTGTAACGCCACGAATAATAATAGCCGTTTTCAGGTCATCAGATAACCCTTTAACAATATTCAAACGTAACAATGACTTACGTGCGTACTCGGCGTACGAAGTAAAACTATCGGAGTTTGTATTCATAACATCGAATAAAATATTTGTAAAGTCGACGCTCCGCGGGCATAGTGATCGGAAATCTAATTTAAAATTTGACCATGTACGGTCATTGGAGACCCAATCATTCAGCCAGGTACGCGCGTCGCCCCTAAGGCAGCCACCGATACGCGACAGGCACTCGCGGCCGTCCCAACAATTAAGCTCACGACCTCGGTCTACCTCCGCACACCAAACATCGAAATCGTGAATACTAGGATCGAAATTTGAGATGTAATAGCGACTAGATTTGGCTTCTATTATCGACGTCAACGCACTCACGATCTTATTCGTCGTTTCGCAAACTGGTTCGACCGACGTAGTGGCTTTGCTTATTTCTACCGGCACCGGAGGAGTATGGCACTCTCGCGCTGGACGTGACGGTTCGGATATGGTTTCAGAGACAGAAAGTCTACTCTCGATCGCATTCAATCTAACAAGAATTGTATCAAGCGCTTGATTACGGGGGCTATCGCGGCCTTTACGCGAGTCATCGCGACGCAGACGCTTAGGAGAACTACGATTGCGACCTATGCATGACCTGCTAGGATGTTTACGCGAGCTATCAGCTCCTTTGTTCGACCGTGAAGAACGACCCGACATTATAAAATCAAAGATGAACTGTCAGTTTTCACTACGTGTACACTTGACACAACACTAAAATATTTCAACAAAATAGCGGTTTAGAATTTAAAATTATAGAAACAAATGTGATTTTAAGTATTTAAATAATTCGCCACAAAACAGGAAGCTACAGCGAGTAAGGCGTCGAGTTTTATCCCACTTCTGATATTCTAAATCAGAAGTGCAGTTAGTTTTTTTTTTAAAACAAAGAAATATTAATAACCAAATCGTTTTTAATTCTAAGTAAACCTAATCACAATAGTCACGACTACTACGTCTAACGTCCGTCACGCCCGAGTGCCACACAAGAAAGGAAAGTGCTGCGCCGCGCGCCGGCTGTTGTTGCCACCCGCTGCACCGGCGCATCGCTCGCCCCACCGCTCACGTGATCATGCGACACGATGGCGCGATGTTAGGCTCCGCCCCCTGGTCCGATTCTCCTAACAATATATATATATTAGCATACTGGTTGGAATTGAAAAATTCTTTTTGTGTTGGATAGTCCATTTATCGAGGAAGGCTATAGGCTATATAACATCACGCTACTATCAATAGGAGCGGAGCAGAAATGAAAAATGTTGCAAAATCGGGAAAAATTATTCCTTTTTCAGAGCTTCTGTTGCGTGCGCTGCGTAATCGGTTTAAGTTATGCAAATATCATGTATGATGGAATTGTTCCTCTTTAAAAGTTCTAAAAAAAAGTCCGCGACAGCATACGTCTTAACTATAAGCATTTTTTATGGTAATCAAATTTGTTCGAAACTAATGCATTATTTGCGAATGAGTTTTATCAACATAATATTAATTCTTATTCAAATAAATAGTTTTAACATCAAGGGTATTTATGTAGCAGCAAAATACTTCTTAATTCATTCGAATCGGACCTTTGATTTCGAAGTAATCATGAATATAAAAATGCAATACGCGTACCGTTCGACGCCGGCGCGACGTTCCCTACTCTAGAGAGGAGAGGATGGGCACACGGGTAGACCTAGGGCGAGCAAAACCGGTTTTCCGGTTTTGCTAAAAACCGGAAACCGGAAAAAAATTACCAATTTTTTAAAACCGGGTTTGAGAGACAAAACCGGAATTGCCTCCGGTTTTCCCGTTATTGAATTACATTTTGATTTAAATCAACTTTTTTCAAACGCACTCAAGAAATATTCTATTTAGAGTCATCAAATATATCCGAACGCAACCTATACCCACTTAAGCTCCTCCCTCCGCGACCCCCGCACGTAAGCTACGACTACAGGTCCTTGCGCTGTTTGTTCTCCCCCGGGCAGGGCGTCATTTGCTACGCTGATGACAATCTAGTCACGGCCCGGGGTTAAGAAGCGGCACGCTCAGCTATCGAGGATGAATCCGGGCACTAGGCCTCAAGGATTGAAATACCAGGGCCTCCGTCTTTTCGAGCGCCAGCTCGAAAAGACGGAGGCCCTGGTATTTCAAGCGCCCAGACGCCACCGGCTATCGCACACCTCACCATTTATGGTGCAACAATAGCGGTGCGGGCAAGCATGAAATACTTGGGCTTGGTTTTTGTTTTGAAGGTGGAACTTCGGCGAGAACTTTGCTCAGCTTGCGTGGAAGCTAATCGGCACGGCGGCCGCCATCAGCCGACTGTTGCCGAACCTGGGCGGACCGAACGTGGTTTGCCGATGGCTAAACACGGGGGTTGTTCGCTCGATGGCGCTCTACGGGGCTCCGTTGTGGGCGGAGTCCCTGTCTGCCTAGAACAAGGCATTACTGCGGAGGCCACAGAGTCATGGCAGTCAAGGTCATACACGGATATTGCACCCACTCCCGTGGGTACTGGAGGCGCAGGTGGTCGCCGTAGTCTACTGATGTGGGGCAGACCAGCAGGCGAAGAGTGGCAGACGCCCGCCGCCTGAAGTGGTTAAGAGATGGCGTAGAGAAGCTCAGCGTATGGGACGCTGAACGAATGGAGGGTGAGGCTGGAGACGCCCAGTGCTGGTCACTGGACCGTGGGGGCCATCCAGCCAATCCTGGAAGAGTAGACACGGAAGCGACAAGGGTCGTTGTCCTTCGGTGGCGACTTCCGTGTGTCACCAGTGCGGCTGCATCGAGGACACGGCGCTTCACACCCTCGAGCATTGTCCTGCTTGGGTGGTGCAGCGCCGTGCTCTCGCAGCAGCAATCGGGGCAGACCTCTCCTTGCCGGCCATGGCCGACAGCAGGGGAGCATAGGAGGCGGTAGCGTCCTTCTGCGAGGACTGAATCTCGCAGAAGGAGGCGGTGGAGCGCGTCAGGGAGGAAGACTCCCTCGCTGACGCGATTCGTCGCAGGAGAACAGGGCGGCGGAGGAGGCGCCATGGCGATCTGATGCCGCCCTAGGAGGTGCCGCGTGTGATAGATCGGGGAGTCTATCGTCGTTTCATTATACGGCCCTCATGAGAGGTGGCGATGTCTCAGGTGAGCCCGGACATCGCCAAAGGAGTTTGGTGCCCGGAGGCGGGCTGCGCTGGATGAGTCTCGAATTGGTACGCATAAATGGTTGATTAAAAGAGGTATATGTTAAAAGGATATTGACCAATTTGGACCAAATGCTGCCCAGCCATGGGAGTGCTTCCAAATGGTTCCTTGTATCAATTTATGCATACAAATGACATAATAATGTGTTGTTTAACATAATTGCTGTTATTATTTTGAGTAAAATGCGCCATCGGTTGGTTGGTATTCATCAATAGAAAATACTCAACAAAATATAGATTTTCTCAAAACTCCGCAGATAGATTTTATTGAGCTTTGGTGTACAGACTAGTACAAGTTCAAGGTACGTAACGCACTATGTGTCCATTCTAGGCAGCACTTGACCCAACTGCCATAAATGGATGGTCAGTAAAAAATATTTAAAATGAAAATGATATGCATAAAAATTAAATAAGAATGTGTTGTTTAACATAATTACTTCCATTATTTTTAATAAAATGCACCATCGGTTGGTTGATATTCATCAATAGAAAATACTCAACACAAAATAGTTTTTCTCAAAACTCTGCGGATAGATTTTATTGAGCTTTGGTGTACAGGACTAGTACAAGCCCAAGGAACATAATGCACTATGTGGCCGTTCTGGGCAGCACTTGGCCCAGCTCCCATATATGGATGGTCAGTCAAAAATATTTAACATGTAAATGATATGCATATGTAGGCATATTGTCAGGATCGGACATTTTGAAGTAAAAAAGTAGGTAGTTTACTTATTAATGAATTTTATTTGATTAACTCACTAAATTAATTAATTATAATGATTATTGTTAATGTAAATACTTTGACACAATAATTAGCAACTCTAGGCGCTATGACAATATGTGCACTGGACCGAAGTCAAGAATAGAATGTCCTGATCGCTTTTTTTTTTTTTTTTGACTAGGGCATCTCGCAGTTGATCTTAGAGAAGATCGTACTGCTTAACCGGACTTTCCTGTGGCTGCCTTAAGCTTCTACACTCAGGGCCTCCAGCCAGGGGCATATAAACTATTCTAAATTAAAACTAAGTGAACGCTCGCTAAGGGCACCCCCTGTGGGGTACGAACCTCGGCTTAGGGCGTCACTGACGGGAGGACAGCAAGATGGGACAGGCTGGATCAATATCGGATCATTATTATTAATCGGGGAATTTAAAGCTACGTGCTCAGCTTCGGCGCGGGCTGGCACATCATCGGACAAGGGACGGGGGCACGAATTTAATCGGGATCGCGTTGGTCGTGCTGGACCTCGACGGCGAGGTCGGAATGACGGTAGGCGTCTGTATTTGTTTTTCTGTAATGTGCTGGTCTCCCTACGGCTCTCCTGGAGGAGGGTGATGGGGTCATCAGGATCGGCCAGGACTTGCCTTGGTCGGCGAATACGACTAATATTGGACGGGACATAACTGGCGGCATCGACAATCAGAGGGTTGCGATGTTTGACCGCAGTATCAAAGTAACGCTTGGAAAGGCGTTTTAAAAACTGACTGACGGTGGGCATCTTTAGATCGAGATGTAGGATCTCGTTGCGAACGAACCAGGGGGCTCCCGTGGCTTTTCTAAGAAAACGGTTTTGGAGCTGTTGCATCCTATGGATATGGTTGGGTTAGGTTAGGTAAGGCCGAGGTCACGGCTGGGTAGCCTCCCTCGCGGACGGCATTGGCACGGTTGGGGCGTATTTTTCGCCCAACAAGAGTCTCGCCGACTTCGAGAGGTTCCTTGTCGAGTTGGGTGCTGTCGTGGGCCGACTCCACCCTCGCCCGGTGCTGTTGCTGGGGGATCTCAACGCCAAGTCTGCGGCGTGGGGATCCCCTGTGACCGATGCTAAGGGCGAGGCGCTGGAGGAGTGGGCGGTCACGACTGGCTTGACCGTCCTAAATCGGGGCTCGGTCCACACGTGCGTTCGGCAGCGGGGCGGTTCTATTGTGGACGTCTCGTTCGCTAGCCCCGCTGTCGCGAGCCGTGTCCGTGACTGGCGTGTCGCTGTGGAGGTGGAGACGTTGTCGGATCACAGGTACATCCGCTTCGACGTCTCCGCCCAGACCGCCGGCGGCCGCGGTCCACCGGCCCCGCGAACGGACGGTCCACGCTGGGCGCGTAAGCACATCGACAGGGAGCTTCTCGAGGAGGCCGCTATTGTCCAGGCCTGGAGCCGGGAGTCGGCAACGAACGGACCCGTCGACGTCGAGCAGGAGGCGCTGTGGTTCCGCGGGGCGATGACGCAAATTTGCGACGCGTCCATGCCCCGGGTCCACGCACAGTCCGCAAGGCGCCAGGTGTATTGGTGGACCGCCGAAATCGCTCAGCTGCGCGTCGCGTGCGTGGCGGTTAGGCGCCAGTACACCCGATACCGGAGGAGACGTCGTCGGGTCCCTGACGAAGAAGCCGCGCTGTATGAGGTGTACCGCGCGGCTAAGGAGACTCTGTGGCTGGCCATCGGCGCGTCGAGGACGCGAGCCAGGGAGGAGATGTTGCAGACTCTAGACGGGGATCCGTGGGGGCGCCCTTATCGCGCGGTCCGAGGGAAACTTCGAGCCGCGGCGCCCCCACTTACGGAGAGTCTCCAACCCGAGCTGCTGGAAGAGGTGGTTGCAGCCCTCTTCCCGGCAAGAGCGGAGCATACTCCGCCGCCGATGGCTTTGCCCACAGCCGCAGAGTCTACAGAGGTGGAGAACGCCATCAGCGTCCCAGAGGTGACACAGGCAGAGCTGAGGGCAGCCGTGATGCGGCTCCGGGCCAAGAATGTGGCTCCGGGGCCCGACGGGATCCACGGCTGCGTGTTAGCCCTCGCTCTGAAGGAGCTTGAGCCCCAACTGAGAGGACTCTACACAGCGTGCCTTGAGCAGGGCCAGTTTCCCACGTTGTGGAAATCTGGTCGTCTGGTCCTGCTCAGGAAGGCGGGGCGCCCTGTGGACTCGCCGTCCGCGTACCGGCCCATAGTGCTGCTAGACGAGGTAGGCAAGCTGTTCGAGCGGATAATCGCAGCCCGCCTCGTCGGCCACTTGTGCAGAGAGGGGCCGGACCTGGACGACAGCCAGTTCGGGTTTCGGCATGGGCGCTCCACAATCCACGCTGTGTCGCGGGTTAGAGTCCTGGCGGAGGAAGCGGTGTCCCGGAGCGGGGTGATGTTGGCGGTGTCTTTGGACATCTCCAACGCCTTCAACACCCTGCCCTGGAGTTGTATTCGGGAGGCACTGCGGTACCATGGGGTACCTCCCTACCTCCGCCACATCGTTGGGGCTTATTTGTCGGAGAGGTGTGTCACCTACATGGGACGTGATGGCGGAAACCAGCGCCGCATGTCGTGCGGTGTTCCACAGGGCTCGGTTGTAGGCCCGCTCCTGTGGAACATCGGGTACGACTGGGTGCTGAGGGGCGAGCTCAGTCCGGGGGTCGACCTGACGTGTTATGCGGATGACACGCTGGTCACTGCCTGGGGGAGCTCGCACAGGGAGGCAGCGTTGTTGGCGACGGCTGCGGTCTCACAGGTGGTGAGCCGCATACGTCGCCTAGGCCTGGAGGTGGCCCTCAGCAAGTCGGAGGCCATGGTGTTTCATGGCCCCCGGCGGGCGCCGCCACCCGGCTCACACATCGTGGTCGGGGGGGCTCGGATCGCTGTCGAGTCCACCATGAAGTATCTGGGATTGGTGCTCGACAGCCGGTGGGACTTCGGGCCCCATTTCCGACGGCTGGCGCCCAAGTTGCTGGGCGCTGCTGGGGCGCTGTCAACGCTCCTTCCCAATCTGGGGGGCCCGAGCGCCGCTTGTAGGCGGCTCTACGTGGGGATCGTGCGATCGATGGCCCTTTACGGGGCCCCGATCTGGGCGGCTGACCTGACGGCCGGTAGTATCGCAGTCTTGCGCAAGCCGCAGAGAGCGATGGCCGTCAGAGTCATCAGGGGGTATCGCACGATCTCCTACGAGGCGGCTTGTGCACTGGCCGGATCCCCGCCCTGGGACCTCGAGGCGAAAGTACTCGCGTCATCGTATCGGTGGCGCGAGGAAGCGAGGGCGCGGGGTGAGCAACCGATGCAGCGACACATAGAGCTGCATCGGTCTCAGCTTCGCGAGGTCCTGGTGGCGGAATGGCGGGACAGACTTTCACGCCCTACCGCCGGCCTCGACATCATCGAGGCGGTCCGGCCGGTGCTCGAGCGCTGGCTCGGGAGGAGGCACGGCTCCCTGTCGTTTCGGGTGACGCAGGTGCTCTCGGGGCATGGTTGCTTCGGGAAGTATCTGTGTCGCATAAACAGGGAGCCGGACGCTCGGTGTCACCACTGCGTCGACTGCCGGGAGGATACGGCGCGGCATACGCTGGCAGAGTGTGCCGCTTGGGAGGAGCCGCGCCGTGCCCTCATCTCAGAAGTAGGCAGTGACCTCTCGCTGCCGGCCGTCGTTGAGTCGATGGTCGACAGCGAGGAGTCCTGGGACGCGGTGGTTTCCTACTGCGAGACAGTCGTCTCGCAGAAGGAGGCTGCGGAAAGGGAGAGGGAGATCTCGTCCACTCACCCGGCCCGCAGCAGGCGCACCGGGCGTCAGCGGAGGGCGGATAACGCCCTCTTCCAGCCCCCCTAAATGGGTCCAGGGGCGACGGACTCGGGGACGTCCGTCGCCCCCCATACATCAGGACCCGAGGTGGCGGCGCGTAGTGTTCCACGCGCGCCCCTCTTGGACGTCATGGGGGGAGTCAAACACCTCACTCCCCCCCCTGACCCGAGGAGGCCCGCGATGGCGGGCCGGCACCAGTCGGGGGTTGCGGAAGATTTTTACGTTCCCGCGACCCCCGGCGTAGGTGTGAGTCGGAACACCGGGGTGGTTTTTAGTCAGTAAGAGTCTGACAGACCCCTCCACCCGCCCCAGGGCGGAGGACATCCATGAGGATTTTCCAACCCGGAAAAAAAAAAAAAAAAAAACAAAACAAAAAAAAAAAAAAAAAAAGGTTAGGTTAGGCTATTATTATTAATCGGGGAATTTAAAGCTACGTGCTCAGCTTCGGCGCGGGCTGGCACATCATCGGACAAGGGACGGGGGGACGAATTTAATCGGGATCGCGTTGGTCGTGCTGGACCTCGACGGCGAGGTCGGAATGACGGTAGGCGTCTGTTTTTGTGTCTCTGTAATGTGCTGGTCTCCCTACTGCTCTCCTGGAGGAGGGTGGTGGGGTCATCAGGTTCGGATAGGACATGCCTGGGACGGCGAACGATACTAATATTAGAGGGGACATAGGTGGAAGCTTCGACAACCAGAGGGTTGCGATGCTTGACTGCAGAGTCGAAATAGCGCTTTGTAAGGCGTTTAAGAAATTGACGGATAGTGGGCACCTTTAGATGGAGATGTAGGATCTCGTTACGAACATACCAGGGGGCTCCCGTGGCTTTTCTAAGGAATCGGTTTTGGAGCGTTTGCATCCTATGGATTTGATTGGGTTTGGCCTGAGCAAAGACCGAGCCCGCATAGGTCATGATGGGGCGAATGCACGCCGTGTACGTACGCAATTTGCACTTGAGTGACAATTTGCTACGTGCATTCAGAACCGAGTGGAGCCTACCTAGAGCGAAGGCGCCGCGCGAACGCACCTCCTTAATGTGCTCTCGAAAAGTGAGGAAACGGTCTAATGTTACACCGAGATATTTAGCTTGCTTCTCCCAAGGGATCGGCTTGCCGAACATCGTGATTGGTGGGGGGGGGGGGGGGAATGGGTTATTCCTACGGTATTTTTGAAAGAATACCGCCTGACTCTTATCGGGGTTGACTTCAATACGCCACTTTTTAAACCAGGCGCCAAGATTATTGACTGCTCGCTGGAGTGTGATTCGTATGTTGTCATTACTAATTCCCTTGTAGTAGATGGCCGTATCGTCTGCGAACAGAGCCAACTGCGCCTTACTACTCTTTGGGATATCGCTCGTGAAAAGCGTGAAAATCAGTGGGGAGATGACGGAGCCCTGAGGGACGCCCGCACGGATGGGTCGGGGGGAGGATAATGCTCCTTCGATACGATAGCGGAATGTGCGGTTCGACAAAAAGTCCCGTACTATGAGTACTAGACGATCCGGCACACCGAGTTGATATAGCTTGTATATCAAGCCGTTGTGCCAGACTTGGTCGAATGCTTTCGCGATATCGAAAAATATTGCACCGGTCATATTACCGCGCTGGAAGCCGGCGCTTGTGTATTCTATGATCCGGTGTACCTGATGCACGCTACTGTGCTGAGTTCGGAAACCGAACTGCTCTTGGGGGATGAGGCCCTTAGTCTCTGCGTAATCTCTGATACGCTTATAAATAAGCCTCTCATAGATTTTGCCGAGAACCTTGAGCAAACTGATGGGACGGTAACTCGAAGGCACCGACTTGGGCTTGCCGGGCTTCGGGATACCGATGACAGTGGCTTCTTTCCATGCTTGTGGAAAGATGTTATTGCTTAGAGCACCATTGAAGATGGTGGTCAGTAGCATAATGAGGTGGGCTGGGAACAGTTGAACTACCTTATTGGTGATTCCATCCGAACCGGGGGCTTTACGAGTTTTAAGACCTTTGATGATCTCGTGCACCTCGTCAGGTGCGACGGGGGGCAGGGGATCATCGGGGTCTTCTACGGGTGGTCTAGCTCTACGTTCGACTTCAGCGTCCACCTCATCGAGGTAAGCTTGGTCTACTGGTAGGGAGCTGGGATAGATAGATAGATAAAACATTTATTCGGTACAAACATAGAAGACACAACACAAAAGCATAGTTACATAAATTCAAGTTTTAAGACAAACAAAAAAAAAAGAAGAAAACAAGTAAATACGAACATTAAAAACATAAACCCTTCCTTGGCAGTTGGGTAAAAAGAACATACAAACAAAAAACGCAAAGAAAGTATTGTCTGTGGCAATCTTAAAACTACCTACATCCTTAAAATATTTTAGTTAGGCAAAACCCTTGTGTGGTGCGTGTCTCCCAGTTGCACCGAATGGGAGTCCAGCTCAGCATATGCCAGGCATTATACCTGACGCTGGTATTCTGCTGGATCCCTGCGGCGGCATACGGACGCCAAGCAGGTGCAGAACAATGGAAATGTGAGAAGATAAAAAGTGAAAAAGTGAATAGTGGTTTTGCAAGATAAATTTGGTGAGTTATTTACATTTGATTTGTTTTTGTGCTTTGTTTTTATATTTAGGTGTGTATGTAATATTAACAGGCATATATAAAGGAGTATAAATTAAATGAATATGATTGTGTGTACTTGTAGTGTTTGAAAACGATATTAAAAATAAATAAAAGATTATACTCAATAAAAGATTAGCTGCGATCACTATGATTGTGCGCAATTGGATTTCCTCGATCATGATAAAATGTTGTATTTTTTTTTGTTTTGGGAGAGCATTGGGCTTCTAGACTGTCGGCTAGGCACTCTGCTTTTTCTTGGTCCTCGAATGCGATGGACTTATCGGGGCGTAATAGGGGGGCATAGTCGCGGCTTGATCTGATCTAAGCTTTCTGGTGAGTTGCCAGAAAGCTAGATGGGTTGGCTCGAGTTCGCTCAACATCTTATCCCAGTCCGTGTTACGCAGCTCCGATACACGTTTCTTTACAGATCTCTGTAAATAGCGCATATGGGCCTTGTTTGCGGAACAGGGAAAGTTGCTGTAGGCACGAGTGGCCGCGTTCTTCTCCGTTATCAGATCACGTACATCCTGCGGGAGGCGCCAGCGTCGGTCATCCTCGGCTGGGACCTCTTTAGAACATTCGTTCATCACAGACTGTACGTGATCCGTAAGTGAGTCGATCGCGGCCGTCGTGTCCGCGGTAGAGTCAAATTTATCGGGGATAGCGTCCAATTGGGGGGACGTGTTGGATTTCAGCTTTTCGCTTACTTTCTTCCAGTCCGTGACCCTCTTGGTGGCAAGGTTCGGATGGGAGGGGTCAGAGAGACCTATGCGGGGGGCTAGAGCTAGTATTATGGGACGGTGGTCCGAGTCAAGCTCGTCTATCGTTTCTATTGAATCTAATCGTAGATTGACGTTCTTAAGGAGCGCCAAGTCTAGTACGTCGGGGGTATGGTTGGGATTATGCGGGTAATGGGTGGGAGTCATCGGGGCGACGACGTCAAAGGTCAGGAAGTTTGAGAGGTCGAAGAAGTGTCGCCCTCTGGTGGAGGTTGTGGTACTAATCCACGAGGGATGTTTGGCATTGAAGTCCCCCGCTATGATAGCGGAGTTACTCAAGCCGAGAAGGATAGTGATATCGTTCGAGAGGGACTGAAAGTCCTCCGAAGGAGAGGGAGGGATGTACGCCGATACTAGAGTGATCGGTTCATGACCTGTCATGCCTAGACGGCACATAGAGACTTCTAAAAGAGAGGGTAGGGGGGTCCATAGGGATGCAATACAGCTCCTTTTTATAATAGATGAGAGTGCCGCCACCGTGACAATGCGTTCTATCGTTACGGACTAAACGATAGTTGGCTATGGAGGGCATACGGTGGCTGGGTTTTAAGAATGATTCCTGTATCAGGAGAATATCTATCTTGTGGTCGCGGAGAAAGAGAGCAACCTCGTCTCGTTGACTTTTTATGCCATTTGCATTGAAGATGCCTATTCTGAGGGATCGGGGTTTAAGTCTATCGTTGATGGCTTTATCCATTATAGGTACCGTTAGCGATAGATCTTAGGGCTTGCGTAATGTCCGGGTACGCGTTATAGACCAGTCTGATCTGGTCGAAGTCACACCTATCTCTGGCTTGCTGAATTTCAGCGGCCATACGAATAGCGCGAGGGGAATGGAAGATCATAAAGGTGGAAGAGATCACGCTGAATGGGTTGGAGGGTGGTTTACTTTGGGAAGCCACGGGAGTGGGGGTGGGGCGCTGTGCTACGGGAGCGGGTGCGCGTTTAGCGGGGGGCGCAGAGGGCGCGGGGTGGGAGGGGGAGGGGGGCGCATAGTACGCGGGGGGCGCTAAGTGCGCTGGAGGGTGGGCACGGATACGCGGATCCATGAGGGAATAGAGAGGGGTATGAGGGGCGGGGGGCTTCGCGGTAGCCAAGGCCGGGAAGACCTCGTGATGGTAGAGTTTATTCTGAGGGCTAAGCCTCTGGGGGGTTTGAGATAACGGGGCGGTGGGGCATTCCCTTTGCTGACGATTGTCAGCACGCTTTATGAGCTTGGGAGAACTTGACTTGGGGGCCTTTGAGCAACCACGGTAATTGGCCGGATGACCCTCTTGTCCGCATAGTACACAGCTGGGAGGGCTGAGACATAGAGCGCGGTCTTTAGGACGGGGGCAGTCGGCAGTGCAGTGCTCGCCCAGGCACTTTACGCACCTGGGTTTCGCATGGCAATGCTTCTGCGAATGCCCGTATAATTGGCAACGGTGACATTGTCCGATGTTACCGTTCTTTTTTGGCTTTTCTATGGAAAAGCCGACTAGATTGCACAGGGACTTTAGGTTGAAAATGGGGTGATGCCCCTGAACGGGAGAGCAGACGACAAGAACCATGTCGAATGCTTCACCGCCACGCGAGCGGTGCATACGGTGGACTTCGTCTACGGGGATGTTTTGCGACTGAAGGTCGGCTTTTATATCGGCGGCGGGGATTTCCTTAGGGATACGTTTAATAACGACCCTAGTCTGTTTATCTTCTGGGAGCGAGAAGGTGTGGAATGACACACCTCTGGCTCTCAGGAGCTTTGTGATTTCGCGATAATCATTCGCTGTCGGGACTTGTAATTTAATACCCTGTAGGGTAGAGCGGGCATTGGTGAAGTCGATCTTTTTGTCGACACACCACTTGGACACTTCGGTCCACGTCCCCTTGTCCTGAATGAACACGGGGGGTCGGGGAGGGAGCTTCTTAGAGCTCGAAGCGGATGGGACTGGGGTAGCAACTTGTGCAACGGTCGCGGCGCGGGAGGTCGAGGGGGAAACAAGATTAGCTACGGTAGCGCTACTAGGCGCAGTACCGGCTACTTGTGCTACGGGGATAGGGGTGGGGGAAATTACGTCATCTACGGCGATGACTTTATTCGCTTGACTAGAAGATTGTCTCTTCTTCTTCCTCTTGTTCCCTTTTCCTGTGACTGGGGTAAACCCGTCGTCTTCGGAGTGGGATGTAGAGGAAGCAGGAGAGGCATTCTCTGTATCAGAGGCATATTGGAACGGGGTGGCGGCACGCTTAGAAGAAGCGGCCGGTTCAGTAGTGTCCATAGACATTACCGCGGGGCTGAAGGCTGGGCTGAAGGCCGGGCTGAGGGAACGGACGAAAGGGTCTTCCAGCTCAATTACCGGAAGGGACTGAGAGAGGGCATCGCTGAAATCCGCGATGTTAGGGTCAGAGGTACCGGGGTTGGGCCCTATGATGATCTTAGCTAGAGCGTCGAACTCTAGATCTAATGCGGCTGATTCCTCTTTAGAGGTCTTGGCCCGCGATCTGACTAGTAATGCGAACACGCGCAACGTCAGTGGAGAGGGTTTCTCCATGTCTGACATGTCTAACTATTTTAATAGGGACTATCTCCTAACATTTATACCTAACTCTAACTCCCCGGGAGGGAAGCCCGGGGATGTGTAAACCCTCCCTGTCGGGTATAGACAGGGAGGTTGAGTAACTAAGGTGAGCCCTAAGCTTGCTTTTGCCCGTTGCCTATCTTATTTGTGCAACGGGGTCCTAACAGGGTCTGTTGTGTCGGGGTAGACACACCCGACCACAACAGGTGTGTTGCTGTGAAAGGAAAACTGTCACCAATGCCGACTAGGAGACCCCCCAAGGCCGAACACTGGGACCCGTCCAATTTTCTGCCTCACCCTGAAGGGGATCGGCGGGTGCGTTTGGGTCAACACCCCCTCGGCTTCATTGGCACCGTATAGGTATCCACCGAGGACCACGAAACTGTGGTTTTACCCAGAAGGGGCCTACAACACGACGTACGTTTGTATGACAAACAATCTGTTATCGAAACCTTTACAAGCTGTGCCTTGAAAAAAGGCACACAGCAAGTAGCAGGAGATAGTCGCTATAATTTTATTATAAATAATAAAATATAGCACTATGACGTCTTGATATTCAGGAACGCTTGGTTCCGGAATCGGAGAGCAATTCGAACCGCACTGCGCACACGTGTGACCGCTGCCGCTGGCGCGCGTCGAATGGCCTGATCGCTTTTTTTTTTTTTTTAACTATGGCATCTCGCAGTTGATCTTAGAGAAGATCGTACTGCTTAACCGGACTTTCCTGTGGCTGCCTTAAGAACTACTCTCAGGGCCTCCAGCCAGGGGCTTATAACAAACTATTCTAAATTAAAACTAAGTGAACGCTCGCTCAGGGCACCCCCTGTGGGGTACGAGCCTCGGCTTAGGGCGTCACTGACGGAAGGACAGCAAGACGGGACAGGCTGGATCAATATCGGATCATCATTATTATTAATCGGGGAATTTAAAGCTACGTGCTCAGCTTCGGCGCGGGCTGGCACATCATCGGACAAGGGACCGGGGGACGAATTTAATCGGGATCGCGTTGGTCGTGCTGGACCTCGACGGCGAGGTCGGAATGACGGTAGGCGTCTGTTTTTGTGTCTCTGTAATGTGCTGGTCTCCCTACTGCTCTCCTGGAGGAGGGTGGTGGGGTCATCAGGTTCGGATAGGACATGCCTGGGACGGCGAACGATACTAATATTAGAGGGGACATAGGTGGAAGCTTCGACAACCAGAGGGTTGCGATGCTTGACTGCAGAGTCGAAATAGCGCTTTGTAAGGCGTTTAAGAAATTGACGGATAGTGGGCACCTTTAGATCGAGATGTAGGATCTCGTTACGAACATACCAGGGGGCTCCCGTGGCTTTTCTAAGGAATCGGTTTTGGAGCGTTTGCATCCTATGGATTTGGTTGGGTTTGGCCCGAGCAAAGACCGAGCCCGCATAGGTCATGATGGGGCGAATGCACGCCGTGTACGTACGCAATTTGCACTTGAGTGACAATTTGCTACGTGCATTCAGAACCGAGTGGAGCCTACCTAGAGCGAAGGCGGCGCGCGAACGCACCTCCTTAATGTGCTCTCGAAAAGTGAGGAAACGGTCTAATGTTACACCAAGATATTTAGCTTGCTTCTCCCAAGGGATCGGCTTGCCGAACATCGTGATTGGTGGGGGGGGGAATGGGTTATTCCTACGGTATTTTTGAAAGAATACCGCCTGACTCTTATCGGGGTTGACTTCAATACGCCACTTTTTAAACCAGGCGCCAAGATTATTGACTGCTCGCTGGAGTGTGATTCGTATGTTGTCATTACTAATTCCCTTGTAGTAGATGGCCGTATCGTCTGCGAACAGAGCCAACTGCGCCTTACTACTCTTTGGGATATCGCTCGTGAAAAGCGTGAAAATCAGTGGGGAGATGACGGAGCCCTGAGGGACGCCCGCACGGATGGGTCGGGGGGAGGATAATGCTCCTTCGATACGATAGCGGAATGTGCGGTTCGACAAAAAGTCCCGTACTATGAGTACTAGACGATCCGGCACACCGAGTTGATATAGCTTGTATATCAAGCCGTTGTGCCAGACTTTGTCGAATGCTTTCGCGATATCGAAAAATATTGCACCGGTCATATTACCGCGCTGGAAGCCGGCGCTTATGTATTCTATGATCCGGTGTACCTGATGCACGCTACTGTGCTGAGTTCGGAAACCGAACTGCTCTTGGGGGATGAGGCCCTTAATCTCTGCGTAATCTCTGATACGCTTATAAATAAGCCTCTCATAGATTTTGCCGAGAACCTTGAGCAAACTGATGGGACGGTAACTCGAAGGCACCGACTTGGGCTTGCCGGGCTTCGGGATACCGATGACAGTGGCTTCTTTCCATGCTTGTGGAAAGATGTTATTGCTTAGAGCACCATTGAAGATGGTGGTCAGTAGCATAATGAGGTGGGCTGGGAACAGTTGAACTACCTTATTGGTGATTCCATCCGAACCGGGGGCTTTACGAGTTTTAAGACCTTTGATGATCTCGTGCACCTCGTCAGGTGCGACGGGGGGCAGGGGATCATCGGGGTCTTCTACGGGTGGTAGGAAGCTCTACGTTCGACTTCAGCGTCCACCTCATCGAGGTAAGCTTGGTCTACTGGTAGGGAGCTGGGAGAGCATTGGGCTTCTAGACTGTCGGCTAGGCACTCTGCTTTTTCTTGGTCCTCGAATGCGATGGACTTATCGGGGCGTACTAGGGGGGGCATAGTCGCGGCTTGATCTGATCTAAGCTTTCTGGTGAGTTGCCAGAAAGCTAGATGGGTTAGCTCGAGTTCGCTCAACATCTTATCCCAGTCCGTGTTACGCAGCTCCGATACACGTTTCTTTACAGATCTCTGTAAATAGCGCATATGGGCCTTGTTTGCGGAACAGGGAAAGTTGCTGTAGGCACGAGTGGCCGCGTTCTTCTCCGTTATCAGATCACGTACATTCTGCGGGAGGCGCCAGCGTCGGTCATCTTCGGCTGGGACCTCTTTAGAACATTCGTTCATCACAGACTGTACGTGATCCGTAAGTGAGTCGATCGCGGCCGTCGTGTCCGCGGTAGAGTCAAATTTATCGGGGATAGCGTCCAATTGGGGGGACGTGTTGGATTTCAGCTTTTCGCTTACTTTCTTCCAGTCCGTGACCCTCTTGGTGGCAAGGTTCGGATGGGAGGGGTCAGAGAGACCTATGCGGGGGGCTAGAGCTAGTATTATGGGACGGTGGTCCGAGTCAAGCTCGTCTATCGTTTCTATTGAATCTAATCGTAGATTGACGTTCTTAAGGAGCGCCAAGTCTAGTACGTCGGGGGTATGGTTGGGATTATGCGGGTAATGGGTGGGAGTCATCGGGGCGACGACGTCAAAGGTCAGGGAGTTTGAGAGGTCGAACAAGTGTCGCCCTCTGGTGGAGGTTGTGGTACTATTCCACGAGGGATGTTTGGCATTGAAGTCCCCCGCTATGATAGCGGAGTTACTCAAGCCGAGAAGGATAGTGATATCGTTCGAGAGGGACTGAAAGTCCTCCGAAGGAGAGGGAGGGATGTACGCCGATACTAGAGTGATCGGTTCGTGACCTGTCATGCCTAGACGGCACATAGAGACTTCTAAACGAGAGAGGGTAGGGGGGTCCATAGGGATGCAATACAGCTCCTTTTTATAATAGATGAGAGTGCCGCCACCGTGACAATGCGTTCTATCGTTACGGACTAAACGATAGTTGGCTATGGAGGGCATACGGTGGCTGGGTTTTAAGAATGATTCCTGTATCAGGAGAATATCTATCTTGTGGTCACGGAGAAAGAGAGCAACCTCGTCTCGTTGACTTTTTATGCCATTAGCATTGAAGATGCCTATTCTGAGGGATCGGGGTTTAAATCTATCGTTGATGGCTTTATCCATTATAGGTACCGTTAGCGATGGACCTTAGGGCTTGCGTAATGTCCGGGTACGCGTTATAGACCAGTGTGATCTGGTCGAAGTCACACCTATCTCTGGCTTGCTGAATTTCAGCGGCCATACGAATAGCGCGAGGGGAATGGAAGATCATAAAAGTGGAAGAGATCACGCTGAATGGGTCGGAGGGTGGTTTACTTTGGGAAGCCACGGGAGTGGGGGTGGGGCGCTGTGCTACGGGAGCGGGTGCGCGTTTAGCGGGGGGCGCAGAGGGCGCGGGGTGGGAGGGGGAGGGGGGCGCATAGTGCGCGGGGGGCGCTAGGTGCGCTGGGGGGTGGGCACGGATCCATGAGGGAATAGAGAGGGGTATGAGGGGCGGGGGGCTTCGCGGTAGCCAAGGCCGGGAAGACCTCGTGGTGGTGGAGTTTATTCCACGGGCTGGGTCTCTGAGGGCTAAGCCTCTGGGGGGTTTGAGATAACAGGAAGGTGGGGCATTCCCTTTGCTGACGATTGTCAGCACGCTTTATGAGCTTGGGAGAACTTGATTCGGGGGCCTTTGAGCAACCACGGTAATTGGCCGGATGACCCTCTTGTCCGCATAGTACACAGCTGGGAGGGCTGAGACATAGAGCGCGGTCTTTAGGACGGGGGCAGTCGGCAGTGCCGTGCTCGCCCAGGCACTTTACGCACCTGGGTTTCGCATGACAATGCTTCTGCGAATGCCCGTATAATTGGCAACGGTGACATTGTCCGATGTTACCGTTCTTTTAAGGCTTTTCTATGGAAAAGCCGACTAGATTGCACAGGGACTTTAGATTGAAAATGGGGTGATGCCCTTGAACGGGAGAGCAGACGACAAGAACCATGTCGAATGCTTCACCGCCACGCGAGCGGTGCATACGGTGGACTTCGTCTACAGGGATGTTTTGCGACTGAAGGTCGGCTTTTATATCGGCGGCGGGGATTTCCTTAGGGATACGTTTAATAACGACCCTAGTCTGTTTATCTTCTGGGAGCGAGATGGTGTGGAATGACACACCTCTGGCTCTCAGGAGCTTTGTGATTTCGCGATAGTCATTCGCGGTCGGGACTTGTAATTTAATACCCTGTAGGGTAGAGCGGGCATTGGTGAAGTCGATCTTTTTGTCGACACACCACTTGGACACTTCGGTCCACTTCCCCTTATCCTGAATGAACACGGGGGGTCCGGGAGGGAGCTTCTTAGAGCTCGAAGCGGATGGGACTGGGGTAGCAACTTGTGCAACGGTCGCGGCGCGGGAGGTGGAGGGGGAAACAAGATTAGCTACGGTAGCGCTACTAAGCGCAGTACCGGCTACTTGTGCTACGGGGGTAGGGGTGGGGGAAATTACGTCATCTACGGCGATGACTTTATTCGCTTGACTAGAAGATTGTCTCTTCTTCTTCCTCTTGTTCCCTTTTCCTGTGACTGGGGTAAACCCGTCGTCTTCGGAGTGGGATGTAGAGGAAGCAGGAGAGGCATTCTCTGTGTCAGAGGCATATTGGAACGGGGTGGCGGCACGCTTAGAAGAAGCGGCCGGTTCAGTAGTGTCCATAGACTCTACCGCGGGGCTGAAGGCTGGGCTGAAGGCCGGGCTGGGGGAGCGGACGAAAGGGTCTTCCAGCTCAATTACCGGAAGGGACTGAGAGAGGGCATCGCTGAAATCAGCGATGTTAGAATGACCGGGGTTGGGCCCTAAAATTATCTTTGACAGAGCGTCAATTTCTCTATCTATGGCGGCCGATTCCTCTTTAGAGGTCTTGACCCGCGATCTGACTAATAATGCGAACACGCGCAACGTCATTGGAGAGGGTTTCTCCATGTCTGACATGTCTAACTATTTTAATAGGGACTTTCTCCTAACATTTATACCTAACTCTAACTCCCCAGGAGGGAATCCCGGGGATGTGTAAACCCTCCCTGTCGGGTATAGACAGGGAGGTTGAGTACCTATGGTGAGCCCTAAGCTTGCTTTTGCCCGTTGCCTATCTTATTTGTGCAACGGGGTCCTAACAGGGTCTGTTGTGTCGGGGTAGACACACCCGACCACAACAGGTGTGTTGCTGTGGAAGGAAAACTGTCACCAATGCCGACTAGGAGATCCCCCAAGGCCGAACACTGGGACCCGTCCAACTTTCTGCCTCACCCTGAAGGGGATCGGCGGGTGCGTTTGGGTCAACACCCCCTCGGCTTCGTTGGCACCGTATAGGTATCCACCGAGGACCACGAAACTGTGGTTTTACCCAGAAGGGGCCAACAACACGACGTACGTTTGTATAACAAACACTGTTATCGAAACCCTTACAAGCTGTGCCTTGAAAAAGGCACACAGCAAGTAGCTGAAGATAGTCGTTATAATTTGGCTATAAATAATAAAATATATATAATATTTTACTATAAATAACAAGGTATAACACTATGAAGTCTTGATATTCAGGAACGCTTGGTTCCGGAATCGGGAGAGCACTCGTACCGCACTGCGCACACGTCCGACCGCTGCCGCTGGCGCGCGTCGAGTCAGTCCTGATCGCTTTTTTTTTTTTTTTTTTTAACTATGGCATCTCGCAGTTGATCTTAGAGAAGATCGTACTGCTTAACCGGACTTTCCTGTGGCTGCCTTAAGAACTACTCTCAGGGCCTCCAGCCAGGGGCTTATAGCAAACTATTCTAAATTAAAACTAAGTGAACGCTCGCTAAGGGCACCCCCTGTGGGGTACGAGCCTCGGCTTAGGGCGTCACTGACGGGAGGACAGCAAGACGGGACAGGCTGGATCAATCGGATCATCATTATTATTAATCGGGGAATTTAAAGCTACGTGCTCAGCTTCGGCGCGGGCTGGCACATCATCGGACAAGGGACGGGGGGACGAATTTAATCGGGATCGCGTTGGTCGTGCTGGACCTCGACGGCGAGGTCGGAATGACGGTAGGCGTCTGTTTTTGTGTCTCTGTAATGTGCTGGTCTCCCTACTGCTGTCCTGGAGGAGGGTGGTGGGGTCATCAGGTTCGGATAGGACATGCCTGGGACGGCGAACGATACTAATATTAGAGGGGACATAGGTGGAAGCTTCGACAACCAGAGGGTTGCGATGCTTGACTGCAGAGTCGAAATAGCGCTTTGTAAGGCGTTTAAGAAATTGACGGATAGTGGGCACCTTTAGATCGAGATGTAGGATCTCGTTACGAACATACCAGGGGGCTCCCGTGGCTTTTCTAAGGAATCGGTTTTGGAGTCCTGATCGCTCCGCCCGACCTCGTTGTATACCCGTGCACAAACAAGTCGAGTAGTGGGGGAGGTGGGGATGGCGACATCGCCTGATCGGTCCGGTGCACGTGCTGTTTACAACAGTACGATGACGTAGCGCCGTCACATACAAATGACATAATAATGTATTGTTTAACATAATTGCTGTTATTATTTTGAATAAAATGCGCCATCGGTTGGTTGGTATTCATCAATCGAAAATACTCAACAAAATATAGATTTTCTCAAAACTCCTCGGATTGATTTTATTGAGCTTTGGTTTACTGACTAGTATAAGCCCAAGGTACGTAACGCACTATGTGTCCATTCTGGACAGCACTTGACCCAACTGCCTTAAATAGATTGGTCAGCAAAAATTATTTAAAATGAAAAGGATATGCATAAAAATTAAACAAGAATGTGTTGTTTAACATAATTACTGTCATTATTTTTAATTAAATGCGCCATCGGTTGATTGGTATTCATCAATAAAAAATACTCAACAAAAAATAGAACTCCGCGGATAGATTTTATTGAGCTTTGGTGTACAGACTAGTACAAACCCCCGCGGATAGATTTTATTGAGCTTTGGTGTACAGACTAGTACAAACCCAAGGAACATAATGCACTATGTGTCCATTCTGGGCAGCACTTGGCCCAGCTCCCATATATGGATGGTCAGTAAAAAATATTTAACATGTAAATGATATGCATACAAATGAAATAATAATGTGTTGTTTAACATAATTACTGTCATTATTTAATCAAATGCGCCATCGGTTGGTTGGTATTCATCAATAAAAATGCTCAACAAAAATTCGTTTTTCTCGAAACTCCTCTGATAGATTTTATTGAGTTTTGGTGTACAGACTAGTATAAGCCCAAGGAACATAATGCACTATGTGTCCATTCTGGGCAGCACTTGGTCCAACTCCCATATATGGATGGTTAATGTCCTTTGTTTTATTTGTAGTTTTTGTGGGTATCTAAGAATATTGTTTTCTTGCTAAAATTCTACTGTACAAAAACTATAAAAATGTAGCCAAAACCGGGTCTAGAACCGGTTTCCGGTTTTGGGACTTGAAAACCGAAATTCAAAACCGGTTTTGAAGTCTTTCCGGTTTTGCACGCCCTAGGTAGACCATGAACTGGAATGGGACATAGGATACGTTTTATCCTTATATTCCCACGGGATCGAGACCTACGCGGGGGAAACCGCGGGTTACAGCTAGTAAGTGATAACGAGAGAATTAGAGAGTATAATTTTAATAAAATATTTTTTGTCAATACTATTTACAAATTTTTATTTATTTATTTATTTATTAAACACCAACTTGCACTAACAGTAGTAAGACACCAAACACACAAGTTATAGGCTAATAACAATAAGAGACAATCATATAATTAAAACAAAACAAAACTAAATTTACTCGCAATTACACAAAATTAAATAAAATAATTCAAAATTAAACAACAAATAAAATAGAATTCTACAAAATTAAATACGATAGAATTAGGATGGAATGAAATAGTGTTCAATTGAAATTAGTGTACAAATATAAATATAGTAGTTTTGGTTAATCTAATTAATGCAATGAGATGGTACTAGGTGCAGCTATGGATTCCAGGTATCGTGCAGCAGTGGTCAGGAATCTCAGCTCAGTACTAGCGAAAAGATCTAAGGACTCGTCATATAGTAAAATGTTGTTTATATGCGTGAGAGCTACATACAACGAACTTTTTTTAAGGGTCACGGAACTTTGGGGTATTGAAAAAAGGGGACGTTGTCGTGTGCGAAGTGTATGTCGAATGGGTAGTGGGACGTTAAAGGATATGAATTAGATTAAGTAATTTGAAAAGTTAGAGCGTTATCGCAATTTTTTACCTGCTAGACCTTTTTGTGACGGGTGCGGACTCGTGGACTGGTCACACCAGGTTGTAACACCAGTGTGACGAACAGCAATGATTTTCCTGGAGTCCGGATTCGTGGTAACACCGCTAATATTCCACACTATGTACCACTGAAATAATAGTGCGGTGAAAAAATATACTGGGTGTTAGTGTAAAAACCGTTTTCCTTGAAACCAGTGGTTTGGTTTCATTTATAGAACGTAAAATCAATGGAAAAATACAACTTATTTTTTTTAAAGAAAATCTTCATTTTTCCACAAGAATATTTCACCCTACACGCAAGGGCAACGAACTTGCGTCTCAACACGGCGAACGGCGGTAGGTGGGGGCGCGCGGGACGTTACATGACCGGCCGTCAGCTGTTTCGCAGCTATCTCGAACGCGTATCATGAGTATCGGGACAGTGACGGATATTTACTTTTAAAAATCTTTTAATGAAAATAAGGTTTTTTATTTGTTGTTACTGGGTCATTTATTTTTATATTTAAGTCAACTACCCATGGTTTGAGTGACAACGGTGTTTACCCTTGCATACTGTAGATATAAAAATGAATTTTTATATCGATATTTTTTTATAGGGGGCCATTATTTTTCGATAGTTTAAATCTATCCATGGAAAAGCCACAAAATGTGAACTAGTATCAAACTTGCTTGCGACGTAACGCACCTTGCGCTAATACTAAATAGCCTCCCTAACTGCGAGCAACTTCGAAGTAGCGCTCGCCGGCCGCTGCCGCGGCACCGCTCGCAACGCTCGCTGGGCTCACGTGCGTTTGGTCACAGTTCTAACCTAACCTAACCCATTTCACCCAGTTTACAATTTTTCGTCAATAATTTATAATCAAACGGAAATAATACCGATACATTATAAACTAACGGTTTTCACAATCTTAGGTGACACATATTAGGTATAAGAGCCATCGAGTTTAAAATTAAGACTCATTGAAACAAACATTTATCTCACCGCACTAGTTGAAAATGACAAGTGGTACATGGTGTAGAAATAATATTAGCGGTGTGACCACGAGTCCGGACTCCAGGAAAATCATTGCTGTTAGTCACACTGGTGTTACAACCTGGTGTGACCACGAGTCCACCACCTGTTGTGACAACCTTGACTGACTAATAGCCGATATCTGTAAACGTGCAGATTTCTCATGGTTATTTGTTTTCGTGTTTTATTTTCAAAATAATATACATAGTTTTTTTAAGTATGAAAAGGATTTCTTTTACTTATTAACAAACATAACTAAGTATTTGCCTTTATTGTTTTATCAGGCACTTTTCCTTGGGATAATTAAAATAATTGCTACATCCTTTATTTAACATATGTTTGAAGATACAACTAAATTAGATAAATGAAGCAAATATGTAGCAATTATTGACGCAATAAATTTCGGGAAACTCTGCATGCTTGGCTTTAAACTAGGAGGCGACCAGCCAACCAAACGTCAGGATGGCTGTACAAAAAAAAAATGTTATTTCTATATATATAGGTATATAGTATGTAGCAATTATTTATTAAATGTAGCAAATATAAGCAATTATGTAGCAATTTTCTAATCAACTCTCATAGACCAAAGCCACAGGCAACCAGCCATTCTGACGCACAAATATTTGGTCGCTGTGATTAACTCAAGACAATGTTTATGTTCTTTCTCCAGCATTAGCTTACCCACTGACAGGTTATATGAGTTCATATATGTATTTTTTTTATTTGACTGTATAATCAATTTATTTTTAATGTTTTTCTAATTTAATTTATTATTGACATAATCTACTCATTACAATGTATAATAATTTAGTATATGAGTTATATTGCAATATGTGGTTAGCTAGCGACTTCGAAAATTGATAAATATTATTTATTTTACTTCAATGGTCCTAGTTTATCATTTATAACTTCCAGTTACATCGAAAAATAGCTATATGTAGGCGGGCACGCCCTTTGTGCCTGGAGGCTTTTATTAAGTTAATTTATGTTTACATTTACTTTTTATTTCTGCTTGAGTACATATAGTTCTCGTTTTTTTTGGTTGGTATATTAGCGTGTGCTAGCTGACATATGGCTAATAATTACCCGACTACGGCGAAAAAACAAGGAGGGTTATGATTTTGACCGGTATGTATGTATGTATGTATGAATGTTCATCTGTTCCCTCCTATCTTATAAGCCACTCATCACAATTTGACAAATGATATCGATATCGATATCGTTGGAAGCGTCTTGATTGTCCGCTGGTTATAGGCTATGTGACGTCACATGAAATTAAAAATGGCGCCCTCTAGAGGAAATAAAGTAAGGAACTAAAAAAAAAAAAACGTTTAATCGTACCGTGTTGGGTATCAAATAAAAGGGCTTAATGAGCACATTTCGAAAATATATATATTATAACCCCAAAAGAATTAAAAAATATTAAAGTGATAAAAACTAAAACCCAACTACGACTAAAAAGGTACAAAGGTACAACAAGACACCACATACAGACAAATTAAAAATCTGGAGTAAATGATTTTGCATACTTTTGTATAGAATCAATTTTTTCTAACTGAACAGACAGCTGTGCTGCTGGGGAGTTTGTTGCGCCACTTCTTCTTCCCAGCTAAAGCACTAGGAAGTGGTGAAGGGTGGGCGTTTTTGGGGGACTGTCTTATGTGATTTTGACGTTCGAAAAGTGCTGATTCTCAGCCTAGTTTGAATAAATTACTTTTGATTTGATTTGATTGAGGCAGGCAGGCAGGTCAAAAAAAATCAATCGTTAGAAAAACTCGAGCGCGTCAGCTTAAGGTCGGTAAGTTAGTTACATGCAGAAAACTTTGCATTTTAATAATCTGACAATTTAAGCGTGACATAAGGAAATGTTAGAGTCAGAAAGTTGCAAAAAAAAATGTCATCTGAAAATTCTCACAAAATGGTCACGAATCACGGAAATAATAATATAGGTAATCTGCCGATTTGCACAAGCCGAAGTACCTAAAATCATTAAGAGGAAATAGGATCGATCCCCTATCCACACAAATGCTCTAGCCTGTTTTCTCTCTGGTATGTTGCCTTAGATTAGAGCAATGATTTTTACAGTAAAATAAATATCAACTAAGTAGTTCGATGCCCCTATGTTTTCCGTTTTGATGATACATTATCTGTAGAAGCACTCAGAAAACCCTCAGAAGATGTTCAAAATTGCCTGTTTAGACCGCTCTGTCATCAGAGGCCTATTGTACTTTAACAACTATTAATGAAAAACTAAAAACATAAGGGACAGTAAATATCCTTCTTAATCTATACTATATACTATATATGTTCCAGTTAAAACCAGTTTTTAGGAAGAACGCGTTTTCCCTATTTAGAACTAGTTTTTACTAAATACCTTTGTTAAAACTAGAATTAACTAAACAAACTCAGAGGTCACAGTCTCTTTTAAAGTCCAGACATAATCTTGGTCAGATTATGTGAAGACCATGTAGATTGGTGTCTGAACTGGTCTTTTGAGGAAAGAACCACACAGATTGAGTGGACCTGTCCAGTCAGTGCACGCAAAGACCGCGTAGTTTAAGTACGCGCGTCTATCACCCACTTTAAAGTCTGTTCAAGTCAAAGAGTATTAGAGGCTATATAGTCATTGGTTCAAGTCGAGTGAGCGGCCTGTCCTGTTAGGATGGCGCTACGTGGGTCCTTTTTTAATAAAAACACTTTGTTTCTGCTACACTGTTTAAAGTCCAGACATAATCTTGGTCAGATTATGTGAAGACCATGTAGATTGGTGTCTGAAATGGTCTTTTGAGGAAAGAACCACACAGATTGAGTAGACCTGTCCAGTCAGTGCACGCAAAGACCGCGTAGTTTAATTACGCGCGTCTATCACCCACTTTAAAGTCTGTTCAAGTCAAAGAGTATTAGAGGCTATATAGTCATTGGTTCAAGTCGAGCGAGCGGCCTGTCCTGTTAGGATGGCGCTACGTGGGTGGGTCCTTTTTTAATAAAAACACTTTGTTTCTGCTACACTGAATTTATTTTGTACTTTGAACATCAAAATTACAATACCTAGCCAGAAAAAAAATTAAGCGGATATAGCGGAATTTTGTGGGTTGACTGCACCACTATGCATAGCGAGCAGTTTTATATAGCACATTAAAAGCAAAATCAGCAATCATTTTTGCTGTACAGTAAAATTATGTATAACATCTCCCGCCTTAAGATGCAGCTTTTTATTTTGTAAAAGCAAGTGCAGGCCAAAATCCAAAAAAGAAATACTAAGTACCTACCTACTCCAAAACCAAAAAGGAAAGAGAACAAAAATAATTTTATGAAAAAAATATGATTTACAGATAGAAAATATATTACTATATTATAGGCAAATAATAAGTAAAGCTAGAACAAAAAATACAACGTAAAGTATACCTAATAGTACCTACATGTTGAAAAATAGCACATGAGTAAAGAAACAATAGTGTTAATATTTTATCAAAGCAAATCACCATATAAAGGTATCACCTTTATATGGTGATTACTCGTCTGTTAGTCGGTGTATCTTCAAAAATAATAAAAAAAATTGTCTTGTCATTATCTAGCCCTGTATGGAAGCAGAATTGGAAAAAAAAATATTGGCTTGGAAGTACCTAATGAGCGTCGAAACGTCCATTTTTCAACACTAATTTTAACTCATCCTTGGGCGTAAATAAATTACTTAGGTGTGTAGTATGAAAATGGCAAAATAGAAACCGTACAGGAATAGATAATTTATTCAAAAGTTTAAATAATTTTATTTTGAATAGGTACATATATAAATGTCGCAGGAAATGAAGAAACTAGGGATTTCGTGAAATCCCTAGTATGATTCGTGAAATCCATAGTACGGGATACCACGAAATCACGGTACATGTCAAATATTATTGTTTATTACGTCTTCTCACTAAAAATGTTTAAATTAAATTAAATGAAATTTTTATTTCGGGCACAAAATATCCATATAGTGTTTGTAACGGAGAGCCTAAGCTCTCGGCTACAGTTTTCAGGATGCTGTTCCGACTGCCCCTCACTCTCCTCAGTAGCGACGCCGTTTTTTTGCCTATAATTGCATAGAAGCCGTCGCTTCGGTGCGGGCTTGCGCAAACATTTCTGATGCACTACAGTAACAAGGCAGCCTCAACAACATCCTGAAAGCATTGTTATATTGGACGCGCAGGATATCCAGATATCTTTTAGTAAAATTGACCCATAGACTGCCCGTGTACAGACTTTGGCAATAAGCCTTGAAAAGTGTTACTTTTACTTGGTCTATACACCGCGCAAATCTACGGGACAACATATTGTTCCGGACCGCTAGAGACCTGCGCTCCCTCTCAATGTCTACATCGTCCCTGTGGTCAGCGGCAAAACAGTGTCCTAAGTATTTAAAAGTTGATACCCTATTGATTGCTGACCCGTTTAGGAACAACTCGGCTTATCTCCACGGCGTTTGCCGCTGACCTCAAAGACCATGTATTCACATTTTTTCACATTATATTTTAATCCGTGTGCGACAGCGTAGGTCTCACACGTTTTAAGTATCTCTCTGATTGCTCCCACCGACGGACCCAGCACTATGCAGCTATATGTATACTAGCAGCACTATGTTATTTGCATAGCTGATGTTGTTAATTCTAACCCCATCAACACTGCATCCGACACGCATGGTGAGACTGTATCATCCTATTTCTCCCGATTGACTTGGTTACCATACCAATACTGGAATAGCCCACATATTTCCACGGGTACCCCTATCGGGTATACCCTTGTCTTCCATCTTTCTCCAGAGCACATCGTATGAAACAAGATCGAATGCCTTGGAGAGATCAAAGAAAGTCACACACGTCACCGCAAGTGCCCCTGGCGCTCCAATAATCAAGCCCATGCCAGAAAAGGCGCCGAATGGGGCTGATAATGATGACGGTTTTGTGACGGTGCAAAGGGGAAAGCACCGATCGCGAACAAATGAGAACTGCTGCGGAAAAGCTCCTACGGGCCCCGAAGTGCCGCAAAGCCGATCAAACCGGTGTACATCTCCCGCCTGCACTGCACCACTAAGGCGGAGGACATCAAAAGACGAGATACGCGCCGAGGGTACAGTTACTTGAATCGCGCCGGAACGTCAAATTCAAGGCGTTCGTCGAGCGTGTTATCTGCCTCTCGTCATGGAAGAAGACTTTTGGCCGCAGGACGTGGTGTTCCGTCACTTCCGCGGACAAGTTCAGGACAGCACGAAGTCTAGCCAGTGCAGAGTGAAGTACTACTAACATAGTCTAAGCCTTATTTATTAACACAAGTTTTGTTTATAGAATATGTATGTTTAGGTTAAGGTATTTTTCTATGGGCCTGTGTCACCTGCAATAAATAGTTTATTATTACTAAACTAAATCCAGTAAAATGTCAAAAATGTACGATAACGAGCAAGATTTCGTATTTGGCCTCTTAATAGGAAATAGGGTCGGTCCCATCTCCATACAAACGCTGTCGCCTGTTTTCTCTCTGGTTTATGACCTTAGAGCAGTGATTTTTATAAATATCAACTATTTCTATCCTCCTATGTTTTCCGTTTTGATGATACATTTTCTGTAGAAGCACTAGAACCCTCAGAAAATGCTCAAAATTGCCTGTTTAGACCGCTGTCATCAGAGGCTTATTGTACAAAGGAGAATGGGCCTCTGCTTATGGGGTTCTGCCCTGAAGCCCAATAAAAATAAGATATATACCAATAGAAAGAGCTTTTCAAGGGGAACCTTTCCTACTGTCACGACTTTTGCCAATTGTTACTCAGTTCGGAGTAAATGACCTAAATGGGCATCGAAGTTAAGGAATTTTCTTGGCCCAATAGCCATAAAATATACATCAATGGCTTTAGCTTTTTGAGGGGAACTTTTGTTACTAACATGACTATTGCCCATTGTTAGTCAGTTCTCTGAAGCTCCCTGAAGCTGTCCAGTCTCAGGCAACGGAGGACCCGTCCCAGACTGAGAGTTTATCTGGTATAATAAAAGATCTATCTCAAGTGGTACAGCCTGAGATTGGTAATTGTCCATCATTCAGTAGTCATGATTGTTATCATTCAATTATGTTCTCAGATACTATAGGAAGAGGTTTAGGTAAATTAATTAGTAATAACCTGAGTTGTTCTACTCAAAATTATTGTATGCCAGGGTCTACCTACAAACAAATAATGGCATCAGTAACAGGAAATGTGTTCAATCCTAAAACCAACATTACTGTATTTGTAGGTAATAGTTCTAAGGTCAAAATAGAAGAAATAACTGATTGTGTAACTGGGTTGTTAAAGCTAAATTGTAGTAAAATAATATTGTGTGCATTCCCATATTTTGAAAAAATGACAAAAAGACAAAACAATTATATTCATATGCTTAATAAGCATATGCAATTCTTAGTTAGCCATTATAGTGACAAGCTTGTATTTCTTGACACCAACACTTTTGTGGATACTTTAAAGTCCACTAGGGGTACTGTGTATCTGCCTGTTAGTTTTAGACATATAATAGCAAGGCTATTAGCTTTTATATAAACTCAGACATAAATAGTATGTCGAAGTCTTGTATTATTAACACCACAATGATTAGTAATAATAGTAATGTAGCTCAAATGCTATAAATAGTTTTACAAATTGTACGAAGGAGTATCCATATCCCTCACTGACTATGAGCTCACTGCCTGGTGATGACATTGAAGTCTTGGGTTTAACTCCGGATAGTCATTTAAACTAGTTTATAAGACAACAGAAGGTACCAGTAAGAATATTCTTATAACTAACAACAACAAGGTGTCTTTTTGCTCTAATATAAGTTACTATCTATAACATAATCTCCAGCATTAGCTTACCCACTGACAGGTTATATGAGTTCATATAGGTATTTTTTTTATTTGACTGTATAATCAATTTATTTTTAATGTTTTTCTAATTTAATTTATTATTGACATAATCTACTCATTACAATGTTTACTATATGAGTTGTATTGCAATATGTGGTTAGCTAGCGAACTCGAAAATTGATACATATTATTTATTTTACTTCAATGGTCCTAGTTTATCATGTAACTTCCAGTTACATCTAAAAATAGCTATATGTAGGCGGGCACGCCCTTTGTGCCTGGAGGCTTTTATTTAGTTAATTTCTGTTTACATTTACTTTTTATTTCTGCTTGAGTACATAATAGTTCTTTTATTTTTTTTTATTGGTATATTAGCGTGTGCTAGCTGACATATGGCTAATAATTATATTTATGTTTTGTGTCTGTTTGTGTTGCATAATGTAAATGATTTTGCATACTTTTGTATAGAATCATTTTTTTCTAACTGAACAGACAGCTGTGCTGCTGGGGAGTTTGTTGCGCCACTTCGTCTTCCCAGCTAAAGCACTAGGAAGTGGTGAAGGGTGGGCGTTTTTGGGGGACTGTCTTATGTAATTATTACATTCAAAAAGTCCTGATTCTCAGCCTAATTTGAATAAATGAATTTTGATTTTGATTTTTATCAAAAAGGAGATCTGCAAAATGCCTTGAAATTATTTCATCAAAATATTCAAGGTATTTCTTCCAAATTATTAGAAATTGATTTTTTTTTAGAAAAAACACAGTTTGAGATTGTTTGTTTTACTGAACATTGGCTAAAGGATTACCAAATGCTAATTAATTATAAGAACTACAGTGGAACTATAGTGGCGGTGGGCAGTTGTTTTAACCGTAAATCTATGCTACGCGGAGGTTCTCTGATCTTGATAAAAAATTGTTTAAAATCTAAGCAACAAGTTAATAACATAGTTAACGTAATGACATAGTTGGTTTATCAGTTGAACATTGCATCGAACTGTCCTGTGTTGAGTTGGATAAGAATGTCGTAGAGTGCGTGTACAGACCCCCTAATTATCAGAACTTTTCCTTATTTGAGTCAATAATGGAAGATGTCCTAGCGAAAGTTGCATCCAGTAACAAACCCGCAATTATTTGTGGTTATTTTAATACTAATATTCTGGAAAATAATTCAAAAAGCTGTAGAATGTTAAGCCTTTTTAAATCGTTCAATTTATCGAATGTTTTTTACAGAAACGACTAGAGTAACTCCAACTTCTGCTACGTGTATCGATAATGTGTTCTGTGATTGTGATTATTTAGATAAAGCCGTCGTAAACTATTTGCCGTCTGATTATAGTGGACAAAGGGTAACTTTTAAGTTTAAAACACCAATGCAAAAAATGCAAATACAATTTAGACCGATTACAACAGGCAAATTAAATAGATTCAATAGTACCCTAAATAATAAGTTAAATGCCCTGGGCCAGAATATGGACGATGCAAATAAATTGTATTAGGATTTCTTTTCAGTAGTGCACACTGAATTCAATAAAACTTTTGAAAAGAAAACAAAAAATATTTGCCCTAATTTTATTTTTAGTGACTGGGCAACTAGAGGTATTAGGATAAGTAGGGAAAGACTGTTCGAGCTGTATGGCCTTAAGCCTTACATTAACACTGGAACTTTCAATAAGTATGTTGCTACATATTCCAAAATTTTTCGAAATACCTGCAATATAGCTAAAGCCCTGTTTATTAGCAACAAGATCAAATCAGCAGAAAATAAAATAAAATCAGTTTGGAAAGTTATAAATAGTGAAACTAATAAGAATAAAATACGAAACACTGATTACACATTGGAGACTTCACGTGGTGCCATAAGCTCTAATTTAGAAGTAGCTCAAGAATTTGTACACTTCTTTACTAACATACCAGCTAAAACGACGGAAGTTTTAAATTCCTCACCCGATGTCTCAATTGATTTATTAAGAGCGAACGTTCCAGGCTGCCCGGTTGAATTTCAATATAAGCATATAAACCCTATGATAGTTATAAAAACTTTTCAACAAGTCAAAATAAAATTAACCGAAGATCTATGGGGATTATCTATCAAAGTTTGTACATCCATAATCGAGACTATAGCACCATACTTGGCTTTAATATTTAATTTATGTGTGGATCAAGGAGTCTTTCCGGATTTAATGAAATACAGTAAGGTTATACCACTTTTTAAATCTGGAGACAGTAAAGACACCAACAATTATAGACCAGTATCTGTTCTGCCGGTGTTCAGCAAGGTCTTCGAAAAGGTAATGCTCAATCAAATGCTTAATCATTTTAACACCAACCAAATCTTACACGATCAGCAGTATGGTTTCACCAAAGGACGTTGTACGACTGACGCCGGTGTCACCTTATTAAAACACATTTTTACTGCGTAGGAGGAGGCCCAAGATGCCATAGGAATCTTTTGTGACCTCTCCAAGGCATTTGACTGCGTAAATCACAAAACCTTACTCTTAAAACTTGAGCATTACGGACTAGGTAAACTTGCGCTCAGTTTAGTAAATCTTCTTTCTTATTTAAATGATAGACAATAGCAAGTTCAAATAAATGGTGTCAATTCACTCGGTTTAAATGTAAAAATGGGTGTTCCACAGGGCTCGATATTGGGTCCTTTCCTCTTTTTAGTATATATTAATGATCTACCCCATTTATTAAAAAACCAACCACAAATTGTGTTATTTGCTGACGATACTTCCTTAATTTTTAAAATAAATAGACGTGCATCAAATCTTGACGACGTAAATAACGCCCTACTGCAGGTCCAAAATTGGTTCACTGCTAATAATTTAGTATTAAATGGGAAAAAAACTAAATGCATGAGATTTTAAAAGTAGTGATTGTGACATAATATTGAATAGGGAGAAACTAGAATTCGTCGATAAGACTGTTTTCCTGGGGGATCACACTCGACTCAAGGCTGCAATGGGGTCCTCATTTAACATCTCTTGCAGGGCGGCTAAGTTCAGCAGCATATGCTGTGAGAAAAATCCGTCAATTCACTGATGTAGATACCGCGAGGCTAGTCTATTTCAGTTACTTTCATAGTATCATGTCTTACGGTATTTTACTATGGGGACGGGCTGCAGATATCGAGTCTATTTTTATTCTGCAGAAAAGAGCTATCACAGCAATATATGGCCTCCGTATGCGCGATTCTCTAAAGGAACTGTTTAAAGATATTAACATCATGACGGTTCCTTGTCAATATATCTACGAAAACATCATATACGTAAGGAAAAATCTAAGTCTTTTTAGTAAAAGAGGTGAAAAACACAATTATAGGACTAGGAATAGGGACAAATTGGATGCCTTAGTTCTAAAAGTCACTAAGTCCATTTTTATCGATATTGAGTTTACCAGTTCAAAAAAAAACTTTTTTTTGTCTATGAGTTGGTCTCATCCTTTTTTTAATTAAATGTCGCTAAGATGTTTTTTTCCAATTCCTAAAATCACTAAATCCTCTAAACTGAATTCAAAAAGTCACTAAATTCAAAAAGTACCCAAATCCAATGAATTTTATGTGATAAGTCACTAAATCCATGTATTTTTAAACTATATCCTGGTCACACAGGCGGTCGTTTATTTTCACTGATTTGAATGTTGGAAAAGATTAGTTTGCGAAAACTGTTTTAAACTTAAAAATTGAAGAAGAAAACGAAATAAAGTGTAAAATTGGAGAATGTCAGAGGATAAACTGGAACGGTAAGTATTTTTTTCAATTTGTGCTCGATTTGGTTAGAATAAATGAAATATTAATAGAATAATAATTACTAGTCTTTTTATTTCAGACTTATGTACGATTGTGGTATATACGACGGTGATTCCTCTGGTAGTGAATGGACTCCAGAAAATGAAAATGCGATCACGACTTATAAGCGTATCACGACCTCTGCCAGCGTTCATACAGGAAACAGGTAAGTGTATTGGTATAATACCCGTAATAATTTTAGAATTACCCGCATATTATAAATTTACGAATCTGGACATATTCTTCAATAATTTATTTTATTAGTTCACAGAGTGCTACGAATTTGACAAATCAAATTAATGATGTTGAAAATGGTATCAGAAAAATAAATAATAAAAAACGAGTCAAGTTGAATGAAAAAACGGGAGAAATTGTATCAGATAGTGAAGGTGATAATGAAGAAATAGAAGTTTATGATGAAAATGACGTTTCAGATATTGAATTTCGAACTATTGAGCCTACTAAAAGGAGGAAAATTTTAAATGAAATAACTGGTGAGTTTAATGAGGTTGAAGAAATAGATGAAACGAACGATATAGAAGTAAACATAATAAAAAAGCGTGGGAAAAAAAGAACATCTAGGCCAGAAAGTCGGAAAAAAAATTTGACCAAGAAAAAGAACGTCAAAAACCATGTTAGGCGCGAAATACCAAAATGTCGGTGCAAGTGTAAAGAAAAGCTGTCAGAAAAAGAGGCTGATAGTATTTTCAACAAATTTATTGGTTTGTCTTCGCACACGAATCAAAACGTATACTTGCAAGGTTGCCTTCAAGAAACTAACTCTCTTAGATTTCGCCCAACAAAATCTCCAAGAAAAGCAAGGCCACGAAAGGTTTTTAAGTATCATGTTAGTCTGAAAAAAAGAGTTGTAGTGTTATGTCAGCAAGCTTTCTTAGCGATACACGGTATAAAAAAGGAAAGGCTTCAGCGCAAAGTACAGCATAAAGAAAAAGACATCACTGACTTGAGAGGAAGGCAAAGTCATTCTACTTATAGCCAAGATGTTATAAAAAAAGTACACGATTTTATTGAAAGTATTCCAGCTAGAGAATTACACTACTCTAGAGAATCTAATAAACATAAAAAATACATTGATTCAAATCTATCTGTTGCTGAGTTACACAGAAAGTTCAAAGGTGATAACCCTGAAATAAACATTAAGTACTGCAAGTTCAATGAAATCTTCAATAAAGATTTTAATATTGCTTTCGGACAGCCTAGAAAAGACATTTGCGCGACATGTGAAAAATTAAAAGTTCAGATAGATTTTGCGACTATGAACAAAGACATGAAACATGTTAATTCTTTGAAGATGGAAAAAGAACTTCATTTGAGAAAGGCTGAAGTGTTTTTGAAAACAATCACAAAAACTGAAGCTGACAAGAAAAACGATAAGTTATCACTTTGTTTTGATTACCAGAAGAATTTGCCATTACCTGTAACAAATGTTTCTATAGAATATTATTCACGTCAATTGTGGTTACATAATTTCGGTATTCACAATCTTTCAGACAACACAGCTTCCATGTATTTATATACTGAAAATTACGGACAAAAAGGGCCAAATGAAGTCTTAACAGCTTTGGCTGACTATATCGCGCACAACAAACTTCCAGAGCACACTCACTTGGAGTTGTTTTGTGATAATTGTTTTAGCCAAAACAAAAATCGCTATCTATTCACTTTCCTGGACCAATTATGTGCAAATAATATATTTCAAAAAGTTTCAATTTCTTATCCGATTCCTGGACATAGCATGATGCCAATAGATCGCGACTTTGCACTCATAGAAAGAAAGCGTATTAAAACAGAAAAGGTTTACACGCCGGGCTATTACGTAGATCTGATAGAAAACTCACGCAATACAAATAAATTCCAAGTTCTCTTTCTAGAAAAGAATCTAAGGTATGAGGAAAATCTTGAAGATCGCGTCTTAAAAATTAAGAATTACAAGAACCTGTATGATGCTCATATTAAGCCATCAATAAATGGAATAGCTGTATGCCGAAATGTACGCTTTCAAAGATTCCGACACCCTGAATTTGCTACCTCGATGACAGGTCAAAATTTTAAGAAGATGACATTGTATCGTGTTGGCATGGGTGGCAAGATCATCGAAGATCTCAGTAACTGTTACCAAGGCATGTTACCATTAAAACCAGCAAAACTTCAGGATATCAAGAAACTGCTTGAGTATGTTCCCGTTGAAAAACGACTCTTTTATGATGACATACTGTTAGAAGCTACTTCTTCAGGAAGAGAGCAGGATTTTGAAAATAACGATGCACAAGAAGAAATTTATGAATAAAGACAATAATATAATAATAAAACTGTGTTCAATATGATTAAACGTGATTTTAAATTTAATGAGAAGATAAGAAGGAAGGTTATATTGTGTTAAAATTAACAGTTAATGCTAATAATAAGAAGAAGTTTATAGTTTTGTTATTGATTGATTTTTTGTTCTTTATTAAGGTTAAGATAATATGTCACTAATTCCAAAGAATTTTCATAAGAAGTCCCTAACTCCACTAATTTTTTGATAAGTCCTGTTTTTTAAGTATTTAATACTGATAATTATAATAATAATGTTTTTTTTTTAAGAACACCATATTAAAGCCTACCCCATAAACGATTGTTTCATTTTTTTCCAAATTTATTTATGCGGCCATTTTCTTAAAACATTTTTTTTTGCACTTTAAATGATCTCATCTCAAAACAAAGAAAATGGACTTAGTGACTTTTAGTTATTAGTTCAACCGGGCTTCAGACTGGCTAAAGTAGACTCATCCTTCATGGGGTACTGTTTAAAATGTTACAATAAAATACCTCCCCACATACTCCAACTGAATGAAACAAAATTTAAATCTTGTATAAAACGCACACTATGCCGCCAAGCATATTATAAATTGGGAGATTACATCACTGACAAAAATGCTTGGCTCAGCGCTGGTCCAGCTCCACAGGGCGCAACAACTAATTGATTAGCATACGAAAATATTGTTGGAGCTGATGAAAATTGTAAAAACTATCTTTACATTGTATAAATTCAATCTCCTAGTATTGTATAACTGCATAGCACATAAATGTGTGAGCACTATGTACTTACCTAAGTACTTTAAAGCTACCATTTACTAGGTACGTCTTTCATTGACTTGAATGTGCCCTGGCGGCTGAAAGCATGTCATGCTCACTTTAATGTCTCGCTGGTGGTGGCGTGTGTGTTGGATCATTAAGTTCCCTTCAAAATGGTTGAGCTGAATGGTGCTGATCCATGCGTCATGTTCGTGAACGGGCGCCATCAGTAGGGACTGGTCATCTCTTAGCTGCCACGGCTTATTTTGATTTATTTTAATTTTTGATTATTTTTTATTTACGGACGCTTTTAACCTGCACGTTTTTCTACATTGTACTCACATGTATGATTCCAACATGAATGATGTAAACAACATATTGTAACAATATTCTGATTTAAAAGAGTGTCCGTGGAGTTTCTTGCCCGTTCTTCTCCATAGGAACCTACTACGCTTTGGAATGGGCAACTAGCTTCATATTTTCTGACTGACCGTCCCTTTGACAATTCAAAAGTGCTTGTAATTGGTTTATTTGAAATAAATGCTTTGAGTTTGAGTTTGAGTTCGGAGTTAATGGCATTAATAGGTTACGACTTCGGTACCGAAGTTACGGAATTTTCTTAGCACAATAGCCATAAGATATACACCAATGGAAAGAGCTTTCCAATGAGAACCTTTGCTACTAACATGACTTTTGCTTATTGTCAGTCAGTTTGGAGTTAATGACCTAAATAATTATGACTACTGGGGCACTGAAGTTAAGGAATTTTCTTGACCCAATAGCCATAAGATATACACCAATGGAAAGAGCTTTTTGAGGAGAACTTTTGCTACTAATACAACTTTTGCTAATTGTCAGTCAGTTTGGAGTTATTAACCTAATAAAGTGTTACTATTTGGGCACCGAAGTTAAGGAATTTTCTTGACCCAATAGCCATAAGTTATTTACCAATGAAAAGAGCTTTTCGAAAAGAACCCTTGCTTCTCACATGACTGTTGCCAATTGTTAATCAAATGGGAGTTAATGACCTAAATAGGTAATAACTTGCGCACCGAAGTTAAGGAATTCTTGGCGTCCAAGAGCCATAAGATATATACAACTGAAAATAGCTTTTTAGGGATAACCTTTGCTACAAACACGACTTCTGCCTATTATTAGTCAGTTCAGAGTTAATGACCTTATTAGGTAATGAATTTCAATAATGCTTAATTACTCACATTTAGAGCTCTGTAGCTCCTTTCGTACTAACAATCGAGAGAAACATCATATCACGAATTTTTTCCTTTGAAAAGATATTTCCCATTGCCATATAGCTTAACTCTATTGGGGGATGCGGCAGGCTTAACGAAGGCTTAACGATCAGTAGGGCCGATCGCCTCTTAAAAAAATTGTTCCCAAAACGGCATCTAGGAGGCCAACGTTTTAAAATGTCCGTTTATAGGTTTGCAAGATCATGTTTGCAAGGCTCAAAGTTAATAAAAGTTATTTTATTGTCTAAATACCTGAATTACACTAATGCTTGATTAGTCATATTTAGAGCTCTGTAGCTCCTTTCGTACTAACAATCGAGAGAAGCATCCTATCACAAAATATTAGCCTTGAAGAGATCTTTCCATTGGTATATATCTTAACGCTATTGGGCTCCAGGGCAGAAACGCCCAATCTCCTTTAACACAGAGGAATGACCGACTCTATTTACTCTTAAGTGTTAGTCTAACCACGCATTTTGAAGTCGGTTTTATTACTGGTGTTTTTTTATATGAACGAATTCACTAGATTTAGTTTATTGAAACGACATATCACTGACATTATATTAGCATTTTGTCATATCACTAAACATTTTTAGTAAGAAGACGTATTGTACAAGAATTTTCGACATCTACCGTGATTTCGTGGTATCCCTAGGGAATTCGTGAAATCCCTGGTTTCCAGTAGTTTTTCCATAATTTACAAAATGAAATTTTACGCGGTCGTTTTCGTTGTAAATCATCTTATATGTCACTAAATAAATACATTTTACAAATAAATAAATAAAAACTAAATAAATTAATAATAAATAAATAAAACTAAATAAATTTTATTAATAACTATACATAATAGCATGCATAATAGCCACGCGCACCAACGAGTTCGAGCCGTCGACTAGTGCAACCTTAACTGTTTTTATGCCTTTGCGTTCGATTGTGTTTTGGGATTTCTTGTAATTGTGTCTAACAAGTTTTTATTAATGTCGATAAACGTGCCTTTAAAAGCAGTCGAGCTATGCCTTTACTATAATACTAATTAGGAATTAGGATTCAGCTAGAGTTATACCTATGTACCTATTATTAATTTATTATCCTATTAATATGTTACGTAACATAACACGTGGATTTTAATAACGGTGCTATAAAAACAAAGGGGCATTCGACTTATTCCGTATTTCACTGGAGTCACTGAAATTTTTATAGTTACAAGTTTAAGACCAACAAAAAAAGGATATAATTTAAGTAGATCATTATTAACGATTTTACGGGAAATGGCCTTTATGGTACCTACCTAATTCATTGAAAAAGTGTTTGTAATTATCAGCAAGGCGCATCGAATGGCTGTGAATAGCAATCCAGAAATAATAGTCTTGCCAATTTTGTATTAGAAACTTTAGGTACCTACCTTTTTCAGTGAGAATACAGCTTTTTTGTTACACGGAATCCCGCAGTGTGGCTGGCATGTTTCGTATCCTAACTTTAATATTAGGTATATCTGCGAGTGAAGTGAGTTTGTTTCTATGTTACGTGTTGACGCTAAAACGGCTGTGGGTTGAGTTGACTCGGGCCCAGTTGTCACTGACCCGAACGGATTGGGATGAAATTTGGCACAGGGAAATGAATTGAAATTTGGAAGGACATAGGTAGGCTAATATATCGACATATCACGTGGGTGAAGCCGCGGGCGGAAGCTAGTTCATGATTAACAAAAGATGCGCAACATAATGGGCGTAGAAAGACCCTTTTCGAAGCTGTCATCTACACGTTCTGTACATCTGACTAATGTCTAAGTTTCGGATAAAAATGTTGCGCAACGGTTTCTCAACTTTGTTTCCAATAAACATTTAGTTTTGTAATGAAACGCATTACGTTTTGCTTGCAATTATATAATTATTATACTAGCTGCGCCCCGCGGTTTCAGCCGCGTTAGTCTCTATCGCGAGGGAATATCGGGATAAAGAGTATCCTATGTCCCATTCCAGGTCATAGTCTACCCATGTGCCAAATTACATCTAAATCCGTTGAGCCGTTTTAGCGTTAAAGCGTGACAAACAAACAAACTCACTTTCGCTTTTATATGTATAATAAAATATAATAATAGTTAGGATGCGTGCGTTGTATTGAATTGAGAATTGACCATCTGAATGGTGCGGTGTACGGGGAAACTGCGGTACGTAGTGTCCGCGGTGCGGGGGTGTGCGCTAGAGCGCGGCGAGCTCCTTCTTGGCGACCTGCATATACTCGAGCGCGGCATCGGTGAGGTCCTTGTCGCCTATGGTGGCGTCTATCTCGGTTGCGGAGTGCGTGGGGCTGCCCTCTTCGGCCTGGCGCTGCTTCACCTTGATCTCGCGCATGCGAGCCTCCAGGATTCGCTCGCGCTTGGCCTCGCGCTCCATCATCTGCGCACACGAGCACGTCACTAGGTGCGAGCCAGCTGCATGCCTTCTCGCGACACCGCTTCGTAACTTACCAGTGTCAGCAGAGCTTTGTCGTTTTTGTCTGATTCGGCCAGACTTTGTGACAGTTCCTGCAGGTAAATGTCCCCTTTGGTGCTTCCGCATATCACTAAAGTACCCTGTACGGAAATACGCTATTAATAAAATAATAAAGACAGTCGTCAACTTAATTTTTAGGGTTCCGAAACTAAAGAAAGAATTTTGCGAGCTACGTTGAAGGAACCACCTCGGTAAATATGTTAAATAGAGTTTTCAACTTGAAATTCTTAATTCAGAACCCTGGTAGGTACACTGCAATGACCCTAGAGCCTCTGGGTTGTATGGTCGTTGCATTGTCCATAAAGACCCTGGGTTGTATGGTTGTTGCATTGTCCATAAAGGCCATGGGTTGCATTATCAATTGCACCAGCGGCAGCGCTTGTGTGCAAAACCAATGAAGCGCCTCTTTTTTTGCCGTCGTGATTGGCAGCAAAAAAAAACAATTTTTCAATACATTTCTACAAGCCACAACGTGAGCGAGAATGCAAGATCTATCGGTGGATCGGTCGGCGAGTGGTCAGATAGACCGCAGCAGCGACATAGCGACAGCTCATACTTAATTAATGTAAAGTACAACCCGAGATTTAAGCATTGGGTCAGATCAAATAATGTAAACTTCAACCAAAGACGTAAATTAAATATTGCGAGATTTGTACGATATGTTATGTGGGTTAATACATATTTAGTTAATAACTAGCTGTGCCCCGCGGTTTCACCCGCGTAGGTCTCGATCCCGTGGGAATATAGGGATAAAACGTATCCTATGTCCCATTCCAGTTCATGGTCTACCCGTGTGCCCATCCTCTCCTCTCTAGAGTAGGGAACGTCGCGCCGGCGTCGAACGGTTCGCGTATTGCATTTTTATATTCATGATTACTTCGAAATTAAAGGTCCGATTCGAATGAATTAAAAAGTATTTTGCTGCTACATACCCTTGATGTTAAAACTATTTATTTGAATAAGAATTAATATTATTATGTTTACAAAACTCCTTCGGAAATAATGCATTAATGTTGAACATTTTTGATTACCATATAGGGTATAGTGAGTCAATCTTAAAAGGTCGACATATTATGCTGTCGCGGACTTTTTTTTAGAACTTTCATGATATTTGCGTAACTTAAACCGTTTACTTAAGTATTAGAAGTATAGATTATAAATAAATTATAAATATAAAATATTAATTATATTAATATTAATAAAATAATAATATATATTATATGTCGTAGATTATGAAAGTTGAGCGATAATAGTCTTTCAATTGACTATTGTAGTACTGTACTAAGGTGAGGGTAAAAGCCGTGACGCGCTCGCTAGAGTGGGGCGTCACGTGGACAGAGTCGTGGTAAGGGAAGTGGCTGAGCGACGAGGCAGTCTTGTAAGAGCAATGAACGGATGCAGACCTCCACTTCTCCTATGCGAAACTTTCGGTTTGCCCGAACGTGTAAAGTAGTGCGTGAACATTATTAGTAATGTACCTAATTAGGTGATTGTTCTGAAAGTGAAATATTAACAGATGTGCTGTATCATCGTGTTTTATTGTAAACCTGCCACCGAGTCGTACCACCGAATCGAGATGATGACGGCAACTATCACTCAGCCATCGCTGACGCCGTCATATATATTATATTATTATAGACTCGCTAGTAAAGGACCATGGGAAGAAACGTCCCCACCCACCAACACGCTTGAGACTAGTGTCATTCGAAGCGTCTGGTGGGTTCGATACTTTTTTACTATGGCGACATTGAACAACCCGTTCACTTGTAAACACTGCTGCAGCACTCACTATCACAACAAACCAGGGTGGTGATACAGACAAACAACTGTGTGTACTTTCAAACTTTGTATTGAGCGAGTTTTTGCATAACAACACTTCGTTGACCTAGTTAAATGTAGGAAATTCTTAACATCGAGATTCACAAATCGACCACATACGAACAACGCCATCTATCGGCACAAAAGTTAACTATTTTCTCAAACATTCGGCCCACCAAGGACAAATTAAAAAATTTGACCTTCCATTACAATTTTTTTTTTTTTTTTTTTTTTTTTTCCGCCCACCATGGAACTACATATTATAATAAGGTTAACAAAGCTATAAAAAAATGAATTACATTAAACATCTTAATCAGTATAATTAGGGCTACGTAGTGGTGGACATCACAGGTAAGATACAAATCTTAGAAATAGACCTTTTTATTACCGAGGTCTTTGTGCGTAGAGATACAACTCTAGTTATACCATCAGCTCCAGGGTGTTTTGCAACCACACGACCAAGCAGCCAGCGAGAGGGTGGCAAATCATCCTCTTTGACTAAGACTAAAACACCGATACTTGGTTCCGGAGCTTGTTGATTCCATTTATATCGATTTAAAAACATAGATAAGTACTCCTGCGACCAGCGTCGCCAAAAGTCCTGCATCATCCTTTGAGTCAATTGCCATCGACGTAAAGAGGAGACAGCGGAAGATTCGAAATTGTACTCCGGAACGGCAACCAAGGGCTCACCGACAAGGAAATGACTCGGAGTCAAGGCATCTAAACCATCCAAACCGTCATCCATCCTTGACAGTGGTCGCGAGTTGAGGCAGGCCTCAATTTGTGCCAAGACGGTTGACAACTCCTCGTACGTTAATGTTGTGTCGCCAATCACTCGCCGGAGGTGAAATTTTATGGACTTGATTCCAGCTTCCCAGAGACCACCAAAATTGGGAGAGTAAGGAGGAATAAAGTGCCACTTTGTGCCCTGAGACGCTAAACAGTCAGCTAATTCACTTGGTAATTGAGATTTTTCCGCAGAGAATAACTTATTTAATTCCCTTGATGCCCCTACAAAGTTGGTTCCATTGTCTGACCAAATGTCAGAACAATAGCCTCTTCGCGAAACAAATCTTTTATACGCCGCCAAAAAGCCTTGAGTGGTTAAATCACTAACAGCTTCAATATGTACGGCTTTCGTGGCCACACAGATAAACAAACAAATGTAGCCTTTATAGGCATGATGACCACGACCTTTGGAGGTCCTAATATTAATTGGTCCCGCATAATCCACCCCGGCACATTTGAAGGGTCTGGTAGGCGTTACTCTTGCCGCTGGTAACTGCCCCATCAACTGTTTTGATGTAGTTGCTGAATGCCTCACACATGTAACGCATTTATGTACGTATGATTTTACTAATTCTTTGGCACCAAGAATCCAGTATTTTGACCTAAGATATGCTAGCATGAGTTGAGGGCCCCCGTGTAAAGTTTTATAATGTGAGTCTGCCACGATTAAATTAGTTAAATTGGACCTTTTCGGTAACAATATAGGGTGTTTCCGACTTTCACTTAATTCAGACTTCTGTAACCTTCCGCCTACTCTTAAGAGTTCATTTCCGTCTATGAAAGGGTTTAAATATTTTAAAGGTCCTCTCAATTTTACCAAGTTACCGTCCTTTGCTATCTTTTCCATTTCTTCTACAAAACTCTCTGCTTGACACTTCTTAATACAAACATCTAATGATTCTTTTAATTCTTGAGCAGTTAAGAACCCTGCTACTTCACCATTATCCTTCTTTCTTTTTACCCACATGCGACGGCAATAAGCAACCACTCTCATTAATTTTGTTAAGTTTGAAAATTTGTCCCATAAATTACTTTCCGTGCTCGTTAAATGTACTTTGATAACTTCTAAATTGGTCTCCATATCTTTAGGTTTGTTATAAACTATATCAGTTGAACATAAAAACGCTGGCCCATTAAACCAAGACGATTGATTCTTGAGTTCTGAAGGGTTGAGGCCCCTAGAAGCATAGTCAGCTGGATTTACGCCGGACCGGACATGAGACCACTGTTGTGCGTCTAGAGTGGTTAAGATCTCAGATACCCTGTTGGCTACAAAGGTTTGCCACCTATTTGGGTGACTATTAAGCCAGGCCAACACGACAGTAGAATCAGTCCAGGCATGAATGTTTTCCTTCCGAACGTCCATTATTTGAGCTACCTCAACCAACAGTCTACTAAGAAGAACCGCTCCACATAGCTCCAACCTGGGAATCGATATTTGCTTGATAGGCGCTACTTTCGTCTTTGCTGTCACCAAATTCACAGATACATGACCCTTATCATCGATTACACGGATATAGACAACTGCGGCGTAAGCTACCTTTGAAGCATCGCAAAATCCATGAATTTCAACGAGTGCATCGTTACGTTTAGTGTTAATCCAGCGAGGTATTTGTAATTCGGATAATTTATACAGGTCATCCCGGTAAGTACGCCACTCTTTTAGTATTTTGCTTGGAACTTCATCGTCCCAGCCTATGCCTGATAACCATAGCTTTTGAATTATTATTTTTGCTACTATGACACTTGGGGAAACCCATCCAAGTGGATCAAACAAACGTGATATGTCTGATATAATTATTCTTTTTGTTACAGGTTCCTTCGTCGGCGGTAGTGTCACCGTGTAGCGGAAAGCATCAATCATTCGATCCCAGGTAAGTCCAAGTAATTTCATAACTTCATCTATTTTAATTTTTCTTCCTTCTTCTTTATTTTCTTCATCACTTTTGTTTATTCTTTTCAATAATTCCCCACTATTACTTGACCATTTTTGTAACGAAAACCCCCCTTCCTCTACTAACTTGTTAAATTCCTGATACAAATTGATACCTTCTTCAACTGTTTCGACACCCGTTAGCAGGTCGTCCATGTAGAAATCTTCCTTAACTTTATTAGCAGCATTTGGGTATTTATCTTTCTCGTCTTCAGCCACTTGCTGAAGCACTTTAACTGCAAGATACGGTGCACATGCCGTACCAAAAGTTACCCTTAATAAACGATATTCATTAATTTGATGATCGGGACTTTCTTTCCACACAATTCTTTGGAAGTCAACGTCCTGTTCATCAACTTTGATTTGTCGTTGATGTCAGCAGATAAACAAATTGGATACAATCTCCATTTCAACAAAATATGTCTTAAAGTTGTCTGTAAAGTAGGGCCTATCATTAAAAGATCATTCAATGAAACACCGTTTTCACCTTTACAGGATGCATCAAACACTATTCTCACTTGCGTGGTGTCTTTGTCTTCCCTAACAACCGCGAAATGAGGTAAGTAAATTCCATTCGAGTTATTTATCTCTTTTTCAGGAACCTTCTCCATATGTCCCAGCAGTAAGTATTCATCTAACACCTTTTGATACTTTACTTTCATTTCTTCATTTTTACCCAATCTTGTAACTAATGACGAAAGTCTCTTTTCAGCTATCTTTTTTGAATTCTTTATTTCATATTCTCGATCTGTGTTTTTAAACGGCAACCGTACGATGTACCGCCCATCCCTGTCTCTTTTTGTTGTTTCTTCAAAGAAACGTTCACATTGTTTTTCTTCCTCAGTTAAGATATTTTTGTTGCTCACTGTATCCGCCTCTAATTCCCAGAACCTTTTTAGTAAGTCATTTTCCTCCACATAAGAATGCATAACTACTACATTCTGATGAGGTTGATGTGATTTTTCTACCACACCCGAAAGAATCCACCCAAACAAAGTAGCTTGCGCTACTAAAGTTCCCTGAGGTCCCTTTTTCATTCCTTCTTGAATTACTTGACCGTAAACCTCGGCACCAAGCAAAATATCGATCTTGTTTGGTGTGTTATATTGTGGATCCGCTAAAGGTAAGTCACATATCCAATCCATAGATACAATTTTCTTGCAGGGAAGAAACGTGGTAATTGTTTTCAGTACGTAAGCGTCAACTGAAACTTTTACACTTGGATCATGAATAGAGGTAAGCGTTATTTCTACCATAAACTTTGATAATACATGAGTATTTCCTTCCAGCCCTGAAATGTGTCCCCTTACTGGTGTCTTTTTAAGACCCAAGTACTGTGCAGTTGCTTCTGTCACAAAGGAAGCTTGAGACCCTTGATCAAGCAACGCCCTGATAGTGTGACTCATTCCATTCCTGGCTGTAGTGTTTACCAGGGCCGTGGCTAGCAACACCTGATTATTCCTTTTAATTTTGTTTGACGAGAAAAATGTAGACACTGTGTCAGAGTTTGACGGTTTGGATGGTGTAGCCTTCTGTTCAACAGATGTGTCTCCATCATCGTTTTGAGGTACGTTACTATTTTTAGTATTTTCTGCATCACTATTTACATGACCAGCGGGATGAAGTAAAGAATGATGTTTACGTTTGCAAACGCGACATACCACTGAGCATAAACACTGCTTGGCCGAGTGGTTATGCCCTAAGCAATTAAAGCATAAACTGTTTTGCCCTACGAATTCCCGTCTAGCATTTACATCTGTTTTTATAAATTTTTTGCAATGTATTATTTTATGATTCTCCTTACAGAATTTACACTGCATAGTAGCCGCATGAAACACTTTTGGCTTATCTATTTGTTTTGCTCTTCCTGTGTTGGATCCCGCATCTAAAAATTCAAACGCTCGATAGCGACTAGTTAAAAATTGTTTGAATTGTTCAAAAGTCGGTAACCCATCGGAAGAATTGTCGCTCGTAACTCTTAACTCCCACTGTTTCCGGGATTCGGGATCCAACTTTAAGGTAAGAATATGAATCACAATTAGGTCCCAGTTAGCAGTATCGATACCGAGGTTAGTTAATGCATGTAAACAATCATTAGTATTATCCATCAATTCCTTAAGACCTAAAGCTGATTCGTTATTTAGATTTTTCTGACTGAGTAACCTTTTCAAGATGAAATGTGATAAATATCTTTTATTATTATACCGCGCGTTCAGTTGTTCCCAGCACCGTTCATAATTTGTATCTGATATGGGTATTTGTCTTAGTAGCTGTTCCGCTTCCCCAGACAAATATCCTTTTAAATATTGCATCCGTTGTACATTATCTAATGATTTATTGTTATGAATAAGCGATACGAATAAATCTCGGAAGGTGACCCAGTCTGTATATTTTCCGGAAAATACTGGAATAACAATTTTTGGTAGTTTGACTTGACACTGTTTAAAATTACTAGTTACTTCTTTAGAACTTTCTTTTTGACTTTCCTCTTTAACCTCAAATGATTCCAGAATAGTTTCTATTTCAGCCTTATACTGAATGTAGACTTCTTCAGTTATATCATAAATATCTTTTTCAACATACGAACTTTCTTTTAAGTCATCTGGATCATATTCTTCGTACAATTTACTATGACTATCTGCTAACTGATCCCACAATTTCTCTAAATTTTCCAATCTAACTTTAACATAAGGACGGGTTATTCTTTCTTTTGGTGATTTTTTAAAGTTAGTGTAAGCTTTATTAATTCTGCTACAAGTATCTTCTAACTTATTAATCAAAGACTCCATTTTTTATAAAGTACCCTAAAATATTTATTTTTGTCAAAGACTGAAACTATGTAATAAAAACTTACAACCATCAATTATCTAAAAAATACAGTACGAAATGTTAAAACCTGCAAGTTTTATTGAACAAGATTTGAGGAATATATTACAAGATAATTATTATCATAATTTGCTAAGTGTCGCAAACAAAGTGTTGAAAATTACAAGTGTTTCAACTTAAAATTTAGAAATATTTGGGTATAGGTTCCCCGTATCGACCAATTTTCCTTAAAATTAAGCTATGTCTAAAAACACTACAAAAATATTCTAAGTCAAAAGTTTGTTTGTTTTTTTTTTTTTTTTTGAAAATTTTCTAAGTTCCAATCTTCAAGACAATAAAGTTCAAAATTTAAGTTATTTTCCAAGATGTGCTGCGACTGGTTTTATTTAACTAGCACTTGCACTTATTAATAAAAGTTCACTCACGGTTGTCCGTCTTGATTGATACCACCTGATGAATCATCCACTGATTGATTCCCAATGACGTTGCGTCCCCGCACGTCACACCTCCACGGCGGCTGCGCGTAGGGCAGCCGTCCAGGTCACCCTAGTTGCTGATCCCTGACGATGACGTCACCCACACCGTCTGCAGTAGCTGGCTGCCCGCACTGCTACTGCTGCTTGCTGAGTTGCTGCTGCTGCTTTACCACTGCACTGCACTTCACTGCACTGCGGCTTTACTATTTGGCCAGTTTGCGCAAGCGATCCACTTGCCCAGCCAATATGTCGACACAAAAACTTTCGGACAAAGTCCGGCTACGAAGGACCATATGAACAACCCGTTCACTTGTAAACACTGCTGCAGCACTCACTATCACAACAAACCAGGGTGGTGATACAGACAAACAACTGTGTGTACTTTCAAACTTTGTATTGAGCGAGTTTTTGCATAACAACACTTCGTTGACCTAGTTAAATGTAGGAAATTCTTAACATCGAGATTCACAAATCGACCACATACGAACAACGCCATCTATCGGCACAAAAGTTAACTATTTTCTCAAACAGACATTTTTCAAAAATGTGGGGTTTTCCTGGAATATTACTTTTTTTATTCAATATTAGCATTATTTTACATTTATATATTTTCTTAGTTTGCACTTAAGAGGCATAGAATATAGCGACCTAAATATGGTTCTCATTCATGACAACCTTTCTTTTTATCAGGGACCATTTTTTTTTTCTCTGATACCTTTTTTTAAAGTTAGGTTCGGTTAGGTTATGTTTGGTAAGGATAGGTAATTATAGCTTAGGTTAGGTTAGCTAACCGAAAAGTTTAGGTTAGGTTAGGTTAGCTAACCGAAAAGTTTAGGTTAGGTTAGGTTAGCTTCTTTGCGCTGTCAACGCGGCTCTACGTGGGAATCGTGCGATCGATGGCCCTTTACGGGGCCCCGATCTGGGCGGCTGACCTGACGGCCGGTAGTATCGCAGTCCTGCGCAAGCCGCAGAGAGCGATGGCCGTCAGAGTCATCAGGGGGTATCGCACGATCTCCTACGAGGCGGCTTGTGCACTGGCCGGATCCCCGCCCTGGGACCTCGAGGCGAAAGTACTCGCGTCATCGTATCGGTGGCGCGAGGAAGCGAGAGTGCGGGGTGAGCAACCGATGCAGCGACACATAGAGCTGCATCGGTCTCAGCTTCGCGAGGTCTTGATGGCGGAATGGCGGGACAGGCTTTCACGCTCCAGCGCCGGCCTCGACATCATCGAGGCAATCCGGCCGGTGCTCGAGCGCTGGATCGGGAGGAGGCACGGCTCCCTGTCGTTTCGGGTCACGCAGGTGCTCTCGGGGCATGGTTGCTTCGGGAAGTACCTGTGTCGTATAAACAGGGAGCCGGACGCCCGGTGTCACCACTACGTTGAATGCCAGGAGGACATGGCGCGGCCTACGCTGGCAGAGTGTCCCGCTTAGGAGGGGCCGCGCCGTGCCCTCATCTCAGAAGAAGGCAGTGACTTGTCGCTGCCGGCCGTAGTCGAGTCGATGGTCGGCAGCGAGGAGTCCTGGGACGCGGTGGTTTCCTTCCGTGAGACAGTCGTTTCGCAGAAGGTGGCTGCGGAAAGGGAGAGGGAGATCTCTTCCACTCACCCGGCCCGCAGCAGGCGCACCGGGCGTCGGCGGAGGGCGGTAAACGCCCTCTTCCAGCCCCCCTAAATGGGTCCAGGGACGACGGACTCGGGGACGTCCGTCGCCCCCTACACATCAGGACCCGAGGTGGCGGTGCGTAGTGTTCCACGCGCGCCCCTCTTAGACGTCACGGGGGGAGTCAAACACCTCACTCCTCGGGTCACGGGGGGCCCCTGACCCGAAGGGTCCCGCAATGGCGGGCCAGTCTGGGGTTGCGGAAGATTTTTACGTTCCCGTGACCCCCGGCGAAGGTGTGAGCTGGAACACTGGGGTGGTTTTTAGTCAGTAAGAGTCTGACAGACCCCTCCGCCCGCCCCAGGGCAGAGGTCATCCTGAGGATTAAAAAAAAAATAGGTTAGGTTAGCCGTTTTTTTAAGTTTTTTGTACAATTATCCAATCACAAGAATACACAAATGCTTTTTATCATTGAGGAGTTCCATTTGACCTTCAAAATCCAAGATCAAATTATCACTGTTAGGTTAGGTGAGGTTAGGTTGCCTGGAGGTGGCCCTCAGCAAATCGGAGGCCATGGTGTTTCATGGCCCCCGGCGGGCGCCGCCACCCGGCTCACACATCGTGGTCGGGGGGGCTCGGATCGCTGTCGAGTCCACCATGAAGTATCTGGGATTGGTGCTCGACAGCCGGTGGGACTTCGGGCCCCATTTCCGACGGCTGGCGCCCAAGTTGCTGGGCGCTGCTGGGGCGCTGTCAACGCTGCTTCCCAATCTGGGGGGCCCGAGCGCCGCTTGTAGGCGGCTCTACGTGGGGATCGTGCGATCGATGGCCCTTTACGGGGCCCCGATCTGGGCGGCTGACCTGACGGCCGGTAGTATCGCAGTCTTGCGCAAGCCGCAGAGAGCGATGGCCGTCAGAGTCATCAGGGGGTATCGCACGATCTCCTACGAGGCGGCTTGTGCACTGGCCGGATCCCCGCCCTGGGACCTCGAGGCGAAAGTACTCGCGTCATCGTATCGGTGGCGCGAGGAAGCGAGGGCGCGGGGTGAGCAACCGATGCAGCGACACATAGAGCTGCATCGGTCTCAGCTTCGCGAGGTCCTGGTGGCGGAATGGCGGGAAAGGCTTTCACGCCCTACCGCCGGCCTCGACATCATCGAGGCGGTCCGGCCGGTGCTCGAGCGCTGGCTCGGGAGGAGGCACGGCTCCCTGTCGTTTCGGGTGACGCAGGTGCTCTCGGGGCATGGTTGCTTCGGGAAGTACCTGTGTCGCATAAACAGGGAGCCGGACGCTCGATGTCACCACTGCGTCGACTGCCGGGAGGACACGGCGCGGCATACGCTGGCAGAGTGTGCCGCTTGGGAGGAGCCGCGCCGTGCCCTCATCTCAGAAGTAGGCAGTGACCTCTCGCTGCCGGCCGTCGTTGAGTCAATGGTCGACAGCGAGGAGTCCTGGGACGCGGTGGTTTCCTACTGCGAGACGGTCGTCTCGCAGAAGGAAGCTGCGGAAAGGGAGAGGGAGATCTCGTCCACTCACCCGGCCCGCAGCAGGCGCACCGGGCGTCGGCGGAGGGCGGATAACGCCCTCTTCCAGCCCCCCTAAATGGGTCCAGGGGTGACGGACTCGGGGACGTCCGTCGCCCCCCAAACATCAGGACCCGAGGTGGCGGCGCGTAGTGTTCCACGCGCGCCCCTCTTAGACGTCACGGGGGGAGTCAAACACCTCACTCCCCCCCCTGACCCGAGGAGGCCCGCAGCGGCGGGCCGGCACCAGTCGGGGGTTGCGGAAGATTTTCACGTTCCCGCGACCCCCGGCGTAGGTGTGAGTCGGAACACCGGGGTGGTTTTTAGTCAGTAAGAGTCTGACAGACCTCTCCGCCCGCCCCAGGGCGGAGGACATCCATGAGGATTTTCCACCCCGGAAAAAAAAAAAAAAAAAAGGTGAGGTTAGGTTATGTTTGGCAAGGATAGGCAATTATAGACATTCACACACACAATTATAGAGATTCATGGACATCTTAAGCGGATTGCATCATGAACTCTGAATGTACCTAATAATATAAACCTACAACTTAAAATCTCTGTACCAATCTGTATTTTTGGCTAAATAAACGTTATTTATTATTATTATTATTATAGCTTAGGTTAGGTTAGCTAACAGAAAAGTTTTTTGTTATTACAAAAATACCCCATTGATTTTGCAATGGAGCAAGACAGTAAGTCTTTCTCGGGATCCCTAAAAACATATTGACACGTATCCTATGACTGTTGGAGGGTGGGGACGGAGTCCATACAAAATCCCCCATGGTCCTTTAAAACGTTAACGACTGCTGCGTCAGTCCAATATATGAGCTTGTTCGTATCGGTTGCGTTATTTAATCTCCACCTTCCACTCCACCACCTTCGGTACTAACAGTTGGCGACGAGGTCAAAGTACAAGTTAAGCGTGCTTATATCGTATTTTATTTAATATGGTAAAAGTATCTGCTTCAGTTTCGGCCGGTGCATTAACAGTGTTTAACCATGAACATCACGAATGGCAATTGTACAAAGAACGACTCGAACAGTGGTTTCCTGCAAACGAAATTGGAGTAGATGTAGATAAAGCTAGTACTAAACGTCGAGCTATTCTGTTGAGCAACTGCTCGGAATCAAGTTACAGATTCATACGCGATTTGGCTATACCGCGGCAGGTCGGTACCTTGAGCTATGATGAAGTAGTTGTTTTATTGGATGGACATTTCAAGTTAAAGAAGTGCACGTTCGCAGAAAGATTCAAATTCCACAGTGCCACGCAACATGTCGGCGAAGGATTGCCAGAGTGGGCGGCACGAGTACGTGGTTTGGCAATACACTGCGGGTTTGTGGCATCAATTCTTGATGAACAACTTCGCGACCGATTTGTGCTGGGCATGGCAACAGGACCAGAGAGAGATAAGTTATTTACCAAGGCGATGTCGGAGTTGACGCTCAGCAAGGCTTTGGAAATAGGTGAAGGCGTTCGCAGTGCGCGTATGGGGGCACAAGAAACAACTCGTCAAGCGGACATAGGTACAACACTTCAAGTGTTAAAGATGGACACGGCAGCACAGCCGGGCACAGCACACAGCAATATAGTGCGCAGCGGCGCGGGCATGGGCCAGCAACACCTACAGCTAGCGCCGAGCGCGCTTGTGACTGCGCCGGCGGCGGCAGCTGCTGCACAGCCTGCGGCTACGCAGGTCATCAGGCTTAAACGTGTCGGTTTGTGCGGAATAAGTGCAAAAAGTGCGGCGTTCATGGACATCTTAAGCGAATGTGTAAACAAACAGTAAATAAACAACATTATGTCGAGTGCTGTGGGGATGGAGACGATGATGGTAAGCATGTGTGCTATAATATTCACACCATTCGCGGTAAACCGATGCGGGAATCTGTTTGTGTCAATGAAATCAAATTACCTTTTGAAATAGATACGGGTTCACCAGTAACCGTTATATGTATCTGAGCAAATGTATCTTAAACAGTTAATTGATTCAGGCGTGACTTTGCGGAAATCCATTATAAAATACAATAGACGCTGATATATTTAGTAACCTATTCCGCTTGATTATTCTTCAAGAGTCATAAAAACCCTGTAAGAAATCGACACGTGTTTCACCTCTCAACGAGGCATCTTCAGGATGACGAGTGACCAATTGCAAACCAGAACGCGGCGTGTTACCACACCGAGCGCTGGACGCAAAGTGAATCAAATCGTTTTTTTTTTTTTTTTAACTAGGGCATCTCATAGTTGATTTTAGATGAAAATCGTAACTATTTAACCGGACTTTCCTGTGGCTGCCTTAAGCTACTACACTCAGGGCCTCCAGCCAGGGGCATATGACTATTCTAAATTAAAACTAAGTGAACGCTCGCTAAGGGCACCCCCTGTGGGGTACGAACCTCGGCTTAGGGCGTCACTGACGGGAGGACAGCAAGATGGGACAGGCTGGATCAATATAGGATCATTATTATTATTATATGGGGAATTTAAAGCTACGTGCTCAGCTACGGCGCGGGCTGGCACATCATCGGACAAGGGACGGGGGGACGAATTTAATCGGGATCGCGGTCGTGCTGGACCTCGGCGGCGAGGTCGGAATGACGGTAGGCGTCTGTTTTTGTGTTTCAGAACTGTACTGGTGGCCCTATTGCTCTCCTGGAGGAGGGTTATGGGATCGTCTGGCTCTACAAGTGCATGCCTCGGACGGCGGACTTTGCTAATCCTAGAGGGGGCATAGTTAGCGGCCTCGACAACCAGAGGGTTGCGATGTTTGACGGCTTTATCGAAGTAACGCTTGGAAAGGCGTTTTAGGAACTGGCGGATTGTGGGGATCTTTAAGTCGAGATGGAGGATCTCGTTACGAACGAACCAGGGGGCTGACGTGATTTTACGTAGGAAACGGTTCTGTAGGGTTTGCATCCTATGGATGTAGTGGGGCTTTGCGTGAGCGAAGACGGACCCCGCATAGGTCATGATGGGACGAATGCACGCCGTGTAGGTACGCAATTTGCACTTGAGTGACAATTTGCTACGTGCATTCAGGACGGAGTGGAGTCTACCTAGAGCGAAAGCGGCACGCGAGCGCACCTGCTTTATGTGCTCTTGAAACGAGAGTTTATCGTCCAGCGTTACACCTAGATATTTAGCTCGCTTCTCCCAAGGGATCGGCTTGCCAAACATGGTGAGCGGACTGGGGACGGGGGCTCTAAAACGATTACGCGATTTCTGGAAGAGAACCGCTTGACTTTTATCTGGATTTACTTCGATTCGCCATTTTCGAAACCAGGCGCCGAGCTTGTCGACCGCTGCCTGGAGAGCTAGGCGAATCTGATCGGGTCGACGCCCCCTCGAGTAAATGGCCGTATCGTCTGCGAACAGAGCCAACTGCGCCTTTTTACTTTTGGGAATGTCGCCGGTGAACAAAGTGAAAATGAGGGGAGACAGCACGGAGCCCTGAGGGACTCCGGCTCGTATGGGTCGGGGAGAGGAGAGGGCACCTTCGATACGGTAGCGAAAGGTGCGGTTCGACAGAAAGTCTCGAATGATGAGCACGAGACGGTCAGGCACTCCGAGTTGGTATAACTTGTATAACAAGCCATTGTGCCAGACTTTGTCGAAAGCTTTCGCTATATCGAAGAATACCGCACCGGTCACCTCACTGCGTTGGAAACCAAAGCTTATGTGTTCGATGATCCGGTGTACCTGATGCACGCTAGAGTGCTGAGTTCGAAAGCCGAACTGCTCGTTGGGGATGAGGCCCTTGGTCTCTGCATAGTCTCTGAGACGCTTATAAATAAGCCTCTCGTAGATTTTGCCGAGAACCTTGAGCAGACTGATTGGGCGGTAACTCGAAGGGTCCGACCTGGGCTTGCCGGGCTTCGGGATACCAATGACGGTGGCTTCTTTCCACGCTTGGGGGAAGATATTATTGCTCAGAGCACCATTGAAGATGGTGGTCAATAGCATTATAAGATGGGCGGGAAACAATTGAACCACCCTATTGGTGATTCCGTCTGAACCGGGGGCTTTACGATTTTTAAGATCCTTGATGATCCCGTGCACCTCGTCTGGGGTGACGGGGGGCAAGGGGTCATCAGGGTCTTCTACGGGGGGAAGTGAGGTTCTACGTTCGACTTCCGCGTCTACCTCATGGAGGTGAGCTTGGTCTACTGGTAGAGAGCTGGGGGAGCATTGAGCCTCTAGGCTGTCTGCTAGGCATTCTGCCTTTTCTAAATCCTCAAAAGCGATGGATTTATCGGGACGTACTAGGGGAGGCATGGCGGCTTCCTGCGGGGACTTGAGTTTCCTCTGAAGGTCCCAGAATGCTAGATGAGTTGGCTCTAGGTCGCTCAACATCTTATCCCAACCCGCGTTACGCAGCTCTTGTACACGTTTCTTTACAGTTCTCTGTAAATAGCGCATATGAGCTTTGTTAGCGGAGCAGGGAAAGGTGGTGTACGCACGGACAGACGCGTTCTTCTCAGTTATCAGATCACGCACTTCCTGTGGGAGCCTCCAGCGACGGTCGTCCGTCGCCGGAGCCTCCTTTGAACATTCGTTCAAAACAGATTGTACGTGATCAGTAAGTGAGTCGATCGCGGCCGTCGTGTCCGCGGTAGAGTCAAACTTATCGGGGATAGAATCTAGTTGGGGGGACGTGTTGGATTTCAGCTTTTCGCTTACTTTCTTCCAGTCCGTTACCCTTTTGGTGGCTAGGGGAGATTGGGAGGCGTCGTCCGGGAGACCTATGCGGGGGGCCAGTCTTATAACTATTGGACGGTGGTCAGAGTTAAGCTCGTCTACCGTTTCTATCGAGTCTAGACGTAGGCTGACGTTCTTAAGGAGCGCCAGGTCGAGTACGTCGGGGGTATGATTGGGGTCGTGGGGGAAGTGAGTGGGAGTCATCGGAGCGATGACATCAAAGTTCTTGGAGGAAGAGAGGTCGAACAAGTGTCGCCCTCTAGTGGAGGTAGTGGAACTATTCCACGCGGGATGTTTGGCATTGAAATCGCCTGCTATTATAGCGGAATTACTAAGGCCTAATAGGGCAGAGAGGTCGTCCGAGAGGGACTGAAAGTCCTCAGCGGCACTCTGGGGGGGGAGGTAAGCCGACACTAGAGTGATCGGTTCGTGACCTGACATGCCTAGACGGCATATAGAGACTTCTAAACGAGAGAGGGTGGGAGGGTCCATAGGGATGCAATAAAGTTCCTTTTTATAATAAATGAGGGTTCCGCCCTTGTGGCAACGCGTTCTATCGTTACGGACTATACGATAGTTGGCTATGGAGGGATTGCGGTTACTAGGTTTGAGGAACGTTTCCTGAACAAGGAGAATATCTAATTGATGGTCGCGGAGGAAGAGAGAGATCTCATCTCGTTGACCGTTGATGCCATTGGCATTGAAGATACCTAGCCTGAGGGATCGGGGTTTAAACCTAGCTAAGATGGCTTTATCCATTATGAGTTGGATTAGCGAGGGAAATTAGGGCTTGCGTAACGTCCGAGTACGCGTTGTAGATCACTTGGATCTGAGCTAGATCGCATCTATCCCTGGCTGCCTGGATTTCGGCGGCCATTCTGATAGCGCGGGGGGAGTAAAAGATCATGAACGTGGATGCTAACACGTTAAAGGGATCTTTACCTACGTTAGGGTTTTGAGGAGCCACAGAAGTGGGAGCGGGGCGAGAGTTAGCTGGCGCGGGAGCGCGTTTTGCGAGAGGCGCGGAGGGCGCGGGGGGTGCGGGGGGAGGGGGGGGTGCAAAATGCGCGGGGGGCGCGAGGTGCGCTGGGGGGTGGGCACGGATACGCGGGTCCATGAGAGAGTAGAGGGGGGTGTGGGGGGCAGGGGGTTTCGCGGAGGCTAACTTGGGGAATGATTGCTGGTGTTGCAGCATATTCCAGGGACTGGGGCGCTGAGGGCTAAGTCTCTCTGGAATTCGAGAGGAAGGAATGGGAGGGAATTCCCTATACTGACGATTGTCAGCACGCTTATTAAGCTTGGGAGAACTTGACTTTGGGGCTTTGGGACAGCCACGGTAATTGGCTGGGTGCCCTTCTTGGCCACATAGCACACAGCTGGGAGGGCTGAGGCAGAGGGAACGGTCCTTAGGACGCGTGCAATCGGCAGTGCCGTGCTCTCCCAGGCACTTTACGCACCTGGGGGTCGCATGGCAGTGCTTTTGCGAATGGCCATAGAGCTGGCAACGGTGGCATTGCCCTATATTCCCGTTTTTACGGGGTTTCTCTATTATAAAACCGGTAAGGTTACAGAGGGACCTGATGTTGAAAATGGGGTGATGCCCCTCTACTGGAGAGCACACGACAAGTAGCATGTCGTATGCTTCACCGCCACGCGAGCGGTGCATGCGGTGGACTTCGTCCACGGGGACATTTTGCGACTGAAGGTCGGCTTTTATGTCGGCGGGGGCTATTTCCTTAGGGATACGTTTTATAACGACCCTAATCTGTTTTTCTTCTGGGAGCGAGAAGGTGTGGAATGAGATTCCTCTAGCTCGCAGAAGCTTAGTTAACTCGCGATAATCGTTCGCGGTCGGGACAGAGATTTTAATACCCTGTAGGGTAGACTTGGCGTTGGTGAAGCCGATTTTCTTTTCGACACACCATTTGGACACATCTGTCCACTTCCCCTTGTCCTGAAGGAACACGGGGGGTGGGGGACGGGGCTTTCTAGTGCCCGAAGTGATAGGGACGGCGGGTGCAACTTGTGCATCGGTCGCGGCGGTGGAGGTGGAGGGGGAAGCTACTGTCGCAACGGTAGCGCTACTAGGCGCTATACCGGCTACTTGCGCTACGGGGGTAGGGGTGGGGGAAATTACGTCATCGACGGCGATGACTTTGTTTGCCTGACTGGATGTTTGCCTCTTCTTCTTCCTTTTGCTCCCCTTTCCTGAGACTGGGGTAAACCCGTCGTCCTCGGAATGGGAGGAAGAGGAAGGAGCGGAGGCATTCTCAGTGTCTGAGGCATAGTTGAAGGGCGTAGCGGCTCGCTTTGAGGAAGCGGCCGGCTCGGTAGTGTCCATTGACTCTACCGCTGGGCTGAATGCCGGGCTGAAGGCCGGACTGGGGGACCTAATAAAGGGGTCTTCCAGCTCTATAGCTGGAAGAGACTGGGATTGGGGAATAACATCGCTGAAGTCAGCGATGTTAGAGTCAGAAGGACTGGGCTTGGGATCGAGTAGCGGCGCTAGCTCGTCTATCTCTTTCCTAATAGCGGCCTTTTCTTCCGCAGTGGGCTCGGCTAATAGCCTAAGGATGATAGAGAAAAGTTTCCTAATTAAAGGATCCATCTCTCTATGTCTATCTAGTACTAATTACCTACTATCTCCTAACATAAATCCTAACTCTAACTCCCCGGGAGGGATGCCCGGGGATGTGTAAACCCTCCCTGTCGGGTATAGACAGGGAGGTTGAGTACCTAAGGTGAGCCCTAAGCTTGCTTTTGCCCGTTGCCTATCTTATTTGTGCAACGGGGTCCTAACAGGGTCTGTTGTGTCGGGGTAGAGACACCCGACCACAACAGGTGTGTTGCTGTGGAAGGAAAACTGTCACCAATGCCGACTAGGAGACCCCCCAAGGCCGAACACTGGGACCCGTCCAACTTTCTGCCTCACCCTGAAGGGGATCGGCGGGTGCGTTTGGGTCAACACCCCCTCGGCTTCGTTGGCACCGTATAGGTATCCACCGAGGACCACGAAACTGTGGTTTTACCCAGAAGGGGCCAACAACACGACGTACGTTTGTATGACGGGTAACTGTTATCGAAACCTTTACAAGCTGTGCCTTGAAAAAGGCACACAGCAAGTAGCTGAAGATAGTCGTTATAATTTTGCTATAAATAATAAAATATATATAATATTTTACTATAAATAACAAAGTATAACACTATGAAGTCTTGATATTCAGGAACGCTTGGATCCGGAATCGGGAGAGCACTCGTACCGCACTGCGCACACGTCCGACCGCTGCCGCTGGCGCGCGTCGAGTCATGACTGATTTGAGAATCAAATCGCCCGACACCCCCACTTATATAGGATTGTTGCTCGGCGCTGATTGGCTAGGACCGTTATCATGTTCCATGTATGTTGACGACATAATTATGTGTTGGACCGGTACATTGCGTCAAATAGATGTTTTTGTTAATAAAATCAATAGATTCCATCCTAAAATCAAGTTTAAATTAGAATTAGAAGTTGACGGATCCCTTAACTTTTTAGCACAGTGGCCGATCCACTGCTCACAAATCCACACGCGACGCGAGTAGTGTTTTCCCCGCGCGGACCGCAATTTTAACCCTTTTTCTCTGTGTGTGTACAGGAGACCGTCGGTGCCTGTGCAGACACAGAGAAAGCAGCCCCGGGCTGCCCGGCGCGTACGCGTCGTCGCGGTCACGGAGGGCCACGATACCCTACCGATGCCGAACCCCGGCAAGCGCGGCTCGTTTGGCCGCGATGCCGGGGCCGAGGAGGTGCGCCCGATGTTGGACCGGGCAATATCGCTGCCTAATTTAGGCGACGTGTTGCCCGGTGCGCCGTCGCCCGGACCACCACCGAAGCCCTACAAGGCAAAAAAGAAGAAAGAAGGAAGTAAGGAGGGGGATCGGGGACCGCTGTTGCGGCCGGCACACCGACGACACTGGCGCCTGCGCGCGTTGCGCCTGCGCCGTCGATGAGCCGGCAGCACGCGGTCTCCATCCGCCCAGCCGCATTTCGCCCGGTACCTATACAGGCCCCCGGGCCTGCTGCGTCCCAAAGCCACGCGCCGCATGCGCGCGCCGCTGCCCCGCTGGCGCGTGTCCCCGCGCCCGCCCCCGCCTCAGCGCCTGCTACGCGGCATACCGCGCCGCACGCGGGCCCCGCGCCACCCGCGGTGGCCCCCGTGCCGCCCGCGCGCACCCGTGCGCCCCCTGCCCGCACCGCGGCCCCACCCCCGCGGTTCGCCTCGCCGACGCAAGCTCCGCGCCCGGCCGCCCCGGTTCCCCGCCCCTCGCTGGCGGGTCCGGCCTCGGCTGAACGGGAGCGACCTGCAGACGCAGGCCTTTTTAGGCCGCCTGCCGCCGCAACCACGGTGCCCGCCTCGCCGGCACCCCCTCGGACCTCGGCGTACGACTCGCCAGCGATGCTGTCGGCATGCTCCTCACGCGTGGGGTCGAGCATGTCACTGGCATCGTTGGACTCCGCCGCCTCCGATCGCGGGAACGTGTCGGGAAACACGACCCCGCGATCCGGTGGGCGCCCCGCCACCGGACGCGAGGAAGCCGCCGGCGACATACCCATGTCGCCGGCCTCACCAACGCCGTCGCTGGACTTCGGCTTCGAGTTCAGACTCGACCCCAAGCCACAGCGGTGGCGTAGAAGCTCGGGCGAGACCGCTACGGAGGAGGCAAAACGGTACTGCCCTGACCCGCCGCGGCCACAGCGCGATAGCGCACCGCGGGGTCGGGCGGCTCCCACCTCGCCAACCTTCGCTGACGCGGCCCGCCACACACCACCACCAAACAAAGCAGGGGTGAGTTACCACAATATTACCCCTGCCCCCACTGACACTGCTGCCCCCTCCGCCGCCGTTCCCGGCGCCGCGATGACGCCGAGCAACAAATCTTTGCCAGCGAAGCAACAGCCGGGGAAAAATAAGAATACGAAGAAGCTGAAATTCCCACCGCTGGTAGCTGAGAAGCTGCCCAACTGGGCCACCCACTTCCGGGCCCTAGCGGGGAAATTGGGCCGGCCGCCTAATGCTCGTCCGTACGGGACCGGGGTGAGATTCACCCCGGACACCGAAGACGAGTACCGGCTGGTCCAACGGTACCTGACTGGCCTGGAGAAGGATAGCGGGGTGTCCTGGTTCGCGTACTCGCTGCCAGCGGAGAAAAACCTGAAGATTGCCATTCGGGGGCTGCCAGTAGACACGGACCCGAAGGAGATTGAGGAGGAACTCCGGGTGTTGGGATACCAGCCGGAGTATGTGCGCCACATAAAAGGCGCACAGGGACAACCCGGCTGCGTGTTTCACGCCATTATACAGAGGACCCCGGACGTCCGCCAGATCTACGACACCGACGTATTCCTTCTGATGCGCGGTGTCAAGATCGAGTCTTGGCGCGGAAAACGTGGGCCTGCACAGTGCCACCGATGCCAGCGATTTAGGCACAGCTCGCACCAGTGCCACCGCCCACTCACCTGTGTGCGGTGCGGGGGCGAGCATGCGGCACGCGACTGCCCGCGCCCGCGGGACGAACCGGCCACATGTGCCAACTGCGGGGGGCCACACCCCGCAAATAACATAAAATGCCCAGTGTTGCTCTCCCACAGGACATTCAAGGTGGTGGTCGACGGGGCGCTCTCCAGCGCCCGCCCCGTGCGCGCGGGCGTTCCTCAAGGCAGCTGCGTGTCGCCGGCGTGTTACTCGCGTTACACCGACGACATCCCCGCCACTTCAGACTCGATGCTCGCGCTGTATGCCGACGACGCCGCGTACATTACTACATCGCTAAATGCGAAGTACGCGGCCGTCAAGATGCAGCGCGCCCTCGACTTGCTCCCCGAGTGGCTGTCGAAGTGGCGGCTCTCGGTCAACGTGGGTAAGACGCAGGCGCTGATCACCGGATTCGCGCCCCTCCCACCACCTCTGAAACTGCAAGGAGCCGACATCGAGTGGTCGCCCCGGGTGAAGTACCTGGGTGTCACCATCGATCGTCGGCTCACGATGGGGCAACATGTCCGTAACATTGTCGCGCAGGGTAGGGTTGCCCGCAACCTACTTAGACCTGTGCTCTCGTCCCGCATCCCGGCGTGCGTCAAGCTGGGCGTGTACAAGTTGTACGTGCGCCCTATCTTGACGTACGCCGCCCCGGCGTGGTTCGCCCTCACGAGCGAGGGACACCGCAAGCAGCTCCGCACGCAACAAAACTACGCGTTGCGGACTATCGTAGACGCCCGTCGTTTCGTGAGGAACGATATCATACACCGGGACCTCGGGATTGAGAGCCTGGACGAGTTTGTGCGGGGCCTAGCGAAGGGGATGTTTGCGCGTGCCAATGCGTTTGCCTGGCCCCATGTCAGGCAGATTGCACCGCTGCATACGCACCCCCCCGACGCAAGACCCCTCCCGCGCGTCCTGGCTGCGGACATTGCCCCCTCCATACCGGAATGACGCCCCGGGTGAGCCGCACCCAGGTTACACGCGGCCCACCCGATACAAAAAGACTGCACACTCATGTATATACATACATCTGTTGCGTAGCGTGTTCTAAGTTAAGGCATGCTGCGTAACTAACACAGACATCCACCACTATACAGACATTCAAACATAACGTGTGCGGTCGCGACGCGGGCCGCGACGCGCGCAATCACTGAGCGGCGGTACACTACACTACAAGCCGCTCATACATACATATCAGTTTATCCCTCAAACCGCAAACGGCTAGATCTGTGACCGGGGCGAGGGAATACTACACCTTACTCTGTAGGAGCGTCGAGTCGGCATCTTCGTCGCTGGTCGTCACCCGCTAGGCCTCCCCCAGGTAACTGGGGGTCTCACCTGGCGGTGACAGACCGCCGAGATGTCGTGAAGAAAGCGACGCTATAGATATAGGGTCGTGGCGCGCCTACAGAAAAACACAAAGCAATCAATCACACGGACGCGGTAAACTACGCGTCCGACAATTTGCCATCTGTCGATTTAGGCAAACACAGTGACGGGCCCGCAGTTGCGGGCCACGGTAAAGCCTCCGCGGGCAAGGGGCGGAGCCCCGACCCCGCACGCCACGTCCCCTTACGGGGACGTAGCGACATCCAGTACGGTTTGATTCACTCTGCGTCCAGCGCTCGGTGTGGTAACACGTCGCGTTCTGGTTTGCAATTGGTCAATCGTCATCCTGAAGATGCCTCGTTGAGAGGTGAAACACGTGTCGATTTCTTACAGGGTTTTTATGACTCTTGAAGAATAGTCAAGCGGAATAGGTTACTAAATATATCAGCGTCTATTGTATTTTGTATCTTAAACACTTTGAAAACATAACGTTGGAAGCCAGTGATGTTATTTTGCATAGTTACAACGGCGATAAATTACATATTGTAGGCTCAGACCAACAAAAAAAGAAAGACGGAGCGCGCCGTACATCAAAAGTGAAGCCACCTTTTTATCTATGTGTGTGCGGGATTGGTCCAGGTATAATTATGGGAAGAATGAAAAAATACGTTGCTTCATGTGAACGTGCAGGTTTATCAGTATATTAGGTTAATATAACATTATGTAGGTAGGCGGTCGACCGTCGTAGAAAAATAAAACGATCAGCTAAGATTTACATAGCCTCAACATTAACGTATGCGCATTTTGGTAGGCGCTTGCGGGAACATACCCCCGGGCGTTGAAAGCCTGCCTTTCAACCACTAATAATCTTCGGACTCCGGATATGTAGGCAACGGACAAATCTTGCTGAATGATCTGCGTAACAGACTACTAGAAGTTTTGACGTCAGCAACTCGGACTACGCCGTCAGTCCCTGGATACGTAGCAACGATCCGACCCATTTTCCACTTGAGTGGGGGGAGGTTGTCTTCCTTTAGCAGGACCAAAGAATTAGGCTTCAAAGAGCCCTTACATGCTCGCCATTTCATGCGAAGTTGGAGCTCCGAGATATATTCTTTGCTCCATCTGCTCCAAAAATGTTGTCGGAGAAGCTCAATTCGCTCAAATCGAGTCAGAGAATTGATGGACTGGTCTCGATAATCAGGTGACGGCAGCGATGTCATAGGGCGTCCAATCAAAAAGTGTCCGGGTGTGAGCGGCGTCAGATCCTCGGGGTTTGATGATAACGGCGTCAGTGGTCTGGAGTTCAAAATTGCTTCAACCTGAACCATCATGGTGTATAGCTCTTCGTAGGTAAGGTTACAAAGGCCCAGCACTCTGACTAAGTGATGCTTGGTTGATTTTACACCAGCCTCCGCAAGGCCAGCAAAATGAGGGGAATATGCAGGAATAAAGTGGAAGTTAATTCCTTCCTTAGCCATCTCCTCGGACAGCGAATCGCAACCCGCCTTAAGAAACCTAGAAAGGTCATTAGATGCACCAACAAATGAGGTGCCATTATCCGAGTAGATATTTCTCGGCTTACCTCTACGCGATATGAACCTCTTTAATGCCATAATGAAAGTATTACTTGTTAAATCACCGACTAATTCAAGATGAATTGATTTCGTAGAAAAACAAACGAAAATAGCTATATAAACTTTTACTAATTTACAGCCTCGCCCTTGACGAACAGCTGACTGAATAGGACCTGCATAGTCCAAACCTATATTTTCAAAAGGAAAACCTGCTAGAAGTCGCTGCTGTGGTAAATCTCCCATAATAGGGCTTACAGTTTCACCTCTAAATCGGCAACAACGAACACATTGTTTACAGCACATCCTAGCTAAATTGCGGCCTCGAATGGGCCAGTACGTATCTCGTATAGACGCCAACAATAACTGGGGTCCAGCGTGAAACAATCTTTTATGCTCATAATTAAAAAGTAACTTAGAGAAGTAATGATTAGATTGAATAAGAATCGGGTGCTTTTTGTTATAAGGAAAATCTGAATGCTGTAATCTACCTCGAATTCGCATTATATTATTTTTATCTAAAAAAACGTTGAACTTATTTAGTTCACTTTTCTTGGGTAACGGTTTATCATTAAGTAGTAATTTATAGTCTTTAAAAGATTGACTTTGAGATAAACGTATAATAAAGTTTAAAGCCATTTCTAGTTCATGCACAGAAAGAGGAGCGCGAGTAGATTGTTTTCTACATGTGTCAATAAAACGTAAAACATAGGCAACTGTTCGCTGAAGTCTTAAAAGGTTTGAGAATCGTGTAAAATTAATCAATTCATCAAATTCATTGTTATTAAACTTATTAATTATAACATGCAAGGTGTGGTCTAATTTCATTTCTGGCAAAACATCGTTATTAAAATTCATTGATTTAGAAGGCCAATGGGACATTTCATTCATTAAAAAACTAGGACCGGACCACCAAGAATCTAAACTAGGTAACAAACTAATGTCTAATCCACGAGACAAATAGTCAGCAGGGTTTTGGTAAGTTGGAACATGTCTCCACTCACAGCCACCAGTCTTATCTAAAATCTCGGCAACTCTGTTGCGAACGAAAGGCTGTAATTTATTTGGTACCATTTTCAGCCAACCTAAAACAATAGTGGAGTCAGTCCAAAAGAAAGTGCGCTGCGCGCTGACTCGGAATGCTGCCACAACCTTTTCAAAGATGCGAACACCTACAAGAGCACCGCATAGCTCAAGTCTGGGTATGGTCGTCGGCTTGAGTGGCGCAACTCTGCCTTTGGCTAACAGTAAACGCACTAAAACCTGTCCCTGCTTATCAACGCTTCGTACATACAGACAAGCGCCGTAGGCGCATTCAGACGCATCAGTAAAAATGTGAAATTCTAAAAACTCATAACAATCAATTAAAACTCGACGTGGAATATGAATTTCATTTAATTTAGGTAAATTTATAATTATTTCATTCCAAAGCTTACTAATGTCCGGTGATAGCTGTTCATCCCAAGACAGTTTCTTCAACCATAACTTCTGAAGTAACATTTTCACTTGTGAAATAATCGAAAGCACGTCGCGTTTTGTGTTATTAAAATTAACTGACTGACTACTTGGAAAACAAAGGTAATCTGACATTGGCTGCCAACCTATGCCTAAGGTTTTGGTTGACTCAAATCCACCAACATTCAAATCCAGTGAAGACTGGGGAAAGTCAGAACCAATTACCAATTGCATGTCATTCGACTTCCACTTTCTTAGATTCATCTGCGCTGAAGCGAGAGTTGAAGTAACTTTGTGACGCAATTCTTTTACTTCATTGATGTCATCTCCTCCGGTGAGCAAGTCATCCACGTAAAAGTCGTGGAGGATGACGTCACCGATCTCCTTATCAACACACTCAAGCCCTAACTGCCGAAGACACCGGGTTGCTAGGTAAGGAGCGCTGGCCGTGCCGTAGGTCACGGTATTAAGTTGATAAGCGTTTAATGGAGTTGACGGATTATTACGCCAAATAATTTGTTGAAGATACCTATCACTTGGATGAACAACTATCTGCCGGTACATTTTCTCAACATCAGCAGCTAGGATGTACTTATGTTGTCTAAAACGCAACAGGATCGATAAAAGATCGTCCTGTACCACGGGTCCAATCATCTGGATGTTATTAATAGAACTACCAGTACTAGTTAAACTACTTGCATTAAAAACCACCCTTAACTTAGTGGTGATGCTGCTTTCGCGCAGAACTCCGTGATGCGGAATGTAAAACGCTTGATCGTCAATCGTTTTACATCTAGACATATGACCTAAAGTTTCATATTCCATCATGAACTCTCTGTACATATTACAAAATTGAGTTTTAGATTTAAATCTACGTTCCAGAGAAGCAAAACAATGTTTGGCTCTTGACAAAGATTCGTCTAAATTGTCCGGGGAACATTTTAACGGAATCCTAACACAAAATTGACCATTTTCCAAACGAGTAGTGTTTTTCATAAAATGCTCCTCACATAGCTTCTCTTCTGAGGAATACGGAGACGAAATATACACTTCTTCAAGTTGCCAAAACTTTGTGAGTTGTTGATCAACATTAAAATTTGATTCATCATCACAATCTGAACGCACTTTTATAAAATTACATTTTAAAACTTTAGAAGTAATACAACTGTTAATTGGGCCGGAGACCAACCAACCCAATTTAGTCTCACAAAGAATTGGTTGCCCATCACCTAACTTAATTCGTTGAGATTCCAATAAATCCCAAAAGATGTCAGCACCCAGCAACATATCGACCGGCGCCGGTGAGTAATAGTTGGGATCTGCGAGACAAACATTAGATGGAATTTTGATTTTTAATAAGTTTACATGTTTACTTGGAATCTCATCTGTTATGGATGGGAGAATAAAACAATTTATGTCCATACCAAAACTATTATTTAAAGATTTTATTGATACGGAACATATTTTATTAATAAAAGATGATGAGTGGTTAATACCTATAATGGAATTATTTACAGTCTTGGCAGTCAAACCTAGCTGGTTGTATAACCTCTCAGTCATGAGACATGACGTGCTGCCACTGTCAAGCACAGCACGAGCAACATACTGCTGACCATTAATACTCATGACCTTGACGAGTGCAGTGGACAATAACACGTGATCGTGTTCAACACTCACGGACAGCGATACACCGGTCCTTATACCTATAGTAGTGGGCTGAGTGGAGACAGTCGCACTGCCATTCGTGTCAACGACAACACTGCTAGCAGAAGCACCGCTTGCATCTGACTTCAAGGATTTGTCAACGTGAACAATAGTGTTGTGTTTACGACGGCATATTTTACAGCCTGGCTTTTTGCAGTTATTTGCATAATGTCCCAGATTAAAACAGTTGTAACACACTTTGTGTTTAGGTAATAACTGCAAACGAGCTTCATTGCTCAACGATAAAAACTGAGGACAACTACCTAACTTATGATCACCGTTACACATAACACAATTCTTAGGCTTATTTGAAGCACCATCATCTTGTTTACTTGAACTTTCACCTGAATTATTTTTATTAGAATCTTGTACCAACATTGACCTGACCTTGTTTGAATGTTTACCTGTGTGTGAGTGTTTAGTATTCGTAGAAGCTTCCAATTCGAACGTTTCTAGTATCTCAGCACGGGTCTTAATAAAAGTAATAAATAATTCAAACGTAACTTTAGAATTCTTATCCAGGCGGCCCTTATACTCACCCCATTCACGATAGCTTCTATTATCTAATTTGTGTGTGATAATATGAATGAGTAGAGTATCCCAATGATTGACAGGTTCATCTAAGGATTCTAGGGCACGTATGTTTTTGTTAACAACATCAAGTAAACCCTTTAAATTAACTGACGACTCCTTTTGAAGGGTGTCGATTTGAAATAATGCAGAAACATGATGTTGGATAAGCAGGTGTTTGTTATCAAACCGCTCGCAGAGAAGATGCCACGCTACCGAATAATTCGCAGAAGAAAACTGAATTGAGTTGATCACCACAGCAGCAGACCCTTCCAAGGATGACCTCAAATAATGAAATTTATTTATTTCGTCCATATCATCGTTTGAATGGATGAGACTAACAAATGTGTCGTGAAACTCTAACCAGTTTGTATAAGAACCACTGAATTTCGGCAACTGAATAGTCGGTAATTTAACAAACTTATGATTGCTAGAACGCGACCAGGTATCGCTTGAATCTCCTTTCCTATTATCACTCAACATTTGTTGAGCTTTAGATAGGGTTTTGTAATAAAGAGATTCAAACTCAGCGCGTTCCGACATCTGACCATCCAAGTCATCAGTACTCAGCTCCAGCAATAATTGCACCTCACCATATTGGGCATACAATGCCTCGAGTCTAGTAAAACGTAATTGCAATTCGCTTACCTCAGTAGGGCTCAAAGAAGAGGGATTCAAAGAATTTAGATAGTTCGAGAACATTGTCACCTTTCCTTTGCAACTCGCTCGTTTTCTAACGAGATCTTTATTGTCCTTTAATTCCATAACCTCTGGCATTGCGGAGTCTGGTGTGATCAACCTGGAATGTATTTATATAAAGTTATAGCAACGTTTAAATGACATTTAGAACTGATGCAGCCTGAATTACGCACAAGATTAAAACACACTCACTTTAGAGTGAATTTACATAAATAATAATTTAGAATTTATAATAATCTATGCGTATTGACGGGTAAATTGTACTAAACTTTTATAATAACACTGCAATTGCAATGATTTCTAGTGTCTATCTGTGCTAACTAATGTGATTACATAACTGTAAAATTATTACACTGTAAAGCTTAATAACGCAGTTACTGCAAATAACTACTCTTTAACAATGTGCAACTAATAAAATTAACTATAATTACTGATCAGTTAATAATTGTATTACAATTTGTAACCACTCACAGAACAAAGAAAAATGACAATAGGTATTTCGTACTAACCTGGCTATTAACGGCTGACTTACACTAATTATACCTGTTAAATAGAGTGTTGGGTACACAAATTGAATAAATACGCCTTTTCTCAGCTATTAAGTATCCAGACCACGTAAATTCCAACAATCTTCGGAATGACGAAGCAGAATTCACCTGGCACACCGGGCGTCGACTATGATTTTTGTGTCCACCAATTCTCTTCAATCCCTTTGTAACAATTCGCTGATCGGAGTAAATATTCTCACAAATCTCCAGAATCCGGCTCGAAGGACCATGTGCGGGATTGGTCCAGGTATAATTATGGGAAGAATGAAAAAATACGTTGCTTCATGTGAACGTGCAGGTTTATCAGTATATTAGGTTAATATAACATTATGTAGGTAGGCGGTCGACATTCGTAGAAAAATAAAACGATCAGCTAAGATTTACATAGCCTCAACATTAACGTATGCGCATTTTGGTAGGCGCTTGCGGGAACAATGTGTGTGTAAAAAGGGTTGTCATTTTTAAAAGTTTTTTCCCTATAATTTGGAGAATAATATTGTATGGGTAGGATAATATTGTACGAGTAAGATATTGTTGAGTATGGTATTATAACTCAATTGTAAAGGACTTGTATACCGAAACAAAAACAAAAAAAAAATACATCGCTATTTCGTATAGCTACTATCCATTTACTTTTAGATTCAGTATTACTTGGAAATATAAAATATAAATACATAAAAAAAGAAAACAGGCATATACTCGAAATAAGAAATCATAATTTAAATCAGTTTAATCGAATGGGAAAATTTGAAATCACATTATGGCAACCCTAACACGTTATGTCACTGCTTTTATTCGTTCATTCGTTGAGGTTTTTTGTTCCAAGTAACCTAAAATTCATAGTTCATTAAATTAAAAAACGATGTTATTTCAAGTAAGTACAAGTGAAAAGTGATTCCGTGAGACTTTTTATGTGATTTGCTATTATTTTTACAAGTTTTTACTACACAGGAAGGCATAATTCTATTTTTTTTATTGATGATAATTAGACGGCGACTCGTGATGTACTAGGAGCGATGAGAATGGTTTTAGTGTAGGTGTGTGCGTGAGCCTGTGTGTTTACTTGCAGGAGCATGGTTTTGTGGCTTCACTTTTGATGTACGGCGTGATCTGTCTTCCTTTTTTTGTTGGTCTGAGATTGTAGGAAAAATAAATCTCATGTTCACACATAACAACAAGTCATTCACAATAGGAGTATATGTTGTACGGAATGGAGGGCCACCCTTATTGGGCAGAGATTTTATTTCTCGTTTTAACTTGCAAAATATATGTTCTGTGAATAGCTGCAACGATTTTTTATCAGGTAATTCTTCTAAATACCCACAGTTGTTTGGAAATAAATTAGGTTGTTTTAAGGGCGTCAAGGTAGATTTACCATTAAAACCAGACGCAAAGCCAATTTTTTTTAAGGCAAGACCGTTACCTTTTGCTCTTCGGGAAAGCGTTGAAAAAGAACATAAGCGTCTTGTAGGTTTAGGTGTGTTAGTACTAGTGAAATACGCAGAGTATGCAAATCCAGAGTACCTGTTTTAAAGCGAGATCTATACGCCTCTGTGCCGACTACTCCGTAACTATCAATAAGCAGTTACTAGTCGATAAATATCCATTACCTAGGTATGACGAGCTGTTTACTAAATTACATGGCGGCAAGTATTTCAGTAAATTAAGAAAGAAAATAAAGACCTTTCGCATGCATATAATCAATTGTGTCTTTATGAAAAGTCACAAATGCTCACTTGCATAAACACACATAAAGGGTTATATAAGTATACTCGCTTAGTGTTTGGCCTGGCTAGTGCGCCAGCCATTTTTCAGCGTAACATGGAAGCGCTTCTATCTGGACTAGATGGTACTCTTTTATTTCTTGATGATATTTTAGTGTGCGGGGTGGACAAAGATCAGATGATGACTAGGTTAAATGAGGTTTTCCGTCGGTTACAAGAAGCGGGTCTAGTTTTAAACATAGACAAATGCACCTTCTTCCAAGAATCCGTTTCCTACTTGGGGTTTGTCATTGACCGTAATGGTATACATAAATCGAATCAACATAATCATTGAGTATTACTATTTATCGATACTCAACTATGATGATGATGACTGACGTGTGTGATAGTGGGAAAAAAACAGTGCCCTGCACCTCTATACTACGACTTATTAATGCCATCATTTTTCCAGTGTTAGTGAAAGACGGAGCTATACAAGGCCGCCAGCACCATCCTGTTTTCGCTGTGGAATAATGATGGCGTTAATACTTCATAGTCAGCCCCCTGGCGCCTGTGTGCACCGCACACTTTATTTTGTGCACCCGAAGTGGTAGCACTTCATTAGTGCTCATTAGAAAAAAAAACTATTGTTTTCAAAGTGTTCTTTTTCTCGAAAATTTATTGTTTATGTTATTTTTGTGCCATGAATATTCAAAAAGAAGATATGTACCTACGACATTTTTATCTAAGTGAAATATATGACGATGATTGTCGGAAGAAATCATGCCAACTGGGAGGGAACTTTACCTTAGCCGCGTGAACCAATAAAGATAAGTATATGAAAACAATGTGGCAAGGAATTATTCCTCCCATGGGAAATGTTGCGACATCCATGCGGGCGAAGCCGCGGGTTAAACCTCGTAATATTATAAATGCGAAAGTGAGTTTGTTTGTTACGCTTTCACGCTAAAACGGCTGAACGGATTTGGATGAAAGGACCCAAGGTCCTATACAAGCATACCCTTACTAAAACGATCACGCTCCAAAGCTGCACATGGTGCATTTAAAAGTACTTTTTGACCTACATTTTGAAGGAATTCCTCCTGTTTCAGATAAGTAGGAGTTTTTTGTATAATCGGTAACAAAAACAATCTTTTGCCCGGCACTTTTGATCCGTTACTTCTAAAAAAACTATTGATTGCGCATCATTTTGTGTCAGGCGTTTTTATACATAATTAATTGTTCAGTAACGAATTTCGATTTAAGTAACAATTGGCGTAACCTAGTAGGGCTTGACTAGATTTAGCAACATAAATAACAACATGATGTGGCATAACTCGCCACTAGGTTCGGCAGCGGCTGGGACCAGCTTAAAATGTACCAAGACTGGGAGAGGCAGAATGAAATCAAACTAGGTATGCTATGAAAATCAAATGATCCTATTAGATACACCTCTATCGTAAGGCACGTCTCTGGTGGAGAGGCTTGACTTAGAATAGTTAAAAACATCTGGAGTGGGTATATTGCTAGTAACTTATCGAATAATTCCATCCACATACCGATCAGTGTAAAGGAAAGTAAATCAAATCTCTCACAAACAGCGTAGGTACGTCTTTTTACAAGCTTTTTATTGGCTTGCTCTGTTCGTATGTTTCCGGTTACTCCTTTTGTCATCAATTTTTCAAGCACTTCCTGGCATCCGATTGAGCTGAAACTTGGCATACTTATACAACTACCGAGATATTTTGAAAAAATGATACCACGGTGCTGGTTTGATGATGGAGCCGGAAGTTGGGCATAGGAATTCCTCAATCAAACAAGATAGCACCATCGTGTTTGGAATCATTGGTTACGTATTAACAAGTACTTCGACACTGGGTGGTGTTCAAGGTCTGATGATGAAGCCGGAAGGTGGCTATATGTGTTTCTAGTTACTCCAATTGTCATTCATTTTTCAAGCACTTCCTGGCATCCGATTGAGCTGAAACTTGGCATACACATACAACTACCGAGACATTTTGAAAAAATGATACCATGGAGCTGGTCTGATGATGGAGCCGGAAGTTATATACTATAGGAACTAGGTTATATAGTATAGGAACTACTCAATCAAACAAGATAGCACCATGTTATTAAGACTCCTTGGCTATGTATTAACAAGTGCTTTGACACTAGGTGGTGTTCAGGGTCCGATGATGGAGCCGGAAGGTGCCCATGGGAACTCCTCAATCAAACAAGATAGCACCATCGTGTTTGGACTCGCTGGTTATGTATTGACAAGTGCTTTAAAACTAGGTGGTGTTCAGGGCCTGATGATGGAGCCGGAAGGTGGCCATAGGAACTCCTAAATCAAACAAGACAGCACCATCGTGTTTGGACTCATTGGTCATGTATTAACAATGCTTTGACACCAGAGGGCTAATTCTCTTACCTTAAAAACGTTCACATTCAAGTCGCACTCTGTCAAACTTGTCAAAAATGTTGGTAAATTGATGGCTTTTTTGACAGATTGCGAATGAGGTGCGAATGTGAACCTTCTTAAAAAGAAGGGAATTGCCCCACAAGTGGTGTTCAGGGCCTGATGATGGAGCCGGCAGGTGGCCATGGGAAAACCTAATTCGTTGGCTTTGTGATAGAACAGATATTTAAAACAATCCTAATGCTAAAAAGTAGAAAATAAAATATAAGTAAAAGCCTTTTTGAAAAAAGCTTTTAACTAAAAAGTACTAAATAAAGCTTACGTAAACATAGAACTTTAATATTTTCTTAAAAGCTTGAGGCGTTAATGTCTTTCTTAACTAGAAGATAAGCCTCAAGGTTTTAAGAAAATATTAAAGTTCTATGTTTACGTAAGCTTTATTTAGTTAATTAAAAGCTTGTTTTCAAAAAGGTTTTTACGTATATTTTATTTATTCAATCTTTAAGCATTTATTTAAAAAAAAACCTAAATAAATATAAGCCATGGCCAGGGTCGGTCTGGCCTCAGAGCATACCGGGACTTTTCCCGGTGGGCCGGTCCCTCCGTGGGCCATTTCCCTTCATTTTATTTAGAGCAAAGCCGTGATTAGTGGGATAATTATTATTTTATTTCGAACTTCTTAAAATTCCGGTAGTTTTTAGGGTACCAGACCGACGCTAGCCATGGCAGTGAAGAGATGCGTGGATCAGCACTATTTAGCCATTTTGAAGGAGACTGAATGATCCAACACATAATGTTGTTTTCCATCAAGATGCTTTGCAGTTGCACGGATAATTCACTGAAAGCACGTCTGTCGTCTCTAAATACATTGCACGCGTAAAACACATTTGATTCACCGAAACAGTGATGTACGATTTCAATCATCAGAGCACCGCAATGTTGTATCCAATTACATTTCACCGATAAAGTGACACGTATCGTAAGTCCAGAAGGAAAACCAAAATCGTCAATGAGATATCGCTTTCAAGAATATGTATATCGAGCTTAAAGTGCAAAAAATGTGCGGCTAAGTGTTTATTAAACAATAAATAACCAAACAAACAATAACACACCAAAGAGCTCAACGTTTGAACGTAACAGTAGGTTTCTATGGCGACGAGTGACATAAGTGAGTGAATGAGCGAGTGACAACTAATATCAGTGTTTTCAGACAGATATTTTTTTTTACCCAAAAATCAAGAATCACAACAAGAATCTGCTTCGGAAAAAAGACTATACCTACAAAAGAACTTATTAACCGATTCATTGCCAATGACGCCCCAGGCGCGTCATAAGCAAATATCACGGGAGGCCCTTGACGCACCTGAGGCGTCACATCGAACTTATTTAAAAACAGATTTAAAAACATTGAGATAAAGAGAACTACCACTAATTTAGAATTCATATTTTATAAGTCAGGGATAGCAAACCTTTGGTAACAGTTTACAAACTTATACAGGGTGGAAGGGACACGGACGCGAAAACGGTTACCACCCCGTATATAAAATTTGAACAATTGTTTTTTCAATGTATAGCCATTTTCGGTTTATATTTATATTTTTTTTGTTATCTTTATTATTGTCGTTTTCGATAATTAATTCACGTATCTTACGAATTTACGCTTCTTTGAAATATGCAAAATCGATTGACTACATTCAGGAAAAATTTCGTCTGCTTGCTGATTATCTTGAAATACGTTGTACGTATTGTTTATCACAAACAAATAACCTAATAATAGTCGTTATTCACGTACGTTGATTATCACAAACAAATAACCTAATACTATTACATTTACAAAAATGTTGGCGACCACTGGAACAACTTAAATAAATAAATACTACCTTGTGAGGCCATATTTCCTTTGAATACCAACGTATTCGAATAGAAGCACACAAATAACTTTTTCTCTTAGCAGATTGACGCAAGCTAACAGCGAAATACGCATAAAACATCACAGGGGGCCAATGCCGCTCTAGGTGCGTCATCCTTGATGTGGGCCCATGACGCGCCTGGCACGTCATAGTCCAATGTTCGGGGCCTGGCTAAAGTATGCATGAAAATGATGTTGGAAATGAGTCGGATAATCTATTCTATAACACTACCTATGTATATATCATGTTGCATCTTGTTCTATACATAGTGCTCTAAGTGCCGAATTCACAATACCTTAAACTGTATGTGATTTTTATTTCTGTATGTTTTAGTGCGTTAATGATCAATATCAATAAATAAATAACTAATATGGTGGCCTCCATGGTTATCTCCTCTATCTCAAAAATAAGGTATACTCCTACCACTAATCTGATCACATTGACCGAATGAACGAAATGAACTCCCAACAAACATTTACGAGGTTGAGTAGACGTTTTGGTGGCAACTTAATGTTATTTAGTATAATCGTATAAATGTCATAAGGACGTTTACTCGACGGCATTAGGGCCCATTTTATTCAACTTAAGTTGCTAAGAGTTTCGTGTAACAGTCATATAAATACCTACTTAGTCGCATAGTAGTCATATACACGTCGGCGATTTGACTAAATATCATGTAATGATAGCTGTCGCGGCGTGTATTCGACTTCGGGTCGAGTTATGGTACACAATATGACTTTTATATAATGCAATCGTTGTGTTATTGTCATTTAAAGATGATGCTCATATTGAACGAAATTATATTGTAACAGATTATATCACGTTAATTTAATATGGCGGTGTTTTTGACAGCTGAGTTAAAATTGCATTTTTTCTTTGTTATTTGAGGTGATAAAACCATTTCATCAGTTGTAAACCATTGTGCAATCAAGTTTACTGATTAATGTGAGGAAGGTTTGGAACAAATTTTTTATGCGCTTTTAAAACTCTAACGTTTTCACATATTTTATTAATAATTTTATTAAGTGACTGCGTTATATGACAACTACATAACTTCCCGACCTATAAACTGCGTGTTCATTGTAAATGTTTACGCCATTACAGTTGATTTAGGGATCAGTAATAAAATTACAAACGCTTAGCTAACTTAGTTCAAAGAATTTATATTAAAAAAATAGAATATTTGTTTGCGTGACTTATAACTTAGTTAACTCCTCTCAGGTTCCTTGCTGGAACGCGTAATTCTTTTAGGGCCCGCTGCTCACCCGACATCGCGCCCCAGAGGCCCGCCGCGTGTCAGCGGCTCCGGATAAAACCTCAATATCTTGAGTTATACTTATCGCAGCTCGATAACGTAAAGTGGTTTGGATTCTTGAATAAACAGACCACATACTTATCTATATACGGTGAACGGATGAATACAATAGGATTTACAATAATACAATATTATCGTAAAGTGCGTGGTAGTTTATTTGTTCTTATGTTTTGACGATTTCTGTTAAAAATACTGTTTCTATTGTTATAAAATTTTGCAGGCAGTATTATGAATAGATAACGAATCTAAAAAAAATAACAGTTTGAGATAATAACAGAAAATAAAAAACAAAATTATTACGTAACTAGAGGTCATCTTGACCTTGATTTCAAGGACCGTGTTTTGACGACAAAATGTTGTTATTATGTCGTTATAGTAGTGAAAATCACTTACAAATTGATTCAATTACACTAATTAATATTTTATAGTAGCTTCCCACGCTGTAAACATCATAAAACAAACACTATTCACATAATCACCACCACACTCAGTACTTCCACGGCATTTTTTTGATACGCTAATTTTGCACACTCAACTTATATGTATATTTTGGTAATATTATTATCACACACGATGTATAAATTATTATTAATTTGATTTAATATCACTTCACGACGATTACGGCAGTAAAAACACGAAATAATTATTAAAATATGCACGGAGACCGTCCGCGTACACCCGCGCAGGCGCTCTGACAGATGACACTGTCAAACGTCAATTTTTATTTTTTAAATATTATTTTTTTGTGGTGTTCCATGCACAGATTAAGCATTTAGTAGATTAATTTGACGTGAATATCATCCAACTCTAGAATGCCACTGCCCATAGACACTATTAACCCGTATTTCAGTAGAAATAGAGATCTAAGTTGCGTGGCATCGACTGATGCATTTTATGCATCAGTGGGGCTTGAAGGATATTTCCGATTGATGCATCGCGTGCATCATTAGGACTCAAGCGGTTAAGTCTAAATAATATTTTTGTTTTAGGTAAACCCCACAATGATCTCAAATTATGCGGATGTTGAAGTTTTTATCAAAGATGGACCTCATTGAAATGATACGCGCACATTTGAAATGGAAAACATGAAATGTTAATTACGTTCCTGGGATAATTAAAAAAATTAAAGAATTTTTTCTTTCAACTACATAGTAATGTCATGGGGTCCCAACTCGAACAAATTATAATTAGTCTTGAAAAAAAATCATAGATGGCAGCATAATGTAACAATTTTGAAATTAACAATTACTAAAAAGCGTTATACGGCAAATTTTGGCTATAGTAATATTAGTAAAAATCAAAACATCTTTGTTTAATGCTGATTTATGTATTTACACTCATAAATCTCATATTTTCAACAAAAAACTTAAATTAAGCCTTTTACTTCAATTCGAATCCTTAGAATGATAAAGTAGCTATCTGTTAATCATTTGGTTGAGAGCTCTTTGCAATAGATGGCGTTTTACTAAAGTGATGACAGGTCACTTTAAACTTGAAACGTTTAGTCGTTTCATTAAGAAAAATCAGACAACATTTTTTTTTATCTAGTACTTTACGTAGAAATATAAGAATTGAACGCCTAGGAAGAAAAAAACGTAAAAACAGGAACAAAAAATCCTGGAGTCTTGCCTTGTACAGTCACGGACTTTAATTGATGAGCCACGTAGCACTGTTCGTATTTTAGCCGTGTAATGCAAATCTGGTTTATTCGGTTCCCGACACGCAAAGTTATATGTCTTCATATTAGAAGAAGAAAATTATATTTCATATCTTTGCCGGTTGGCTAACGTGAGAGCCAGAACTACAAACTTGACAACAGAGTGACAACCAAAGTCAACCAATTGCAGGTCTAGCTACAGTAACCTAGCAACGACAAACAATCGTTGCTAGGTTAACGTTAGCGTACGGACAAATAAGTTATTTCGACAAATCGAAAGTAACGTCTCTGACATCGATATTTTAACTGTCATTGTCTTCAGTTAAGTTTTCATAATTATCGAGTTAATGAGCTATGATTCAAAGGAGGTCGTAATCTTAATGCAACATTGTATTTATTTTTATCATTGAGAACTTATTAGTCAACCTCTATGGTTAAGACTATTTCCGATTACAAGTAATTTATTTGTCATCTTGTTTACGACCGTGCGTTTTGAGTTCGTGTTTAATCGTGTAATCTCGTGAATGTATGAAACTGCAAAATTGAAAAGTTTGAAGGTGGCTCATCAATTAATGTCCGTGACTGTACCTAGGCAAGACTCCTGGATGGCGTTTTAAAACTACGGTCTCTGGCAATTAGTGAGTCGATGATGCTGCCATCTGTTAAAAAAATGGGGAAAAAAAATAGCCAGCTCAATTGCCAGACTTAGGGTGGTGTCATTTCTTTGTATGGGATTGGGTATCTGTACGTAGTATTATAATATCTGTGTAGTATTATAATATCTGTGGTAATGTTATCATTAATCACTACAAAACCGATCTCAAAGGACGTATTTTTTGCTTAGAACTAAAACAGTGCAGTAAAGTTGTATGAAATTTCATTTCAAATTTCATACAACTTTACTGCACTGTTTTTAGGGTTCCATACCAAAAGGGTAAAACGGGACCCTGTTACTAAGGCTCGTCTCTCCGGCTCTGCTTCAGTTGAGTAGAGTTGAGTTGTCTTGAGTTGACCTGACTTGACCTGACTAGACCTGACTAGACCTGACTTGACCTGACTTGACCTGACTTGAGTTGAGTAAATTGGTAGTTGAAAGAAAAGTAGATTACGCACCTTGCTAAAAGTGAGTTATTGATGCACGAGGGTTATGTTGGTTCCCGAGCGTATGCGAGAGCACTAAATTAACACGAGTGCATCAATAACTCACTTGGCGCTCGATGCAGCAATCTACTATTACTACCTTTTTTACGCACCTTGCTAAAAGTGAGTTATTGATGCACGAGGGTTATGTTGGTGCCCGAGCGTATGCTAGGGCACTAAATTAACACGAGTGCATCAATAACTCACTTGGTGCTCGATGCAGCAATCTACTATTACTGCCTTTTTTTATTACCTCCTTCATATAGATTTATTTTGCTTTAATGCAACTTGTGTAATATTAAAACCAATAGCCCACTTTTTTAATAGTCTCTGAAGTCATCATTGTTGGTTGAAGTGTCTTCTTTATCAACATTATCTTCATTTTCGGATGACTTCAAGTTCGAAAAATCAACAAGAGTCCTGAACTTTGGAAAATGAACTGCGGGGCACACTTGTAGTATTTTGGTTAAATTGATTAGTTAAATTTGCATTTAAATGTGATACGGAACCTTTCTTATTTTCCTCACTCTCAGCTTGAGCTCTATTACTTTGTATTAAAGTATGCGAAAATTGTATACAAGGTTATTATAAACCTTTAATATGAGTATTAATTAAGTAGCGGTCGTATTATCATGTTTGTGATACTTTAGGATGTATACAGGTCGCACTCGTAATACTTATTCGACTTATATATAATGGTAACAAATACTACGTGTAAATAATTATTATCCGTTTAGCAGATGTTTAAAAGGTAATTATATGACAAAATGTACAGTTTTATGACGTTTATACTACGAAAACGTTTAGAGGACGAAAAGTTGTATAAGTAAGTTTTATAAATGTCGAAATAACGTCATATGACATTATTATACGACAAAAAATGTTTATGACTATTCGGACATATAATACACCAGTACATGACTTAGAGTTAAAATAATGACTATAAAATAACTTTAAAGAGACTTAAGGTCATATAAAAGTTTGATTATATGACAAAAATGTTTGTTGAGCTGTAATCTTTCACTTATCGTCGCCATTAAATCGAAAATGTAACCGGAACTACAAATAATATTTATTTTTATTCAATTTTAAACATAGGCTTTGATTGACTCTAGACTATTATCTTCAATCTAGTTTGAATAAATGAAGGGTACTTAAAACTATAAATTGGCTGGAATCGATTAGCGCGTATATGGTATCCAGAAGAGCATTCAATCAGCTGAGCATCGCGCTTAAAATAGGTAGAGGATTAATAGATGCCCCTGATCTCCACAATGAGCTGGTTCGATTATTCGTTCCCAGTAACTACCTCAGCGGTCGTAGTCATCGTCTACTAGCCGTGCCCGTGTGCCGCACTGTGGCTCGCGCATCATCCCCTATCCCTCGCGTCCTGTCTGCCATCAATACCGTCGTGGATGCCTTCCCTGACTGTGATATCTTTGCGGGCGAGTTTCGTACTGTTAAATGTGTATGTTTAAGTTTTTGTGAAAATTTATAGTTTGTTTCCTTTTGTTTTGTTATCTATATCGTATCTGTTTTGTTCGTATTTGTATATTTGTGTTATATGTATATTACCTATGTCTATGTTAATGTAAGTGGTCTAAAACCGTGTTAACATAATAAATAAATAAATAAATGGTCATTGTCATTTGGCACAGGGGTAGACCTTGACCTAGAATAGGACATAGGATACTTTATATCCCGATATTCCCACGGGATCGAGACTTAAGCGGGTGAATACGCGGGGCGCAACTAGTGATTGATAAATAAATAAACAATAACGGCTCATAGATAGCGTTGAACAGCAACGAGAGCAAGACTTAAGTAGTAGATACTGACAGCCTCATGTCCACGCACGGAGACGAGCGGCTCGTCGCACACCTGCACGGTGAGTGTGGGCTCGTGATGGCACCGCAGCAGGTCCCACAGGCACAACCGCCCGTCGTACTGCGCCAGCAGCAACAGCGACAACCTGCCGGCGCCGGCGCAAAATAGGTAAGTGTAGAGCGGAGCACGCGGCGAGGGAAAAGGGAGTTTAGGGGTGGCAGGGGGCGGCACCTCGTGGGGCTCCAGGTTCCGTCGCAGATACGGTGGCGACCGGACGGCGTCCACAAGATGGCCGACTCACGGCAGTCTTCGCTCCACACGCGCGCCGTCCAGTCACCCACAGTCAGGAAGTTCTTCAGGAAGCCAGGGTTTCGCTCCACGCGCCAGACGGTACCCAGGTGAGCGCTGTACTGCAAGTTATAATGCAATTATGTTGGTATGTATGAATGTACCAGTGCCGAGACTTGAGATTTCATTGGGGGCCAGCCGAAGTAGAAATTGTAGTTCCACTATACTTTAAGACAAACGCGTGCAAAGCTTAAATTCATTTTTTGGTCCTTTTAGAGATGTCTTCGCTTTCACAATGCGCAAACGTAGCTATCTTTGTTCTAGAGCGCAGTATTGGGAGGCCTTTGCCCAGGAGTGGGAAAGAGCGTAGGCTAGAAAAAAAAAATTGCAGTAGTTTGTTGTCAGTACTTTTCGAGGTCACCTTTACATTAAGTTTATTTTAATTATTCTTCATTACATAGCCATTACTATACTTTAATAAAATGTAGATACGTAAAAAAATCAAGTAATAAAAACTAAAACCCAACTACGACTTAAAAGGTATAAACAAGACACCACAGACAGACAAATTAAAAATCCGGAGTCACACGTGTTAGGGCATAAATCGAACAGATTACGTGTGACTCCGGATTTTTAATTTGTCTGTCTGTGGTGTCTTGTTTATACCTTTTAAGTCGTAGTTGGGTTTTAGTTTTTTTTTAATTCTTTTGGGGTTATAATATATATATTTTTGAAATGTGCTCATTAAGCCCTTTCATTTGATACCCAACATGGTACGATTAAACCATGAGGGCGCCATTTTTAATTTAATGTGACTTTACATAGCCTATAACCAGCGGATAATCACGACGCTTCTAACGATACCTCATTTGTCAAATTGTGATAAGTGGTTTGGATTATAGGAGGGAACAGATGAACATACATACATACATACATACCGGTCAAAATCATAACCCTCCTTTTTTCTTCGCCGTATTCGGGCCGTATATTAAAGAAAACAGCTGAAGGAACGGTCTTAGAATAAGTCGTCGAAAAGTACTTGGATGGACTTCCCCGACAGTTTACAAACTTTTTTTCGTAGGCCTAAAAATGTTCCTCCTAGACACGAAAGATTAGATGTACAGGGTGTTAGGGTAAACACCTTCCTTGAAACCAGTGGTTTGGTGTCATTTATAGAACGTAAAATCAATGGAAAATTAGGACTTTCTTTTAAATTACTTTTTCAGTTTTTTCCACTAGTATTTCACCCTTTCACCTATGCGCTAGGGCAACGAACTTGCATCTCAACACGGGTGGGGGGCGTGGGACGTGACCTGACCGGCCGTAAGCGCGACCCCTCTGTCAGCCAGTCAGCTGTTTCGCTAGAGAGCACGGTGTCGCATAGACACTTTTTATAATCTTTTAATGAAAATAACGTTTTTTTTTGTTGTTCATCGGTCATTTATTTTATATTTAAGTCTACCCATGGTTTGAATGACAAGAGTTTTTTTTTTTGTAAGAGATTTTACAACTTTGAAAAACAGCTGAAGAGATTCGGCGCTATAGTAAAAACCGGCCAAGTGCGAGTCGGACTCCCGCACAAAGGGTTCCGTAAGTTTTTTGCCGTTTTATAGATAATGGTCGTACCATTGTCTATAAAACGGAAAAAAATTACGTTTGTTGTATGGGAGCCCCCTTAAATATTTGTTTTATTTTAATTTAATTAAAGTGAATATATAAATAAATATTCTGTGAATATTTCAAGCGTCTACCTGTTGCCGTTATCAATATCGAGCAAAAAATATTTATTTTATTCTGTTTTTTAGTACCTATTTGTTGTTAGAGTGGCAACAGAAATACATCATCTGTGAAAATTTAAACTAACTGTCACGGTTCATGAGATACCTGGTGACAGACGGACAGACAAACAGTGGAGTCTTAGTAGTAGGGCCCCGTTTTACCTTTTGGGTATGGAACCCTAAAAATAATTAAGAGGACTTCCCCGATCAAATTTTTTTTTTCGCTTTCATTTTTTTTCGTCCAATAGGAATGGTCTCCTATAAAGCTCCCTATAGTGGTGATTAGTATATTTCTCGTATTTTAAGATTTATGGTGCCTTTCAAAGGCTATTGACCGTTTTGGACCAAATGCTGCCCAGACATGCATGGGAGTGCTTCCTAATGGTTCCTTGCATCAATTTTATTTATACATAAAAAAATAAAAATTTGTCTTTATTGTTTATTTCTTGTTATTGCCTTTAATGTTTTTCAGGTACCTAAGTACCTACTTTTATTTAATTATTGGGAATCTATAAGCGTCGTTGAGTTTGAACTTGTTGGTTTTATCTGGACAAGTGCTATAGCCTCACATGATGTCCAGGTTCTGATGATGGAGCTGGAGGGTGGTCACGGACACTCCTCAAGTAAACCAGACAGCGCCGTCGTATGTGGTTTCATTGTACGTATTGAAAAGTTCTATTACCCTAGGTGGTGTTCGTATTGACAAGTGCTTTACACAAGGCAGTGTTCAGGGTCTGCTGATGGAGCTGAAAAGTGGCCATAGGAACTCCTCAACCGAACAAGATAGCACCATCGTGTTTGGGCTCGTTGGCTTTGTATTGACAAGTACCTAGTATAGTCCAAGGTTGTATCCAGGGTCTTGTGATGGAGCCGGAAGGTACCCATAGGAACTTCTCAAGCAAACAAGACAGCACCATCGTGTTTGGACTCGTTGGCTTTGTTTGACAAGTACCTAGTATAGCCCAAGGTTGAATCCAGGGTGTTGTGATGGAGCTGGAAGGTGGTCACGGATACTCCTCAACTAAATAAGACATCCCTGTTGTGTTTCGGCCAATTTGAATTTATCTTGAGAAGTAACTTACAGTGAAGGAATTAGTACTAACTAGTGTTTGCGTAATTTTGATTTAAGTAGTGCTTTTTAGTTCTTTATAAGCTTGTTTTTAAAAAGGCTTGATTCAGAAAGCGGTACTTCTGTACACGGCGCTTATCGTTAGGATGTTCCTCTCTCAGGAGCCGTGACCACTGGTAACTTGTACCCTGCTACCGATACAATTAACATTCGAAGAGCGCATCATTTCACGTAATAGACCTGTGAGCTGGCCTCCACGATCGTGTGATCTCACACCTATGGATTACTTTTTTTGGAGATAAACTACAGACGTTGGACCACTTGGAAGCCAACATTTGTTGCGTTATTGCCGATATACGGCCCCAGTTGCTCAAAAAGTGGTCGAAAATTGGACTTCCCGATAACGCTTCATTCAGCCAAAATCATTTTTAAGGACTAATTGCATAAGAATATGTTTTAAATAAAACCAATACCTTGATAATGAAAATTATTTTAAGGTGTTTTATTTCATTTTGAAGTTGTATTACCTCTAAAAAAACACCCTTTATAAGCCTAAGGAACATTAATGCGCTGTGTCCATTCTGGGGAGAACTTGGTCCAACTCCCATAATTATATGGATGGTAGATGTCCTTCCCTTGCAAAATTTAACGGGGTAAGATGATAATATAAAACTTACCATCAGTTTAATGTGTTTTGCATCCGTGTTTTTTTTTTTCATAAAAATAATTATAATGTACGCTTTAGGGTAATAACGTGTGTTTTATATATCGATCCGAATCGAATATCTTATCGTAACATTTTGAGAACCTCAGACTGCCTGCCGTTTCAACGGGGTGAGATCGATACAATTATTTAATTTGATACATTATTTTTTCTTGCATTTATAAAGCGATTTTTTAAGCTATTTAGGTTACTGGATCAGAGGGTATATTGATCAACACACATGACCATGAATACGATTCTAGTCACTTTTAAATCTTAGCCCTTCGGCATTTCATCTTTCCCCTACACATTTTTTTTTCTGAAGACCTATACAGGGTGTTAGGGTAAACACCGTTATCCTTGCAACCAGTGGTTTGGTTTCATTTAGAGACCGTAAAACCAATGGAAAATTGTACCTTTTTTTCTATTTTTTAAATCTACATTTTACCACAAGAGACGCAAGTTCGTTGCCCTATGCGCTAGGGCAACGAACTTGCGTCTCAACACGGGCGGGGGTAGCGATATGTGAGCTGACCGGCCGCGAGCGCGACCCCTCCCTCAGTCAGTCAGCTGATTCGGTAGAGAGCACGATGTCGGATAGAAACTTTTTAAAATCTTTTAATGGAAAAAACGTTTTTTTTTTGTTGTATTCGGTCATTTATTTTTATATTTAAGTCAACTACCCATGGTTTGAGAGTGTTTACCCTTACATCCTGTATTATTAACCTTTTTTACATAAAATATTGTTTTAAAAACAAATTATTTAAAAAACAAGAAACCCGACTGCAAAAACCTATAACCGAAAAGAGAAAAACAAGCATTGAACTTTGTTTTTGTAAGGTATTGCAGGCGGACAAACAAAAGTTACACCATATTTCAGGTTATTGTTTTTATTAATATATGTATATTTATTTATTGGGAATTAACTCATTACTAGCTTTTATTTGATACAAATATTGTTGTAATTTATTTTAAAAAAAACGTTCCCCTTCGTTTTTTTTTTGTATTTGCAAATAAAATATATTAAATAAATATAGCCTATGTGACTCCCACAATTAAGACGAACCTAACAACACCTCATACGTTAAAATCCATCAAGCCGTTTAGGCTACAGAGCGTGCCAAAGAAATAGACATACATACCTAGAAACATACACACAAACATACATACATATACTCTCGGAAAACATTACCCTCCTTCTGGGGCAGTCGGGTAAAAAGATTTCTGTTAACACAATAGAAACAAGTTGACTATTTATTTTACCCAAAACATAATTTTGCATTTGACTTGAATCCCTTTGTTTCACAACAGTTTAAACACTGTTTATCAAAATATTCATGTAATCAAAAATCCATTCCGACTTACCCCCACTCACCTTACGGGATATTTTAACTATTCAAAAATGAAAATTTGCGATTTTTTAATATTTTCTTTGAGTAAAATTTGGTCTCCTCAAAAAATTTAAGATATTTTCCCTCTAGGGCCTGCTTCAACTTTCCTGGCTGTATTTACATAACTAAGGACCTGCCCCAGGCTTTGCACGGATTTTATGACTTGAAAAAACAGACAGAAACAATGTTTTTAATCTAGGCATAATACTTAAATGTAGGTATAGATTATACCCGTCCGTGACAGAAAACTCAGCCCGGTTGACCGAGGACTCCAACTGGCCCTTAATGAAATGTGTGGAAAGATCCTAGTCTAAGTAAAAGATGAGTAACAATACCATCGCAGGTAACTTATCCATTGCCGTTTTTCCCTTTCTGTTGCCATTAATGACGAATCCATTTTCTGTACCGACCATGAATCGCGTCGGAATAGTCGGCTCGTACTCCATCGCGCTAATTCCTTTGGCCGTCACCATGCTCGGCACTTCGAAGTTCGACTTGACCACGTCAATGATCATCTCGTCCGAGGGCTCGTCGAACATGCGCATGTCCCACCACTTGACGACGCCGTCGGGCCCGCCCGAGAAGAACTCCTGGCCGGACTTGGAGTTGATGAAGATGACTTTCCGGACGAGGTCACGATGCGCCACGTGTGGCGGACTGGTGAGGTTGGGTTCGCCGCCCGCCAGGCGCGTGTCCCACGTGGCCACGCTGCCGTTGATGAGCCCGCCCGCCATCACGTGCTTGTCTTTTGGGTTGTACTGCAGGTCCAGCAGCGGACACGGTGGCGTTATAGTCCTGAGAGGCGCGTTTGCGTTTTCTATGTCCCAAACATATGCGGAGAGAGGAGCGCGCGACTGACGGTTGAAGTCGACGTCCACGTACGTGGCGACGTAGAGGCTCCCACCGTCGGGCTGCCAGCACAGAGAGCTGACTGGGCGGACTGGCCCGGGGACGCGGTACACGTTCACCGTACGACAGCTTTTGTGCTCTACGGCAGGCATGTTCAATAATTCTGAATAATATGTCTGGTACATTTCAATTGCGTTATTTTGTAATACGAGGCGTTCCAATCCCTGAAAACGTCAAACAATATTGAGTTGGGTACTGGAGTACAGATGACGTTGAGTATAACAGCGCCACGCTACTGACCGAGGACATCGCCATGACGCAGTGGATGTAACCGTCATCCTTCTCGATTTTCCGGCGGTACCTCTGCGTGGCTTCCGGGTCGGTCACGTTCACACTCTCGGGCCAGCCGCCCTCTGCGTGGTTGGCGCCGTTGTTGGAGTACTCGGCCCTGCAACAGACGGTGATGTTGGACGAGCGCGGAGGGCGCGGGGGGGGTGGGGGTGCTGACGTCGCCGGTAGGTCCCTACCGGATGGTGTTGACTTCGCAGTGGGAGTAGTTGGGCGTGTGCTGCGTGATGCTATGCACGGGGTTACGTAAGATGTAACGGCGCTGCTCCACGTGGTCGGACGCAATGCTGTCGCACATGTCTACCCGCGTCACGCTGAACATCGGCTGGCGACCAAATTGGCTGCGTAGTTTAGCGTATTCTTGTGTTAACGCCATTTTAGGTACTTAGGTTATAAGTATTTATTATGATTAATCAACAACGAACTATCGTAACAACGATTAAGTAAAATTAAAGCAAGTAAGGAAAGAAATACGATAAAATTTTACTGGTTTAAATTACGAGCATAGACGAGCATAGATTATATTTATACTGTAATGACACTTAGAGTGCGCGACCACTGAAATCACGCGGAAAATTGTGGAACTACATTTTTTTTAAAGGAATTTAATGTAATCACATAGACCACAGATATAGATAGACTTAGATAACTGAGGTGAGATGAGGTGAAATAATTCTATTAAAAAAATATTATTTTAATATCTTTATCTCTAAAAATCGCGATGTTACACGTGTCTGTAACAAATACTACTGTGCTAAACTTAATTATATTTCAGATCGCCGTTTGTAAAATTAGAATCAAGACTTCGCTTAACAGGTAAGCTCGTTTGATTCCCAATTATTTATTAAAATTGTCTACTTAGTAAATATAAAATATAACATAGGAAATCAATTCTCAAGAATCGATTTTAGCGATTAACACTAATCGCTAAAATCGATTCTTGAGAATTGATTCATCCTACTCAACAGGATGAACAACACTAATCGCTAAAATTGTCAGAAAAATGATAAAAGCGCCTTTAGTCCAAAACCGAAGCGATATACGATAGTATCAATAGTTTTGATATTCATCATTGGGTAACACAGAACGTCACATTAACCGCTCCAAGTAAAAGTAGCAATGTATTGCGAATATACAGCATGCTTTCGATGACCTTTGATTTCTCAAATTTGGTATAACTGTGGGTATTAGATTAAAAATAATTGATTTAAAAATGAATTACGCATAATTTTATGATTAATAATCATAAAATTATTTACCGATGGAAGGAAACGTTAACTTATTTTTTTCTGCTCACATTTATGCAGTTTTAACAATTTATCAAAGCGCAATTAGGCATTTTTGATTTTTTGACTTACGTCCAACTAGCGCGGCGCATCGATGTAGATTCAGCGCGACAGTGGCCATGTTAAACATTTCATGCTTAAGCCCGGCACGCGAAGTGGGTGCTCTTGCGTTATCTAAGTCTCTATATCTGTGACATAAACACTAGCGCCGCGTCGAAAAGACTTCAGTGGTGGCGCGGACTCTACATAAATCACACAGTCATAATCAGTCTATACTGCTAGGACCACAGAAATATAACTTATATCTATGGCTAGGACAGTACAACTTAGTTTGTGGCTGGGACATAGACGTCCTCTCTTTCTGTAATAATGGATAATGGCACTTATGGCATGGAATTTGTATGTACCGTAATCCGGGGTTACTTTGATCAATATTGGACTTTGAAGGACTTCCTTTTAAATTTTAGGGGTGTAAAAAAAAAAAAAATGTCTTATGATCGGTTCTTTTATTACTCTTGATTATTGTAATCATAAGTGAAAAAACATGAAATCATTTTGAGAAAAACTGTCTTTTCAAAGTTATACGCAAGATAACCCCCTATTTTTATTTCGTGATTACTAAATACAATACCAATACAATTTAAAAAATCGAAATCTGCCAAATATTGACTTTTTTGTCATAAGGTTTGTCGTAAAATGAATCCTAAGCCTGGCGTTCCTGTGAGCGTCGACGGGGTTTCCTGCCCTAGGGATATAGCTGAGGTGTTCAAAAAACAATTCTCTATTAAGAGCCATAGTTCTCTCAGACACCTTCCGCATGTGGGCGGAGCTAAACTCCCTACTCCCCGAATACGTAAAACGCGCGCGGTGGCGCGCTGAACTAAAACGACGATCAAAGAAAATGCACGGGCGCAGACTTGCGCGAATAGGACGTCAATTTTGCCTACGACTCCAGAAAGGAATGGCGGAGATGCAAGACTGATATTTGTATAGATAGATACATAAGTTACGTATAGCTATTTTAAGTTTTTACTGGACATTATTTTTTTGCATGTGTTTGGAAGAAAATATAAGGTGTATCTTTTCATACACGAAATATTTTAAGGGGTCATTGTACTCATCATTATGAACAACTTTCACTATGGTACCAACCCTGAAATCACGAAAAAAAAATCAGCTATTCCCTAGGTACTTTATGTTCGCATAGCTCGTCAAAATGTAGGGAACAGCTGATTTTTCTTTCGCGATTTCAGGGTTGGTCCCTATATTATGGAGTGAGAGTTGTTCATAATGATGAATAAACACGACTACACATCAAGATCTCGCATTGTATAGAATTTCCGTACCTACAACGCGGGGTCAGCTTATACTGGAAATGTGTAGCTTGATGTGTAGCCGTATGTAGGTACAATGACCCCTTTTTAATATTTTCTACCGACATACCTAACTACATACCTACCTATATACCTACCTACACACCTAACTAAATACCTAACTACATACCTACCTACATACCTACCTATATACCTACCTACATACCTAGCTACATACTTACCTACCTACATGTTCTTAGAGTAAACGCTCAAAACTCCAGTACTTACCTACATATCATTTATTTCTGGTGCATTTAGAAATCGAGTTTGACCACCTGTTTTTTCCATTGCATTGCTAAAATTCGCGCATTTCTCACATGTACTAGTAGCTGTATGGGCTTAGTAATGGATTCACGATCATTGAGGTCTGAGTTCGAATCTTAGTCTTTTGTTGTATTTATGTTTATTTATAATCTATTCATTCTTATTATCTATTTTTTATTTTTTTATGAAGTTAAATATTAGTTATTGTATTATTATTTAACTATTTATAGGTATTGGTATTCAGCAGACTTTATTGTAACTAATAATATGATTATTTTAGACTTTATTGCATGTTTTTTTTTTTAATATAACGTAACGTATAAACTCGAGCACGATACAGCCAGTGCGTGTGCGTGTATGAATGATGTCTCAACATTCCACGGAGAACACACAAATATGAACTGTCTTTGTACCTACCTACTACCCAAAAAAATATAACATTGTTGCATTTAGAATACGCGTCATAGTGGCGAACTGTTCCTACCATTCCATTGCTAAAATTCGCGTATAACTAACATGTGCTCGTAGCTGTATGGACTAAGCAATGGATTCGTAATCTATGAGGTCTGGGTTCGAATCCTACATTACTACGCTGTTTTTGTTTCTTTGAAAGCAAACACTTGTTAATAAATAGGGTATTTATATTCAATTCATGCTTATTATTTATTTTTTTATGAAATTAATTGTATTCATTACTTCCAAACAAGTAAAAACTTACAAAAAGTTTTAGTACTGTGTGAGATTTGAAATTTTGAACTCACGGCTCACTGATACACGCACACAGTCATGTAGCTGCTCGCCAATCATCTTGACTTGACTCAGTCACAATATTACGTTGAAATTATGAACTAGAAGAACCACACAATGATGATTCAAGTGTCTCTTGAAAATAGAAGGTCATAAGCATAGAAATAATAGGGGCAGCTCAGACCGCGACGTGAAGCAACGCGCACTTTTGAACAATTATCGAACTTATTTTGTTCACCAAAAGGTATAATTTCAGTGCGAGGGTTGAGTGGGTTGGTTTTAGGGTCAATGCCCCACTTCTTCCGTGTCTGTGTCCGCGCGCCATGATCAAGATGCTAATGTCGTAGGCAAATGGCCGTCTCCGCGAACTTACGCTTTCGTCCGCATCATTCATGACATGACAACCTAAGATGCAGTTCAGTGGTTTCTTCTAGAAATTTAAGCCAAACTAAAAAGTTTATAAATTATGAAACCACTTACTACATAATTATCAGCACACGTAGGTATTTTATTACCTATATTTGTCTGGAATATCATTATTCATGATAAACAACAAATCGGAAAATATTTCTTGCCTTTACTACGTTATTTTTGCTTTCATATTATCACAGCGACTGTATTATGTTTGCAGGAAATACATTGCTTCTTCACCACTACCTAAGTGTGTCGCTAAGTGACTGGACAAGCAATGTAAAAATCACAAAACGATACTTTATAGCGGTTGCATCGCGCGCGTAATACAGAGCTTGCGACAAGCCAGTGATTTCGTGTGAGTACCTGATGAGATAAGGTTTATAATTGATTGTACAGTACGTTCTGATTTATGAAAGTGTGTTCGCGACTTCGTATCTATTGGTTTTACTTTTACTGAATTGCATGTGTATGTAGTGACGTGGATGGTTGTACATAATTATTATAGATTTAGACAATATTTTATGTCACGACTGCCCCGTTGGTCTAGCGGTCGCAAGCGCTACTGCTGAGCATGAGGTCCCGGGTTCGATTCCTGGGTCGGGCAAAGTGTTATTGCGTTTTTAGGGTTCCGTGTGTCGTTGGAAAGGTCGTTCAAAAATATTGCGAGTGTATGAACACTATTTTTGGATTCATGGATCTGTTTGCGAAATATTAAACTTTGAAGTGCTAATTTTTATTAGAGTCAAATGTTGAGGCCCCCCTGCCAGGTAAATGGTTGGTTTTGGATATGTGAAAAAATTCACGGCAGTAGTAGGTATATATTATAACGAAATTAAAAGGAAAACTATCACAGCTAAATAGGCTCTACAAGTTAACGAGTAATAATCTACCAACTTAAATTTGCAGTTGCAAAAACAATGTTGTTCATCTACAATGTTGAGTTTGTTCTTGCAATAAATTCATCTCAACTACGGAACCCTTCATTTTGTGTGGTCCGACACGCACTTGGCCGGTTTTTACATCTGGAATTGCTCAGTAGCAGCCCGGAGTCTGGATTTGTGCCTGGTTGATAGCAATAGGCTCGCCCCTATTACATGGGACTTATCTGGCGAAATGTGAGTGTACTAACTAAAGATACATCTCTGCTTAACCCTTCGGGGAATACAGGCGTGACGTTATGTTAGATTTTATATTTACATTTTTTTTGGTTTACTTACATTGTAAATTGTTAATTTGTATGTAAATTTTGTCAATGTAAATAAAAAAACTATTTTATAAGTAATTCCACATTTTAAAAAAAATTCAACGATATAGCGCCTACGCGCACAATTGAATTGGGCTCTCTGCAGCGAGCTATTCTATAAACGCACATTGATACAATTCGTACGTAAATATTTGCACTAATACACGCAAACGCGCGTAGTCGGTCCATAGCCGGGGCGGAGCAGCGAGCGACACAGCCATCCCGTCTCAATGCTCACGCGCGACTGCCGCCCGCGCCCGCGCAGAGCACCTCTCAACCTCTATCTCTAAGTGGGGTCATTATCTTTGCAAATATTGATTGATTTAAAAACGCTCTTTCAATTTTGTAGTCCTTCAAACCATCAATTTTTCAGTGTAAAAATATTTCCAAACATCAAAGCCGTTTAGAAGTAGTAGGGAATATTAGCCAAAAATAGCGTTTTGGTAAATATTTTTTTAAGGCAAAAGTATTAGTCATACGCAAAAACCCCTTTTCAAAAATGTTGTACGTGAATCTATGACAAACATATATTTTTTTCAGATCTTTTAACCCAGCCGTTAATGAGGAGTAGGCTTTTTAATGTGACCGTTTTACGGTACTAAACCGGACTTAGCGCCTTAAGTCGACACTGGGACCGCCGTGCAGGGTGTTCAATGCTGGCCCTGAGCGCGCGGAGTTGTCCACTGTAGTTCTTGCAAAGGAGATCAGGCACATATTGAGGAAGATGACAAGAGGCAAATCCCCTGGGCATGACGGACTCAGCATTGAGCACCTGCAGCATGCTGGTTCCCACTTACCCCGGGTGCTGGCACTATTATTTAATCTGTGTCTGTGTCATTCACATCTTCCGCCAGAGCTACTGCGAACTCTGGTGGTGCCGGTGGTCAAAAGCAAGACAGGAGACGTATCGGACAAGTCAAACTACAGGCCTATTTCACTCGCCACCGTCATAGCCAAGGTGCTTGACAGCGTGCTTAACTCACATCTAAATAAGCATGTGCAGCTCTGTGATGCCCAGTTTGGATTCCGGCCCGGGCTGTCAACGGAGACTGCTATTGTTAGTTTGAAGCACGCTGTCCGGTATTACACGGATAGAGATACACCTGTCTATGCGGTTTTCCTTGACTTGTCCAGGGCCTTTGACCTTGTCCCATATGATCTTCTTTGGAAAAAGCTAGAAGAGACAGCGCTGCCGCCAGAGTTTGTATTACTCCTCAAGCACTGGTACCTGAATCAAGAGACTCAGGTTCGGTGGGCGGGAGCGCTGTCGGAGCCATGCCGGCCGGAGTGCGGGGTGAGGCAGGGGGGCCTGTCCTCGCCTTTGCTCTTCGGTCTTTATGTTAATGCTCTGATTGAGCGACTCAGCAGCACACGTGTCGGCTGCTACGTGGATGGAATTTGCTTTAACAACATAAGCTACGCAGACGACATGGTGATGCTGGCTCCCTCTATCGGTGCTCTCCGAAAGCTACTCAATGTGTGTGAGTCGTACGCTGCGACTCACGGGTTAATATACAATAACAGTAAGACAGAATTCATGGTCTTTGGGTCTGGCACCAGGTGTCCCACTAATGTCCCTCCTCTCCTAATGAAAGGTCACCCGATTAACAGGGTTTATAAATTTAAATACCTGGGCCATCTGGTTACTCATGACCTAAAAGATGACATGGATCTCGAAAGGGAGCGCAGAGCATTGTCGGTCAGGGCGACTATGCTGGCCCGCAGGTTTTCTCGATGTACAGGTGCAATTAAAATAACCCTTTTTAAGGCATACTGCACAGCACTGTACTCGGGGGCCCTGTGGTTCACATATACCCAAAAGGCCTGCAAAGCTTTGCGTATCCAATAAAATAACGCATTCAGGTTATTGTTGCGATTGCCGCGCTTCTGTAGTGCCTCGGCAATGTTTGCAGACGCAAACATTGCCGAGGCACTATGGTACACGAGGTGTGGGCGCTTGCGAACCGGACCCGTTCTGTTTTAGTAATTAAGTACTAACATAGGTTAAGCTATTTTGTTACTAACACTATAGACCATTGTAGTCTGATTAATAAAGATTAATAATAATAATAATAAGGGGTGTAGTGTATCTCTTTATTAGTTAGGTAAACACTAACTCATGTACGTCAGCAGTGAGGTCGCTGTCACGAATGTCAACTGTCAGTTCACCACGAATGGCGGGAGACAGTTGAAAAGTGAGGCGGTGCCTGCACCAGGCTTAGGGTGGTGTTGAGATGAGTGATTGCAAACCCGTTACCACTCTGTGGTAATATAATCTTATACTCCTTGGTAATTATTGAACGTCCTGTTTAAGAAGAAACTGAACTGTCAGTATTATTTTGTGTCATTGTATCATTTTGTTAAATAAAACCTAATGTTAATTCGGGTATATTCTTTACTACAATTTATTTAACAAAATGGAAAAATATCTACGACCAGAACGTTTCGACGGAGACCCGTCCTCAAGCCAAGATCTGTCCCCTCAGTGGACACATTGGAAAAACACATTCGAAAATTTTCTGACAGCTATAACTACGAACGAGAAAACTATTGCAAAAGAGACTAAATTCCAATTGCTAACTAATCACCTGTCTCCTACAACTTTTGTGAGCATACAAGATTGCACTGACTCCGACATTGCTATAAAGACACTTGATACATTATTCCTGAAGCCACCTAACGAAATATATTCCAGGCACAGATTAGCAAAACGAGCGCAACAACCAGGTGAGACCATTGATCAGTATCTACAAGCCTTGAAACTGCTCTCAAAAGAATGCAATTTTAAACAAGTGACCGCTGAACAAAACGAAAGTGATTTTATTAGAGACGCTTTCATATCCGGACTTTCGTCATCCATAGTACGCCAAAGACTGTTGGAAAATAGCTCTCTCACATTAGACGATGCATTCAAGCAAGCCCGCGCGCTAGAGATGGCACGAATACACAGCGATGATTACCAACAACCTAGTAATAGTACCGTTGTCAATGCGGTTCCCATTAATAATCAGAGAACACAATTCCAAGAACTATGCTATTTCTGTGGATACAAGAGACATGCACGGCAAAGCTGTCCGGCTGCTGGTACAACCTGTCTCAAATGTGGTAAAAGGGGGCATTTTGCAAAAGTGTGCAAAAGTGCAGTGACTGCGCCTCCACAACGGAGTGCTTTTACTAATGCTATAGATGAACCGAACAAAAACATGGAAAATGGTGAGTCGCAGAAATTGTTGTCATGTATCGTGGCTGCTACAACTGATCTCGATAAAGCTATGATACCGATACAAATAAACGGATTATTTGTAGCCAGAGCATTGATTGATAGAGGGAGTACTGCTAGTTTTATAGACAGCCGACTAGTTTGTCAATATAATATACAAAAGAGCTCATGCTACCAAAATGTCAGCATGGCAGCTTCAAATCTAAATACAAAAGTAGATACAATGTGTTCCGTCAGTATCGATCTGCAAGGTCATAGTTTTCAAGTGAACCTATTAATAATGGAGAACTTATGTGCGGATGTCATAATTGGTCATGATATTCTTAAAAGATATAATACATTAGAAATGCATTTCGGCGGATCTAGAGCTCCATTGAAATTATGTGCACTATCTCAAGCCAATGTCGATCCAATCTGTTTATTCCCGAATCTCTTACTAGACTGCAAACCAATGGCTGCTAAGTCACGAAGATACTCAGATAGCGACATGCAATTTATTCGTACTGAAATAAGAAAATTACTAGCTGAAGGGATTATAGAACCTAGCTCGTCACCATGGAGAGCTCAAGTACTTGTAGTTACAAATGAAAATCATAAAAAAAGGATGTGTATAGACTACTCTCAGACAGTAAATAGATACACGCAACTGGACACTTACCCTTTACCAAGTATTGAACAAATCGTCTCTAAGGTAGCCAAACATAATGTCTACAGCAAAATTGACTTAAAAAGTGCGTATTATCAAATTCCGATCCTTGAAACAGAAAAATACAGCATTTGAAGCAGAAGGTAATATATACCAATTTCGAAGAATACCTTTAGGGGTCACCAACGGAGTAGCGGTTTTTCAAAGAAATATCAATAATATAATTGCGAAAGAGGAACTAAAAGGAGTATGCGCATATTTAGATGACATAACAGTCTGTGGAACAACCCAAGCTGACCATGATCAAAAACTACAGCTTTTTCTGATATTGCGAAACGGTTTACACTACACTGAATCTTGGAAAACAGTGAATTTTCATTGAAAGAGATAAGTATTCTAGGATATACTATAAACAGTGGAGTAATTAAACCCGACCCGGATCGTCTACGTCCACTATTAGAGTTCAGACTCGGCATCACTTCGGCGAACATTGGGAATATTTGCTCACTATTCTAAATATGTGCCAAGATTCTCTCATAAAATTCAGTCCCTCGTTTCGCAAGGCACATTCCCTCTCGATTCTAACGCAGTCAACGCTTTTAACGCTCTAAAGCAAGAGATAGCTAGATCAGCAGTAAACGCGATTGATGACAACGTACAATTTGTTGTTAAAACGGACGCTTCAGACTATGCTATCGCGGGAACCCTGTCACAAGAGGGCAGTTTCTCGAGAAGTCTTCACAGTAGCGAGCGGAATCACCCAGCCATAGAGAAGGAGGCTGCGGCTATAGTCGAATGTCTTCGGAAATGGAGACAATTCCTCAACGGTCGAGAGTTTAAACTGATAACTGACCAAAAATCGGTCGCATTCATGTTCAATCAGCAGCATTCGTCAAGAATTAAAAATGACAAAATACAACGTTGGCGATTAGAACTTTTTGAATACAATTTTGATATAGTTTATCGCCCTGGAAAGGAAAATATAGCGGCTGATGCTTTATCAAGAGCCAATGCACCTTTAGTAGCCTCTGCATACAGTTCAAAAATGCACTCAAAGAGCTGCATAAAACCTTGTGTCACCCTGGAGTAACAAGAATGCTTCATTGGGTTCGAAACAAAAATTTAGCTTAAGAGTAACCCTCAACATTCTCGTGTGCGTTTGAGCAGTGGTAGAGAAGTTGTCGTATCTAATCGACATCTAGCTCCTGCTGGCGAAACTGATGAAACTGATTCCAACGATGATGATGAGTTCATCGATGCCGTCGATGGCGATGACCGTAATACAGATGGCCAGCGAGGTACCGAGAATGAAATGGTCCAGCCACAGAACATCACCGCAGAGACTCTACGTCGTTCTGAAAGAGTACGACGTCCGCCTGCTCATTTATCTGACTACGTGGCACAACCTCGCACACAGCTCGGTAGCATGCGCCGGCGGCTGGCCGGCCGGCTTTACGTGTGGCAATCGCAACAAAGCTGGTGGCTATTTTGCCGGCAGGGCCGCCGGCCGCACCGCGAGGCTGCGGTGATCAGTTCGCAATGAACTCAAATATTGATTCACAGCCGCACTTGCTGGCGTCTGCTGGCGGCTCTTACCAGCGGCTCTTTTGGCGGCTTTGCTTGTGGGCAAGCCGCCGGCAGAGCCAGGGCTGTGAGGACCCACCATTAGAAGTGGTTGCAGACTTAAGGTCATACATAGCACACATATCAACTCTGAAGCGGATCGTAAACCGTATCAACTCGAGCCGTTTAATATGCTTTGTATGAAACTCCCTACTGAAAAGTACAGTCATCGGAATCGCAGCGTAAACGATTCGCCTCGGGGCAAGCTCACGAACCGCGGTCAACCAGCGAGCGGTTCCCGCGCTTAAGCCTCTGTGCGGCGGCGGCGTCGCCGCGCATGCGTCTCGTCATCCACCCTTGCCTCTCTCACCCCTCCCGCAGCCTGTTTACAGTGCACTTTTCTATTGTTATTCCTATAAATTGTTCCCTTGGCTAAGCTCGAACCGGTCGCTACACAGGCCGACAGGTTTGAGTTGAACCGTCTTCGAAATTATAGTTTTAACTTTAAGGTTCACACTAGTTTGAAAAAGCACAGTTTGCACTTAACGACTACAAAACTAATTGATGTCTATAAAAAAACTTTTTACAAAAAAAAACAACCGACTTCCGAAACGACTGAAGTTGGTTGTTTTTTTTTTTATAAAGTTTTGGTTTTTTTTTGGTAAATAGCTTTTATTTTTCACTTTTTAGTTGTGGTACCTACCCCACAAAAATTCGAATACCACTACCTGCTATGTAAATAACAGTGAAGGAGACAAATAATAATGTAATCTACATAGACCAAGTGGGAAAAATACGTAATTATTGAAACTAACTCAAAAAGTACGCAAGCAAAGTTAATAAAATTTATATGCGACCACCTCGGAAGCATGACCTACCAAACAAAAAATATAAGTAAAAATCTTTTTAAAAACAAGCTTTTAATTAACTAAAAAGTATTAAATAAAACATACGTACATACAGAACTTTAATATTTTCTTAAAACCTTGAGGTTTATCTTCAAGTTTAATGGAAGCGGGACATTTACGCCTCAAGCATAAATCAAATCAAATCAAATCAAATCATTTATTGCTTTGCAAACACGGGTAAATTTGTACATAGGTGTTGTCATAAAGTAAGTTCTCCATGTTTTGCCGTCAGAAGGGCATGCAAATCATATTCAATTAATAAAAAAATTTAAAATAACATAAGCAATATCAATAAAATCTCATTTTACAAAATAATGTCAAATCATTTGAAATACAATAAATAGAAAAATGTCTTAATAGAACATCAAATTAATGTCGTTGGCTACATTTGGCGTGGGATAACATGGTCAATAAAATAAAATAAAAATTTAAGATGTCAGATTAAATAGGTAACTATAAAGTTTTATCATTTATAAATTCACAAATAGAGTAATAACATTTTTCAATTAACAAGACTGACAGTTTTTTTTTAAAGAGTGGAATGGACTCATTTTTTATTCCATCCGGTATTTTGTTATAGATAACGGGGCACATGCATATAACATGCATGCAACATTTCTAGCCCTAGTCATGAAATTTATTCACCCCCGCCTTTTACTGAATCTTCCAGCCTATCTGACATATGTAGCATCGCAGTGACCGTTGAAGAGGTTTCTAACTTGCTTTGTAAGTTAGATACTACTAAAGCGGCTGGCCCGGATAATATTTCATCCAAATTTCTTGTACGATGTTCAAATTCGATTGCCCTTCCTATCTTGATGCTCTTTAGGAAATCCTTGGATGCTTGTGTTGTACCTGCACTTTGGAAGTCGGCTTTCATAACGCCTATTCATAAAAAAGGAGTCAAAACCGAAATTGGGAACTACAGACCGATATCCAAGCTCTGTATTGTGGCAAAAATCTTTGAAAGGGTCATCTATAACCAGGTGTATAGTGCTCTTCAAAATTCGTTCAGTTCCTTTCAGCATGGTTTTTTGAAGGGAAGGTCTACCGTCACCAACTTAATTCTGCTCAATGATTTTATTACTGTCGCCATGGATAAAGGTAAGCAGGTTGATGTCGTTTATACTGATTATAGTAAAGCTTTTGATCGGATTGACCATCAGATCTTGCTATCAAAGTTATATGGTATGGGAATACGAGGTGACTTACTCAGGTGGTTTTCTTCTTATCTGGAGAACAGGTCTCAAGCAGTAGTATTAAGCAATTATATGTCTGGTTGGGTGCCTGTCCCCAGTGGAGTCCCCCAGGGTTCATTGCTCGGACCATTACTTTTCATTATCTATATAAACGACATCAACTCTTGCTTGATTTCATCAAAACTGTTGTGTTTTGCTGACGATATGAAGATCTATGCCACAATATCATCACATGCGGATGTGATTGCACTTCAGGATGATTTACGTCGTCTGGAGGCTTATTGTCGTGGGAGTAAGCTTGATCTTAACCCCGCTAAATGTTCGGTTCTAACATATTCTCGAAAGCGATCAATTATACCTTCATCGTATATCTTGGGTGATCAAGTACTACCTAGAACGAATTGCATCCGAGATCTGGGAGTATATCACGACTCTAAGCTTACGTTTGAATCTCATGTCAATGCCATAGTTGCTAAAGCATCTAAAGCACTAGGTTTCATCATGCGGCTGTCCAAGTGCTTCACTCAAGCCAAAACTTTAAAAATTCTCTACTGTACTTTTGTAAGAAGCCACTTGGAATACGCGTCTGAAATCTGGAATCCATGTTATCACAAGTACATTGATCGTATAGAGAGCATCCAGAAAAGGTTCATCAAGTATTTATGTTATCATCAGAAAGTGCCCTACCGGTCTGAAGAATATCTCAACATCTGTAAGAAGTATCATATATTACCCCTAATAAATCGGCGAGCAATCTCTGACTGCATTTCATTATTTAAAATTTTCAATAATTCAATTAATAACTCCGATATTCTATCCAAATTTTATTTCAACGTTCCCGGGAGGTCGAAGCGATGGAACGCACCGTTGCGTGTTCCATTTACCTCTACGAATTACAGAAAAAAATCATTTATAGTGCGTGCAAGTAGCAACTTTAATATCATGTGTAAACAGCATGATTTTGATCCATTCATAACAGGTGTGTCCTCGGCCAGAAAGTGCCTGAGCCTTGACTTTTTTAAATAAGATTTTATGTGTTCAGTTTTTATTCTTTTAGTGAATATAAAATGTGAATTTAGTTTAAGCTCCAATGTTATTCTGTTATTTTTTTCTTTTTTCTGGTAGCTGTGTTGTGTAGTTCACACTCTTTCTTTTCGTTCTGTTTCTAGAAGTGATGACTTTTAATTGGCTGTCAGTCTCACATACAGTTTTATTTTTCTGTTAATTTTAGCTGTAAGTCATCCATAGTAAATAAATAAATAAATAAATAAAATAAATAACACTCTTCGATAATAATGCAGTGTTATGACTACTATCACGTAGCATGTTTGTGTACTGCCTTCTAACTGGTCGTGTTCTATTGTCAGACAATTTATTAAAAAGATGCATATTTGATTTTACAAAAACAGCTATTTCGAAAATGTAAAGTGATGGGAAAGTTAGCAGATTTAGGGACTTGAATACAGGTACGCAACTATCTGTTACTTTCATGTTACACATTGCTCTTATGCATCGTTTTTGAGCTTTGAATACCTGTTCTCTCAGACTACAATTTCCCCAGAATATTATGCCGAATCTCAGAATTGTCGCGACTAAACCATGGTAAGCAACTAATCTGGTGGGCATATTCACTTTCTTGGATAGATTAAAAATCACATACGCTGCTGTACTTAATTTTTTACACACTTCTTCTGCGTGTGGTTTCCAGGTTAGTTGGCTATCTATCATTATACCTAAAAATTTTGCAACTTGCACTTGGTCTATTTTTTGTCCATTGTAATTTAAATTTAAAGTTTGCGGGGGTATCCGTTGATAAAAATGCATAACATTAGTCTTAAGTATATTAATCGTTAAATTATTTTGATCAAGCCAGTGTATAATGTCCGTTAAAGTATTATTTATGTCATGTTCATACGTTTTTAGGTCTGTACATTTAATCAAGGCAGTACTATCGTCAGCGAATAAGACCATGGGTTGTTTTATTCGTTGCGGCAAGTCGTTAATATAAATTAAAAATAATAAAGGGCCTAACACAGTGCCCTGTGGTACGCCATACCTAACAAGTATACGCATAATTATACGTATGTTTTATTTAGTACTTTTTAGTTCATTAAAAGCTTGTTATTAAAAAGATTTTTACTTATATTTTATTTTGTGCTTTTTAGCATTTCTTTAAATATCTGTTCTGTCACCAGATATCCAACAAGCCCAACACTCTATAAATCAAATCCATTTTTAGAACGATAATTCGTAATCTTTGTCTTTTGCACACTCCAAATCTACTTGTCCTTTTTTTTGTATTTCCACCATCTGGCTCCATCATCAGACTGAACACCACCTAGTGCCAAAGCACTTGTTAAGGCATGACCAATGAGTCCAAACACGATGGTGCTGTCTTGTTTGACTGAGGAGTTCCCATGGCCACCTTCCTGCTCCATCATCAGACCCTGAACACGACCTATTGTCAAATCACTTGTTAATACAATCATGACCAATGCGTCCAAACATGTTGGTGCTATCTTGTATGATTGAAGTTTTCCCATGGCCACCTTCCGGCTCCATCATCAGACCCTGAATACCACCTAATGTCAAAGCACTTGTCAATACATAACTAATGAGTCCAAACACGATGGTGTTATCTTGTTTGATTATAGGTTTTCCCATGGCCAACCTCCGGCTCCATCATCAGACTCTGGACACCACCTAGTGTAATAGCACTTGTCAATACATAATCAATGAGTCCAAACACGATGGTTCTATCTTGTTTTATTGAGGTTTTCCCATGGCCACCTTCCATTTCCATCATTAGAACCTGAACACCACCTAGTGTCAAAGCACTTGTTAATACATGACCAATGAGTCCAAACACGATGGTGCTATTTTGTTTGATTGAGGTTTTCCCATGGCCACGTTCCGGCTCCATCATCAGACCCCGAACACCACCTAGTGTCAAAGCACTTGTCACTACACAACCAATGAGTCCAAACACAATGGTGCTGTCATGTTTGATTGAGGAATTCCCATGGCCACCTCCCGGCTCTATCATCAGACCTTGAACACCAGCTAGTGTCAAAGCACTTTTTAATACATGACCAATGAGTCGAAACACGACGGTGCTGTCTTGTTTGATTGAGGTTTTCCCATGGGCACCTTGCGGCTCCATTATCAGTCCCTGAACACCACCTAGTGTCAAAGCACTTGTCAATACAAACCAATGATTCCAAACACGATTGTGCTATCTTGTTTGACTGAGGAGTTCCCATGGCCACCTTCCGGCTCCATCATCAGACCCTAAACACTACCTAGTGTCAAAGCACTTGTTAATACATGACCAATGAGTCCAAACACGATGGTGCTATCTTGTTTGATTGAGGTTTTCCCATGGCCACGTTCCGGCTCCATCATCAGATCCTGAACACCACCTAGTGTCAAACCATTTGTTAATACATGAACAATGAATCCAAACACGATAGTGCTATCTTTTTTGGTTGAGGAGTTCCTATGGCCAACTTCCGGCTTTATCATCAGGCCAGCAAAATGGTATCATTTTTTAAAAATGTCTCGGTAATTGTATATTTATGCCAAGTTACAGCACAATCAGAAGCCAGGAAGTGCTTGAAAATTGGATGAAAATTGGAGTAACTAGAAACACATATGGCCACCTTCCGGCTCCATCATCAGACCTTGAACACCACCCAGTGTCAAAGTACTTGTTAATACGTAACCAATGAGTCCAAACGCGATGGTGCTACCTTGTTTGATTGAGGAGTTCCCATGCTCAACTTCCGGCTCCATCATCAGACCACCTCCATGGTATCATTTTTTCAAAATGTCTCGGTAGTTGTATAAGTAAGCTAAGTTTTAGCTCAATCGGATGCCAGGAAGTGCTTGCGCACATCTGGGAGTGGCGCGAGGAGATGAAGCGCCGGGGCGTAACTCCGCTGCCGCGAGAAATCGCGGCACAACGGACAGAGCTCCGGCAGGATCTCATGGCGGCACGGCGTCCTCACCTTCCGCCTGACGCAGGTCCTCACCGGACATGGCAGCTTCGGGAGGTACCTGTGTAGGATTAGGCGGGAGGAAACGCCCGGGTGTCACCACTTTGCGGATTGTCCGCAAGTGGTGTCAAAGGACACGGTGGAGCATACGGTGGAGGTCTGCCCTACTTGGGCGGAGCCCCGCCGTGTCCTCTTGGAGGCGATTGGCGGCGGTGACCTCTCGCGTCCGGGCCTGGTCCAGGCCATGGTACGGAGCGAGAGAGCATGGGAGGCGGTCACCTCCTTCTGCGAAGCAGTGATGCTCGTGAAGGAGGAGGCAGAACGCGCGAGGGAGAGGCAAGGCCTGCGCCCTCATGCCCGTAACCGCCGCCGCTGGAGACACCCTGGGCGTCGGGAATCCCAGGCGGATTCCCGGCCACCATAGGCGCGGGCTTGCGGACGGCGAGCAATGGGTACCTAGCTCGCCGTCCGATAAGGACAGGCCCGGGTCGATGGCGCGTCGTGTTCCACGCGCGCCTCAAAGAGATGTCAGCACACCTGACGGGGTCCGTTAGGACCGATGCCTGCCAGGGTTGCGGAATAGTCCGAAAGGGATACCGGGACCCTGGCAACAGGCAACTGAAGAAACACGGGTGGGTTTTAGTCAGTAAGAGTCTGACACGCCCTTCCGCTCAGCCCAGAGCAGGAGAAGTCGATTCATAATTGGCGGAGTAATCGTGTTATAAATATATTTAAAAAAAACCCTCGGGCGAATTGAGAACCTCCTCCTTTTTGAAGAAGTTGGTTAAAAATAGGTCTGTAAGTAAATAATAGTAGTATTACAAAAGTAAAAAAGGTTTGCTACCTCTGATTTTAATTAGTGATAAAACGCCAATCGACGTTTTATAATATCCCTAAGAGGTGGGGTGGACGCCCATCGGCGTTTGCGACGAAAACCGTCCCGCACTTGGCTGATAAGCGTAATTTTTATCGCCGCAGCGAATGGGTTAAGAACAATATTACCACACAGCAACGTATCTTACTCTGCCAATTATGAATCGATTTTAATGATTCTTTTTGTATTTGGTAGGTCATTTTTGCTTGCGTAGTTTTTGTGTTAGCTTCAATATTACGCATTTTTCACACTTAATTTATGTAGACGATGTTTGACTTGACTTCGTCACTGTTCTAACCATTTAAAACCATACTGTATGCATGTGTGTACTTATAACTATGTGTGTGTGAGAAACGATCCTATGAAATAAGTATGAACGAGTAGCTAATTCGACGGCACGGTTGGCGCAGTGGCTCAGCGATGGACTGCTGCGCAACGTGTCGCGGGTTCGATCCCCGCACGGAACAAATATTTGTATGATCTGCAAGTAGTTGTTCCGGGTCTGGGTGTTAGTGTATGTGAGTTTCTATGTTTGTAAACGTACCCACGATACAGGAAGAAATTCTTAGTGTGGGGCAACGTTTTTAAAAAAAAAAAAAAAAAAAAAAAATTAGTATCGAAATAAACCCATAAGAAGCAACACCTCTTTAAATTAATCTACGTCCTTACAAACAAAACTAAACCGTATCAACAAGGAACATGGTCGAATTTCGAACCGGATAAATAAATCTACCTGGATGGTCTAGTGATCAGTGCGAATACAAAGCGCCGCATTCCTTAGATAAGGAACTCGTTTGCTATGAGTGATTTGTGCACATAACAAGAAAAAGTAATTAACGTGTGTTTTACGAAGTATTACGATTGGATTATCTCTTCAAATACGTGACCTACATTGAACTTTTGGAATAATGACTACTGCAGCGGAACAATTACTAGCGGAGTTAGAAAATGTTGCGTTATTGCTACAAAAGGCGCAAACTAACCTAAAGAAATGTCCAAAACAAAGACTTACAAAGGGATACATTGAAACACGATTGCAATCCATTGAAGAATATTGGAGGAAGTTTACTACGGCGCACCATAACCTATTAAAGGTGGTACCTAAGGAAAAGAAGAATGATATTCCGTATTTTATAAATGAAGACTACTTTGTTCTGGAAGATTTATATTTATGTATGCAGGGTGATTTGAAAGATCTTTTATCGGTTAACCAAAACCCGAGATTAAGTGGCATTGCTTACAATACCGGCACATCTCAAGCTGCCGCAAATACCTACCCACCTTTTCGGGAATCTATGAAGATTGGACTACTTTCAAGGATCTCTTCACATCGTTAGTTCACAACAATTCCACGTTATCCAAGGTTCAAAAACTTCACTACTTGAAGAGTAGCATTACCGGGGAAGCAGAATCATTATTAAAGCACTTACAAATAACAGAAAGTAATTACGATCAAGCTTGGGATTTGTTACGAGATCGGTTTGGTAACCGGCGGATCATAGTGAATTCTCTCATGCGAAAATTAATGATGCAGAAGAAGATTGCTTCTCAAACTGCTTATAATATCAAGACATTGTTAGACACAACAAGTGAGTGCATCAATAGTTTAAGAAATCTAAAAGTGTCGACCGAATCTTGGGATCCATTCCTCATATTTGTAACTGTGCAGAAACTAGATCCCGATTCACACCGGGAATGGGAACAGTTAGCGTATAAAGATAATTTAGAGGAATTACCTAAATGGGAAGAACTCGTGAGGTTCTTACAAACTAAATTTCGCACACTAGAACTGATCGCTCCGCCTTCCAGAGAGAAACCATCAAAAGGTAAAGAATATACAGTCCACGCTTCTACAGCACCTGCTGCTAATCAACCAAGAAGTTGTTTACTTTGCAAGGATACGCTACGCTATGCCATACGCTATGCCATACGCTATGCCATTGCAAGGATTTTACTAAAATGGAACCAACAGAGAGGTGTGAATATGTAAAGAAGCACCAGCTATGTTTCAATTGTCTGGCACCAGGACACTCAGCTAGGAAGTGTCGGTTAAACATGTCCTGCCGCATTTGTCACAAGCGCCACCACTCTCTTGTTCATCAACATGCAAAACCAAGTATCACCAATCAATCGGATAACAAGCAACAACAAAGTGAAGAACAAACCAAACCAAAGGAAACTAGTGAACCAGTTGAGCTTGCGTCGCATTTCACCGCCAGTACATGCACAGCACTATTGGCCACAGCACTTGTGCCAGTTTGTAACGAATCAGGACGAGTGACAGTACTGCGTGCGCTCATTGATCAGGGCTCGCAGGCCACGTTCATTAGTGAAAGAGCTGCCCAGCTGTTGCGACTCAAGAGAATGCCTACTCACGCAACAGTCAATGGGGTTGGCTCGACCACAACTGCCGTTAAACACGCTGCTTATATCGAGCTTCGATCAAGATACGACGACAGTTTCAAGTTAAAGGTGAAGGCTTACATTATGTCAACACGAATCACAACGCAATTACCATCACATACCATTCCAACCAACACCTGGTCTCATTTAGAAGGTCTCATGTTAGCCGACCCTGGCTTTAATACACGAGGCAGAGTTGATCTGCTACTAGGTGTCGAAGTATATGCCTAAATATTAAGAAGCGATATCATCAAAGGTCGACCAGGTTCTCCATGCGCTCAAAACACCAGCCTAGGGTGGATCCTGTTTGGAAATATACATGAAAAAGGAAACACCAATGATTTTATTGTGATGCACCACAGCCTTGACTTAGACAAGATGTTAAAAACGATGTGGGAGTTGGATATTGAAGATAAAACTACACCGACACAAGACGAAAGAAAATGTGAAGAAATTTACCAATCCACTCACTCAAGAACAGAAGATGGACAGTATATTGTCAAACTACCAAGAAAAACAGACAAGTTGTTATCAACACAAGGAGGAACAAGAGAAATTGCTATAAAGAGACTTTATCAATTGGAAAAAAGACTAGAGAAGAATCCTACACTAAAAACAGAATATACAAAGGTCATGGATGAATACATGAATATGAATCACATGGAAGAGATATCACAAGAAGAAATAAATAAAGATAGCGTTTACCTGCCACATCATGCAGTGGTAAAAGAAGACAAGGAAACTACGAAGGTCAGAATAGTTTTTAATGCATCGCAAAAGGGTAACAACAATGTTTCTTTGAATGACGAACTTCTAGTTCGACCCCAGCTACAAACAGATATGAGGAGCCTCATTATGAGATGGCGTACGAAGAAGATTTGTTTTGTGGCTGACATACAACGCATGTACCGCATGGTCTTAGTGACGAAAGAAGACAGGGACCTGCAAAGAATAGTATGGAGGAGTGACCCTAGCCAACCAGTCAAAGACTACAGACTTACTCGCGTCACTTTCGGCACAGCATCTGCTCCACACTTAGCTGTTCGAACTTTACATCAAGTCGCAGATGATGAAGGAATCGTATGCCCTGATGCTGCCAAAATGATCAAAGAAGACTTTTATGTTGATGATCTAATGGCTTCAATGACAATCTGGAAGATGCAATACACACAGCGAAGAGCGTAGAAGCTATACTACATAAGGGAGGCTTCACACTGCAAAAATGGTGCTCAAACGACGCTAACTTCTTAAGACAATTTGAACCTGCGAAACGAACATCGCATGCCAGTCTAGACATCACCATCCATGGCACCATCACAGCTTTAGGTCTTCGATGGAACATGGGCAAAGATGTCTTTCAGTACAGTCTTAACTTACCTTCTATGAACAACACGATAACCAAAACGCACGATTCTTGCCGACGTCCAACGACTATTTGACCCACTTGGTTGGTTAGCTCCAGCTATGCTACCAACAAAGCTATTAATACAAAGACTGTGGTTGCAAGGAATCAGCTGGGATGAAGAAGTAGACACAGATGTCAGACAAGACTGGACGGCGCTGAGAAATAATCTTCAACACGTTAATGAAATTGAAGTACAAAGATGGCTGGGAACTACAATTCATAAGGCAACAAACATAGAAGTTCACGGTTTTTGTGATGCCTCTACCAAAGCTTATGCAGCTGTTGCTTATGTCAGAGTTGTAAAAGATAAGGAAGAAATACAAACACAGATTATAGCTGCAAAGACTCGAGTAGCTCCAGTTAAACCTGTATCTCTCCCGCGACTAGAGTTGTGCGGTGCCCTTCTCTTATCTCGATTGCTCAAACAAATTAAAACAGCAATGAGAATATCGGATGATAAAATATTCGCATGGAGTGACTCCACAATAGTGCTTTCTTGGCTACTTGGAGACCCAACAAGATGGCAAGTTTTTGTAAGAAACCGGGTAGTGGAAATATTGGATAACACAGGATCCAATTGGTTTCATGTACAAACAACCGATAATCCTGCAAATGTTGCATCACGGGGAGAACATATTCTGGAGTTAAAGGAAGATAAGCAATGGTGGAAGGGCTCAAACTGGCTACGACAGAAAACAATAACATTTAATAAACCTGACAACCTAACCACAAGTTTCGAAAAAAGAGAAGTAATACAAACAAATTTAAAATTAGAAGAAGAAAGTCTAGAAAACCAATTTTATCAATTTGATAGTTTGGAAGAAGTTTTAAAATCAATAACTTATTGCAAAAGATTTCTCAAGGGGAAAAGGACGGTACACAAAGATGCAGACATAACTACTCAAGAATTAGATGAAGCACTCAAAATCTGCATTAGAATAACACAAAAGGAAAGGTTCTATGATGAAATTATGAATTTAAGTAAAGGGAAGGAAATAAAAAGGGATAGCAAATTAAAATTCCTGAGACCCTACCTGGATAAAGAAAATATACTTAGGGTGGGCGGCAGATTGAGACATGCAGATATACCTGAAGACTCCAAAAACCCAATAATATTAGACAATCACAGCAATTTATCCATACTTATCGTGAAGGATGCTCATATCAAGTCTTTACATGGTGGAATTCAAATGATGATGGCCTACCTAAGAACTAAATTTTGGTTAATCAAGGCGAAAACTTTAATCAAATCTAGAATCCGCAAATGCTTAATATGCTCCAAACATAGTGCTGCAACAAAAAATCAACTTATGGGTGACTTACCAAAAGTCAGAGTCACTCCAGCCAAACCATTTCTAAACAGTGGGGTGGATTTTGCAGGACCATATCAAGTCTTACCATCCAAAGGCAGAGGAGTAAGAACGAATAAAGCGTATGTTGCAGTGTTCATTTGCATGTCCACCAAAGCCATTCACCTAGAAATGGTCGATCTCACAACCGAATCTTTCATTGGCGCTTTCAAGAGGTTCGTCGCCAGACGGGGAAGATGCTCTCAGATATGGAGTGACCAAGGCAGAAATTTTGTAGGAGCCAATAAGGAACTGGCAGCTGCTTGGAAGGAGGCAAAATTTGAACTCGAAGGTTCAGTGGCAGAGTCACTTGCACTGGATGGAACGCAGTGGCACTTCATACCTGCCTACAGCCCTCATGTCGGTGGTTTGTGGGAAGCGGGCGTAAAATCTATGAAACATCACATGAAAAGAATTCTGACCAATCACCAAACATTCGAAGAAATGAGCACCCTGCTTTGCCAAATCGAGGCATGCTTAAACTCCAGGCCACTAAGCCCAATAGATGATAAAGACACAGACAACATAACACCCTTAACACCAGGCCATTTTTTGATTGGCGAAGCACCAATTAATGTCCCTCAACCTAATCTTAAAGACGTACCAATTAGCCACCTGTCACGCTGGAGGCACATGCAGAAGTTGATTGGAGATTTCTGGCATAAATGGCAAGCAGAATACCTAACCAGCTTACAGCAGAGGCCAAAATGGCTCAAGCGATGCAAGGAGCTTGATATTGGCAACATTGTGCTCATCAAAAATGATCAACTCCTTTCTTGGCAAATGGGCGTTAGGTCGGATTGTTGCTAAGCATCCAGGTGACGATGGTGTTACAAGAGTGTACAGTGTTAAAGGTGGTGACAGTGTAGTTAAGCGAAGCTTTAACAAGTTGTGTCCTTTGCCTATATACATTGATGATTAACATTATAATAAAATTATGTTTGATGTCCCAATGTAACCAAATCAGTTTATATTATTGCCTTTATATAAATGCATGAGTAGTTTCATTAGGGTCTATGACTTGTGCATATACGTTTATAATGAAATCTAAATTAATTAGTTACTTAAGTTTATGATTTATAAAGGTCTTTATAAGCCCTTGGTGGGCGGCATGTTCTAACCATTTAAAACCATACTGTATGCATGTGTTTACTTATAACTATGTGTGTGTGAGAAACGATCCTATGAAATAAGTATGAACGAGTAGCTAATTAGTATCGAAATAAACCCATAAGAAGCAACACCTCTTTAAATTAATCTACGTCCTTACAAACAAAACTAAACCGTATCAACAAGGAACAGTCACTATTATTTACGTACTTTCATACATCTCACGCACGCCGGTTGCAAGTAGTAAACTACGTACGGGAGGCAGCGGTGGCGGCGCTGTTTTCGAGGGCCGGCCGGTCCATTTGATTTTATGCATTAGATCCTGCCGCACCCGCGCCGCCGCCGGCCGCCCGCCGCCCCGCTGCCCGCAAGATTCGAGGCAGAGGCCTGTGCTCGGCCACAAGACGCCGCGACCGTGCCGCCGCCGCGCCGTTCCGCTTGATTAATTAAGTATTATAAGCAGCAGCTGGCGATCAAGCGGAATGGCGCTGCGTCTGAGTTTTGCTCGCCGTATTTGTTTTTTTTTTTTTACCCGACTGATGATGATGACACATGATGACCTCTATGCTGCCGCGCTTGCGATAAGTACAGTAAGAACGTTTTGCATAGATTCGAGTAAACGGCGCGCAAAGTTTTCGTCCACATTTTTACCTTTTCTGACTTGTTCTATGAACTTATTTAAATTCAGATTTTTGAAATATGTAGCCCAAGTAAAGTATTATTATTACAAGCTTTATATTAGCTTGCTCTGTTCGTATGTGTTTCCGGTTACTCCGATTGTCATCCATTTTTCAAACACTTCCTGGCATCCGATTGAGCTAAAACTTGGCATGCTTAAATAACTACCGAGACATTTTGAAAAAAATATACCATGGAGCTGGTCTGATGATGGAGCCGGAAGTTGGCCATAGGAACTCCTCAATCAAACAAGATAGCACCATCGTGTTTGGACTCATTGGCTATGTATTAACAAGTGCTTTGGCACTAAGTGGTGTTCAGGGTCTGATGATGGAGCCAGAAGGTGGCTATGGGAAAATCCTTTTTAGTTCATTAAAAGCTTCTTTTTAAAAGATTTTTACTTATATTTTTTTTATTAATTAATCATTAAATATGTATTTCTTTTACAATACTTTTAAATGACAAAAACTATTTTATATCTAGTATGAGTTCATTAACTTTAACATCAATTGCTTATTATAACCACAGTAAGTATGAAGTTACTGCATTTATGGTTAGTAATTCATATAAATTTAAGGTTGAACTTGGGAATTAAAATTAATAAAATAAGTTGTAGCAATTAACTGGTGTGCGTTACGATTGCTCCGCCAAGTTACCCAAACAAAAAAAAAGTTTGGCCAAAAAATTGTCGAAATTTGTCAATATCGAAGGGAACAAACCAAAAATTTGTCAAAGTAGAAATAAAAAAAGTTATAAAGATTTTAAGTTGGCCGCGCGAACGTAACGTGGAGGATTGCGCGGCCATGGAGATCTCAGCAACTACTTGGGTTAGAGATGTAATACTTTTTGTCCATTGCAGATCAGTCTTCTTCTTCATTTGTCAAAAATTGTCGAAAAAAGAATTATAAGCTCAAGATCAATATTTTACGAAATATTTACCTTAGAAGTTATGGCCGCGCAATCGTGCACTTTGTGTTTCTATAATGTTGATTATTTCTTTAAAACTAGGACTTCATAGAGTAACACTGTTACAAGAAGAAAGGTCTTAATTTGTCAAAGCTAACGAAAGCAATAAATACTACTAAAGTTTAGATAAACATGAAATCAGTCCAAAACAAAAAGTACGTGGCCGCGTGGTCGAAACGTTACTTTGTACGCTGATATCTCATTATATTGGACGACATCTAACTCAATCTGAAAAAGGAGAATGAACGTTTCTGCCTACAATAAATTAGCGTGCTATCTTCTCGTCTCATACGAGTATACCACACTGTGTCAAGACAAAAGTTATTGACCAGTGTGTGTTGCCAGTGATGACCTATGGCACTGAAACGTGGTCCCTCACAATGGGCCTCATTAGAAGGCTGAAAGTCACCCAAAGGGCAATGGAGAGGGCCATGCTCGGGAGTTTCCCTGCGTGATCGAATCAGAAATTAAGAGATCCTTAAGAGAACCAAAGTAAAAGGCAGTGGGCAGGGCACATTGCCCGCAGAACAGATGGCCGATGGAGCCGAAAGGTTCTAGAGTGGCGACCGCGTACCGAAAGACGTAGCGTCCACAAGGTGGACCGATGACCTGGTGAAGGCCGCAGGAATCCGCTGGAAGCGAGCAGCACAGAACCAATTGAAGAGGTGGCGGCGCGTCTGTCGGCTGAAATGCTGATGATGATAAGCAGTTTAACCGACTTCCAAAAAAACACTACAAAGTGAAAAATAACTTAAATTTGGGAATCGGTGTCTTTGGTTCTGAAATTAGGTTTTTTGCACCCGATTTCAGAAATTAAAGTTATTTTTCACTTTGTAGTGTTTTTTCGGAAGTTGGTTGTTTTTTTTTTTGTAAAAAAGGTTATATTTCTCGCTTTTTAGTGGGTCAGTTTGTAATTTATCTAAGTTACACTAGCCTAATGTAAACTGATATTTTTTGTAAAGAAGGTTTTATTTCTCGCTTTTTAGTGGGTCAGTTTGTAATTTATCTAAGTTACACTAGCCTAATATCAACTGCTTTTTTTTGTAAAGAAGGTTTTATTCATCACAGTTTGCAAACTCCATAGTGAAAAAACCGGCCAAGTGCTTGTCGAATCACGCACAATGAAGGGTTCCGTAGTTGGGATGAATTTATCCAACAAACTTAGCATTGTAGTTGAAAAATTTGTTCTCCCATTTAGAATGTAAGTATGCAACGTATTTTGCAACTGCTTTAAGTTGGTCGATTATTACTCGGTAACTTGTGGAGCCTACGTAGCGGTGATAGTTTTACTTTTAATTTCGTTATACATATATACCTACTACTGCCATGATTTTTTTCACATATCCAAAACCAACCATTTAGCTGGCAGGGGGAGGAACACCTACCGCACGGTCTCCCGTGAGGCGGCGAGCCTCCTTGATGGATTACCGCCATGGGATCTGGAGGCGAAAGTCCTCGCGCACATCTGGGAGTGGCGCGAGGAGATGAAGCGCCGGGGCGTAACTCCGCTGCCGCGAGAAATCACGGCACAGCGGACAGAGCTCCGGCAGGATCTCATGGCGGCATGGAGAGTGCGATTGTCGCAACCCAGTGCTGGGCACGCCACAATTGCGGCGATAAGTCCCCTCTTTGAGGAGTGGCTAGAGAGGCGCCACGGCATCCTCACCTTCCGCCTGACGCAGGTCCTCACCGGACACGGTTGCTTCGGGAGGTTCCTGTTTCGAATAAGGCGGGAGGAAACGCCCGGGTGTCACCACTGTGTGGATCGCCCGGAGGACACGGTGGAGCATACGGTGGAGGTCTGCCCTGCTTGGGCGAAGCCCCGCCGTGTCCTCTTGGAGGCGATTGGCGGCGGTGACCTCTCGCGTCCGGCTCTGGTCCAGGCCATGGTACGGAGCGAGAGGGCATGGGAAGCAGTCACCTCCTTCTGCGAAGCAGTAATGCTCGCGAAGGAGGAGGCGGAACGCGTGAGGGAGAGGCAAAGTTTGCGCCCTCACGCCCCTAACCGCCGCCGTTGGAGACGCCTTTGGCGACGGGAATCCCAGGCGGATTCCCGGCCACCATAGGCGCGGGCTTGCGGACGGCGAGCAATGGGTAGCTCGCCGTCCGATTAGGACCAGGCCCGGGTCGATGGCGCGTCGTGTTCCACGCGCGCCTCGTAGAGATGTCAGCACAATTGCCGGGGTCCGCTAGGACCGATGCCTACCAGGGTTGCGGGTTAGTCCGAAAGGGATACCGGGACCTTGGCAACAGGCAACTGAAGGAACACGGGTGGGTTTTAGTCAGTAAAAGTCTGACACGCCCTTCCGCTCCGCCCAGAGCGGGAGAAGTCATTGGATGATATACCAGCCACAAAAAAAAAAAGGGGGGGGAACACTTGACTCTAACAAAAATTAGCACTTTAAAGCTTAATATTTCGCAAACGGATCCCTGAATCTAAAAATGGTTTTGATAAACTCTATTTGTTTTTACAAACATTATTTTTAAAAGACCTTTCCACCAACACCGATTGACGAGAAACAAAAAATCATCGCCACTTTTTTACGAGTAGGCGAGGTACGGTCCGGTTCAAAACGGTTTATTCCCATCTCGGCACCTTCCCATCTCGGCACCCATGAATTTATTTATCTTGTCTACGAAAAATTCCCATTTCGGCACCCTCTCATGAATCATTTTAAGGTACACAAAAAGAAACGGAAACACAGTATCAGTATAGTAAGTAAATCAACTTTATTATTTATTAAATCATTTTTGTTTCTTTTTAAATTACCATTTTCACAGACAAGCCCTTGAATCGCTTTTTAGTTAGAGGATCCATTATCTCTGCCTTGGCAGTAACATAACAAATTTTAAAATATATGAAAAATTCACGGTTCGTAGGAATAATTGTTTTAAAATCTTTCCAGCAATTATGTAAAAACATATTACAAAAATCAACAGTTATTATGTACAATTAGCGTTTAATCAGTATAACCGGGACGTAGGCAAAAGGGCGTCCATACTTTGAGGACTTTCATACTGGTACTAAATGATACGAGTAGGCTTGATTACGCGTTCACTGTACAGCCATAGCAATTAGCTGATGCCCCTTTGCAATTCTTTTATATTTTATTTACTTCGCTCAAATAAATAAAATATAAAATAATTGCAATAACTCGCTGTACATTCATTTTCAGTCTTAATTATCACATAAATCGGAATTGTATATTTTCATACCTACATAATAGGTAAAAATTCTAAATATAAAAAATATTAGTCTTAAAAATATCTGAATTAATAAAATCACCGCAAGTTGTTACTCTTCCTACAAAAAACAAACTAATAAAAAAATATTACACTAATCAACAGTTGTAAATAGACTATTTTTTAATCTTCTATATCACAGAGAAATCAACATTGTACATAATTTTCTTACAATAATAGCAATAATTTTAAACATTACTTATCAAAAATAAATAAAATCACAGTTACTTTGTCGTCGTCCACGAAACAAATATGACAATTATTGCAGACAGTTGTTCTATGCAGCTTTTTAAATTTATCGAACCATTTTCATAATTTGCTACAATTTGGTTGATTTCGGCATGGGACTTTACGTATTTCTCTTTTTTCTTGGAAATAGGAATGTTATACTTGAAAAATTTGATCATTTTAAATGCAAACCACCTTGTATCATGTTTCACGACACTTAAATATTTAATTAAAGTAGGTCTTTTGCCGACACGCCTATTTAATCTCCCATTTCAACCTTCTACGCTATTGGTGGTACGGTGTCTCTCGCCGTAACAACACCATTTAGCCATCCATTTTCTTGCTTCGTTTGGAGGTCCATTTTCCAGCCATTGTTGAACCATGTAATCGTTGAATTTGGTGTAGTTAGGATCATCATAACTGAAAGGAAATAAAAGTAATAAATAAATAAAAAATACGAATGATGTACCTAGCATGTCAAAATTAATAGAGATAAGTGCCAAAATTAAGCATACCTGTCTTCCATAATCAGTATGAATCCCTCTGCTATTGCCGGCTGAGGTAGTAGCGCCAGCGCCACACATTTTTTTACGTGGTTAATAAATAAAGGGATTGCGCTTTCGATTGTTTACGCGCTTTACGTTGTTGATACTATTAGAATGTACTTATTTTGCAAAATGTTCTAATATTTAAGCCCGGCTTTTGAGTTTTTATGAATGGAACGAATCGTGTGTTTGAAGTTCGCGCAAATGCACTAGCCGCGATGTTGACCCGCGTAAAGTGAGTTACAAGTCCGCGAAGCGACTCAATTTGTTATTGTTTTGAAATAATATTTTGAGATCAGTATTTTATTTTTCAATTGAGGTAATGAATTACCTAGTTTTATTATTTAAAATGATGTGATAGTTATTGCGGCTATGTCATTCCTTATGCTTAGTAGTGTTTTTATCATCAAAATGTGAATTTGGAAATTGTGTTCGAAAAGGTATGTAAATACATTGAGTTTTCTGACAGTAAGTAACTCTTTGCTTCACCCTCAGACCAACAAAAAAGGAAAGACAGATCATGCCGTACGTCAAAAGTGAAGCCACCTTTTTATCTATGTGTGTGTAAAAAGGGTTGTCAGTTGTTAAAGTTTTTCCCTATAACTTGGGGAATAATATTTTGGGTAGGCTAATATTGTACGAGTAAGATATTGTTGAGTATGGTATTGTACCTCAATTTTTAGGAAGAATTCCGAAACAAAAACATTTTTTTTTACATTGCAAATTAAATAAAAAAAACAAATTAAGTACAAAGTGCATTTATGAGATCACCTTTTATGCAAGAATTGCTTGTGTTAGGAGACTCGGCCCTTTCACTTAGAATTATCCATTAATTTTCAATTGAGTCATGGGGTCTCAACTCGAACAAATTATAATTAGTCTTGAAAAAAAATCATAGATGGCAGCATAAGTAACAATTTATGAAATTAACAATCACTAAAAAGCGTTATACGACAAATTTTGGCTGAGGTAATATTAGTAAAAATCAAAACATCTTTGTTTAATGCTGATTTATGTATTTACACTCATAAATCTCGGATTTTCAACAAAAAACTTAAATTAAGCCGTTTACTTTAATTCGAACCCTTAGAATGATAAAGTAGCAATCTATAAATCATTTTGTTGAGAGCTCTTTGCAATAGATGGCGTTTTACTCAAGTGATGACAGGGTCACTTTAAACTTGCGTTTATGTCGTTTCATTAAGGAAAATCAAACAATATATTTTTTTAAATCTAGTACTTTACGTAGAAATATAAAAATTGAACACCTAGGAAGAAAAAACGTAAAAAAGGAAGAAAAACATCTAGGAGTTTTGCGTAGTATCTAGGCAAGACTCCTAGATGGCGTTAAAAAAACTACAGTCTCTGGCAATTAGTGAGTCGCTGATGCTGCCATCTGTTAAAAAAATGGAGAACGAAAAATAGCCAGCTGAATAGCCAGACTTAGGGTGGTGTCATTTCTTTGTATGGGATTGGGTATCTGTACGTAGTATTATAATATCTGTGATTGAGTGTTAAAAAAATATATATATATGTGTATAAATAGGTTAGTAAATTAGCTACTATCCATTTATTTTTATTTTCAGTATTACATGGAAATCTAAAATATTAAATGCATAAAAAAACAGACATAAATTACTCGAAGTAAAAAATATCGAATGGGGAAATTTGATATCATATTATGGCAACCCTCGCTCTTTAAATGTCACTGTTTTCGTTCGTTCATTCGTTCAGGTTTTTTGTTCCAAATAACCTAAAATTCATAGTTATCTAAATTAAAAAACGATGTTATTTTAAGTACTTACAAGTGAAAGTGATTCCGTGAGACTTTTTCTGTGATTTAGTATTGTTTTTACACGTTTTCACTACACAGGAAGCCATAATTATATTTGTTTTGGTGATGTTAGCTAGACGACGACTCGTGACGTACTAGGAGCGATGAGCTTGGTTTTAGTGTAGGTGTGTGCGTGAGCTTGTGTGTTTACTTGCAGGAGCTTGGTTTTGTGGCTTCACTTTGGATGTACGGCGTGATCTGTCTTTCCTTTTTTGTTGGTCTGAGGCTTCACCGTAATCAACCCCAAATTACTATAACTCGGAAATATAAACAATTAGGTAGGTATTTTTGTCAGTCGAAGAATATATTGAAATTGGCATTCGATTGTTTAGTATGTATAAAGTTAAGAGTATGACCAAACTTAGGTAGCCTAGCTGGTGCCATGAAAGATATCAAAATTTGTAAGTATAGTGTTGTTTGTATGGCAATTGTAGTTTTGGTAAACCACTAAAAAACAAACCACTTATTAGAATACATCTCATCAAGATCACAAAACACAATAATTTTCGTATCGAAGATATTCTTTGAAATAAAGGCGTTTTGAAATAAAGATTAGAGTTGGCTATTGTCATTATGGTTAAATAAAAAATGTTATATACCCAATGTAATATCTTATTTAACATTTTCAATCGACTTAAAACTTAAATTTAGTTAAAACAACAAATCGATAATTTGGGGCCATCTAGCGGCTTTTGATAGAATAATTTTTATGTGACAAGCGTTGACAAACTTATTATGGTGAAAAGGTCCTGCGAAGCGGTGTGGTTACGCGCATTCGTTAATAGATGGCGCTTACGACAATTCCGTACTGAAGCCTGAAATAATATGTGGAACTCTTCTTCATCCGTAAATCGCTCACTTGTCTGTTTTTTTAAATCGTTAAAAATCTGTCGGCTTGCCCTGGTTTTGAACCCTAGGCACGCCACTGCATGATATGTCACCTAGAGGGCGCCATTTTCAATTTAATGTGTCTTCATATAGCCGATGACCAGCGGACGATCAAGAAGCTTCCAACGATACCTCATTTGTCAAATTGTGATGAGTCTTTTAGAAGATAATATGAGGGAACAGACATAGATAAATACATAGAAACCAGTCCAAATCATATCCCTCCTTTTTGCTTCGCCGTAGTCAGGTAAAAACTAAAACCCAACTACGACAAAGAAGTCAAATAAAGAGATATAAACAAGACATCACGGACAGACAAATTAAAAATCCGGAGTCATACGTAATCTGTTCGAGTTCGGTCGTTATACCAATAACCGAAGAATAAAGGTATTATTCTAAACAAGTTTTATTTAGGGGCGGTCAGTCGCTTCAATTGTTCGTCTAAGGGTCACCTTACAAGAAGTTTGTCAAAAAAAGTGGGAGTAAACGAATTTGGATCCTAAGTAAATCGCAATAAGATTTAATCTCCAGTGCGAACTTTCAAATGAACGTGGAATGGGCTCGTTGGCTATATAGAGCAATGGCGCTAGTTGTACCTACTTCTTTCTATACTCCGTGCTACTATACCAGTCAAAAATCTGTCAAATAAAATGTATGTCATCTTGAGTTTTCAAATATCAACATTGAATTTTATATGTTTATTTAGACTCGGTATTTATTTATTTATCAATCAATAACACTTGTAATATTCGTTTTGGAAGTGGTTTTAGTGTTTATTTCATGTTTTCTATGTCTCAGTTTCTTTTGTGGAATGTGATAAATTACGAAAATATTATTTACAAAAAATAAATAATGTCTCAGCGCAGCTAAAAATTTGAGCGTAGTCCTCTCGTCTCAACAGAGCGACGCCGACTGATTTGTGAAACAAAAATATGCTTGAAGTTCCCGTAATGTGCGACGGAAGCAGTAGCGTGCCTAGGGTTCAAAACCAGGGCAAGCCGACAGATTTTTAACGATTTAAAAAAACAGACAAGTGAGCGATTTAAGGATGAAGAAGAGTTCTACATATTATTTCATGCTTCAGTACGGAATTGTCTGTCTTCAGTACGTAAGCGCCATCTATTAACGAATGCGCGTAACCACACCGCTTCGCAGGACCTTTTCACCATAACAAGTTTGTCAACGCTTGTCACATAAAAATTATTCTATCAAAAGCCGCTAGATGGCCCCAAATTATCGATTTGTTGTTTTAACTAAATTTAAGTTTTAAGTCGATTGAAAATGTTAAATAAGATATTACATTGGGTATATAACATTTTTTATTTAACCATAATGACAATAGCCAACTCTAATCTTTATTTCAAAACGCCTTTATTTCAAAGAATATCTTCGATACGAAAATTATTGTGTTTTGTGATCTTGATGAGATGTATTCTAATAAGTGGTTTGTTTTTTAGTGGTTTACCAAAACTACAATTGCCATAAAAACAACACTATACAAATTTTGATGTCTTTCATGGCACCAACTAGGCTACCTAAGTTTGGTCATACTCTTAACTTTATACATACTAAACAATCGAATGCCAATTTCAATATATTCTTCGACTGACAAAAATACCTACCTAATTGTTTATATTTCCGAGTTATAGTAATTTGGGGTTGATTACGGTGAAGCAAAGAGTTACTTACTGTCAGAAAACTCAATGTATTTATATACCTTTTCGAACACAGTTTCCAAATTCACATTTTGATGATAAAAACACTACTAAGCATAAGGAATGACATAGCCGCAATAACTATCACATCATTTTAAATAATTAAACTAGGTAATTCATTACCTCAATTGAAAAATAAAATACTGATCTCAAAATATTATTTCAAAACAATAACAAATTGAGTCGCTTCGCGGACTTGTAACTCACTTTACGCGGGTCAACATCGCGGCTAGTGCATTTGCGCGAACTTCAAACACACGATTCGTTCCATTCATAAAAACTCAAAAGCCGGGCTTAAATATTAGAACATTTTGCAAAATAAGTACATTCTAATAGTATCGACAACGTACGCATTTTCAATGAAAAAATGAGAGGTCTAGAAGCTGGCTTCTGCACCGTTGCCGCAAGCGTGTGTGAGCGAGAAAGATGCAATGTACTACAGAATTGACTTCTTCATTCATGGATGCGATCTCGCCTAAAGCTATAGTGTTAGAGCGAGATCGCAACTGTGGCAATTTGGCAACGGTGCATTGTTTGTACCTACTTATAGCGCGCGGCTGGTGCAGCGCGAAGTTTTTATGTTATTATTCTTATCAATTCTTGCGACATGAAGGATTGACTTTGAAGTATAGAGTAGTTTTTTTTTTTTTTTAATTGGTTGGCTCAGTTTTGAAGGCAAGCCGGGCTTTTCAGCTTGTATGGCAGTACCACCGCTGGACGGAAGATGGCTTCTTTCACGAACTAAGAACGTCGTAAGTCCTACAAGCTTTGATTCGTAATAAAACCGAAAATAAAAGGAATAAAAAAAAAGCCTACACAATTTTTTTCGCCTTGTTTTAATACATATAATCATCTTATTATTACCATAATAAAAAAAAAAAAAAAAAAAAAATCTTTCTAATTCAGACATATTTAGTCCATAAAATTGTTAGTGGTACAAAACTTAAAAAAAACTATGTTAGTTACATTAAAAAAACTAAAAACTAATTTAAGTATTTGCCGCCCTATAATATATTATAATAGGCATTAGCATTTTAAGTACAAATCGAAAATACGTGAAAATTAGAGGTGACTTCGTGATATTTTTTTATCGAGAACATTTTAATTTTTTGTGTTTCTGTTCCACAAAAAGTTTGGAAATATCATGTAGTTTCTCATACTATTTTTATTTTATACCTAAGTCTTATCAATTTTATGAAAAATCAAATTAAAGACAGGCAATTTTGGTTCCGACCCGGTCTTAATGCGTCGAAATTGTTTGCTTACTATACTTTCACTGATATATTGTTTCTAATTGAACACTTTAAACATAACAATTTAACAAAGCAAGTACTTTAACTATTTTTAATTAATTTTAAATCTCGGATTCGAAGTAAACGTGACGGCAGCGTCTCGCAGTAAAGTCCGCAGTTTAAAGACTAGAGACTATACTCAGCAAGGCTATAGAGTTTAGAGATTATACTCAGCAAGGCTATAGGTCTATAGTTTTCCGGCATGTCTTTAGGACCACTTTTGTAGATCGGGGAAACTGCAGCAATTTTCCAGGTGTCGGGAAAGACGCCTGATTCTAAACTTAAATTAAAGATATGCGTAGGTAAGTGGCTTGATGATACTTTCTCCGGAATTAGTAACAAGCTTCACTGTAGCAAAAATACGTACAGCTACGCAGATTTCGGCGAGGTGCGTGTTGATCGTAGTGTTTCTACTAATAATATAATATAACATTTAAAAAGCTGGAAAAAAAAAAAAAAAAAAAAAACCCCGACAAAAACAAAGCATCTAAAAAGTAAAAAAATAATATGGCCCTTTAAGTTTAACATTAAAAGTTGTAGGTAATATTTTGATCCAAGCGTCCGTCGTCGTGTCGGGGGTTTTGTTTTTGTCGGGGGTTTTTTAAATGTTTAATTTAATTTAAAAAATGTGCTTATACTGCAAGAATAATATTTTGTGACTTGCCAAGTGACTTTGCCACTTGACTTTTGCCAAGATATAAATAAAAAAACACCGAAAGGCGTCCGCCGCAGCGAATGGGTCATTGTAGTTGAAAAATATGTTCTCTCATACATTCCAACAGTAATTGCAAATAGTAGTTTGTGCGCACAATATTGAGAGATTTACCATGTAATTTTAAGACGTACGTAGCGGACCTTAAATCAGGGATTCTTTTGCATTTTTTAGGTTCCTGTCTCTGCAGCTCTAACCACCGGTTGCTTGGCTGCTCCCGACAACGACGGACCTCATTTTTTTATATATTTTTAAATGTTTTCTTTATATTTTTATTTTAAGAAATATTTGAAAATGTAATTACTTAGGTAAGCAAAAAAAATAATAAACGACATAATAAGATCCAGCGCAGACGACACACTTTTTGTGCGATCGAGTTTGTGGCGCACAAAATGTCCGCATGGCATGCAAAAAGTCCGTCGCGGATTTTACGCATAGGTACGACGCACACCTTTGATCATTCTGATGTCGGCAGAACTGTAGGGACGTAGAATATATGGAAATGCAGAGATTGCGATGTATTATTCTATACTTGAAGTAGGTACAGAAAAAGAAGAAGAAATAGAGAATTTTGGGTACATCCTATTCTTTCTGAGAGATTACTGAAAGGACAGTTCCATAGTAAACATTCAATTCTAAAACAATTTCTGGACTAATTTTATTTTTTTATTTATTAATCACCAACTTGCACTAACAGTAGTAAGACACCAAACACACAAGTTATAGGCTAATAACAATAAGAGACAATCATATAATTAAAACAAAACTAAATTTACTCGCAATTACACAAAATTAAATAGAATAATTCAAAATTAAACAACAAATAAAATAGAATTCTACAAAATTAAATACAATAGAATTAGGATGGAATGAAGTAGTGTTCAATTGAAATTAGTGTACAAATATAAATATAGTAGTTTTGGTTAATCTAACTAATGCAATGAGATGGTACTAGGTGCAGCTATGGATTCCAGATATCGTGCAGCAGTGGTCAGGAATCTCAGCTTAGTACTAGAGAAAAGATCTAAGGACTCGTCATATAGTAAAATCTTGTTTATATGCGTGAGGGCTACATACAACGAACTTGTTTTAAGGGTCACGGAACTTTGGGGTATTGAAAAAAGGGGACGTTGTCGTGTGCGAAGTGTATGTCGAATGGGTCTTGGGACGTTAAAGGAAATAAATTGCAATAGAGAAGAATTGAAGTGGGAGCCTCGGACTAGACGGAAGAAATATTTGATGGTTGCAATATTTCTCCTTACTTCTAAGCTCTGGTAATTCACCATACCCAGTATGAATGGTGTTGGGTACATATACGGGTAATAGCCATATTTTAAAGTAAAGGTAGCGGACAAACGACTTTTGTTTCCTTTCAAGGATACAAAAGTCAAATGACATGACCAGTGGGACTATGGGCGCCTGCATAGGCGTCGAAATCAATGTGCAGCAAATATTGTTTTATTTTTGCAATTGTTGTATTCTACAGTTTCCTGATAAAAAACTTTCACGAGTCTAAAAGATCAGGAAACTGAGACAAATAAAGATAAGTATTCACTAAATAACTCTGCTTTTCGATATGAGATGGCGCTAGGCGTTGTGGTTATCGAATTTAAGACAAGTTTTTGACATTGATTGTCGGGGGGGTGAGATTGCGACTTGAATTTGAACGTTTTTAGTTACGGGAATTAGGCAATCACCGCCGCCCATAGCAGGGTTTTTGCTGATGCGTTGCCACACTTTCCTCAAATAAACGCTGCTTTATTAAGTTTTGCTGGCTCACACGCAATCGAACCGCTGTGTCAGACTTTATACCTGCTGTCTTGTTGTTAAATAGTATTGTTCCAATGTCATATTTCGTAAGGCGGATTGAAAGGCGTATTATTTCAATGCCAACCTTACCTCTGCAAGCGAGACTTGTCCGGTGGTTGAATAATCAGGTATGTACTTAAACTAGTACATACCTGATTATTTATGCACCTCGTCATAATATCCATTTAATCGAATCGTAGAGCAAAACAGATGGATCCTTTTTATATAGCAATGGTAATCAGGCTTTGAAGATATCAGTTCATAAAGAATAGCAATATGGTCGTTAGAAATAGAACACAAAAATCGACAGTACACAACGCACTGTAAACACAACGTGACGCCAAGATCGGATGTGCAAGTAGGGATGGTGAATGGCGATCTGAGATCGATAAATGATACTGATTTTTTTCCCGAACACTAAAATCGAAATCATTTGACTGCCTCTGTGTACCTACCCGGGAATCGCACCCAGGACCTGAGCATGAGGTCCTGGCTGCGATTCCCGGGTCAGGCAAAGTGTTATTGGGTTTTTCTATCTAGAATATCTCAGTAGCAAGTGTAGTCCGGATTTTTGCCCGGTTGATGGAAATAGGCTCGCCCCCTATTGCACGGGACTTACAACATAACTAGCGAAATGAGGGTGTATAGGTACACCTCTCCCTTCAGGGATTAGAAGCGTGATGTTATGTTATGATAGTATTAAACAAACACAGTTACAAAGGGTATAATAAAATATCAATTCAGAAATATATTTTTTGTGAATCGATTTTTCATTCTTTGACTCAAATCGATTAATTGGGTATTTTATGGAAAAGATTGCTCCCTTAATATTGCCTTTGATCCCGCCACTAATGTCAGATGCATTGTCAAAGAAATAGCAGTCCTTTATACACAGTGATTACCTATTATATGTTGTTCGATCGTCACAAATATTATATCAATAAAAACCTAACCTGTAGGAGTGTAAATAAATCAAATTAATTATAAACAAAACATGCATTACAATTTCATGTCATTTATTCTCTTGATCGAAAATAAACTCGTTCTTAGTTTATTTTTCCTATACTATCAAATCAAATCAAATCTTTATTTGTGAACATAAGTACAAAAGATGTTATTTATACATTTTAGCTGATCTGTATGTTCGGCCAATAATCGGCATACAAATATAATATGTGTAGCTTATTATGGTTACCGGATGGTTATAGTGTGCGTTACCCCAGCAAGAAAATGTCGTCTAGAAGGAATTGAGTTATACCAATAATTAGAGCATAATCTGCTGTAAATGTGCGCCAAGTAAAAAATTAGTGCGTGCTGTCGTTTTGGAGAAATAACGAAAAAACCAATTCTGCTGGGGTAACGTTTTTCCAGCAAGAAAATTTTAAACGAATGACCGGAGAGAGAAACAAAGTACATGGGCGGATAGCTTATAAATTTGTGCATAATTTTTTTTTTTTTTTTTTTTTTTTTTTTTCCCCTTTATAAAGTATCACGGTTGGTAATACTTTATTTACATTACAATCTAGCCTATTAGCTAATAAGTAATTTCAATATAACTTAAACTGCTAAGTAACTATAAAATTAAGAAATCGTCCAATAACGTCTTTCTTATTCACTATAAGTACAGAGAAAGACACTTGATTCACGTGTTCTTTATAAAAGTCAGCATTTGCACTACAGTCACTTACACTGCACTAAACTAACTCGAAAGGTTTTACCCTTTTTAGTCTTCGCACTAATTCAGTGTTGTCAAGGAGTTGAATTGCCTCAACATTCACGTGATGATGAAGTCTGTGTTCATGAGCTTCTGCATATTTTTGTATAACTATGTTTACGACATCCATCTTGAGGTCCCGGTGAAGGTCACTATTTCTAATATACCAAGGAGCATTGACTATGTCCCTTAGTACTTTGTTTTGAAAACGTTGTACGATTTGACGATTGCTTTGGCTGGTGCAGCCCCACAGCTGAATACCGTAGGTCCATACAGGCTTTAAAACTTGTTTATATAACAACAACTTGTTAGGTATTGACAATGGCGACTGTCTACCAAGTAGCCAATACATTTTTTTGTATAGAATATCTAATTCTGCTCTTTTCTTCTTGACATGCTCTTTCCAGCGCAGTTTTGCATCCAGGGTCATACCGAGATACTTAGCACTATTCGCGTATGGTATTTGTTGGTTATTGATGAATATCGGGAAGTATTTCGGCTTTTTATTCGTGAAGTCAATGTGGATAGACTTGGTTTCATTTAGTTTGATACGCCATGTTGTAGTCCACTCATAGATACGATTTATGGAATCTTGAACCTTTTCTACAGCTTCCTCGTGACAGTTTCCAACAGCCATGATAGCTGTATCGTCAGCAAAGGTTGCAATGAAATTATTTTCTAGCTCAGGAATATCGCAGGTGTATAGTAGGTACAGGACCGGACCAAGTACACTCCCTTGTGGTACTCCAGCTTTTATCTGCCTAAGGTCTGAGTAGGCGTTTCTTTGTCTTATCCTAAACAATCTGTTTGATATATAAGACTCTAGGATGTCTGAAAATTGTTGAGGCAGCATCGTTCTTAGTTTATATACGAGGCCTTCGTGCCATACTTTATCAAAAGCTTGGGCTACATCGAGGAAAACCGTGGAGCACACCTTCTTCTCCTCTAGTGTTCTTTCAATAATACTTGTAATTCTGTGAACTTGGTCGAGGGTGGAGTGTTGTTCTCTAAATCCGAACTGGTAATCGGGGATGAGATTTTCACTTTCGATTAGAGGTTTCAATCTCTTTAGAAATAATTTCTCAAATAGCTTTGACAGCACAGGCAATAGTGAGATTGGTCTGTAAGATGTTGTTTCATGAGGTGGCTTCCCAGGCTTGGCTATCATTATGACTTCAGCTACTTTCCATATGTCAGGAACGTGCTTTAATCGAAATGCAGCATTAATGAGCGTGGTAAGCTTGACTATGGCTTTGCGTGGGAGATTTTGTAAAACTTCCCCTGTAATTAAGTCGTAACCAGGGGATTTTCTCCGATTAAAATTTCTCTTAATTTCTCTAGATACTTCTTTTGGGGTAACCAACTTAATATCTGAACTAATTTGTACACTCTGTATCACCTTCGCATCGTGGCTCTGGGCTTCATTTGGTTGGAATATTTGTTCTAAATGCTCAGCGAACCTTAAGGCCTTTTGTTGGTCCGTCACTGCCCATTTTCCATCTTCTTCCTTAATAGGAGGAATTTGTATAATAGGGCGTTTCATGTGCTTCGTAGCCTTCCATAGCGAGTAGCCTGTTTTGGTATCAGTCGTCAATTGGCTAAGGTAGTTGTTTGTTAAGGTGTCGTTGTAGTGCTGAATTTCTGTCGTAAGACGCTTAGTAAGCTTGTTCAGCAGTGTTTTATCTTGTGGACATCTAGTCTGATGCCATCTATTTCTTTGTTTCCGCTTTTCGGTTATAAGACACCTTATTCCTGCAGGGTAGGCGGTTGCTTTGACCCGGTGTGTTTTTTCCGGTGTGCTGTTCCAGGCAGTTTGCTGTATACTAGTTGTAAATTTACTTAGTTCCAAATCTAGTTGTTCCGGAGTTTTTAATGGAACTCTTAATTCTATTGTATTATCCAAGTCTATTCTGAAACTTTCCCAGTCTGTATAAGTATTTACAAGTGTGGGATTGCTCTCTGTGCGTAGGATCTGACGCCATACTGATAAAATTATGGGAGAATGATCCGAATTCATGTCAAAGCATTCATCGATGCTTAAGTAATTACTAGATATATTTTTAGTAATAAAAAAGTCTATTAAGTCTGGTACTTTCCGTGGGTCGCTTGGCCAATAAGTTGGTTTTCCGGTAGATATAGCTTCACACTTTAGCTCTTTCATGGCACTCATAAGTTCCTTTCCTTTAGTGGTGGTTAGTCTTGAACCCCAATGCATATTTTTGGCATTGAAGTCGCCACCTAAGATGAATCTTTGTCCGAGTTTCTGTAAGAACCTCACATAATGGTCTTTTTTTATATTATATCTCGGAGGCGAGTAGATGGCCGCTACGGTGATTGGATACAGTTGAGATTGAATACAAATCGCCACAGCTTGAATTTCATGACATTCATACTTAACTTCTTCATGATGGCAGAGATTCTCTTTGACTACAACCATGCTACCACCTCGGGCAGAATTATCAGGGTGCAGTGCATGGTACACTTTATATCCTCGGAACTTTATGTATGATTGCTTAGTAAAGTGAGTTTCAGATATAAGGCATACATCGATGTTTTCTGTGATCAAGACTACTTCTAATTCTTGTTGATGTTTAAGTAGTCCGTTTGAGTTCCATGCCATTATTTTTAATGGATTCATTTTGTCGGTCTGGAAATAGCATTCGTAGCGCTATTTTCTATTCTATTCAATCGAGCGTTAAATGAGGACATCAATTTAATAATTTCGTCCAACTTTCCATCCATACCTTTATCAGCATTAACATTCTCTCGAATATTCGCGAGATTGACACTTTTGGCTGCAATATGCGCATACGTTTTCTTGTGAGGGTTTTGTGTCGCGTAATGATTTTGCGAGTGTGAGCTAGTTTGCACTATTTCGTTGATTTTGCGCTGACTTTTTATTTCTGGCTTCTTCGTATGTTTGTTCTTTATGCCCTGCATTTCCCGGGCAACTATACATCCTCTGTAATTAGCTGGATGTGGATCCCCACAATGGACGCATTTTGGCTTCTCGTCTGCCGGTTTTTTGCAATCAGCAGTCAGATGTTTGCCTGTACATTTGACACATCTAGGTTCCTTAGAACAGTATTTGTGTGTATGTCCGTACGCCTGGCATCTCTTGCATTGAGGTACTAGCCTCGAAGTATGGAGAGGATGTACTTCTACTTTACATCCTAATATTGACTTAATGCTATATATTTTATTTATGTCTTCGTCATTTCTAAAAGTCAGCATAAACATGTTCAGAGGCTCCTTATTTTTCCACCTCAATTTGTTTGCAGCATCTTCAATCTGGAAACCTTTAGTTTGTAAGTCCTCAATTATTCTAGCAGGCTTGCATGTAAAATGAAGGTTTTTCACCATAACTCTTATTGGCCTTTTCTGCTTGTTTTCGTAGGAGTGCCACAGAAAGTTATTTTCAGTTAATAACTTTGTTATAGACTTATATGCGTCTTCGTTTACTGCATTTATTTTAACGCATTTCCCGTTCAACATTTTATTAGTGAATTTATCACTAGACTCAGACTTCGACAGTAAGTCAAACAAGGCCTGGTAGTTCTCGACGCCATCTACTACTACTGGCGGAGGTGGCGGAATCTTTTTGATTTTTTCTTTCTCGGATTGAGCAGTCTCTAGGTGTTCAATGTTGGCAGTGTGAGTGGGCGATGTGTTTAATTTCCGTTTTTTCCTGCTCTTTTGCCTGATCCACTCAGTTTCCTTGGCTAACTCCTCCTCATCCGTGCAGTATTCAGGACACTGTGTTGGATTTTTTACTGGCTCACCTGGCTTACTGGTTGCAGCTGTACTTTCTTGTGCTTTATGCTGTAAATACCTCACTTGTTGTTGGAGGCTTTCTATTTGTTTTTCCATATCACAAATAACCTTACGCAGCTTTTCATTATCTGCTCTTTCTGCGCTGAAGTATTTGTACAGCATTTGTTCATTTTCGGTTTTCAACTTAATTTTGGAGGTCTCAGCCATGTTATTGGCGAGTTAATAAATATCACTTAATTATAATTTGATATGTAGGTCAATTCTTACGTAATTGTGTGTGTCATTGCGGCGAGCGCGGTCCGGCCGGCGCGGTTGGTTTGCTGCGTCTGCACTTTGCACTTAAGTAGAGCACGCGATCGACGCGACTAATCTCAACGAATATCAAAACGGTATGTGCATAAATGTGCGCTGAAAATGAAATTTGTGCGTCTTAAGGTTTTCGAGATATTCAATTTCCTGCTGGGGTAACGTTTTGCAGAATCTTATTTCTCGGAAACCAATGATTGTGCGCCCGTACAATAAACGTACATCGGTAGCTCTTAATTTGTGCATTAATTAGGTTTTCAAAAATATTTACCGTTTTAAAGTTATCAAGCATTTAGGAAAACATAAAAAAATATTCTAGCGCTTATATAAACAAACATATAAACTCACTTAAAACGGTATTCGGTTCTTCTTGTTATTCTTGACATGCATAAAATGTTTCAAGCCTAAGTATGCACGCGTTTTTGAATAATATCACTTCAAGTCAACACCAGACCAACCCAATTTTGACGGCGAAATGCAAGAAACAGAATCAACCTAAGATGTTTGGTTTTAAACAAAAAATTAGAGCGTTTAATGAAATATATATCCTGAAAATTTCTGCATCAAATGTTTCGTATTAAATTAGATATAGACCAAAAACCAAAATAATACCTAGATTACTGGTAATCCGACCAAATTAGAATGACCACAAAAAAGCGACCGATTCATACATGTTGATGGCCTTCGTAACTTTGCTCACAAACACATTGACACATTGTTCTGTCTAGGTACACTGAACTACAAAACTGGAAGTTACTCAAACTCAAAGCATTTATTTTAATTAAACCATTTACAGGCACTTTTGAATTGTCAAGGAATCGGTCAGTCAGAAATATGAAGCTAGTTGCTCATTCGAAAGCGTAGTAGGTACCTATGGAGAAGAACGGGAAAGAAACTCCACGGTCAGTCTTAAATAAAACATTTTTACAAAATATTGGTTACATTAATCGTGTTGAAATTATATATGCTGGAACAATGTAGAAATCACGTTAAAAGCGTCCGTAATAAAAAGATTAAAAAAAAACAATTCAAAAATTAAAATAAGCCATGGCAGCCAAGAAATGACCAGTCCCAACTGACGGCGCCCGTTCACGAGCATGACGCTTGGATCAGCACCATTCAGCTCAACCATTTTGAAGGGAGCTAAATGATCTAACACACACGCCACCATCAGCGAGACATCTGAGTGAGCAGGACATACTCACAGCCGCCAGGGCACATTCAAGTCAATTTAAGACATATTACCCGGTAAATGGTAGCAATATTGTACATAGTACTCACACCTGTGCTATGCAATAGGGAATATGCATGTGATTCAAATATGGGTCAAATATTTTTTTTTTATAAACTATTCACCTTCATTGTATCCCAGCCATACTGCACGCATTTTCAAGATTGTATTCTATTGTTTGCACGCACGGCCGCGTCTCCATTTTTTGACACACAAAAACCAGATAAAACAGTCATAACTTCAGCGGACAATACACAAGACCTAGAAGGTTGCTCTTCATCAGAAGAAATCATCCAGTTTATGAGTCAGCTATCTTCTGCGCAGCGACCGACTTCCTCAACAAATGATTTATACACCACAATTCGAGTAGAGATGGCACTATTTGATAAGAATGGTCAGAGAAGCAGGAATTTAGAAAGGGCTTACAATCTACTTTTACCAATACCACCAACCAGGGTTGAAGCAGGAAGAGTGTTCTCTGCTACAGGATATTTAATTGTATATGTAATCATATAAGAACTTCTATGAAAGACGATTCATTAGATAGTTTAGGTTTTTAAAGATCATAATTATCAGAATTTGGAAAAAATAAATTTAGAATTACGTAATATTATATTATAAAGGGTTATTTGATTATTTTGTTCATTTTTAGGGTTCCGTACCCAAAGGGTAAAACTGGACCCTATTACTAAGGCTCCGCTGTCTGTCTGTCACCAGGCTGTATCTCATGAACCGTGATAGCTAGACAGTTGAAATTTTCACAGATGATGTATATGTTGCAGCGTTAACAAAAGATTCTAAAAACCAGAATAAAATAAATATTTAAGGGGACTCCCATACAAAAAACGTGATTTTTTTGCTCGTTTTTGCTCGATATTGAAAACGACAACAGGTAGACGATTGAAATATTCACAGAATATTAAGTTATATATTTACTTAAAAAATAAATGATTAAATTAAAATAAAACACATATTTAAGGGGGGCTCCCATACAACAAACGTGTTTTTTTGCCGTTTTTATAGATAATGGTACAGAACCCTTCGTGCGCGAGTCCGACTCGCACTTGGCCGGTTTTCATTGTTTTATTATATTTGATTTATTTATACTATTGTTGTTTAATAATTGAGCTGATTTGCCAGGAAAAGTGATATTTATATTTAATTATTGTTTTAAATAGGTTAATTTTATTGGGATGTTGTGATTTGTGATAAATGTAAGATCTCATTTTTAATTAAAATTGTTTTTACTATGAGAAGAATAGATACAAATTATTTGTGCATTATCGGGGTTTTATTTTATAATTTTTAGAAAGTGAACTAGTTTTTTTATGTGATTGTTATTTGAAATATTGGTATAGTTTATTATTTCTTTGTGATTTTGCTTGAGATACTGATCAAAACGTGTTACAAAAGCTTATTAGTTTAATTATAATAAAAACTAAAAAATATCCGTACTATCCGCATTATCCGGATACTCCGGATAGTAAAATATGAATATCCGTATTATCCGGATAGAAAAAATGAACGGATATTGCAAGCCCTAATCCCAACCCTTCCCAGATAATCAACCTACTTATGTGTACTGGATTATCTAAACCACTTCTAAAGTGGGTAAATAGACGTGCGTACCTAATTAAAGTACCCGGTTTTTAAGTTCGCGACCTTACTCGGCTCGCCGTCGGTGACACACGTGAAGCTTGCTCAAAATGTCATTATCATTGTCATAATTTTATGTTAGTGACAAAATAAGGAATTAAACTTATAGTTTAATTCCTTATTTATAAATCCCAGTAGATATTTAAAAAAAAACACGATTGCCGAAAAATGTTATGAACGCGACTGTACGGACAAACAGCTTTACATAATACTACCATTCTTTAAGAAGGTCATCAACATATATGAATCGGTCGTTTTTTTATGGTCATCCTAATTTGGTCGGATTACCAGTAATCTAGGTGTGATTTTGGTTTTTCGTCTTTTTCTACTTTAATACGAGACATTTGAAGCTGAAATTTTTAGGATATTTCATTAAACGCTCTATTTTTTTGTTTTTAACCCAAACATCTAAGGTTGATTCTGTTTCTTGCATTTCGCCGTCAAAATTGGGTTGGTCTGGTGTTGACTTGAAGTGATATTATTCAAAAACGCGTGCATACTTAGGCTTGAAACATTTTATGCATGTCAAGAATAACAAGAAGAACCGAATACCGTTTTCAGTGAGTTTATATGTTTGTTTATATAAGCGCTAGAATATTTTTTTATGTTTTCCTAAATGCTTGATAACTTTACAACGGTAAATATTTTTGAAAACCTAATTAATGCACAAATACGCACAAATTAAGAGTTAGCGATGAACGTTTATTCTACGGGCGCACAATCATTGGTTTCCGAGAAATAAGATTCTGCAAAACGTTACCCCAGCAGGAAATTAAATATCTCGAAAACCTTAAGACGCACAAATTTCATTTTCAGCGCACATTTATGCACAAATTTAAGCTATCCGCCCATGTACTTTGTTTCTCTCTCCGGTCATTCGTTTAAAATTTTCTTGCTGGAAAAACGTTACCCCAGCAGAATTGTTTTTTTGTTATTTCTCTAAAACGACAGCACGCACTAATTTTTTACTTGGCGCACATTTACAGCAGACTATGCTCTAATTATTGGTATAACTTAATTCCTTCTAGAAGACATTTTCTTGCTGGGGTAACGCACACATGGTTATAGATACAATGGAACGTCAAAATCGGAAAGTACTTATAGAGTACGTTTAATCATTATAGTTCCTATGCCGTAATGTTGGCACTTTAACAACGGACCTATTAGGTGGCGCCGTAACGTACAATTAATGTTCGTCCTACAACAGTGGAACCAACATTACGGCATAGGAACTATTTGATGAAACGCACTCTAAAAGAAAAGCGGAAGCAATTAAAATACTGTTTATGCAGATATTTTAACTTTGGCTTTATTCGGAATAACTTATCCATGATAAATTAGATCTTTATTTTTAAATCTTAGTGTATTTACTGCAATCCTGAACAAGTTCCCGAATTCGAATGCAGGAACTGGTCATGTCCTTTTTCAAATTAATAATTGATTTGAGCGAGGAAGTCTGGCATCGTTTCAAAACAGGTTTTTTGCGACATGAACATGCGTCCCTCTCATTTGCTTTCAGTTTGTTTTTCTTACTTAATTTTGTTTATTTTTTTCATTATTATTATTTTATTATCTAACACTAATTTATTTTATTATGTATACACACACCCTATATATAAGACTGTTTTTTCATCCATCACCTCACACCTCAGGTCCTGTTGAAAACCAGCGTCAGGCACTAGTTGTCTGGCATTTTTGCTGAACTGGGCCTATTTGGCGCAGCCGCGAGACACACTTCTTTCTTTCTTAAGGCCGGCTTTTTTCAAGCTTCTTAGGTATCAAAGCAGTACCTCAGCCCCCGCAATCGACAAGCCATCGTAACAAATGACGAAAACACTGCACAACACACACAATGTACTCATAAATCAGAACGTACCATACAATCAATAATAAACCTTATCCCATCAAAACAGCGTGCATTTACCATGCGCCGTACAAACTCACACTTAAACATAGATACGGCACACTAGATGCATTTTCCGCGCTCACAAAAACATTTGATGCTACGTAATGCACACATGCTCAAAAGGGGCGGGCATTAAAAAGTATAGGTACAGCGACTGAACACTTGTGTGTGTTCAGTCGGGGTTCTTTACCTTCTAATGCCCGCCCCTTTTGAGCATGTGTGTAACTCTAGGGAAGAGGGGTTGATATTTATAAATATTTGATCGATAAAAATATCGATGAAAACTGGATATTATTATCTATGATGAAAACCGACTGCAAAAAAGAGAAGTATTTTTGGGGCGTATTTTGTCATCATTAAAACCAAATTAAGTAAAATAAAATTCAAAAGTCATTTATTAATAAAACTGAAATAAAATGCATATAAACTCTAAAAAAACTAGATCTATAGGTAACTATTATATACTAACGGCTGAAATAACTAGAACGAAGTGTGAAATATGTACTTACTATGTTTAAAAAAAAAAAACATATCCGTGTTATTTATGAATAAAACAAGTGTTACACTTCTATAAATTTCACTCCACATAAAATTTCCATACCAGGGGCCTTTTAGGAAAATCGATTCATAATGAGTAAACTCCAATAATATTATTTAATATAAATAAGCAAATGTAAAAAAAAAACACCGTAACAACGAGTAACAGTTATCGATATCCATATCTCAGCGCGGTTAACAAATTGCAGAATAAACTTTCATAGTAATATAAATTCATACGACAATCGACATTATTGTCGATAGCCTGCGTTAGAATGTCTCACCACATCACTTACTTGTCGCGCGCCGCCCGGCGTACTAAGCGAGCTAACGCTTACCTAAAGTATCGTTTTGTGAGTTTTACATTGCTTTTCCAGTCCCTTATCATAACACTTAGGTAGTAGTTAAGAAGCAATGTATTTACTACAAACATAGTACGGTCGCTATGATATTTGAAAACAAAAATAATGTAGTAAAGTATCGTTTTGTGATTGTTACATTGCTTGTCCAGTCACTTAGTGACACACTTAGGTAGTAGTTAAGAAGCAATGTATATACTGCATAAATAGTACAGTCGCTGTGATATTTGAAATGAAAAATAACGTAATAGAGGCAAGAACTCAACCGGCGGGGGTGGCGGGCTCGCAAAAATTGGCACACGTCCGACCTCCAACACGTTCCGCTCGGGACTAAAGGACGCGTGACGCGCGCATGAAAAGATGAAACCACTTAGTTTTGAAATTAGTGGTATAAATATTTTAATATTTCACATTATGTCAGCGCATATTTAACACATTTTTTACGACCTTTATTATGGTATAAGTTTTATTATTCAAAGCCTAATAAAACTCAAATAAAATAAGAAATTAGACCGAAATTAGACTTGTCTTTGCGATTTAATTGGATGCAGTAAAGTGCAAGTAATCGTGTATCGCATAGCCGGAATCTAAAGATCGAAGTATGAATTATGTAATATGTTTTTTTCAAAATTTAAATCCGTGCTATCTACGAATAAATCACAATAGAAAACGACGGTTTTTAGGGTAACATCGCCTTAAGGGGGATACGCCAAGGTAGCCCGCGAAATACAAATTTTCTTACGTTTTTTGCAATTTGCAGGTCAGTGTCAGGTTGTATATTGATCTATATATTATTTGCGGCCGAAACAAATATGGGTTTACAGAATTATAAACATTAGAATCAGCAATCTAAGTTCATGAAAGTGCCAAATGTCATGATTTCCTGAAATAGTCATTCAATGCACTTACGTGAACGTAGATAGTTGTATATGATGGCACTGAGATATTAGTTTAGTGAAAATGCTATTCTGAATTTGACGTTTTAACCTAAAATTTTGTTCTATATCTAAAATCTTCTAACTTAATCTGACTATTTTCAATCCCGATTAAAAATGTGTGGAATATAATTAGATGTCATGAACTAAAATTCAAACCAGCACCTCGACTTCAGTTGCAAATGAGTACTGTATCTTATTTTATTTTCTTTTGCTTATATCTCGAAAATGGTGTGTCCTATCGCAAAAATAATGAAAATTTGGACCCCCTTTGCAACACTAACAAAACCCCTAATGCTCTACATGTTGGTAATTTTTTTATTTTTTTTCCGTCCAAAAATTAAAAATTCCATACAAAATACGTCGAGATTGCCAGATTGCGCGCATCTCCGGCTCAAAAAAAATCATAGGGTAGGGCAAACAAGTAGGTACCAAGTGGAGTCGCGATTGTCAAATTCGATTTTAGTTGAGTCAAAATAATTTTTAAATTTAGAGATTTTTTTTGGCAGAATAGCTCTATGATTCTCATAGTAAAAAGAAAGGAATTTTAATTCGGTGTACAAGAGAATCGGCACCAATGTCGGACGGTAATCACTAATCATAAACAGTAACAGTACCCATGTTGTTGGGCATGGCATCCAATGCAAACCATGAAGGTCTGTACATTTCTTCAGCACCAGATCCTGTCCTTGTAGACTGCTTTATTATTTTTTATACATTCCCTTTAATTAATGGGTCAATAAAATGTTTCTCTTCTTTTTTAATTCCTCGATAGTGCAATGTACTGAGAATTTATCATTTATCCTGATCCAGGCGTCATTAACCTTGCGGGATAGTCCGAAAGGGATACCGGGACCCTGGCAACAGGCAACTGAAGGAGCACGGGTGGGTTTTAGTCAGTAAAAGTTTGACACGCCCTTCCGCTCCGCCCAGAGCGGGAGAAGTCATTGGATGATTTCCCACCCAAAAAAAAAAAAAAAACCGTCATTTACCAAATTCCTATTTTTATGTTGTTTTTTACTTTTAAGGTTCCATAAATACATGGTTCTCCTTCAAGCCACTCAATAAATTCTAGGGCACTCGTTGCTCCATTCCATCTTGCGATTGAGCAAAGCGACCGTTCCGGTCAGTTATTTACGAGGCACTGTGCTTGCAGGCTACGCACACATTTGAAATTCGAACGCGTTACGCACACATTTGAACTTTAAACGCTTTGATGTGCGCTCGAAAAACCGACTCCGAATGGAAAAGTTGATATAAATGATCATACTTTGATGAAATACCCAAACACCCCTGCCACACATGTGTCAAACATGTGATCAAATATTGTTGCACTGTCTGGCGCCGGCATTTATATGTGCACACCATATTTACTTTGTAAAGTATTATATTATTTTTAATTATTGTGAATGTGAAGATTATGTGGATCTTTCTTTTCTTTTTTATTATTTATTTTTTCTTAATTTTAATTAATCATAGTCTGGCAGTTTGAGTAATTTGTGCGGCCTAACCAAATGTCCTTTCTTTGGTATTGTTCGTCAAATCGTTGAGCTCCTTAAATTCGGAGTTGAGCTGCACGATTACTGACAAATGCGTGCACTGACTGGACAGGTCCACTCAATCTGTGTGGTTCTTTCCTCAAAAGACCATTTCAGACACCAATCTACATGGTCTTCTCATAATCTGACCAAGATTATGTCTGGACTTTAAAAGAGACTGTGACCTCTGAGTTTGTTTCGGCCTTTCTTCTCAGAGTAGTCAGATAGGAAACGCCGACCTCATCTCGTTTTAAAAATGTGATTGACGTGTTAAAGTGTTTGTACAAACCTACTTACAGAAATAAATCATTTATCATTTATCATTTATGGCAAAGTTGAAGTATGTGATCAAACTTTGATGAAATACCCAAACACCCCTGCCACACATGTGTTCATACCATGTGATCAAACATGTGATCAAATATCGTTGCTATGTCTGGCGCCGGCATAAAATGAACAGCAACTCATTAATTAATACAGCCTCAGACATTTTTTATAATTTAAAGAAAGAAAGAAGAAAAGAAAGAAAATACATTTATTTAGCACAGACAGGGCACACAACATAAAGTAACTACAGGTAAAAAAAAAAAAAGAAACATACAATTTCAACGTGTAGGTACCTAGGAGATTAAGGCGATGTTACCCTAAAAACCGTCGATTTCTATTGTGATTTATTTGTAGATAGCTCGGATTTAAATTTTGAAAAAAACATATTACATAATTCATACTTCGATCTTTAGATTCCGGCTATGCGATACACGATTACTTGCACTTTACTGCATCCAATTAAATCGCAAAGATAAGTCTAATTTCGGTCTAATTTCTTATTTTATTTGAGTTTTATTAGGCTTTGAATAATAAAACTTATACCATAATAAAGGTCGTAAAAAATGTGTTAAATATGCGCTGACATAATGTGAAATATTAAAATATTTATACCACTAATTTCAAAACTAAGTGGTTTCATCTTTTCATGCGCGCGTCACGCGTCCTTTAGTCCCGAGCGGAACGTGTTGGAGGTCGGACGTGTGCCAATTTTTGCGAGCCCGCCACCCCCGCCGGTTGAGTTCTTGCCTCTATTACGTTATTTTTCATTTCAAATATCACAGCGACTGTACTATTTATGCAGTATATACATTGCTTCTTAACTACTACCTAAGTGTGTCACTAAGTGACTGGACAAGCAATGTAACAATCACAAAACGATACTTTACTACATTATTTTTGTTTTCAAATATCATAGCGACCGTACTATGTTTGTAGTAAATACATTGCTTCTTAACTACTACCTAAGTGTTATGATAAGGGACTGGAAAAGCAATGTAAAACTCACAAAACGATACTTTAGGTAAGCGTTAGCTCGCTTAGTACGCCGGGCGGCGCGCGACAAGTTAGTGATGTGGTGAGACATTCTAACGTAGGCTATCGACAATAATGTCGATTGTCGTATGAATTTATATTACTATGAAAGTTTATTCTGCAATTTGTTAACCGCGCTGAGATATGGATATCGATAACTGTTACTCGTTGTTAAGGTGTTTTTTTTTTACATTTGCTTATTTATATTAAATAATATTATTGGAGTTTACTCATTAAGAATCGATTTTCCTAAAAGGCCCCTGGTATGGAAATTTTATGTGGAGTGAAATTTATAGAAGTGTAACACTTGTTTTATTCATAAATAACACGGATATGTTTTTTTTTTTAAACATAGTAAGTACATATTTCACACTTCGTTCTAGTTATTTCAGCCGTTAGTATATAATAGTTACCTATAGATCTAGTTTTTTTAGAGTTTATATGCATTTTATTTCAGTTTTATTAATAAATGACTTTTGAATTTTATTTTACTTAATTTGGTTTTAATGATGACAAAATACGCCCCAAAAATACTTCTCTTTTTTGCAGTCGGTTTTCATCATAGATAATAATATCCAGTTTTCATCGATATTTTTATCGATCAAATATTTATAAATATCAACCCCTCTTCCCTAGAGTTACACACATGCTCAAAAGGGGCGGGCATTAGAAGGTAAAGAACCCCGACTGAACACACACAAGTGTTCAGTCGCTGTACCTATACTTTTTAATGCCCGCCCCTTTTGAGCATGTGTGCATTACGTAGCATCAAATGTTTTTGTGAGCGCGGAAAATGCATCTAGTGTGCCGTATCTATGTTTAAGTGTGAGTTTGTACGGCGCATGGTAAATGCACGCTGTTTTGATGGGATAAGGTTTATTATTGATTGTATGGTACGTTCTGATTTATGAGTACATTGTGTGTGTTGTGCAGTGTTTTCGTCATTTGTTACGATGGCTTGTCGATTGCGGGGGCTGAGGTACTGCTTTGATACCTAAGAAGCTTGAAAAAAGCCGGCCTTAAAGACCGCGGTATACCTTAAGTACGCACGTTTATCACCATTTTAGTTTTGACCAGTGCGCAGTGGTTTGAACTCTGCACACGCAGTTATTTTGATCTTAAAAAACATAATACTAAACAAGTATGAGTTATTTGTTCGGTTAATTGGTGTGGAAAATAGTCTAGAACATCCAACTATAAAAAAGATAGCATTAATTTTCATCGGTAAGTAGAATATATTTGTAATTTAATAATATTATGAATTTATTGCAGGGCTCAAGATAAACTGGTTGATACGTAAAGGGGCACAAAAAAAGTACACTGCCTTGATGTCTTTTTGAAAAGTCCCTTTCTCTCACTAGGGTATTGCAATACGTCTGTCCCTTTCTATCTGCACTTATACTGGAGAGTGTTGTGATAACTTCATAATAAAGCAACTATATTATTGACGATAAAAATTACGATGTTATGGTAAAAAAGTAACATTAAGTACTTAATGTTTACATTTTAGATTTCAAAATATTCCGTAACCTTAAGAAAAGTGGATTAATGCAGTTCACAGAGAAAATTTTATTCCAAATAAATATAGCGTTGTTTGTTCAAGGCATTTTACAGCAGATTAAAAATAAGTAATAGCAATGTCATTTCCTTTCGGATAGAACAATAAATTCTTATAAGTGAAATTCAATTTAATTATTGTTCAATTAGGAAATCGTCGATTCGACGTCGATTTTATCGATATCGATATTATTGTTGCAAAACTGACTTGTGTCTCACTATGTTTGAGACTTTCGTCCTGACATTGTTGCATCGGCCAATCACAACCGCTGTAATGTCTTCGTCCCCCGGCCCGCAGTGGTGAGTCGTGTGCCTAGACGAAATCGGTCTATCAGCTCTCAAGTGGTTTAATACTCTTTGTAACAGGTTAAACACGATATCTGTTATCAGTATCACTGTTACAAAAAATAATAGTTCCAAATATCTGTTATTAAATAACAGCCTGTTATTTTTGTACGGACGATAAATACGTATTTAAATCTCAGTTGAATATCTTCCATTCTTTAAGAGAAAGAGAGAGAAATTGATAACCTTGCTATATTCCTTCCTTTTTATCAGTGTGTATGTAACAGCCGTGGTAACAGTTTGTGTGGGGATTGTTATAATGTTTAACAGTAACAGCCGCGGTAACAGTCTTGAGAGTCTGTTATTAATTAATTAGTAACGGGTATTTTATATTGTTGGGAACAAATTGATAGTTATTTTTTAATATCTGTTATTTTTATCTGGTACGTCTTACGATATATATACGCCTCACCCCTAGCCTGTGGTGAAATGTGTGAGCAAAGTCTATCAAAGTGTTTGATCAAATATATGACTATGTCTGGCCGGTCTCTGCAAACAAGTGTTCATATGTGTGTGCAAAGTCTATCGAATATGTTTGATCAAATATTTGTGACTATGTCTGGCGCCGCCTTTAAACCCTGCTTTGACACATTCTACCGCCATGGTATTATACCGCGTACGTTACCGTCCCCCACTAACGATTGCAGATTGCATACTAAAAGTGTGCGCTGTCTGCCGTCTGCATTAGCGCGCGTTGTCCTATTTTTTTGGTGCTTATTTCGCGGTGCGATCTGCCAAAATGACAAACAGATTTTTTGTCCACCGGACTTTTTGCGCGTCGTATGCGTTACTGCATATAATTGCTTAGCTTCTATTTTCACAGACTAAAAAGTGCGTCACGGATAGTCTGCCGTCTGCGCTGCACCTAAATAATACACATACACACATTTGATGAAAAAATAATATAATTATTAAAATACTTATATGTTATTTTTTTTCTCAAAAATGTCAAAATTAAAAACGAACTATAACAAACTTATAGGTTTAAATTAAATATATCAAAATAGATAAGGGTCCTAAGTCTTTAAAAATATTTATAATCAACGCAAATACGTAGCGCAATGCGCGCGCTCGCGTTAGTTGCAACGTAACGTAAACTACAAAGGTACATTTGTTTAAAAATTAAATCCTTATAAAATGAAAAGCAACTAAAAGTATGATGATGTTTGTCCGCCTCCGTTCAGAAGTTCGTGAGCTCCTTCTTGACGACAGCGTGGTATTCGACGGTGGCGGCGTCCAGGTCGGCGTCGCCGATCACGCCCTCCGCCGACGCCAGAGACGCGGCCGGGCTGGCCTCCTCCGCCTGGCGCTGCTTCAGCTTGATCTCACGAAGGCGCGTCTCCAGGATGCGCTCGCGCTTGGCCTCGCGTTCCAGCATTTGCGTCAGCAGAACCTTGTCGTTCTTGTCGACAGTGGTGAGGTTAGGCGACAGCTCCAGCAGGTATATGCAGCCCCTGCGGCTGCCGCACGTCAGCAGCGCGCCCTGCACAAGTGCACAAGCACGTCGTGTTGTTCACACGTCAGACGGAACAGACAACCGACATGCCTATACAGCTGTATAAGCATGTCGGTTGTATAAAATATGCAATCGTATATGCAATAGTAATTGTGTATGCAAGTATTAACTGACCAAAAAGTTATAATATTATGTATAAAGAGTTCCGAATCAAAGTAACATGAACATTTTCTTTAATAATTTAACCTACACAACGAAACTTTTGATATAAAGATAAACACAAAAAAAAAAAACTATATTCAAACATATTTTAAAAGAGTGCATCGAGCGCCAAGATTGTTGCATCGAGCGCCAAGATTATTGCATCGAGCGCCAAGTGAGTTATTAATGCACGAGGGTCATGTTGGTGCCCGAGCGCATGCGAGGGCACTAAAATAACACGAGTGCATTAAATACTCACTTTAGCAAGGTGCCTAATCTACTTTTCTTTCAATTACTAAACACCAATGACACTACCAATACAACCAAGACAACTACCAATGTACCTACCGTGATAAAACATACCTACTCAGGTTATTGAAAACAAAGTTATCCCGCGACTTTTGCGGCTAAAGGTAAACAATTTCTCAACTCAACTCAGCTCAACTCAAGTCAACTCAGCTCAAATCAGCTCAACTCAGCTTAAATCAGCGTAACTCATCTTAAATCAGCTCAACTCAGCTCATTTCAGCTCAGCTCATTTTAGATCAACTCAGCTCAGCTCAGCTCAACTCAGCGTAACTCAGCTCAACTCAGCTCAACTCAGCTCAATTCGCTCAACTCAGCGTAACTCATCGCAACTCAACTCCGCACAACTCAACTCAACTTGGACAGAGCCGGAGAGACGAGTCTTAGTAAAAGGGTCCCGTTTTATCCTTTGGGTATGGGAATTAATGAATAACAAACAGTGCAACAATGTCATACAACTTTACTGCACTGTTTTGGTTCTAAGCAAAAATTTCGTCGTTTGTTATCGGTTTTGTAGTGATTAATAATAACATTACTATGTAGTTGAAAGAAAAGAAATAAAAATACTACGCGTCCTAGTAGCGGTACTTGTCTAGACAATATTATACACGACTAGCCCGCGACTTCGTCCGCGTGGATTTCGTTCTTTCCTCTAAAATTTCAACTACCCTTCCACTCCCTTTGAAAGATAGTTTTCGAAAATTAATATTTACGATGTTTAACCCCTTCAACTTTATTACCCTTTTACACAAAATCTGATTTTTGAAAAATCCCGAAACACGTAGGTACTTACCGAGTTTCGAGTTAATCTCAAAGCGCGTTAAAATTTGTACTTATTTGACACCCCGTAATTCCTCCATGGTAAAAGAATTTCCAAAAACCCTTTTTTTGTGGATGCCTACGTCATAATAACTATCTGTGTACCAAATTTCAGCCCAATCCGTTCAGTGGTTTGAGCTGTGATATAGACTACCCCTTTTTACCCCGTTAAGGGTAGATTTTTAAAAATTCTGGTACACATTATTCCTTACTTTAGGTTTTAAGTAAATACTGAGTTGCAAGTTAATCGGAGCGCGGCGCGCGTTAAAATTCTTCTATACAAACTTTGACCCCCCAAATCCCGTTTAGGGGGGGGGGGAGGTTTAGAAAAAGTAAAAATTACAAAATTTATAATTTATTTAGATAAGTAATCGAGCCAAGTTTCAAGTATATTAATTAAAAGAATAAGATATTTCATTCAAACAAAATCACACTTTTCACGCCTTTAGAGCTCGAATTTCAAAAAACCCTTTCTTATGGATGCCTACGAGCTACGTTCTAATAACTATCTGTATGCCAAATTTCAGCCTAATTCGTTCAGTGGTGTGAGCTGTTATACAACGTGTTGTTTTTGATATCCCATAACTCTAGGGTTATATTATTTAAGTAAAAAGAACACAAAATCTCCTAGAATAGGTGGTCCAAAAATGCACAGTTTCGAAGATATAAAATAGACTCTCGATGTGTATAGTATCAAAGTTTCATTGATAAATAAGAGTAATTCATTTTTATTCAAATCAATCATTCATATTTAAAACTAAGAAAATGCGACGTTGTCATATTTCACGTAAGGGTGTTCTACATTAATAATCGTGATATTGTCGAATTATTTTGTACGAAAAATGAAAACAAAAAAAAATGATGATTGAAGAATTATTCATGTGCCAGTTAGTTCTTTGATATGGTCTCAATCATACCCTAGAGTTATGTGATATTAAAAAAAACACATTGTATAGACTGTCCCTTATCTGAATTTTTTTTTTGAAAATCCCTCTTACAAATTATTCTTTATTTTTGGTTTTCAGTATAAATCCTGAGTTTCCAGTTAATCGGACCGCACGTTAAACTTCTTCTCTTCAAACTTTGACACCCCCCGTTCCAATCCCCGTTTAGGGGGTAGTTTAGAAAGACTAATGATCATACAAACGACATCCCCCTTTTCATCCCCTTAAAGGTTGGATTTCGGAAAATTCTTTCTTATCGCATGCCTACATCATACAAAGAACACACCCTCCAAGTTTCAGGTCTCTACGATCAACGGATTAGGCTGTGCGTTGATCTGTCAGTCAGTCATTCAGGACAAAGCATTTTAACAGCAAGACAAAGCATTGAGTCTAGAAGAGTGCGATATTGGAACTAGGTGTGTCTGACCACACTGCACAAATGATGAAGCTTCCTGTACAGCGGACATATATTTTAAAATATTACTTTGTTGTAAAATGTCCACAGTTATAGTAGATTGGAGAGGATAATATTAGATTGTTGCATCAAGCGAAAAATGAGTTATACGAGGGTTATGTTTAAATTAAATGAACACGAGTGCATTAATTACTCACTTTAGCATTTAGGCAAGGCAAGGCAATGCAACTCAACTCAACTAAAGGCAACTCAACTCAACTCCGTTCCGTTCCGATCCGATTCGTTCCACTCCACTCCACTCAACTCAAATTTTGAGTTTTCGTCGAAAACCATGTTTTTCGACTGAAGAACCTGAAATTACAACTACCAGACAGGACCCGAGTTCGCGGAACGTCCACAGGAATACAGGTAAGGCAGTTAAGTAGCTATTGCAACTAGTAGAAAAAATGATTTAGGGGAAATATTTCGAGATAAAAATTAATTAAGGGTTGAAAATTTTTAATTTTTTTTCACGTTTTTTGTCAAAATTATAGTCAGATAGTAGGGCGGAGCCTATTAAAAATCAAAATAACTGAAGACAGCTTCAAAATGCGTCACCGGGATGCAAAGTTATAACGGTTTGATGCTCAGCTCATCTCAACTCAACTCAGACAGACAGACACGGAGAGACGAGCCTTAGTAATAGGGTCCCCTTTGGGTATGGACTCCTAAAAACAGTGCAACAATGAAATTTCAGACAACATTACTGCATTGTTTGGTTCTAAGCAAAAAATACGTCCTCTGTGATCGGTTTTGTACTGATTAATGATAACATTACTATGTAATTGAAAGAAAAATATGATGTAATAAGCAGAGACGAACTTTACTGTGGCAATATAGACTAACTCACACGAAACAGTGAATCATAAATGGCCGCATTTTTTTATTGCATTGACTTAGAATGCTGATTTTTTTTGGAGCTCCAAGGGAGATATCCACTTTTGTCCGTGACTTCACCTGATATCGGTGTAGGTACGTTATGTTGATACTAAGGAGCTTGCAATACAGAAGAGACGTGAGACGAGGACGGGATGCAGACGGGGCAATAGTATCTAGATGGAAAAGCGACGAGCCTGCGTCTTGTCTTTTCTATACGTTTTGTGCCAGATGAAGTCTGCATTCCCACTGTGTTAATGAGCTAGCTAATTGAGGGCTGTTTCAAAATCGGGGTTTTGTGGACTATCGTTGCTCATCTCTTGTGTTGTATTTGTCACCCAAACTCAAAATCAAAGCCATGCCATTCCGAAGCGTACCAAGTACCTATAGTCTAGGGCCAAACCGATTTTGTAAAGCCGAATTGCAGGTAAATTCTTAGCAGTATGTGGTTCGCTTTTTAGTTGTGGTACCTACGTACCACAACTACAAAGTGAAAAATAAAAACATTTTACAACAAAAAAACAACCGACTTAAAAAAAAAAAACACAAAAAAAGTGAAAAATAACTGAAATTTCGGAAGTCGGTGGCAAAAAACGAAAATTGAAAAGCAGACACCAACTTCCGAAATTTAAGTTATTTTTCACTTTTTTTGTGTTTGTTTTTTGAAGTCGGTTGTTTTTTTTTTGTTTTGGCGATTTCTGTTAAAACTACTTATTCGATTGTCTCAAAATTTTGCAGGAATCATTATGAATAGCTAACTAATCTAAAAATAATAGGAGAATAACATAATAATAGTAAATAAAAACAGAAAAGATGACGAAATACCAGTAGGTATATAAGTATGCCAAGTTTCAGCTCAAATGAAAATGGATGACAATTGGAGTAACCGGAAATACGAATAGAGGAAACTATTATAAAGCATGTAATAATGGCTAGTGTAGTATCTGTTGCGACAGATACTACACTAGCCATTATTACATGCTCATACAATGCGGCGTACTTTATGTCAGCCGAATTGAAATCCGGCTGAACGAAAAGTAGCCGCATTTCAAAACAGCGACGTTTTTCAATCGGGCGCGCCTATTTGTAATACGGCGAGTTATACGATAAGGCTGCGACCAATGATATTATATTAACAGATATATTATACACTCCCAAAACAACAGAAAAAAGTGTTCCGCGCAGCAGCGGCACACATACCCACGTTTCATTCATTTTACATTTCACTACAAGTAAAAACGTTACAATTGGAATGTTTTCGAGTCTTCACGATTGCGCGCTTATAACATATCTGTTAATATAATATCATTGGCTGCGACATATCTATTTAATAGATAATTAAACACTGGCTCATGCACACAAGTTTTTTTTTTTTTTTTTTTTTTTATTTTAGTTGTGAGGTAGCTGTCACTAATGTCAACTGTCAGTCACCGTAAACGGCAGGAAGTTGATGGTGAAGCGAGGCCGGGACAAGGACTTGGTTGTAGTGATGAGCCTGTGCCTACAACAGAATAGAACGGATTCTACAGGTAAGTAAATTGTAGTCGTTTACTCTTCGTCGTTTTAAGTGAACGTTTACATCAAACGTTGTAGTTATAACTAGAGAAATTAGAAATTAATCCATACCGGATTAATTTTATAAAGAGAAAAAAATGGATACCTTCAAATTATAACATTTATCGATTACAAAGAGACCTAATAATAAAGTGACTCGGACGATAGTGTGTAACAATTTCTAAGCAAATCATATGGTATGGGCTCGCTGGCTAGTTCGTCAAACTGCCGTAATGAGTATGACTACTTCGGTAATGCGATGGTTCGAATCCCAGTCGATACATCAAACTCTTTTTGAAGTAGTCTTTAGATTATTCGTAAAGAATTCAATATTGTAGCAGTGTAACATTTTAAAACTTGAGGTGTTAGGACATACGGACGCTGTGTGTACGTGAAACATAACGAGTGAGAGCATACTAACAGCTTCGTGCACGACCACCTTGGTGAGCGGGTCCTCGCACACCTGCACGGTCAGCACGGGCTCGTGCAGCGACTTTACCAGGTCCCACACCGTCAGCATCCCGTTCGCCTTCGCCAGCAGCATCAGCGACAACCTGCACAAAGTCCCGTTATGTTGTGTGTGACCCGCTGTGCGAGACGCGCGCGTGTACCGTACCGGGTGGGGCTCCAGGTGCCGTCGGTGATGCAGTGCCGGTCCGAGGCCGTCCACAAGATGGCCGACTCGCGGCAGTCCTCGCTCCACACGCGCGCCGTCCAGTCGCCCACCGTCAGGAAGTTCTTCAGGAAGTTGGGGTTGCGACGCAGCGTCCACACCGGCCCCAGGTGCACGGCGAACTGAACACACAAATAATGAATTACCATTCTAGGACCGCCGCTGACGCTTGTGTCTCATGATTCACATCGAATAACACGTGACTGGTGCTGAACTAGTGACAGCTAGACAAATCGGCACGAACAATCTCTGTGCGAGCAAACATGTTTGCACGACGACAATGAAATCGATGCAGATGCGTAATTATAAGACTCTTCTTGACCAAAAGTACTTCCTGGAAATATGACATAAACTTTTTCCATACATTCTGTTGATGTTTCATTGAGAAAACTTTAAAAAAATATGGCTGTTATTTTGAATTTCACAATACTTTGTTAAGGCTGTACCCTACCTCACATTTTATCTCGCTCGCACCATACTACTCGCGACCTGAGTGAGAACTCGAGCGTCGAAAAGTTTAGGTAATTGCTTTTTATAGTAAAAATAATGGAAATTAAAAAAAAAAAAAACATAAGACCTGCTTTATACGTATAGATAGTTCAGTTATTATGCAAAGTTTCATGTTCTAATTTGAAGTATTTTTTGAATACCAGCGGTTTATAGTTCTGTTTAGAGGTAGCTTTGGATTTTTTTTTCTATCGAGACAATTGTATATAATCGTGTTTTCGCCAAACATAGGACCTAGCATCAATCCGCAACTTTAGCATTTATATTTATTTCAAAATGAATGCTGCCGTATTTTCGGCATAACGGAGGATCATGCTAAGCAATTTGAGGTAGGGTGCGCCCTTGATGAGATTATATCGTTTTCATGAAGTAAGTACTATAGGTACACCTCTGCCTAACCCTTCGCGAAATACAGGCGTGATGATGTTGTTGTGTTTTATTATTAACCGACTTCTTCAAAAAGGAGGAGGTTCTCAATTCGGCTGCATGTTTTTTTTTGTATTTCTGTTACGTGATTTATTACTCCGCCAATTATGAATCGATTTTCATAATTCTTTTTTTGTTTGGTAGGTCATGCTTGCGATAGTTTTTGAGTTAGCTTCAATATTACGTATTTTTCCCACTTTAGTTTATCTAGACAATGTTTTAATTTTCTCCTGCACTGTTATACATATAGGTACATAGCAGGTCGTGGTATTCAAATTTGATGGGGTAGGTACCACAACCCCACACTTTGAATACCACTATCTGATAAGTAAATAACAGTGACGGAGTCAAATAAAATATCGTCTACATAGACTGTGGGAAAAATATGTAAAGAATTATCAAAATCGATTCATAATAATTGGCGGAGTAATCGCGTAACATAGAATTGAGAACCTCCTTTTTGAAGAAGTCGGTTAAAAAGCAAAGACACCAACTTCCGAAATTAAAGTTATTTTTCACTTTTTAGTGTTTTTTTGGAAGTCGGTTTTTTTTCATGAGTAAACTGTATGTAGCGGATGTGATGATGATTGATCACTATCATTATGAAAAGTAGTATGCAATAGGTAGGTAAGTTTTTTTGCGATTTGTATTTCCGTACTCTATAACCTCAGTTAGTCTAGATGAGTCTTATAATCCTTATAGTACTGACTTACGAGACCCCATTATAATAAAATGTGAGAACCGTCGTTTTCCTAGCTGTCTGGACAGACACAGGATGAATTCTGCAAGTACTTTGCATTAGGAATTAAAAACCGAAATCATACTTGGGTTGGTATTTTTTCCACAATCGTCTTCCCTTTGCGATTGCCACACATGACGAATCCGTCCTCGGTGCCCACCATGAACCGCGTGGGTATCGTTGGCTCAAACTCGAGCACACTAACTCCTTTCGCCCTGGACATGGACTGCTCCTCGTTGATGCCCTTGACCATGTCGAGGCAGAGCTCCTCGACGGGCTCGCTAATGTTTCGCAGGTCCCACCACTTGATGGCGCCGTCGGTGCCGGCCGAGATGAACTCCGTCCCGGTCTTGGAGCTGCTGAAGCACACGTTGTGCACGGCATCGCGGTGCGCCACGTGCACGGGGCACAGGTGCGAGGGCGCGAGGGGTGTGCGCACGTCGAACGCCGCCACCTGTCCGTTCATGAGCGCGCTCGCCAGCACGCTGTGCTGCTTAGGGTTGTACTGCAGGTCCAGTATGGGGCACGGTGGCATCAACTTTGTCACGGGGCTGCTCGAGTTCTCCACGTCCCATATGGATGCGTGGACTGAAGACTGACTATTCCTGTAGAAGTCGACCAGGACGTAGGAGACCGCGAAGTGCTGGCTTCCGTCCGGGTTCCAACAGATGGAGCTGATGGGCCGGCCGTTGTTTACCGGGTCGTCGCGATACACGTTCACAGTGCGGCACTCTCTATGCTCTTGTCTCGGCTGTTCCTCGAGCTCCGAGTAATACGTTTGGTACATGTCGATGGCGTTATTTTGAAAGACATAGTGCTCCAAGTCCTAAAACATCATTTAAAAAAAGTAGATAGATATACTCACGGAATGAAAAGTCATAGAATTTTTTTAATACGAGTGTTTGTCACGGAAATGCGTGCTTATAAAAGATAATTGTAAGTACATTGACTCTGCGCAGTGGAGTTCCATGATTGTTAAAAAGTCAATAAATTAACCTCGGACTTACTGAGTAGGTTGGCATGTACTAAAAACGGTGAAGGAAAACATTGTGGGGAAACCGGCATGTCCCAGGACAAAAAAATGGAAGAATGGTAACAAGTACCCTAATATTTATAATTGTAGTCTATGGTGAGAAGTCTGTGTCCTAGCAGTGGTAACATTATAGACCGATTATGCTAAACACAAGGGCCCCTCACTCCTCGATTGTATAAAGTTGTTACATGCTTCCACAGTCGGTTTCGTTGTAAAACGGTAACGACGTGCATGCTCACCCCAGAATTCTTCATCACGCAGCAAATGTAAGCATCATCCTTTTCAATTCTACGGCGGTATCGCTGCGTGGCTTCGGGGTCACTGATGTTCACGTCCTTTGGCCAGCCGCCTTCTGCATGGTTTGCGCCGTCGTCAGCGTGCTCCACTCTGCAGTCAAAACCCCAGTAGAGGTGCGTGATTTACGTACGGCACGTGGGATACGTACGGCGCGTGGTATGGAAGCGGGTGTAACGTACCGCTCGGTGCAGACATCGTTCTGTGAGAAGCAGGGCGTGTTCTGCGTGGGCGTGTGCACGGGGTTGCGCAGGATGTACTTCTTGGCCTCCGCGGTGTTGGGCACGATGGTGTCGAGCAGCTGCGGCGTCTGCATGCTATACAGTGCCTGCTTGCCCATCTCGTTCCGCTTTAATAAGTACTCGTAATGCAAGTCCTGCATGGTTTTTACAAAACAATTTTAATAAAGTTTACTTAACAAATATACAACTCTTTATTAAAATGAAAGTACATAAAATAAATAAAATACTAATAAGAATAGCTCAACCTCAAGGTTGTATAAATAATAGACAAATCTGTTTTTTTTTTGCAAACAGCCTGCCAGACATAGCCACACAAAAAGAAAAAAGAAGGCCACATATCATTTAGAAAACTATATTCAGTGCTAGAATAGAACAGAACTTATCCAAGGATCTTTAGCCCTTGAAAGACGTGCCACGGGGGCGTTGTTGGTAAACATTTATGTCACTTGAAATGTATTCAAAAACAAGATGACTGCGTTATTTCCGACTTTGGCGTCGCGCCAAAATAACTTTGTAGCGCTACACGTGATGAAGTTTAAAGTAAAACAAGAAAATTAAACCATTCATTACATAGGCATACCGTACTACATACCGTCACCCAACATAACACTATGCTGGATGACACCATCTTTCGGCTCGCTAGGTACATGTCTGGGCGCTCTTTGCGTGGCTCCGCATCGCTACCAATGCGGTGAAGGCCTGCACCATGGCCTATCCTGCAGTAAGAGCGCAGGTCGTATAGCACGGCATGCCAGCATCAATGACATCTTCCGTCATGCTCTTGTCACCCAGCCAGCCCATCTAGGCAGCCGACATCCACGCGGGTGAAGCCGCGGGCATCAGATAGTTAATAAAACAAATTGAGAGAAAAACAATCATTATAATCTGTAGAATTTTGGTATTACAGGCGGGGAACAAACAAAAGTTACACCATATTTCAGGTTATTGGTTTGTTCCCCGCCTGTAATAACAAAATGCTACAGATTATAATGATTGATTTTCTCTTTTTTGCAGGCGGGTTTTTTGTTTTTTAAATAATTTGTTTTATTTCAAGCTTTTTAGTTTTATTAATTTATATATTTGGATTTATTTCATTACTAGCTTTTATTTGATACCAATATTGTAATTTATTTTAAAAAAAATCTTCCCCTCCTTTTTTTTCTTTGGAGATGAAATATATAAAAAAAATATAGCCTATGTCACTCCCACAATTAAGACGAACCTAACGACATCTCATACGTTAAAATCCATCAAGCCGTTTAGGCTACAGAGCGTGCCAAAGAAATAGACATACATAAAAGCATATACTTATACAAACATACAAACATTCATACAAACATACAAACATTCATACAAACATACAAGCATTCATATATACATACTCTCGAAAAACATTACCCTCCTTCTGGGGCAGTCGGGTAAAAACCAAACTATAAAATATGATGTTGTATGGAGAAAAAAAAAAGTGTAGATCAAGTTAACCTATACATGACTGAATGTCATAGACTCTTAAGACTTATGGACTTTCCAGCAAATCTATCTATACCTACTATACTAATATTATAAAGCTGAAGAGTTTGTTTGTTTGTTTGAACGCGCTAATCTCAGGAACTACTGGTTGGAATTGAAAAAATCTTTTTGTGTTGGACAGTCCATTTATCGAGGAATGTTATAGGCTATATAAAATCACGCTACGACCAATAGGAGCGGAGCATAAATGAAAAATGTTGCAAAAACGGGAAAAAATATACCTTTTTGTGGGCTTCCGTTGCGTGTGTAAACAGTTTAAGTTACGCAAATATCATGTATGATAAAGTTGTTCTTTAAAAGTTCTAAAAAAAAGTCCGCGACAGCATGCATCATGTCTATCTTTTAAGATTGACCCACTATAACCTTTTTTATGGTAATCAAATTAGAAATTAATGCTTTGTTTGCGAAGGAGGTTTATCAACATTATTTTATTAATTCGTATTCAAATAAATAGTTTAAACATCAAGAATATTTATGTAGCAGTAAAATACTTTTTAATTCATTCGAATCGGACATTTAATTTCGAAGTTATCACGAGTTTAAAAATACAATACGCGAACCGTTCGACGCCCGGGCGCCGCGCCGGTGCGCCGCGACGTTCCCTACTCTAGAGAGGAGAGGATGGGCACACGGGTAGACCATGACCTGGAATTGGACATAGGATACTTTTTATCCCTATATTCCCACGGGATAGAGACTTACGCGGGTGAAACCGCGGGGCACAGCTAGTACCCTATAAAAATGTACTCTGTGCTTCCAGAGGAGTTTACAACATTTCGATGGCCCCACCGAATAAACGTGTAAGAGAAAAATGACAACTTTTCAGCAAAATATAAAAACGTTTAAACTTCAATAACGCTCATTTCATTGTAAATAGGTATAAATAATGTATAATCGAATTATAGTTTAACAAATTAACTGAATAAAGACTTGCATATTTACTTTTTTTTAAACATCAACGAGTTTCAAGAAAATCATGAGAAACAATTTAATTTTTTTACTCTTGTGAAATTTGCATGACTAGGTCACAGTAATATACTCGTATCATTACACGTTTATGCGTGTAACGATACACAACGAATAAAACGCACTCTATTGTATACTCTATATATTTACGGAGAATAAAAGTGTAACACACTTTTCTTCTCCGTAAATCAAGTTTAATTTGGAACCCAGCCTTTGAAAAATTAATAAAATAAATGGGTTATTTCCAGGGGCATTTAATAGATGGCGCCATAGTTGCGTTTTTGTCGCATATTTTTTGTATGAAGATGTCATTCTTTTCGCCGTAGGTAATGTAAAGTTACATGCTCTGTGGCCGTAGGTCTACCGTCCACCCACGGCTGGTAATCTTAGAACATAAAATCCTGGTATTAATAGACTTATTTGTCTATGGGTGTAATGTGTCTTAGTGACAGCCGCCCCTCGTCCCTTTCCCCTTTGTCGCCCGTGCAATCGACGCCATATTTGTTTGGTGTAAGTCTATAACGTAGCGTTCGTAGTCTGTGCTCCACAGGGCTACATGTTTGATTAAAATTTGAATAATCATTTTGTAAACATGTTTTTTTTACAAAATAAGTAAAAAATAATAAAACATTAAAAATAAATATTACTACTGCAAAATTTCACACCATCTACTTGTGTACGTTTAGTAATGGCTTCAATAAATACTATTAAAACTAAACCGCACGGGAACGGGAAGCGGATAGCCTCGTGCAGACTGTAGCGCCGGCATGGTGCCCGCACAGTTCCCGCTGTTCCGGCTGGGCACGCTGCTGGCGCGCCAGCTGAGCAAGCCCGTGGCCGACAAGATCAAGGTGCTACTGGATCGATTACATTAATGGTTGTTTTAGAGTGCACTCTGCTCAGCTCTCATTATCTGCCTCCGCAAATTAACAGGGCCCATTCAGCTCCTTATTTTGAATCATATTCCACCGGATCTCAGGAAAGTTTTCATTTTTTTATCGCTTTTTCAGTTAATATTCCTTTATTTCAATGTAAAAATACATTCTCTGTACGCAACACTCCATTTATGTAAATAAAACAGCTAAAATAAAAAAAAAAGTAGGTAATGGATTTAAAATACTCGAGCGCGGCCCCCAGCACGGGGAGTGCGGCTACGCGGGTTTTGCCATGGTAACGATACCTTGCGCGTGAGGTAATAATACAAATCAGATTTATTGGATTCCCATAACGTTCCTGAAATAATTTCATGTACCGATCGTCTTAGTATGATATGCTTAATTCACCCCTCAGTCTGCGGAGGGCTGTCCCTTACACCCTGTATTGGGGTCAGCTTGCAGTCAGCTTGCACTGCCTGTCTAACCTCTACGTTCTATCACGATACCCCTTGCTAAGACTGGTTGTCAGACTCTTGGGTTCCTGACGACCCGTACCAACTGTCAAAGATCTACAAATAACAGCCTAGACCACCGGCGCGGCTGTGTGATGGGTAAGTTGACGGTGTGTGTGCGCAGACGTTCGCCGTGATGCATCCTTTGTTCCGGAGCTGGGTGTGCGTCGGCGCGGGGCGCGTTCATCACGTGCTGCAGCTGCGCCTACGCCTGTGGATGCTGGCGCTGCGCCAACCGCGCGCTCTGCCGCCCCTCTCCGAGCAGGCCGCACTCAACTCCGGCGCCGACATATTAGGTAAGTACACCGTGACGCTCTTTGTGCGCCACAGTTAACTAAAATCACCTAAAACTGTTTGTTTTTATGTTGATCCCTCCCATAGTTATTATCCGTCTTCCTGATAAGTGATCGCATATTTTATGAATATGATAAACAGCGATTTTTAACCGACGTCAAAAAGGAGGAGGTTCTCAATTCATGTGTATGTTTTTTTTTTTGTATGTTTGTTACGCGATTACTCCGCCAATTATGAATTGATTTTGATGATTCTTTTTGTTGTATGGTATGACCTTTATTAAAACCTAAATTAACCGGTTTATTCGACGAGCGGCATGTCGGTTGCGTGCAAAAGCGTTGCAAGTTGCAACTTGTGACTACTTGTGAGGATGCCGCGCTGATTAAAAACGGAAGTATTTGCTTAATCATTTTAATACCAAACAAATCTTACACGGTCAGCAATATGGTTTCACCAAAGGACGTTGTACGACTGACGCCGGGGTCACCTTATTAAAACACATTTTTACTGCGTGGGAGGAGGCCCAAGATGCCATAGGAAACTTTTGTGACCTCTCCAAGGCATTTGACTGCGTAAATCACAAAACCTTACTCTTAAAACTTGAGCATTACGGACTAGGTAAACTTGCGCTCAGTTTAGGAAAATCTTATTTAAATGACAGACAACAGCAAGTTCAAATAAACGGCTAAGTTCAGCAGCATTATGCTGTGAGAGAAAACTGTCAATTCACTGATGTACATGTCTTACGGTATTTTACTATGGGGACAGGCTGCAGATATCGAGTCTATTGTTATTCTGCAGAAAAGAGCTATCAGAGCAATAAAATGGCCTCCGTAGGCGCGATTCTATAAGGGAACTGTTTAAAAATATTAACATCATGACGGTACCTTGTCAATATATCGTACCTTCGGTGCAACTCGTATTTGCTTTAAAAAGAATTAAAACTTTATTACATCTTTGCGTACCGCCATAATGGTGTATCACGCTTACGTCTGCTCAGTAATACGATACGGTATAGTTGTGTGGGGAAATTCTTCTGAAATCGCGAAGATCTTCATTGCTCAAAAAAAGTGTATTCGTGCGATGTTCAAAATGCAGTGGTCTGACTCATGCAGGCCTATATTCAAGTCGCACAATCTATTGACGGTCCCTTGCATTTATATTTATGAAGTTGCCAGGTTTGTGAGGTCAAATCTTGAGCTATTTGAACGGAAAGATAACACAAATAAAAGGAAAGCTACACATTTAGATTTCGAAATGCCTGTTCCAAAATTAGAACTTTTTCGGCGGAGCTGCGTTTATATGGCTCCCCTGGTCTACAATGCTTTGCCGAGGTCAATAACTGAACTACCCTTTAATAAGTTTTGTGTTGCGTTGCGGAAGTGGTTGTTGCAAGAGTGTTTTTACTCGGTAGATGATTTTTTTCAAAAGTGTCCCTGTAAATTTTATACTCTAAAGCACAGACATATTTGACTGTATCATAAGTGTTAAAACTTGTATACTATTGCATGCTTATAATATATTGGCCAAATGTGTGTTACCAAATATTTTATGTAATACGAACTTCATGTAGCTACCATATTTGATGCAATAAATAAATTGAATTGAATTGAATTGAATTTCAACAAAGTCACAAATAGTAAATTAAAAAATGAGCTGTTTTGAATTTTGTTTCGGTGCAACAAAGTAACAAATAGTAAATTAAAAAATATAAGTAAAAATATTTTTAAAAACAAGCTTTTAATTAACTAAAAAGTACTAAATAAAAACTTACGTAAACATAGAACTTTTATATTTTCTTAAAAGCTTGAGGCTAATCTTCAAGTTTAGTGTAAGAAGGACATTTACGCCTCAAGCTTTTAAGAAAATATAAAAGTTCTTTGTTTACGTAAGTTTTTATTTAGTACTTTTTAGTTAATTAAAAGCTTGTTTTTAAAAATATTTTTACTTATATTTTATTTTATACTTTTTAGCATTAGGATTTGTTAAAATATCTGTTCTATCACAAATTCAACGAATTAGGTTTTCCCATGGCCACCTTCCGGCTCCATCAACAGGCCCTGAACAGCACCTAGTGTCAAAGCACTTGTTAATACATGACAAATGAGTTCTGGTGCTGTCTTGTTTGACTGAGGTTTTCCCATGGCCACCTTCCGGCTCCATCATCAGTCCCTGAACATCACCTAATGTCAAAGCACTTGTCAATACATAACCAACGAGTCCAAACACGATGGTGCTATCTTGTTTGATTGAGGAGTTCCCAGGGCCACCTTCCGGCTCTATCATCAGACCCTGAACACCACCTAGTGTCAAAGCACTTGTTAATACATGACAAATGAGTCTAAACACGATGGTGCTGTCTTGTTTGATTGAGGTTTTCCCATGGCCACCTTCCGGCTCCATCATCAGACCCTGAACACCACCTAGTGTCAAAGCACTTGTTAATACATGACAAATGAGTCCAAACACGATGGTGCTGTCTTGTTTGACTGAGGTTTTCCCATGGCCACCTTTCGGCTCCATCATCAGTCCCTGAACATCACCTAGTGTCAAAGCACTTGTTAATACATGACAAATGAGTCCAAACACGATGGTGCTGTCTTCTTTGATGGAGGTTTTCCCATGGCCACCTTCCGGCTCCATCATCAGTCCCTGAACATCACCTTGTTAAAATATCTGTTCTATCACAAATCCAACGAATTAGGTTTTCCCAAGGCCACCTTCCGGTTCCATCATCAGACCCTGAACAGCACCTAGTGTCAAAGCACTTGTCAATACATAACCAACGAGTCCAAACACGATGTTGCTATCTTGTTTGACTGAGGAGTTCCCAGGGCCACCTTCCGGCTCCATCATCAGACCCTGAACACCACCTAGTGTCAAAGCACTTGTTAATACATGACAAATGAGTCCAAACACGATGGTGCTGTCTTGTTTGATTGAGGTTTTCCCATGGCCACCTTCCGGCTCCATCATCAGTCCCTGAATATCACTAAATCAAAATATTTTATTTCACATAAACCTACATGGGCACTTATGAAACGTCAGAAGCTAGGTGCACGGTTCCAATTGGTCGTTTCCTATGGAGAAGAGCCGGCAAGAAACTCCATGGTTACTCTTTTAAAAATAATTGGCTTTTACAATACTTTCAAATTACAGTGTTAGTAGGCATGGGGGGACAATGTAGGCCTTTCGACAAGTAAGTACCAGGTACTTAACAAATATAGAAGATGTTCAATAAATCTACAGTCCAATAAGCCTACAATGTTCTCACATTCACAAAATAGAAAATAATCTATCTAAAAGACTAATGATAATAAAATTAGAATTCATATAAAAATAAAAACCTATTTAAACCAATTGACGTGATTGCTATTACAACTGTAACAAATTGAATAATTATAATCCTGTCTACAAAAGCCACTAAGAGTTGAAATTAATTGGAGGTATATAATGTCAAATACAATGATTATATGTCAAGGATGAATGTAAAGAAAATAAACATGGTAATTTGGGAGCAGTTAATAGACTTACATAAATATGCCGTTAATGAGGTACCAGGGAAGCCACATGTGCAGAAGGAATTATTGCCAAACTTCCTTGTCTTCAACGTAGTCTTTAATCTTATAATATGCTTTTTTGATAAGGACTCGTTTGATGTGGGTTTTAAACTTTCCATCGCTAAGTTCTGTAACCGACTTTGGCAACTTGTTATAGACGCGGATACTGTTTATTAGAAATGACTTGCTTGTTTTAGTTAATCTAAATTTGGGTATGACAATTTCATGTCTACTACGTGTATTTATATTATGGAAATCGCTTCTTATTTTGAAAAGTCCTAAGTTTTTGCGAACATACAAAATACTTTCAAAGATATAGAGAGAAGACAGAGTCAGAATATCAATTTCTTTGAATTTGTTTCTAAGGGACTCGCGAGGACCCATTTTATAGATCGCGCGGATTGCCCTCTTCTGTAAAATGAAAATTGAATCTACGTCAGCTGCCGATCCCCACAGCAGAACGCCGTAAGACATAATACTGTGGAAATAAGCAAAGTACACTAACCTAGCTGTGGCTATATCAGTCAAATCAAATCAAATCAAATCAAATCATTTATTTCTTTGCAAACATGGGTATAGTTGGCACATAGGTGTTTTTTATAATAAAGATCTCCATATTTTACCGTCACGTGGGCATGCAAAGGTTTACAATTAAAAGTTTAAAAAAATATGTGGCAGACAATTGTAGTTTATATAAAATAAAATAAATTTAAATGTATTAAAAATGTCAGTGTGGTCAATGGTGGCAATATAAAAATAAAATAAAAATTACAAAATGTCCAACGGGAATAAAAAGTAAGTACTTAACATTATGTCAATCAGTTATTAAATCATCATTAAGAAAATCGTCAATCGTGTAATAAGTCTTCATAATTAAAATTTCGTTTAGTGCCATTTTAAACTTCACTATAGTCATATTTTTTATAATATTAGGTACTTTATTATATATGAGTGGGGCAATACCAAGAAAACTTTTTTGCATTAGCGCGGTTTTACATTTTACTTGACATAGTTGATTTATGTATTGATTCCGTATTGGATTTTTCCTGACCTCTGATAATTTTTTAAATAGATGTGGGTTGCATTTCACAAACAAAGCTGTTTCAATTATAAATAAACAAGGCAATGTTAAAATTTTTAACGATTTAAAATATGGAATACAGCTATCAGTTGTCTTAAGACCGCACATTGACCTGATGCATCGCTTCTGTAGTCTAAATACCAGCTCCCTATCAGTAGACTGCCCCCAGAAAATAATGCCATACCGCAAAACAGAGGCAACCAGTCCATGGTATGCTGTTAAAAGAGCCTGACTGTTAACTTTCTTTGAGAGTTGAAAAAGAGCATATGCGGATTTGCTAAGTTTTTTACATAGTTCTTCAACATGAGGTTTCCATGTAAGTTGGCTATCAATTATAATGCCTAAGAACTTAGCCTTCTTAGCTTCTTCAATATCACAGCCCTTGTAGGAAATGCTAACATTTGGGTTTTTAAGGCGTTGATAAAAATGCATGACTTTTGTTTTGCTCAGGTTTATAACCAAATTATTATTGTCTAACCAATTTATTATGTCGCTTAAGCAATTATTAATGTCATTCTTATAATTATTTGAATTAGTACATTTTATTATAGCTGTACTGTCGTCTGCAAAAAGCACCATTTTGTTGGCTGTTGCTTTCGGGAGATCATTTATATATATCAAAAAAAGTGGCGGACCCAATACGCTACCTTGTGGGACGCCATATTTTACATGTCTTGGTTTTGATACATATATGGTTTCTAATTTAGTTTTAGGACATATCCTAGAAATTTCCGTGCATTGAAGCCTATTACTCAGGTATGATTTTATTAACTTTAATATGTTCCCTCTTATACCATAATTATTTAATTTGTGCAACAGTGTCTTATGGTCTACGTAGTCAAAAGCCTTGGTCATGTCAGTGTAAATTGCACAGACTGGATTTCTTTTATCGACAGACGACATGATGCTAGCTAGTAAGTCAAATAATGCCATATTAATCGTAGTGTTCTTACGGAAACCCTTTTGTTCTGTGCAAAATAATTTATACTTTTCGAAATAGGCATATAAAGAGTTATAGATTACTTTCTCGAAAATTTTAGAAATTATTGGAATTTTTGCTATTGGTCTATAATTTTTTAAATCTGTTTTATCATCTTTTTTATACAGGGGTTTTATTATTACCTTTTTGAGCTTGTTCGGGTAAATGCCATCAACTATGCACAAGTTAATTATATGAACTAACGGAGGTGCTACTAGTTCTTTGGTGAACTTCAATACTTTTGTGGAAACTCCATCGTATCCAACAGTATTTGTATTTTTAAGGCTGCAAATTATTTGTATTATATCGTCAATTGTTACAGGTTGCATGAATAGTGAATTTAAATTTTGATTGTTTATATTTGTATTATTTAATGTGATGTCAGTTTTAACATTATTCTCAATTGTGTCAATAAAGTAATCGTTAAATTGGTTTGCAATGTCCATGGGGTCTGTAAATGTCAAATTATCTCTTGTCACGCTTATTATAGGCTCTAATGGCAGACAAAAATTTGATTTATTTATAATTTGCCAGGTAGCTTTAGATTTATTTTGAGCGGTATTTATGTAATGATTATTTTGTGCTTTTTGTGTTAAATTGATAATTTTCCTATAACGTTTGGTGTAGTTTTTAAGTGCTAATTTATTTTTTGAATCAGAATTTAATCGATATGCCCAAAGTAGCTGCCTTTGCTTGTTACTGCATGTTTTTATTCCGCGTGATATCCATTTAGTTTTCTTGCTAGTTTTAATAGTTATGATTTTCTCCGGAAAACATAATCTATAGAGAAGTATAAAATCTTCCATGAAACTGTCAAAAGCTTCATTCGCATCTTTAGCTTCATGTACTCGCATAAAAGATAGAGAGCTGAGATGTCTTTTAAAAGTAATTAAATTTTCTATACATGTGTCCTGCTTCTTTGTTTTCCAATATTTTAAATTACAAGTTTTGTTTATTGGTACTTTTAGTATCTGAGCTGTATGATCTGAAAGGATCAGATCTACAACTTCAGCTTTACATTCTTTCCGATAGTTATGAGCAAAATTGTCAATACAGGTTTGGCTTTTCAACCTAGTGGGAGTACAAAGCGCTAATTTTAAATTGTACTTCATAAGAAAGTATTCAAGTTCTAGTGTAGTTCTGTTTCTTTTCAAAACATCAATATTAAAATCTCCACACAAGACAATTTTCTTATTTGAAAATAGACAGATTTTATTTAAAATATAATCTAATTTATCATAAAATATTTCATAGTTATGTTTTGGGATTCTATAAATACAAATAATAACAATTTTATAAGCAGTTATTTCTACAGCGCAGCATTCAAAGATACCTGAAACCGATTGTTTTGCTATGTCTGATATTTCTGTAAACTGCAATCCTACCCTTACGAAAATACCTGTTCCTCCTCTCTTTGCATTTCTCGAAAAAAAAGCAGCTGGACAAAAATTTGGAATGTGTAATAAATACTCATACCCTGTTTGTATGAAATGTTCAGTAACACAAAGCACATCTATTATAGTTCCTTTGTTAATTAATTCCACTAATTTTACAGTCAGTGCATCAGATTTATTAATTAGACCAGCTATGTTTTGGTGTAGGATATTAAGGTATTTAACGAAAAAACTGAGAGTTTGACTGCTGTGAATTATTAGAATAATCGTGTTGACTTTGAGGGTGGCAGTTTACTTCTGAGTGCGTAGCATCCAAGCCACATAGGCTAAGAATCAGGTCTTGTAAATCTGATATAACTATGTTTAAACCACTGTTATTTAAGGTTCCACAGCGTTTGTTGTAAGTATCATAGTCATAAGATAGATTCAGATTTGAGTCAAGTAAATATGCATAGTTACATGTGTTTATATCTAGGTAAATTAGGTTATTGAATGTTTCTACGCGGCTGTTATACATTATGTTAGCATCTATCATGTATTTAAACGTTGGTAAACAAATTATAAAATTAGTATGACTCAATTCCATTAACTTTTCTCTAACAAACATGACTAATTCCAAATAGTTTTGCGTTTTCCGAAAGTCTTCCTCTCCAATGTAGATAACACAATAGTCAAAGTGTGTAAAGTTTTGCACTTTTCTTTCAATTTGGTTTAGAATTTGCCGTAACCCGCACGTCGGTTTTCTATAATGACAGATCAGTCAACTGCCTTATTTTTCTTACTGCATATGCAGCTGAACTTAGTCTACCTGAAAGAGTTCTGATGTGGGCGCCCCATTGTAATTTTGAATCTATGGTAATTCCTAAAAATAAAGTTTCCGTGATTGCATCTAGTTTCTTGCCATCAAGTTTTAGATTTAGACCCACTTGAGGTACATTTGGTAATGAGAACCTAATACATTTAGTTTTGTTCGCATTAAGTAAAAGATTATTGGCTGCGAACCATTCCGAAAGCATAGCCAGGCTATCGTTGACATGTGAGACATCTGTATCTTTTCTATCTATTTTAAGGATAAGAGAAGTGTCGTCAGCGAATAGTATTATATCCGATAAGTTAGCCATCATGTAAGGAAGGTCATTTATATAAACTAGAAATAAGAATGGGCCGAGAATTGAACCTTGAGGCACGCTCATTTTAACTAGAGACCCCGAGGACGTCGCCCCGTTAACATTTACTTTTTGCTGCCTGTTTGATAGATAAGAAAGAACAAGATCAGCAGCTTATCCACGAACTCCGTAGTGGTGTAATTTACAGATCAGTGTATTGTGGTCAACGCAGTCAAACGCTTTTGAGAGGTCACAGAAGATGCCAATTGCATCCTGGGACTTCTCCCAGGATTCTAAAATGTGACTGATGAGCTTTACTCCCGCGTCTGTCGTCGACCTACCTTTCGTGAAACCAAACTGGTGACTATGTAAAATCCTATTTGAGTTAAAATGTGACATCTGGGGCCCTACCATCAACTTTTAAAATATTTGCCAAGTACATGACAGGTCATCTTAGCAGGCTAACCTGACAGGTTTTCTATTTGTACCATGAGCATTTCCGTCTGACCTGCAATATATCAACTTCAGACCTGCTACGTGACCGTTGACCGGTACGCCATATTATAAACAAACGTTTGGAAATACTTTTTCGCAATGTTACCGGTTTTACGGTTTTAAAGAACTAGATTAAATTCATTTAATAACAGTTTATAATGATCAAGAGAATTCTTAAAAAAACAGTGTTTCGTAACAAAATATCTTATTTAACACGAATACGACATTGGAGACCCTTTTAGATACTTATGAAAATAATCTTGAAAGTTACCAAAGTTATTGCTGTTTTCGAACGACTATCCTAGCCATTAAGTATAAAAAAATATCGTTTTTGATTGCTTGTCAGTTTGACTCTAGTGATGTTACTCAGTCACTAACGGTCAGGCACTCGATTGTTCCGATTATGTAATTTAAGTACTCAATTCAAGTTGAATCTAAGGTAGTTACTAGAGGGAGGTTTCCAACAGCTTCGCACGTTTGAAACGCATACAAAAAAACAGAGAAAAGAATCATAGCCCGATCCAAAATACAGCAACCGTTCCATATTGGTATATTGGGGTTTAAGTCAGTGACATTCGGGTAAGATCGGCTTTGTTCGACTTTGTTAAAAGCGCTTTCTCCACATTCCACTCTCAATCTGATAATCAATGATGATACGATGATGATTTTAATGACAAATTACAAGTTATCAACAGAAATCATTGACCCACAGTACATAATACTTTCACTCATCTTATTAAAACTCTTTGACTCTACACAACATAGTATTTTGGTACCTTGAGAGAAAATGTAATCGAGTTTTTATTTAATACAATGCAGTATCGAGTTAAACAAAGTTTAGCCGCATCACTATCTGACATTGTCAGAAAGACAAGTCAAGTCAAGGGACAACAACACATTATTTTATTTTTTCAGTTTCTTTCGAATTGCATCAATTTCATATATTTCTTTTTTGCCTGTGTGTTATTGAAGGATTATAATGAGTATGGAATCTTCAAGATGGTACAGCATTTACTCCAGATGGATGTTGTATTATTTGTTCTGTGAGATTCTAACGCAATGTGCGAAGACATAGTCCAAAGCTACAGATGTGCGGTGAACGCTTTTGTATCAAATGCACGTCGTATAAAGATGAGAGGTGGAGCCTGGTGGAGCAACCTGCATCTTTATTAGATGAGATATTATCTAATTCTAAGTCGTCCGACGTTGAAATTGATACTTACAGTAATAAAAATGCTTTGTTTACATAATGTGATTTTGGCTTTCAATAACCGTTTAAAACACCCTACGTTCCTACTATACATTCCTACGTTCATACATTCCCACATTCCTAGGTTCCTACTATACATTACGGAACAGTGCACTATTTTACTAAACTATAATACCGATGAAGTGTAGGTTGGCCTACTCATTAAACAATTTTTTAAGTTATGATCGTATTTCTCAGTAACCTCGTTAGACGAAGTATAATCATTACTACCACTGTAATCTAGAGATCATTATCAGAGTACATATTCTTAAATGAACATGTACTTACGTATTTTATTTTAAATTAAAGAAAACAGTTCACTAAAAGTAAGTTTTACACGCCTGCTTAATATGACTGCAGGGCAGTTCAGTAGTCAAGTGTTTACATGTCAAAAAGGACTTGATGGTACAGCTTAACGCAGGTCAGACCGGTGAAATGTTGTCACGTGACCACTGACCGGCTTTAGTCACGTGATCGCTGGCTTGCCTGTTATTTGACATGTTCACGGTACAAAATAGCCCGACAGTTCACTTTCCGTCGAAAATTGACCTGCTATAAGAGTTCATGGTAAGCCCCCTGGTCTAGCATGATTTTTTCATAGATTTTGCTCAATGCTGGTAATACAGATATCGGTCTATAATTAGAGGGATCGCTTTTACTACCTGATTTGAAAATTGGTACAACTTTACTATGTTTCATTAAATCAGGAAACGTACCCGTGTCCAAACATTGATTAAATATGCCTGTTAGGACAGGGGCGATAGTTTCAATGATATCTCCCAGAACCTTAACAAAGATGCCCCATAAATCTTCAGTATTTTTTGAGTTAAGACTTATGAATGCTTTTTTAATAGTGGTAATAGAAATAGGCTTGAATGCAAAACTTGGAATGACTTTAGTAAAGTTTTCTTTGAGAAGAAAATCTGCTAATAAAGATGAAGAGGGATGAGATTTCGTAACCTCTATAGGGATGTTAGTAAAGAAATTTTCTAGTGCCTCAGCAACTTTTAACTTATCTGAAATGGTTTCATCATTAATTTTTAGAGACAATTCATTCGGATCACGTTGTTTTGCATTCCCAGTTTCTTTGTTAATTACCTGCCACACAGTTTTTATTTTATTATTAGAATTATCAATTTTGTTACTTATTAATTTAGATTTAGCTTGGGCGCAGCCTATTTTAAATATCTTAGAGTAGTTCCTTACATAGTTATGAACAACTTGATTTAATGTCAAAGCACTTGACAATACATAACTAATAAGTCTAAACACGATGGTGCTATCTTGTTTGATTAAGGTTTTCCCATGGCCACCTTCCGGTTCCACAATCAGGCCCTGAACACCATCTAGTGTCAAAGCACTTGTCAATACATAGCCAACGAGTCCAAACACGATGGTCATATCTTGTTTGATTGAGGTTTTCCCATGGCCACCTTCCGGCTCCACCATCAGGCCCTGAACACCATCTAGTGTCAAAGCACTTGTCAATACATAGCCAACGAGTCCAAACACGATGGTCATATCTTGTTTGATTGAGGTTTTCCCATGGCCACCTTCCGGCTCCACCATCAGGCCCTGAACACCATCTAGTGTCAAAGCACTTGTCAATACATAACCAACGAGTCCAAACACGATGGTGCTATCTTGTTTGATTGAGGTTTTCCCATGGCGACCTTCCGGCTCCATCATCAGGCCCTGAACACCACCTAGTGTTAAAGCACTTGTTAATACATGACCAATCATTCCAAACACGATGGTGCTATCTTGTTTTGTTGAGGGGTTCCCATGGCCACCTTCCGGCTCCATCATCAGACCCTGCATACCACCTAGTGTGAAATAACTTGTTAGTACATGACAAATGAGTCCAAACACGATGGTGCTATCTTGTTTGATTGAGGTTTTCCCATGCCCACCTTCCGGCTCCATCAACAGACCCTGAAAACCACCTAGTGTCAAAGCAGTTGTTAATACTTGACCAATGAGTCCAAACTCGATAGTGCTATCTTGTTCGATTAAAGAGTTCCTAAGGCCAACTTCCGGCTCCATCATCAGACCAGCTCCATGATATCAAATTTTCAAAATGTCTCGGTAGTTGTATAAGTATGCCAAGTTTCAGCTCAATCTGATGCCAGGATGTGCTTGAAAAATTGGTGACAAAAGGAGTAACCGGAAACACAGAGCAAGCTAATATTATATAAAGCTTGTAAAAATGAGCTGTTTTGACTTTTGTTTCGGTGCCATAAAGTCACAAATAGTAAAATTAAAAAATAAGCTGTTGTGACTTTGTTGCACCGAAGGTGCGATATCTACGAAAACATCATGTACGTAAGGAAAAATCTAAGTATTTTCAGTAAAAGAGGTGAAAAACACAATTCTAGGACTAGAAATAGGGACCAGTTCAACCGGGCTTCAGACGTAGTTTTTGAGTTAGCTTTAATATTACGTATTTTTCCCACTTAGTATAAATGGACGATGTTTTAAGTTACTCCGTCACTGTTATTTATATAGCAGGTAGTGGTATTCGAATTTGTGTAAGGTAGGTACCTACCACAAATAGAAGCATTTTGATTGTCCGCTAGTTATAGGCTAAGTCACGTTATATTAAATTGAATATGGCCATAGTCATGAAAGAAAAAAAAAATTTGTTTTAGTGAGGCCATGTTTTTGTATCAAATGTTAAGCACAATCTCAAAAATATAAAAAAAAAAAAAAGTTATGAAACTAAAATACAACGACAAAAACTCAACTAAAAAGGTTTAAACAAGACATCACAGACAGACAAATAAAAAATCCGGAGTCACACGTATCTGTTTGATTTATGCCCGTGTGACTCCGGATTTTTAATTTGTCTTTCAGTGATGTCGCGTCGATTTTTTGTCGTCGTCGGATTTTAGTTTTACATCTTTTATTCTTAAGTCCCCTTTCCGGACAATGCTCACTAAAAGTATTCTGCCTCATAGTTGATTTAGGTAAGTATTAAAATTGACTGCTATTATAAGATGCGTGCAGCGGGGCGAGCATGGCCTACTATGACATGGCTTGAGTCACATTTTATCAAAGTTTGGGAGATAAAACCGTTTTGTCTTAAATGCTAGCACGGCGGCGTGAGATAATTTCTTGATATGTGACGTCACTATTCATATAACGTTTGAACACGAGTGTCTAAGAGATAAGTGTTTAATGTATTTAGCTAAACACTGCTTAAATTGACGTATCCTTGTGTTAACTTGGCAAACCTTTTGTTTTTTTTTTTGATGTTGGGAAATCTTCAAATGACTTCTCCCGCTCTGGGCGGAGCGGGAGGGCGTGTCAGACTTCTACTGACTAAAACCCACCCGTATTCCTTTAGTTGCCTGTTGTCAAGGGTCCCGCCGGTATCCCTTTCGGACTTTCCCGCAGTCCTGGCAAAACTTGGCAACCCTACGAAACGTTTCGTTTGCTGCCGATTTCATTTGTTGAGCCTTGATTCAGGCGTGACTCTGCGGAAATCCGTTATAAAATACAATAGACGCTGATAATATTTAGTAACCTATTCCGCTTGACTATTCTTCAAGAGTCATAAAAACCCTGTAAGAAATCGACACGTGTTTCACCTCTCAACGAGGCACATACTGGCGCGATTCGCCGCGCGACGCGACGCCGCCGCATTGTTCGCCTGCGGAAATCCGTTATAAAATACAATAGACGCTGATAATATTTAGTAACCTATTCCGCTTGACTATTCTTCAAGAGTCATAAAAACCCTGTAAGAAATCGACACGTGTTTCACCTCTCAACGAGGCACATACTGGCGCGATTCGCCGCGCGACGCGACGCCGCCGCATTGTTCGCCGTGAAGTTTTCTCAGAAATAGTTTTGTTAAGGCCACGATATTCGAGTGCAGTAGGCATTTAGCGCTACCTCAATCCCTGCGAGCCAGTCGCGCGAACACGTAGTTCAAATGAACTCGCTGACCCCGCTGTGCCAAAATTTTGCGTCACAGTATAAAATTGTAACAGTAAGTACAATTAACTTTGTTTTACGGAATTCATGTTAATGTTTCGGGTGTTTAGTTTTTAAGGAAATCTAAGCAACACAATTTATTTTATTACCTACCTACCATTGTTTTTTTTTAATGTCACTAACACTGTTTCCTTTTCTTTCATGACTGTTACAGCGCTTCCGCACTACGCTTACGCTTACTACCGCACTACGCTTACTTATAATAATAAAACCGGCCAAGTGCGAGTCGAACTCGCGCACGAAGGGTTCCGTACCATTATCTATAAAAACGGCAAAAAAAAACACGTTTATTGCATAAATATTTATTTTATTCTGGTTTTTAGTATTTGTTGTTAAAGCGGCAACAGACATACATCATCTGTGAAAATTTCAACTGTCTAGCTATCACGGTTCATGAGATACAGCCTGGTGACAGACGGACAGACAGACATACAGCGGAGCCTTAGTAATAGGGCCCCGTTTTACCCTTTGGGTACGGAACCCTAAACGCGGCAAGTCGCGCCTGTGTGTAAGAGCCTTTACAAAGGGACTACTTACGCTTATTCAGCTCCAGTCGCGTTCCGCTGAACGATTTTGATCACAGTTATACAGTTAATATTGTTACATAGCTTTTTCTATACAAAGTGACAGTTCGTTTCTTGATTTTTTACATCGCACCGTAGAAATCTTTCTACAATCTGTCATTTTGTCTTTAATTTCTACCGATCTTTGTCTAGGTCTTTTTGTAGGTAGACTATTTCGGAAGAAAGTGTTCTATCCTTACTGTCAAAATCACACTGACAACCGATAAATCCTATGACAAAACAAAGAATTCTGAGTCAAATTATGTAAAAGAGTGAATTTCGTAAAAAGTGCAGTTGACTCTTTCTATTTTGCTGCCGTCGTACTGTCTACAGGAAACGTAATTTTTGTCTACTCTTGCGTCGACAAAACGGTGCTCATGCTACGCCTGCAGGTCGCAACTTGTCGAAATCGGGACTTGTCTTGTTGTTGCAAAATCGGGAAAAAATATTCCTTTTTGAGAGCTTCTGTTGCGTGCGCTGCGTAACCGGTTTAAGTTACGCAAATAACATGCATGATGGAATTGTTCCTCTTTAAAAGTTCTTAAAAAAAAAAACCGCGACAGCATTTATGTCTATCTTTTAAGATTGACTCATTATAAGCATTTTTTATGGTAATCAAATTTGTTCGAAACTAATGCGTTATTTGCGAAGGAGTTTTATCAACATAATATTAATTCTTATTCAAATAAATAGTTTTAACATCAAGGGTATTTATATAGCAGCAAAATACTTTTTAATTCATTCGAATCGGACCTTTAATTTCGAAGTAATCATGAATATAAAAATGAAATACGCGAACCGTTCGACTCCGGCACGACGTTCCCTATGTTCGCGAGTAGAGGATGGGCACACGGGTAGACCATGAACTGGAATAGGACATAGGATACGTTTTATCCCTATATTCCCACGGGATCGGGACCTACGCGGGCGAAACCGCGGGGCACAGCTATTATTATTATAAAGCTGAAGAGTTTGTTTGTTGTTTGAACGCGCTAATCTCCGGAACTACTGGTTGGAATTGAAAAAATCTTTTTGTGTTGGATAGTCCATTTATAGAGGAAGGTTATAGGCTATATAATATCACGCTATAAGTAATAGGAGCGGAGCAGAAATGAAAAATGTTGCAAAAACGGGAAAAAAATATTCCTTTTCGAGAGCTTCCGTTGCGTGCGCTGCGTAAACGGTTTAAGTTACGCAAATTTCATGTATGATGGAATTGTTCCTCTTTAAAAGTTCTAAAAAAAAAGTCCGCGACAGCATATATCTACCATTTAAGATTGACTCACTATAACCATTTTTATGGTAATCAAATTATTTGAACTAATTTGATTACCATGCATTATTCATGCATTATTTGCGAAGGAGTTTTATCAACATAATATTATTTTCTTATTCAAATAAATAGTTTTAACATCAAGGGTATTTATGTAGCAGTAAAATACTTTTTAATTCATTTGAATCGGACATGTAATTTCGAAGTTATCACGAGTTTAAAAATGTAGGTAATACGCGAACCGTTCGACGCCGGCGGCGGCGCCGCGCCGCCGCAACTTTCCCTACTCTAGGATGGGCACACGGATAGACCATGATCTGGAATAGGACATAAGACACGTTTTATTCCTATATTCCCACGGGATCGAGACCTACGCGGGTGAAACCGCGGGGAACAGCTAGTTTATTTATAAAGGTACACCAACAGCTTCGACAGCGTTCGACGCTGAATGCGGCGGAACAGCGCTGAACGCGGCAGAACAGCACTGAACGCGGCAGAACAGCGCTGAACGCGGCAGAACAGCGCTGAACTCTATCTATAGCACTCACATATTCCAACCAGTAGTTCCTGAGATACAGCGTTCAAACAAACAAACTCTTCAGCTTTATAATATTAAGTAAGTATAGATTAGATGATGTTGTTTCCGCCACACTGCACTCTCACGCTGCGTGTTTGTCGGCAGGTGAAGTAGCAGTGTTCGGCCTGGGAGGACTTATTGTTATATTTGAAGTGAACAGACAAGCGGATATACAGGAGGATAAGGTATTTAATTGTGTGGCTGTACTTCGGATCATTGAGATGACTCCGTATCCTTGTTGCAACAAACAAATCCACGACAAATGTTAGGGCGACAGTACGATAATGTCGACCATCAATGGTGCGACAACAAATCAGTTCGACGAACGTTAGTGCGACTGATTGTTTTCATGACAAACAATGGGACGACGAGTAACTTTTTGGGTATACAATTTCCGAGGAGCTCGTGGCTAAGTAATAACAGCCGCTCGGGTCGATCAATCAGGTTAAGCTACGCTTGCCGGGGTTGGTCCGTGGATGGGTGACCATTTTCACATATCGAGATTCCTCCGTGCCTCGGAAAGCACGTTAAGCCGTTGGTCCCGGCTGTCATTTGTGGATCTTTGACAGTCGTTGCGAGTCGTCAGAAGCACGAAAGTCTGACAACCAGTCTAACCAAGGGGTATCGTATTACCCAGTTACTGGGTTGTGGAGGTCAGATAGGCAGTCGCTCCATGTAAAATACTGGTATTCAGCTGCATCCGGTTAGACTGGAAGCCGACCCCAACATAGTTGGGAAAAGGCTAGGCAGATGATGAATTTCCGTTCTTTGTTCGATCGTTCATTTTTTGGTCTTTAGTCATTACATAATTATTAATTATCATTGCATTTGTTTTTTATTTTGTTTCGATTGCACTGCAATGTGACTCAAAAGACATAAATTAATGTCAGGATAACTAACCCGGTGTTACTATTAGGTGGCGCAATTTTCAAAAACTCAAATTATTATTATGGCCTATTCAGAGCGATAACGCTAACGCGCTCGGTAGCGATACTGGGCCATCTTTTGGTCAGTCACTTGGGACTAGTATCGCTACCGAGCGCGACAGCGATATCGCTTTCCAAACATAATCTTAGTCAGATCATGTGAAGACCATGTCGATTGGTATCCGAAATCATTTTTTGAGGAAAGAATAACCGCATAGGCCTTTAGTGCTTCTTTAAATATTATTTAAATAAAGGAACACTTGCACACAATTTCATGCATCTAGACCCGCGGCTATGCGTTGTCTGCCAGTGAAATTTAAGATTTCAATAATAATAACTCCCCATTTCATTTAAAACACTCGTCCAGGCCTCTGCGAGTTGGTTTTGGCCGTACGCCTTTCATAGGTCCGGGAATTACTCATTTATTTATTTATTTGGTACACCAACACTGCCCACCTGAGCCTAAAGTGCAGTAATATACATTTTGTCGGTTTTGAGATCGTCATTTTATTAGCTACTAGCTGCCGCCAGCGGCTTCACCCGCGTGTAATCTTATAGATATAGACTAATAGTGATATAAATTAGTTTGTTTTTTTTTTTTTAAATGTATAAGTCTATTTGCTATACTGTATTTATGAGTTGTTCTTCATCTTTTCTGACTATGATTTTTGTAAGACAATACTAATTTAGTAATTAATTAGTTATGTTCAGAAGACAGATTTTATGCTGATTTTTGCGTGAGAAATACATGTGATTAACGTTATATGGTGCATTTACTTTACAAGATTATCAAAATCTCGTCAAAACTGATAATAATGCTACCCATAAAAACAGTTTGTACTATTAGATTGTTTTAAGGTAGAATGTTTTGATAAAGTCAAAGTAAATTTGTTTAAGAAAATACAATTTTTCATTACAAGGTCATTTTATTTTACTATAAGTTTGGGACTTCATAATTTGTTCTAAAACAGATTAAATAGCAGTATTTTCACAATATTACTGCACTTTATTTAGTAAAAATCATTCATTTCAATCGTTTTTTTTTCTAAAATGCAGTAATAACAGGATTTACTGCATTTAAAAGAGTTTTTAAAAAGATTTTGCAAAAAAACTGTGTGTAGTAATAGGGGCTAAAAAATTAAAATGGTCATAATTATATTTCCTATAAAAAAACTAACGTGACAATGTTTAGTATTTTAGTTTTTTATGTAACCTTTCACCTTGCGTTCAAGGTTTTATCAAAAAGTCCCTTTTGGATATATTTTTATGGATTCTAAACTTTAAGCGCGTTTTTCTCGAATTCGTGTTTTCGCTGTTACTGCACTTTAGGCTCAGGTGGGTAGAATAGCAGTACATACAAAAACAATTAAATGGGAACATGAATCTAGAGAGCTACACGATCGAAATTAGCCGTAGCAGCTTGGCAGTGCAGAATTGAGCGCCGTATTGGTGGGGCCAGAGCGCTCATCGGCAAACTAATCTGCTTCAGGGAGGGCAATACTCGCCCTAGAGTGATACGCTTTGTGAGGCGGGCGTTCTCAGGCACTGATATCAGTCCTCAGGACTATATACAACCCATGTCACAGAGCGCATAGACTTCCTGAAGCAGAAAGTTTATGCGTGGGCAAAGCGTATTCGTAGATATAAGTGGCGAGTAGACCGATACACTCTGAACCACACCTTCCAGAGTGATGAAAGGTATATAGAGCTTGGGAGCAACCGGACCAAGATGTGGCTGTCACGCGCCTGCCGAATGATGATGCCATGTGCTCTTCCTGGCGCAGTATCTGGTCGGTTCTTGTCAGTCGCACTGAAGGAGATTGGACTCGGGAAGTCGAGCGATCCAATACCAGAAATGGGGGCTATTACCATCTGCCCCCAAGATGTAGCTCGTGCAGTCAGCCCATTGCCTAACTGGAAGTCTCCCGGGGCGGATGGGCTGCACAACTTCTTGATAAAATAGTTTATAAGGTCGCACGCAAACAAGTAGACACGAACTCCATCATGACTGCCTCTCAAAATGGACGTAAGAACGGGTCTCGCGGTACTAAGGAGCTACTCCTCATTGATATGGCCATAAGCCAACAGGTTCGTCGTTCCCGAAAGGATCTGTCGACATGCTGGATAGATTATAAGAAGGCTTATGACTCGGTGCCACATACATGGCATGGCACATCATGAGGGTGCTGGAGTTGTATAAAGTAGACGCAACCGCGCACCTTCCTGAATAGAATAGAATAGAATAACATTTATTTGCAAACACATGGTATAGAAGATGGTACAAGAATTACAAACAGAGCATACATGTTTTTGCATAACATTATACGCGTGCAAATTTTTCGTGCATACGATTAAACTACTTATTTACATTTTTTGTCAAAAAACTCTTTTACTCTATAAAAACTATTAGTGGACAGCCAATCATACAATTTACGTTTAAAGAATCTGGTATTTAGAATTTTTAGGTCACTCGGAATCTTATTAAATATTTCTACACAAATATACAAACAGCTTTTATTACATTTTGCTAGTCTTGGAATGAAATCCAGTACGAGCCTGTGAGGGTCGCGCCGATTTCAAGGATATACATCGTCTGCTTTTGTAAATAATTCCTTATGCTTACGCACAAACATACATATCTCATATATATAAAGAGACGGTAGCGGTAACAAACCAAGTTTTAGATTCCAAGATTCCTGATGTCGTGTATGGGGCAATGGAGGACGGTCTATCGTTATCCAGGATGTCGAAATATCCCGAGGAATAGCGAGCCGATAAGGATCGAGGGAGGCATATTTCACACTGCTGGAGGACTCAGGTCTAGGCTATCGGTTGAGGAGAGGTGGTCAGGTGACAGGTCATCCATGTAAAGGAGGTGAGTCTCCTTTACATGGATGACCTAAAACTCTTTGCCCCCAACAATTTACAACTGATGGAGCTACTGAAAGTTACTGAAACTTTCCGTAGAGCTGGATGGAATTTGGTGTGGACAAATGTGCGGTCATGCATTTAAAGCAAGGGGAGGCTGTGGAATCCGTGGGAACCCAACTGTCGGATTCCATAAACCTTAGAGCCCTCTCTGCATCCGAAACCAATAAGTATTTGGGTAACTATGTCGGAAGCTTTAGGTATCAATAAATAAAAATAAATAAAATAATAAATTTATTCATAAAATAAAAATTGGTAAAATACAGTATAAAGCTTAGAAATAATGTAGGTATTACAAAGTATGATGCCTGTACTAGGATAAACCTGTGTCACAGGCGGCATTAGTTCTTATGATTACTATTAGGACAACTGATTTCTTAACAATATTTAACATAAGTTTTAAGAATAATGAGATAGCTAGTTAATTTATTATGTTATAATTTACTTAAACACTAATAATTAAGGTAAATAGTTGTTTGCACCTAGTTACTGACATGAAGCAATCGTTGAAAGAGCGCTTCTTTGGCAGCGTGAAGAAAGTATTTAATAGTCTTCTATAAGGCGGAAACGGTTGGGTCATGCCGGTTTTGATGTACTCTTTCGGCATACTCAAATGGACTCGAACCGAACTTGACGCCCTGGATAGAAGTGTCCGTACGCTGCTGATTGCATACAGAAAGCATCACCCACACTCGGGCCGTATGATTGTTTGCACGAGTTCTTTTGTTTGGACACTTGTTTTTACCCATGATCTTAGAACCCAGAAACTTAGAACTCTGACTCAGGTATCAACAATACCTGAGTCAGAGTTCTAAGTTTCTGTTTCATGTTTTCTTATTGCTCTTTTATAGGTTCATCAGGAAACGCGGAGTTCCAGTTTCTTAGAGATACTCAAATTTTTTTTTATCCTTCTAACTTAAACATTTATTTACATCTGGATTTCTAGTAATCTAACTTTTCAACCATGCTCTGCTGTAAACTGAGTCAGAGTTTTAAGTTTCCGTTTTATGTTATCGTATAGTTCTTTTATAGATTCATCAGGAAACGAGGAGTCCCGGCTCCTTAGTCTAATTTTTTTTGGATCCTACTAACTTAAACACTGAATGAAATCTCGATTACTCTTAACCTATCTTTTTCACAAGGCTCTGCTGATATATTTGTGAGACATCTGCATTAATTTAGTTTTTTTTTATGGTCTGTTACTGGGGTCTTGGTTACTAATTATAGCCTGAATAATTTACTAAAATTTAGAAATTACGTCATTCACGGCTGTTTTATCAAAATGATTGTCTTTTTCTAGTAACTGGTCAATATATTTGTTTATTTTTTAAATAAATCTAGGTTTGCAGAACTCTTTCGGAAAAGTAGTAGGAACTATAGAGCTCACCACTGTGCACCTAAATCAGTTTTAAAATTATAATTTTGGAAAAATCGATCTGCTAGAGAAGGTTGGCAGAGAGTATTTTCATTCGACTTTTCTCAGGCAAAAAAGCCAGAACTATTTTTTTAAATTATAAGCCAGAACTATTTTTTTTAATTGTAGAACTCAGCCACCCAATAGATTGAACTCACATTTTATATGCTCTGCTGGGAAATGATCTGCCAAGTTCACGCACATAAGTTCTATTGAGCGCCAGTGTTAGTAATAGTAGTCAATATAATACATCCATCGATTTTAATCGTTTTTCTAGTTATTTATGGCAGATCCGTCCGTAGTGTAGCAACAGTTTTAAGGTTTATAAAATTGTGTAGGAAACATCGTTCTATCGGTTAATTTGTATCACAAGTCGAGTTGCAGGATGCATTAAATTTTAATAATATAATTAGAAGTCAAATCGAGTCTTTTCCCGAGTACGAATTACTCATTAATAATCAGAAGTTACCTTATAAAGCGCCCCGTATTCTTAGATAATAATAAAATCATGCGTGTCGTAAGACGCTTAATAAATTCAAATTTTGCTTTTAATAAAAAGCACCCACAAATTTACGAAGTTACTATTCGAATTTGAACATGTAAAGCTGTAGGCCTTCAGTTATTGCTGGCTTCGATTAGGGATTTATACTGGCCCATAGGCGGACGAAGCCTAGCTAATGTCGGGTAGAACAGTTATTCCTTTGATGGGTCATTTGCCACAGCAGCGTCTCCTTCCAGGCGGTTATTCCTTTGAAAGCACTGGTGTGGATTATGCAGGTCCCATCATGGCTGATAGTAGGCAAGGTAATGGATGTAGGCTATTACTACTATTTAAAGTGTATATAGCCATTTTTGTGTGCTTCACCACCAAGGCTATTCACTTAGAGCTGGTGAGTGACTTAACCAGCAATAAGTATTTACTAGCTTTATCAAGATTTATCTCGCGACGGGGAAAACCCAGTGACATCTACTCCGACAGCGGTACCTCTTTCGTCGGTGCCGCAACGAACTTTCGAAGTTCCTTAAATCTAATTGCAATTCCTTGGGCGAGCAACTGGCTAATGACGGAATTAAATTCCATTTTATACCGGCGTACACTCCTCATTTTGGCGGACTCTGGGAAGCGGGTGTTAAGTCAACAAAATATCATCTCAGGCGAGTGTTGGGAAATTGTAAATTAACATTTGAATAGCTTAACACCACATTAGTCCAGATTGAGGCGATACTGAATTCACGTCCACTGACGCCGCTGTCATCCGATCCAGCTGACTGCACCCCACTGACTCCGGGTCATTCTCTTGTTGGCCGGCCGCTGACGTCACCACTCCATTGCTTCATTGTCTCGTTTCCAACGGATCGAGCAGCTACGCCAGCATTTTTGGGCTCGTTGGAGTAAGGAGTTTGTGTCCGAGCTGCAGCAACGGACCAAGTGGCATACCTGCAAACATACACTAAAGCTGGGTTCTTTGGTCATCATTAAGGAGGACCACCCTCCTCCTCTTAAATGGAGTTTGGGAAGAGTCGTCGCCGTCCATCTAGGGTCAGATGGAATTGTTCGTGTGGCAGACGTCAAAACATCCGCTGGAGTCGTCAGAATGGCCTTTAACAGGATTTGCCCACTGCCCGTTGATTCTGGGTCTGGTTGACAGCGACTCTGCTGCTTCCCGCGTCTGGGGGCATGTTCGAGCCTACGCCTGCTCTTAAAGAATGAGCAAATCAACGTGCATGCTAATTAGCTTGTAATCAGATGTAAGGACTAATTGTGCTTGCTTGTCATTTTGTCTTGCATTTTTGTTCGTCATCGAGGCAATACAAGTTTGACTATACAGGACGGTGGAGACGACAATACGACAAAAAATGAAACTCCGTATACCTAATGACGTTCTCGGTTTACATACAAAAAATTGATCAAATATATCCTATAGTTTAGTTACGATAGCTAGTCAAAGATCGGCAAACCCCATAGTCGGCCCATCACTGCTATTAAGTTTGTTTGAAAAACTTACTTTTTTAATTTCGATTTTAAGATTTATTTGATAGTTCCAAAATACTCTTATGCATTAGTATTGCCAGTGTTTTCATTTATTGTTGTACTGTCGTCTCCACATTGTATACTGTAACTCTTAGTAGATAAAAACACAAAAAAACCGTTGTAAAAGTAGTGATTACGAAGATTTATTTTTGGAATGTAAAATTCTACCGGTTCATGAGAGGGTAGTGTTGTCAGTGGCTATGGAACAGTATTGTTATGATAAATTTAAAAACAATATTGTACGCACAAGATCTCAAAGGTACAATAATATGATAAGATATGTAGTGCCCGCTTGTAACAACTATTATGGTCGAAGATGTAAAGCGCGTCAAGGATGTTTGCGGAAAGGAATATAGATGGTTTTGCGGCCATCATACGAAAAAGAAGCGCTTCTCTGCTTGCTCGTCTTCGTGGCAGTACTAACGCTATCTTGAGTTTATTCGCAGATAGATGGGAGTCTCCAATGCTGCGACATTGAATGAAACTCCACACGAATGTATAAAACTTGTATGTTGACTAACACTAGCTTTTAAGACCATTGTTACTAACACTATGGGCGTAGCCTGAAATAATTTTTTTTCATTACAGCAATTTTGGAGTTTCTTTGAAGAGTCACCTAAAATTCCCCTACAGTAACCAAACACTTTTTTATGGTCTGGTCTGGTCTGGTGGTTATGTGTAGCCTTGAAAAGAGACTGCGACCTCTTAATTTGTTTCCGGCCTTTCAATATCAAGATCATCAAAATGGAAAACATAGGGGCATTTAACTATTTTTTTTTTTTTTTTTTTTTCCTAGCCTATGCTGTCCCACTCCTGGGCAAAGGCCTCCCTCCACTCCTTCCATCTTTCACGAGCCCGCGCGTCTTCTTTCCAGTTTTGATGGAACCTATCCAGCTCGTCCCGCCATCTCCTACGTGGTCTGCCGCGACCCCGTCTCACTGTCTCAGGGCACCAGTTCTGTGCTATTTGGGCCCACAGTTTGTCAGGCATGCGGCAGACATGTCCTGCCCAGTCCCATTTAAGTTGGGCAGCCTTTTGAGCCACGTCGGCTATCTTTGTTTTGGAGCGCAGTACTGTGTTACGAACACGATCCGTTAATTTAACGCCTAGTATACTGCGCTCCATTGCTCGTTGGCAGACCTTGAGTTTGGACTTCTGGATGTTAGTCAAAGACCAAGTCTGTGCGCCATAGGTTAAGACGGGAAGAATACACATGTCCATGAGCCTGCGTTTCAGTGCCATAGGCAACTCACCCTTAAATAGTTCCTTCATGGATCAGTAGCTCTTCCAGGCGTTTTCCGTTCGTCTTGTGATTTCTTTATCTTGCCTCGCCTGGAAAGAGACTACTTGGCCCAAGTAAAGGTATTCCTGGACATGTTGTATTGTCTCCCCGTCTACTTTTATGCTTCCAGGTGTTTCGTTGCACATAACTTTGGTCTTTGACATATTCATCTTCAGTCCAACCTCAAGGCTTGCATTGCTAAGTTCTTGGAGCATCCGTTCAAGTTCTGTGGCTGAGGATGAAAAGAGAACAATGTCGTCGGCGAAACGTAGATTTGTTAGTCTCGCTTCGCCAAGGACAATACCTCTTTCCCTCCATTCGACTGCCAACTTCCTGAAAATTTCTTCAAGGGTACTGGTGAACAGTTTAGGAGATAGCGGGTCGCCCTGTTTGACTCCTTTCTCTATTTTAAATTTTGGACCTGTGGTTTCAAGTTTTATTGCGGCTGTACTATTTTTGTAAATGTTGCGTAATAGATTTATATATGTGGGATCAATGTTTTGGTTGCTTAAGGCATCAAAAATGGATGTGTGTGAAATGCTGTCGAAAGCTTTGGAGTAATCAACAAAAGCGAGGTATAGCGGGATTCTATATTCTTGATGTTTTTCTATGAGTTGGTTGACTGCATGCAGATGATCTGTCGTAGAAAGGCCAGGCCGGAAGCCTGCTTGCTCAGGAGGTTGATTTTTGTCAAGTTCGCCAGATATGCGATTTTCTATTATTTTGATGAATGTTTTGTAGATATGTGATATTAAACTAATGGGCCTGTAATTATTAATATCTGATTTATCACCCTTTTTGTGGAGCAGAATAATATTGGAGTGACAGAAATCTCGAGGAAAGCTACCTGAATGCAGAATGCTATTAAAGAGCCGGGTGATGTATGGAAGGAGAATAGGTTCGCCTATTTTCAGTGATTCTGTGCTAATACCATCTTCGCCACATGATCTATTGTTTTTCATTTTTGTGAGGGCCACATGAACCTCGTATGCGGTTATAGGTGGAATACTGTCAGGGCAGATATAATCGGGTGTTGAGGGTAGTTGAACGTTGTCGGAGTAGAGGGATTTATAAAATTTTGTACATATATCTAATACTTTTGTTCTATTCATTTGTTTCTTACCATTTCTATCTTTTAAATATGTGATCCATGACTTGTGATTAGAAATACCTTGTTTTGCTTTTTTCAGGGAACAGTTATTTTCTAGTGCATCTTGAACTAGTCTATTGTTGTAATTTCTAATATCTTTTCTAATACTACGTTTAACCTCTTTATCTTTAAGTCTATATTGTAAATCTCTGTTTGTATACAAATTCTGTCTCTGATCTATTAATTTTACAGTTTCGTCTGATAGTTTTTTACTTTTATTTTTTATTTGTGTTACTACTTTGCTGGCTTTAGTTAAACTTTGTATTATTTCGTCGTATTGTTGCTGGACATCTTTTTCTTCAATCTCTGAATCTAGCAAGTCAAAACTATTTCTTAGCTCTAGCTTAAACTGTTTACTTCCTAGTATGAGTGATTGTTTATTTAATTTTCTTATTTGATTTTTCATATATTTTTGCCGATTAATTTTGGTGTCAAGTTTTATTGTTGCGCGTACTGGCCTGTGATCAGAACTAAACTTAATTTGATTTATGATTTGAATGTTTTTAATGATTTGTTTATTTGAGGTAAGAATGTAGTCTATTTCGTTAGTTTGATTATTAGGAGATACCCAAGTCCATCGCCTGTGAGGTTTTTTGTAGAAGAAGCTGTTGCTAATACATAAGTTCTGGCCAAATGTAAATTGGAGAAGCCGTGTTCCACGTTCATTACGGGCTCCGAAGCCATATGGACCCAAGATATTGGTGTTGTCTAGATCTTGCCTTTGTCCAATTTTGGCGTTAAAGTCACCTAAAACAATGTTCCAAGTGCTTCGATGTTCGTCGCAGGCTTTGTTTAGTAGATCGTAGAATTCTTCTATTTCGTCGTCTGGATGACTTGTCGTGGGAGCATACACTTGGATGATGGATAATGTTTGTGTACTTGAAACTTGAAATTTTAAAACTGCAATCCTGTCAGAGTAAGATATGAATTCCAAAATATTGTTTTTCCATTTTTTTGCAACTAAAAATCCTACCCCATTGAGTCCTCCACTCTGTCCATTGTAATAGAATATGGTGTTTTCTCTCTCTACTGTTTCTTCACCGCTTCTTCTCACTTCTGATAAGCCAACAATATCCCAGTTGATCTCAGTCAGTGCATTTTCGAGCTCAAGTAGACGATCTTCAGATTTCAGAGTACGAATGTTGTAAGTAATAACGTTAAGTAATTTATCAGTATCCGGTTTATTATTTGCCGTGGTCGTTGAACGGGGGATCGATCTCACCCGGAGATTCTTAGCACCCCTGACTCCAGGGCGAGGCTGCCCACCGTCATCAGCAGCAACGCCACTGGAGCCGCCGGGCATTTGGGGCCTTTTGTTCTTCTTTTTCATCATCATGTTTGTGGAGGGGATTAGACGTTTAACCCATCACGCTTGTCTAATGCGGGTTGATGGGTGAACAGTGAACCTGCTCACTCGATTCGTGGGTGCCGCGATTAACATTAATCGTAATATTAATCGTCACCACCCTAAAATTGACGTCCTGTTCTTACGCCAATTGTCCAACTTACGCCATTTGCAAACTGTGGCAGTTTGCATGCCCTAAGTTGGTTTTTGTTTACTAGAAGATGTAAGTAAACATTTCCCGTAGTCGACTTTTACGACCTGCGCGGGATGATAAGCAGCTGATACATTCTATGTTTTTCTTTTGCTCCCAGATCAGCACGGAAGTTATTTAACTAGTTGATATTTGAAATTTGATAGAAGGCATTTAACTAGTTGATATTTTATTTTACTGTAAAAAATCATTGCTCTAAGGTCATAAACCAGAGAGAAAAACGACGAGAGCGTTTGTATGGAGAGGGGACCGACTCTATTTCCTCTTAATGATTTTAGGTATTTCGGCTTGTGCAAATCGGCAGATTATATTATTTACGTGATTCGTGACTAATTTCCTACAAAATAAAATAAAAATTAACCGCGGTCGAGAATTTTCAGGGAACGTTTTTTTTTGGAACTTTGTGACTCTCCCATTTCCTTATGTCACGCTTAAATTGTCAGATTATTAAAATGCACACTTTTCTGCATGTAACTAACTTACCTTACCTTAATCTGACGCACTCGAGTTTTTCTAACGATCGGTTGTTTTACAACATTATAACACTCGTTTGGATCATAATTATGGTTACTATGACACTGGTTATTTTAATGTTGGCAATAAGCTAACTGTAACAGAAACTTTTATTGAGGATTTACAGCATGGGTGTAGATAAAACATATTAAAAAAGAATCAAGTACCTATGCGTGTGTTGGTGGGCAGGTGTTGGAGGAGGAGTCGCGGCGGCTGGCGGTGCTGCTGTCCCTGGCGGAGCTGCGGCGCGAGCTGGCGCTTCAGCAGCAGGACATTGAGCGCCTGCACGCCGCGCTGCGACGCCTCGCACCGCACCACTTCCGCGGTGCACCACGCCCGTCAGCATCCCCGTCGCCGTCGCCGTCAGCGGCCACAACACCACCCATGTCGGGGGCTCCAGTACCGCCCACATCAGTGCATCCATCACCGGCGATGTCAGAGGCTCCTCTACTGCCAAAGTCAGAGCTTCCAACACCACCGAAGTCAGAGCGACCAACAACACCGCCCTTAGAGTGTCCGCCACCACCAATATCAGAGTGTCAAAAACCGGTGGCATCAGAGTGACCAACAGTGCCGATATAAGAGCGTGCACCGACACCGACGTTACCGTGTCGTCAGAGTGTCCCCCACCGCCCTCGTCAGAGTCCGCCCCCGCTGCTGAAGTCAGAATGTTGACGTTCGAATCAAGTAAACAATATTATAGTTGGTCACAATGATCACTTACTATATCTAGCAAGGATTCCATCGAAACGTTAGTATTACTCACAATAGTAAATCATGCGCTCTTACAGATGAATAAAGTAAAAACTATCCCAACCAAAACATAATGAATAAATAAATAAAATATCTTTATTTCAGACCTAAAATAGTCCATAAGTTGTTAGTGGTTAGTAACAGATTGTACTTATATGCTATTTTAGTGTTGTTAGTACTTGAGTTAAGACAGGCTTATTTCAAGCTCCGTAGGTATCAAAGCTTACCTCAGCCCCCGAAACGAATAGCCATCGTAACAAATTACGAAAACGCTGGCGATGTGCGCGCCTAGCACACGCACACCGTTCCTGAGTCAGATTGCAAACACATAAATCAGAACGTACTACACAATCAATAATAAACCTTATCCCATCAATCACAACGTGCATTTTCCATGCGCCATACATACGAGTACTCACACTTAAACATCGAATAAAATATGCGTAACACATTTGATGCTACTTACTCTAGCCGCAACTAGGGAATGGCAACTAGCGCTCGCACAAAAAGCATAAACACTTGAGAAATACTAAACGCAGCTCTTTATCGTTAATTGGTTTGGGTTCTTGAATAAACAGACCACATACTTATATAATATAAACAATAATCGGGTAACTAAAATAAAATTTACAATTATAGAATGTTACGCAGTAGTGGGCTTTGTTTTTTGTTTTGACGGTATCTGTAAAACTGCTGTAGATAAAGTCTTGTATGCAACTATAAATAATTAGGTATTAAAACACTCATGTGTTACCCCTTATTATAAAACAGTTGCATAACTAACTATAAAACATTATGTCGGCCTATATTTAACAGATTTTTTTTCAGCCTTTGTTATGGTATTATGGTATTGGTGTTAAGTTTTATTATTCAAAGCCTAATAGAACTCAAATAAAATAATAATGTGACCATAATTTAGACTTGTGTTTGCGATTTAATTGGATGCAGTAAAGTGCAAGTAATCGTGTATCGCATAGCCGAGATCTAAAGATCGAAGTATGAATTTTGTAATGTTTTTTTTTCAAAATTTAAATGCTTGTTATCTACGAATAAATCACAATGGAAAACGACGTTTTTTAGGGTAAACTCGCCTTAATTAGTTTAATTTAGCACAAATCTATTGCTATTTTTAACCCCCGACGGAAAAAGAGGGGTGTTATAAGTTTAACGTGTGTATCTGTGTGTCTGTCTGCGCCATCGTAGCTGCCAAACGGCTGAACCGATTTTGATTTTTTTGGTTTTGTTTGAAAGGTGACTTGATCGAGAGTGTTCTTAGCTATGATTCAAGAAAATCGGTTCAGCCGTTTGAAGATTATCAGCTCTTTTCTAGTTGATGAATGGATGTGAGCATCTTCCACAGGTCTAATCGATTTGAAATTTAGAATTCTTCTCTTATTTCAATGATATGAAAATAATTTAGTAACCTTGAGCTGATGCTGCAGCATCACCTGGAATTTGCAGGATACCCAACTCCCTCACCAACTTACAGCAGAGGTATCGTGTTTGGACTCATTGGAAAGGTCTCAACAAATAGGTTACGGATAGATGGTGATCAGGGGCTGATGATGGAGTAGGAAAGATAAATGAGAGTAAATTAGTAACAAGCTTCACTGCAGCAAAAATACGTACAGCTACGCAGATTTCGGCGAGGTGCGTGTTCGTAGCGTTTCTACTAATTTATTTTATTTATTTATTTATTCCAAAATCTGTATTCACAATAACATACCTAAAGTCTGCCAAACTGCATAACAGTTTGTCGGCAGTTGTTCTCGTATAACAATGGATTACAAATTTTGAGTTTTGAAAATTACTGTGTAATAATATAATATAAAATTTAAAAAGCTGGAAATAAAAATTAAATTAAAAATTTAAAAAACCCCCGACAAAAACAAAGCAACTAAAAAGTAAAAAAAATATATTTAATGGCCCTTTAAGTTTAACATAAAAGTTGTAGGTAATATTTTGATCTAAGCGTCGTTGTGTCGGGGGACGGCTAATACAAACGCCAACACATACTAGGAATAACGAATGTATGCTGTTGTAGAAAGGATAGCTGCTGTTAACTTCCTATTTTCATTAGCCGTCCCCCGACCAAAACTAAAGGGCCATTAAATATATTTTTTTTACTTTTTAGTTGCTTTGTTTTTGTCGGGGGTTTTTTAAATTTTTAATTTAATTACCCAGTGTCTTTGGATGGGGCAGTCCGGTCTGCCAGCAATCATTTTCAGAATCCGGTACGAGTATTACGCAAGCGTTGTAGTGAGGAAGCCGCTTTCTTACGCATGATGGCGTGAAAGTCATCGGTGCGAGTTGCAGCAAACATTCCAGATGCACTACAACGCCGCGGCAACCGCAACAGCATCCTGAAAGCGTTGTTGTATTGTACAGTCACGAGCAAAAATATGTATACACTCAGCAAAATTCAATAACGATTTTCTCGAGGAATTAAAATTGTAACTTTGAGATGATAATTTTTTCATAATAATAGGGGTTCCAAAATACTATATTCGTAATATCATAAAGTTACAATCAATACAGTAGGAGAAAATCACTAAAAGTTGCTAAGTGTATACATATTATTGCTCGTGACTGTACGCGCAGGACGTTGTAGGCTCGGCGCGTATATGACACCCACAGGCAGCTCGAGTAGAAGGACAGACAGAACGCCTTAAATAAACTGACTTTGACGCCTGCCGTGCAGCGAGCGGACCTACGGGCGAGCATATTGCTCCTCACCGCCAACGCCCTGCGCTCGCGCTCTATGTCGCCATCATCCCGTAAGTCACTAGTGACAACATGACCTAGGTATCCGTGGAGATATACCGGAGGAACACGACGGGGCTGCTGCTTAGGTACCATAAACACTAACTGTCTTACCACAAACAACGTTTGAACACGTGTTTAGTTAAACAGTGTCTAAGAGATAAACTCTGCTTAATGTAGTTTTTAAACATAGGAAAAAGAAACAGAACACTTCTAGTGCCATTATTTTGTACCTAAAAAATGTCGTTTTCTTGTCGGCTGTAGACGGCGGTGGCATGTTGAGTACGTTTTCATTTGTCGTCTATACCCGACCGTGGCGTTCAAAAGGTTAATAATATATTGTAAAATGGCACTAAGATATACCAATAAGTTACATTTCACTAGACAAAACAATCATCAAAAATTGCTAATCGAAATCCGTAAAAAAGTGTTCTTCCTCACGCCACAGTCGGCGAGACACGACTGCTAGTGATGGGTAAGTAACGTAAATTATAATTCAAATCTATGAAATATTTTATTAAAAGTAACTTACTATTACTTCGACAGTTACTTTTTAATGACAAACATTCGTATCTGAATATTCGTAATCTATATTTATAAAAATGAATCCCTATTTCCCTTAGTCACGCCGTCACGCGTGAACGGCTGAACGGATTTGGATGAAATTTGGCACAGGGGTAGACCATGACCTGGAATAGGACATTGGACTTTTTAATCCCGATATTCCGACGAGATCGAGACTTACGCGGGTGAAACCATGGGACGCAGCTAGTGCATAATATTTATAAAATTTTGGAAAAAAACCTTAATTCATATCTATCGATCGATAGTAGCAACAGCCTATAAACAGTAACCGTCACAGACGGGAAGACACGTCAAGTGGTGACGTCAATAGCGCTACGGGAGACTGTAGGTGATTTCCTTCATTATTATGACCGGTGGTAATATTAGTAATGGCATTATTATTGTGCGAGTGTATGAAATTGTTAATAAAAATGGCTAGCAGTCAAATGACTACTGAAGAACTCCTTCGTGTGTTAGGAAGTGTAGAAGAGGATGATGAATTATCTGATGCACCGCATAGATCGAGTGCCAGAAAAGAAAAAGAAGCGTTCAGTAACGTCCGTCAATTTACTGAACCTGATAAGAAAAGTGCGACAGCAGAAGGACTTAGATAGCTTAAGTTTGCCGAGTTATGAAGAGTCAGACTAATTAAAAGTGAATTGATTAAATTGTTTTTAAATACTATAGTATTTAAAAACAATTGATTATTATTTATGTCCCACAATGTCACATCCCTACTCGCAAGCAATGAAATTGTCAATGGTCGTGCCAGCCACGCCAGGGTCGGGCGTTGGCGTGGAAGGGGCGCCGATGCGTTTACGCTCTGGCGTTCAAAAGGTTAAGTTCCGCTGTAAGCAGACTCGTGCGGGATGTCCAGTCTTCTTGCATTTCTGGCAGGTAGATTTGATGGCGATGATCCACTCATTAGATCGATGGTCGTCTTTGCCGCATCGGAAGCATTTTCCCTTTAAATCTCTTATCGTAATCGGAGATGAAGACGATGGAGAAGGTAACTGTCCGCTTGGTGGTGAGTATGAAGGTCGTGGATACTTAGGTCTTTTTATCGAGCTCGTAATTCTGTTTACTGTGTCCGAATGTTTGTGCATGTCTATGGATATTCTTAGGTTCTCCGATTTTCCCATTTCTATGGATGTGGCTATATGTACCAGTTTCGTAAAAGGTGGTGTCTCCCTTTCTTGAAGAATTTTTGTTCGTCTAACACTGTTTTTAAATGATAAATTGTAGGGCTAAAAAGCTTTCTAATGTAGGTTTTCGACAATTTTGACAATAAAACTCGCAGTTCACGGATCTTTTTTTTAATTCTGAGGCATATGTTGCCACTGTTTCATCTTCGAGTTGTGTGCGCGTAATAAATTTGTGTAATTTGTAATTTAGCCCATACGCTAGGTTTAGGGTCAACGTATTCGTCTAGTAACTGTTTGAGCTCCTTAAAATTCATGTCAATTGGATCATCCAGGGAGCATAAATCGTAATTTTTCATGTAATTCTGGTGATAGGGTAGCAAGTAAGGTGTAAACTTTCATTTTAGCGTCTTAGATCTTGTTTAGTAAGAAAAATACAGTTAGTCTTATAGTAAAGTTAGCAAAAGGTCTGTTTTCTTGAAAAGGCTGGAAATTAATTTTTGGTTCTCATTCTTGTTGCGTATTTGTACATATGATGTTGATGTTTGTAGCGGTACAACGCGTCGATTGTCTCTATCTTGATTTAAGAGTTTTGTCTTTAAAATAATACATTTCTCTTCGAAATCGTACCTGGTTATTCTATCTCTTGGTCTAGTTCTTCGTCAGGAGTCTCCAATTCTATGTTATGCTGTATGTCTTGTTGTTTTTCTAATGTTTCTTGAAGTGATTGAAGTCTTGACTCTGTTTCTTCATGTGGTAGCGTTTCTTGACTGTTCAGGTAATTTTCTAGTTTTGTGATTATACCACGCAATGACGCGGGTTCTCTTTAATTTTTTTATATGATTAGTCGACATCCTCGTCGCAAATTAAATACACATTCTGTAAAACAATACTCTTTATTTCAAATTAATTAATGATAGAGACAACAACCGTCAACGCGATAGACGTCGCCACTTGGTGGTTAGTACAGTCACGAGCACTCATATGTATACACTTAGCAACTTTTAAAAGTGATTTTCTCATACTGTATTGATTGTAACTTTATGATATTACGAATATAGTATTTTGGAACCCCTATTATTATGAAAAAATTATCATCTCAAAGTTACAATTTTAATTCCACGAGAAAATCGTTATTGAATTTTGCTGAGTGTATACATATTTTTGCTCGTGACTGTACATATCAGTTACTTATGAATTCTGTCCGAAATTAATAATTAATTAATTAAACTCATTTATCTCAGTCCGGATTGAGTTTTCAATATAAGATCCAATACATTAATTCATTCATTTCTTCTTTTTTTTTGCCTCCCGAATCTGTCTCCCATATTCAAAATTCATTTCTTTTTTCAACTTAATCGGTCCAGTGGATTCGGAGCAAATTGGCTCTGACAGGCGGACAGACAGACACAGGTGTGATCCTATAAGGGTTCCGTTTTTTCTTTTAGAGGTACGGAACCCTAAAAATATAAAATGTAATGCGTTTTTTAATTTGTCGAGTTCATTTTTGACGAGTGCGTTACGTGACTTAGAAAATTGTAACACCAAATAACACGTCCCGTAAGTTTACTAATACGAAACACTTAACAAAATGGTGGTTCATGCTCGAAGGTCGTGTAATGCACGAGATCTGTTTTTTTTCAATAAAAAGGGTTTCGATAATAAATAATGACAAGGTTCTATTGTAATGAACTTGTTCAGGAGCAATATTCGTTACACGCTCTCGTTACAGCAGAAATAATTTAACCATATAGCATGAACATTAATTTATGTAAAACAAGCAATATAATGAGGTGAGTGCGTTGCATATGTGCGGCGAGAGGAGCGGCGCGCCACTGCACGATGACGCGCGGCGTGGGAGCGGCGCTGCTTGTGTGCGGCGCGCTGCTGGCGCTGACGGCGCCGGCGCGGCCTCAGGGCGCCTGCTCGTACGCGCACTCTGGTGAGACTCACACGACACGACACTGCGGGCGTACTCAATCTGACAGTGAAGCAAAATACTGTCGTAGGGTTTGCGCGCTGCGTTCGATCCGAAATTGAGAAACTAAGCTGCGAACAAAACATCACAAAATGTTCTAAATTCGAACCGATGGAATTCGTATCTAGTCGCAAGACTTTCATACAAATACTACTTCGGACCGCACACAAACTCACCCATGTCATCCACCTCATTCGCGTCATCCACGTCATACGACTTACGGGAAAGTGTCTCAATACGAGTATATTGGAAATGGTTTAGAACCCTTACTAACTAGTTGCTACACAACTAACAGGTCTGTGGATAAAATACTTAAATATAATAATAATTTTATTCGACTCTAACATCGAAACTATAGCCTTATATTTTATTTGAAACGAAATTTAAAGTTTAGTCCCTATCGACTTACACAGCGCTGCAGCGCTTGCATTAATATGATGTTTGTCACTTTACTCTAGAACAAAGGGATATATTTCAAACAGTCAACAAAGCGTACCTACTTGATAATGAAGGGTAGTTATTTGTCTTGGAAAAAATGTATACTATTAATTCTCATGCCCAAGAATTCTCGGTTAAAAGTTGGAGAAGGCACCCGCCTCTGCAACACGGTCAGGTGACGCTTCCAGAAATATTTGGTTGAGCCGTATTCTCGGAAGACGAACTCATAAGTTCGGTATTCGGAGATCTGTCTTATGTGAACGCGCCCTCACTCCAAGAAATGACCAAGCCGCCGAAATCACTAAATTCCACGCGGACGAAGTCGCGGGCAGCAGCTAGGAAGGACAGTTATTATATTGTGATATTGTTCCGCGTCTGTCGTCAGCCGTCACATCATCAATAATGATTGTTTCTGCTTGAACAGGTTACCAGATGGGGCTGCCGTACCAGCTGCCCGTGACGTATCTGACTCCTGGCGTGGCCGACTGGAACGTAGCCGTCCCCGTGAGTATCAACACACTAGGTTACCCTAACCCTGGTCTTTTAAATGGAATGCTAATGTGGGCAGTCGGCTTAGTCGCAAATTCGTCACATTACAATATTTTTTAATTTAGGTTTAAAGGTACGCCTGTCGTTTATATATCCTGTCTACATATAAAAAGTGTCCACGTAAGTCAATCAAAGCAATTCGCAGTCTTAGCAAAACTTTTGCAAATTTTGCTAAGACTGCGAATAGTCGTGTTTATAATGGGAGTAAAAATATGTATCACCATGCATAGTTACTCTTCTCGCAGTGCAATTATTTTTCCACACCTGGAATCAGACTAAATATGGATATAGAAGTTTTAGAAGAATATTGAAGGTTAAAGTCACTATTAGGTATCTATAAATATAAAACACAAGGGTGACTGATTGACTGATCTATCAACGCACAGCTCAAACCATAGAACGGATTGGGCTGAAATTTGGCACACAGGTAGTTATTAGGACGTAGGTATCTACGAAGAAAGGGTTTTTGAAAATTCGACCTATATGGGGGTGAAAAGGGGGAATTTCGTTTGTATGAAAAATCTTATTCCTTGAGTTAATAGACTTTAAACTTGGCACGAATACTTATCTAAGTCAATAATAAAGTTTTTCATTATTACTCGGTAACTTGGTGAGCCTACTTACCGAGTACTACTACTTAGTTATTATTATATATAACACGGAGGGGAATCCATCCTCTCTCGTGTGTGATCAGTCTCCGGTGTAATTCTTCGTTGATGGTAGATATAGGTAGTTGGTTTTCAATAACACACAACACTTAACTCAAACTCAAAGCGTTTATTTCAATTAGAACATTTACAGGCACTTTGAATTATCACTTATCAAAGCGTTCTTTAGTTTGAGTTAGTTGGTGAAGCTAGTCGCCCATTCCAAAACGAAGTAGGTTCCTTACGGAGAAGAACGAGCAAGAAACTCCGTGGACACTCTTTTAAATCAATATCATTATGTTACAGAGTTCACTTAATCGACAATTACAATTTCATTTCGACTACCCAAATACCCACGCATAGATCAAGTACCCACACACGCTATACAGTCTATACCGCCATTCCGTGTGCGACACCTCTCTCCGCGTCGGCGGACATACTGCGTGTATCAATACAACATCTTATTACTTAGTTAGTTCAATAAAACTTACAAACAATGCTAAAATGCTTATCAGTTAATTCTTTTATAATTAAACAATGCTAGTATTCACAAAATACAAAGGTTATTCCATTATTAATATTTGACAACCCATAAGTGTTATCAAATAGTTCATGGAATTTTAATAAAACAACAGGTATTCATTAGTAAATTGCTATGTAAAATAATCTTATTACTTTTTAGTTTGTTTCTTATTATTGAATCTTATTTAGTTCTCATATTAAATTATAACATTCAGTTATTGATCATAACATTCACAATCCGCGCCATCTTAGCCACATTAGGTAGCGCTTTATCATAAACTAATTTACTCTGTCAAATGACCAATTCTTAATATGATTAAAAAACTAAAGACTATAAACTAAATATTCCCTTTTGATTTTTACTATAGATTTAACTGAAACATCAAAATTAGTTTAATCAATTACTCCAGCTTCGCAAGTTCAACTTTACAATTTGGGCAATAGATGGCGTTTGATATCAAAGGATTCAATATCGTTCACAGATGCATGCAAATGGTTTAAACAGTACACCAGTTATCCAAATAGTACGCATTAGATTATGTTATGATGTTTACAAACGCTCTTGCGGCCAAAATCAACCATTTAGCTGGCACTTGACACTTGACTGTAACAAAAATTATTTATTTATTTATATATACTTTATTGTACACCACAAAAATATATAACAAAAGGAAAACACAAACACTACAAAATATACAATGAGCGGCCTTATCGCTTTCCGCGATCTCTTCCAGGCAACCTTGGAATGGACAGTGATTTGCCTGGACATAAAATGGGGCTGTCGTAGGTGCAAATAATAAGTATACAATATACTAAAATAGATACATATATACATATCCTAAATAATAGATACATACATACATAGGAAATAAATAAATAAGCTACGAAAAATAATTGAAGACTATAAATAATTACACAGTTACGAAGACAAGATCACAACGACAAGTCTTTTAAACTCTATTAACGACTGCGCACGTTTTATTTGGATTGCTGCGGCTGGACAGCAAAGGATTTGTCGAGGAAAGTTGAGGAATGCATTCGCATTTTAAGCTTTAAGTTATCCGATGATCTTAAAAATGTTGTGTGGGTATCACAAAGAAACTGGAAACGATTATTAGCACTTTAAAGCTTAATATTTTGCAAACGCATCCCTGAATCCAAAAATGGTTTTCACAAACTCACATTATTTTTAAACGACCTCTCCAACGACACCCCTAAACAAGGGATTGACGAGAAAAAAAAAAACATCCCCACATTACACGTAGGGGAGGTACCCCAAAAAAATATTTTTTACGATTTTTTTTACTAATTTGTCGGCGTAATTTATATGTACCAAACATATGTAGGTACATACCAAATTACAGCTTTCTAGTACCTGAGCTAAGCCGCGGACAGACGGACAGCTAGACAGACAGTCAGACAGACAGACAGACAGACATGGCGAAACTATAAGATATATATACAGAACATATATACAGAACCCTAAAAATGTGGGTAGTTAATTAGGCCCTTAGTTCGATGTTACAGAATAATGATTTTAATTTAAAATGTGGGTAGTTAATTAGGCCCTTAGTTCTATGTTACAGAATAATGATTTTAATTTAAAATGTGGGTAGTTAATTAGGCCCTTAGTTCGATGTTACAAAATAATGATTTTAATTTAAAATGTGGGTAGTTAATTAGGCCCTTAGTTCTATGTTACAGAATAATGATTTTAATTTAAAATGTGGGTAGTTAATTAGGCCCTTAGTTCGATGTTACAAAATAATGATTTTAATTTAAAATGTGGGTAGTTAATTAGGCCCTTAGTTCGATGTTACAGAATAATGATTTTAATTTCGTTTTGGTCATGGTTTTCTTCCACACTCAATTCAATACAAATCTTTATTGCATAACTCATGTGTGTATATGCTCTTAAAGTGATAGTTACAAAGTTCACATGGACCCGGTCGGGCACAACAATTTACCTTAATTATGAAAAGTAAAGTAGCATGCTTTAAAAAAAAAGTAAATAGAAATTAATTGTACGTTATAATTTAAAAATATTTAGTTTTCAATAAAAACAAATCAATTAAAATAAATAACATCAAATTTTAGTGATTACGTCATATTTGCACTCATATGTTTGCACCATTAATACAGGGTCAAATTAAATTAGCTAGCAAAACTCCGCAGACGTGATGGGTATCGATCTAAAGAAGATAAAAAAATAAAAATGATTTGATGATTTTTTCAAGACCGCTGGAAGTGTTGTTACTTGAAGTATGAGTTGAGGAAATCTGTTTTCTTTTGTTTAATCATATTTACATAACGATACCAATCAGGACTGAAGTATCACAAAAAAAAAACAGATTTTTTAAACTAATATTTCAAGTGACTACACTAACAGCTGCACAAAAAAGCGGTTGATGACCACAAAAAAGCTCATATGATATAAACTTCATGGAAATGGCTCTACCGGATTCGTGTCAACTCTTGAGGAAATTGTTCTACCGGTGTAGTTTTTTTGTCTTACCATGTTTAGATATCGATATTCATCACGTCTGCGGAGTTTTGCTAGCTAATTTAATTTGAACCTGTATAGAGTAGCCACTGGCTTCACACGACCTACGATTTTCACACCTCCTCGCCAGCTGGCCAGCGGAATCACAGGCCGTGGGAAGCCAGTTTTTTAATGGTGACTCGTGCCGCAGCTGCCGGTGGAGTGCGCGGGCGTAGGCGGGCAGACGGCGGGGCTAGAGGCACTGGTATGCGACCACGACGCCCAGCCAAGCGTGCGCGCCGAGCGCGGTGGCCTGCACGTGCGCCGGGCCGGCTGGCTGCGCGGGTACGCCACCGTGCAGCTCACCGTGTACTGCGTATTCCCCTACGCACCGCCGCCGTTGAACGCCGTGCTGAGCATGATGCCTGCGCAGCCAAACATGTTGCCCGCTCGGCCGAACGCATTGCCTGCACTCCCAACAAGATCCCAGAACGTGTCTGAGCTTGCGCTACCGTCGACAGACCCCACATCTCAGCAGTCAAACGACACGGTATCGTCTAAAGCAACGACGACTTCTCCTGAACTGTCGTCATCATCCGATGACGAGGAGGATGAGGAGAAGAATTCGGAGCTGAAACCAGAGGACAACCGTCGACTACTGCAGTGGAAACCGGCACAGGTCATGCAGTTACCGCGGGATACCATGAAATTCCTGCACGCTGATTAAATAATAAATAAGTGTAAAACTATCTTGCATGTCAATTTTTATTCGTAAAAAAAGATACCTAATAAATAACAAAAACCTTTATTATTTATAGCTGCATTGCATATACGAGTAGAACCTCATACAAACTTATAATCATATAATCAGCCGCATGCTAAACACCTTTCAAGATTATTTTTTATCTCTGACAGCAATTCATGGTCTTCCTTTTATTTGTGACACTAGGTATGTTATTTAGGAAAAAATAAAGCCTTTCGATCGGTATGATAAAACTACAGGATGGTAATTTTTCTCATGTGACAGGTTCGATTCCCGGTTCAACCATGTAATTATTTAAATATCTATGAACGCAGTATAATTGTTTTTCAAATTCAGTAAAATGTTCCATAATATACAATATTCAAGGTACTTTCCCTCCATAAAATATGGCATATCCGTGTGACGTCCTGTATGTAACTTGCGTGTCACAGCATTGTCGCAAATAAGGACAGTCCAACCTATTTGCTATCATATTCAGAACGACATTGTAGCTGGCTCGCACTCTGCGATGGACACAAGAGACGCGCAGCGCTTCCGCATGGTCACATGAAAATAGTCCGTGCGCGCCAAAGCGAACATACCCGCAGTGCTGCAGTAGCGAGGCAGACCCAACACCGGTCTGAAGGCGTTATTAAACTGAATGCGGAGGGTGTTGTACCGTTTCTGCGTGTAATTAGTCCACAGGCTGCAGGTGTACATAGACTAAAAATTAAATTGTAATTGTTAAATTGTGTCAAAATTAACTACCTACACATTTTTATCAAATCTTCGTTTACCAAAAAATAATATTAACTTTTATGTACCCAAGGAAATTTCAAAAACATGTATATCGAAATTATGTAAACAATTACAAAGCAACAGTTTCAAGCAGCTTGAGTTCGAAAATAAGTCGTAATTTGGGTTCAAAAGGAACCCACGTTCTGGTTTTACCCGTTTTAATTGACAAAATCAGTGTACCAGTGGATCTTAATAAGTTATTTATTTTTAGATATAATATCATTAATAATTTGCGTTATTACACATTATGTTACAGAAAGTTAGCTAGTAGCCACCAGCGAGTGACATCGATTCGCCCGTTGTCTATTTTTATTTCCGTATACCGTCCTATATTAACGTTTGTGCAACAAGAGAGCTAAGTTGGATTTTGCTGCGAGTGTTGATTTTGAATCGTGAGTAAGTGAAGGAATCTATAATTATGTGCGTGTGGTGTGAGGGCCCGTTTTTTAAAACTCTTTGAAAATGTGCTTAGGATTTAGTGAACATTCCAAAAGAATTGTGAAAGTTGGAATCAGATTTTGTGAAAGTCTGATAAGCCAGTTATGGACTGTAAAGTTGGGCCCTCAGTTCTGGGCCCACCTGTACCCGATAAAGTATGGACACTACAGAACAAGTCTTTATGCCAAAAGCCAAAATTTAAGCTAATGCCGAACAAAATTTGTGAAAACAAGATATTATCGCAAAACACTGTCCAACTTTGTATTATCTTCGTTCAAAATGGGCTCTCAATTCACAAACGTAAAAGTTTATTACGCAAATAAAATGAAACCACTAACTTACAGCTACTGTTTGAAATCCTATAAGTTACTAAATAATTTGTGAAAATTTGTGAAAGCATGAACAGGTCACCACTTCTTGTTCTTTGAAAGTAATGAGCTTTATAAAATTCGGGCCCTCAGTCCTCCATTTCTTTTTGTTTTCGTTTTATTACGCTTATCGTATGAAAGATAAGACAAATACAAAATTATATCTGTGTTTTTGAAAAAAAAATGTGCAACAAATTCGATACCAAAATTATTAATTAAAAGACCCTTTATTGTATATAAAAAATCGAGTTTTATTTTTATTCTCTGAATTAGGAAATAGGGTGACCACAATTTCTTCTAGATTGCAGCAAAGATTAATAAATGTAATGTCATAGGTTTTAATAAACTTTCTTCGATTTTTCGCATAATATCGTCATAACATTTGAAATAATGTACTAATAATGACCAATACTATCAGCGAAAGGTGGAGGAACGAATCCAATTGCTCCGATAAGTTCGTACATCATTGATTTTATTCTTAGTGTTTACAGTGTACCCTGCAGGCAATACTCACCAGTACCATTTAAATCAAATGCAATGACGAAATGTAATTGTTTGGTAGGTCATGATTCAGAGGTGATCCCATATAAATTTTATTAACTTTGGTTGCGTAGTTTTTGAGTTAGTTTCAATATTACGTATTTTTCCCACTTAGTATTTGTGGACGATGTCCTGTTACTCCGTCACTGTTATTTCTGGTTAAAGACATTTATTTCTCATAAAGAAATTACATTTCACTTGCATGAGAACAATTTTTAATAAAAAAAAAACTAATCATTGTCCTTCAACACTCGGACACACAATGAATCTACTTAACGCTTATATAATATCAGTTAACAGTATTATTACAAATTATGTAGGTTTGAAGGTAGGTAGGTAGGTAGGTTTGTATTTACATAGCAGGTAGTGGTATTCGAATTTGTGTGGGGTAGGTACCACAACTAAAAAGTGAAAAATAAAAACAAATTGAAAAGCGAAGACACCGACTTTCGAAATTAAAGTTATTTTTCACTTTTTAGTGTTTTTTGGGAAGTCGGTTGTTTTTTTTTTTGTAAAAAGTTTTTAAGATGTTTAAATTTAGAACACAAATATATTCGACCTGCATCTCAATGCTATAAAACCTCCTTGCGAAAAAATACTCGATACAAACTCCTTGTACAAAGAATACTCGATATACAAACTCCTTGTGCAAATAACTCCTCGAGATTTGATCAGTCGACATTTTCGACAAAGAGTTTAGCACCTTCGAGGCCTTGCTATAACGAGAATTCGCTATGACTGGCACGGACCCTCCCCCCGCCGAGAGGCGGGCGCGCCCCGCGCCAGCCCTCGCACAAAAAGCATAAACACTTGAGAAATACTAAACGCAGTTCATTATCGTTAATTAGTTTGGGTTCTTGAATAAACAGACCACATACTTATGTATAAACAATAAGCGGATAACTAAAAAATAGAACTTACAAATAGAGAATGTTACGTAGTGGGCTTTGTTTTTTGTTTTGACCGTATCTGTAAAACTACTGGATCGATTTTTATGAAATTTTTGCGTATACGTAAGTAATCTAACAACTATAAGAGATTATGACATTTACAGAAGAAAATAAACACAAATGACACGACTTTTGACGTGACACACGCGTCAAATTTCAACAATAAAGGAGATTGGGCGTTTCTGCCCTGGAGCCCAATAGCGTTAAGATATATACCAATGGAAAGATCTCATTAAGAAGAATATTTTTTATTTTGAAGACTTCTCTTGATCGTTAGAACGAAAGGAGCTACAGAGCTTTAAGTGTGAGTGATTAAATATTATTGTAATTCTGGTATTTCGTCAATTAAATAACTTTTAATGATTCAGTGCCGTGCAAACATCAACTTTGAAGCCTATAAGCGCCCATTTTAAAACATTGGTCTCCAATAGATGCCATTTTAGGAACAATGTTTTTAATAGTCGGTCGACCGTGTCCGGTCGACCGACTATTAAAAACATGGTTAAGCCTGACGCGTACCCCAATAGAGTTGAGATATATGCCAATGGAAAGATCTCTTCAAGGCTAATATTTTGTGATAGGACTCTTCTCTCGATTGTTAGTACGAAAGGAGCTACAGAGCTCTAAATGTGAGTAATTAAGCATTAGTGAAAGTCAGGTATTTAGATAATGAAATAACTTTTACTAACTTTGAGTCTTGCAAACCTATAAACGGACATTTTAAAACGTTGGCCTCCTAGGTGCCGTTTTGGGAACAATGTGTTTAAGAGTCGATCGACCGTACAAATCGTTAAGCCTTCGTTAAGCCTGCCGCATCCCCCAATAGAGTTAAGATGTATGCCAATGGACAGATCTCTTCAAAGGAAATATTTCGTTATATGACGTTTCTCTCGATTGTTAGTACGAAAGGAGCTACAGAGCTCTAAATATGAGTAATTGAGCATTATTGAAATTCATCACCTATTTAGGTCATTAACTCTGTACTGACTAATAATAGGCAAAAGTCGTGTTTGTAGCAAAGGTTATCCCTAAAAAGCTCTTTTCAATGGTATATATCTTAGGCCTCTGCCTCGAATCTTGCGGGCAGCGGGGCGGCAGCGGCGGCGGCGCGGGCGCGGCAGGATCTTATGCGTAAAATCAAATGGACCGGTTCTCGAAAACAGCGGCGCGGCAGCGGCGAGGCGGCGGGCAGCGAGCGGTACACTCCATTCAAGCGGTGACCGCCCGCGCCTCTGCATTGCAGTGTTGTTGCCCACAATAAATTGAGCGTTAGGAATAAATTTGAATCAAAAAGATGTTGCCGCCATTGTTCAGACAATTCTTTCGCGAATAAAAACAAATATCTCGACGACACAATCGTAAACACAACACTACGCGGCTATAGTGACGCGCGATCTACCCGCTTGTTGCGAGAACGGGTCTTCGATGCCCGCCCCGCTCCCGCGCCGCCGCCGCCGCCGCCCCGCTGCCCGCAAGATTCGAGGCAGAGGCCTTATGGCTATTGGAAGCCAAGAAGCCAATTCCTTAGCTTCGGTGCGCAATTTATTACCTATTTAGGTCGTTAACTCCGAACTAACTAACAATTGCCAACAGTTATATTAGAAGCAAGGGTTCTCTTCGAAAAGCTCTTTTCATTGGTGTATATCTTATGGCTATTGGGTCAAAAAAAATCCTTAACTTCAATGCCCCAGTAGTAACACTTATTTAGGTCATTAACTCCAAACTGACTAACAATATGCAAAAGTCGTGTTCGTAGCAAAGGGTCTCCTTGGAAAGCTCTTTATATTGGTGTATATCTTATGGCTATTGGGCCAAGAACATTCCTTAACTTCGGTGCCCCACTGGTCACCTATTTATGCCATTAACTCCGAACTGACTAACAATTGGCAATAGTCATGTTACTATCAAAGTTTTCCCTCAAAAAGTTAAAGCCGTTGACGTATATCTTATGGCTATTGGGCCAAGAATATTCTTTAACTTCGATGCCCAAAGTATTCACACCTATTTGGGTCATTTACTCCGAACTGACTAACAATTGACAAAAGTCATGTTAGTAGGAAAGGTTCCTCTTGAAAAGCTCTTTCCATTGGTATATAGCTTATTTTTATTGGGCTTCAGGGCAGACCCCATAGGCAAAAGCCCATTCTTCTTTAAAAAAAAAAAAAATGGTTTATTATGACTAAGTCGACGAGAATATCTATCTGCCCATAGACTTAATTTGCCACAGACGATATAAACCCTTATTTATAAGTAAAAATTGTGATTTTTACCGCGCGAACCCGCTGTTACCCTATCGTCCCAGCGCGGCTCAACGCGAACTACTCATTTGCTAAGGTGTACCTACTATTAAAACAGGCATAACATTGACATAAACACATACTCGAAGTGGCAAGCCTACCTTAAAAGGCTGTCAGAAGGCTACAAACCGAAATTTTTCTCCATTATATGTCTATTTTCGCTTAAATCTTTCTTTTTCTCGCAGTCGTGGTATAAAGTAGGTATAGTATGCAAATCTTGAATCAAACGGATTTATATCGAGGGCCATGAATCACTCGCATCGCTCAGGATTCTAACACTTGAATCACTAAAACATCACTCAGAATCGCCACTAACAAAGTTTATAAAATGAGGGTAAAAAGGAAAATATTGTCACCCAACAAAAAGAAATGGAGGACTGAGGGCCCGAATTTTATAAGCTCATTACTTTCAAACAACAAGAAGTGGTGACCTGTTCATGCTTTCACAAATTTTCACAAATTATTTAGTAACTTATAGGATTTCAAACAGTAGCTGTAAGTTAGTGGTTTCATTTTATTTGCGTAATAAACTTTTACGTTTGTGAATTGAGGGCCCATTTTGAACGAAGATAATACAAAGTTGGACAGTGTTTTGCGATAATATCTTGTTTTCACAAATTTTGTTCGGCATTAGCTTAAATTTTGGCATAAAGACTTGTTCTGTAGTGTTCATAGTTTATCAGGTACAGGTGGGCCCTCAATCCTCTATGTGAGAACTGAGGGCCCAACTTTACAGTCCATAACTCGCTTATTAGACTTTCACAAAATCTGATTTCAACTTTCACAATTCTTTTGGAATGTTCAGAGTTTTAAAAAACGGGCCCTCACACCACACGCACATCTATGTATAATTGGGTAAATCTGTATTAGGTTAGAATCCTGAGCACAGCAAGAGATTCAAAGACACGAGATGCAAATAACTTTGGTCTTTTGTAACACATACAACTTTTCACCTCAGCAGCGAGAACATATTAGAGGTTTAAATATGAAATTGCAGTTTTGTACTGAAAATCTGTACAGGTTCAACAAGATCACTGAATTGATGCAAATGTGTCAATATTGTGCCCATACTAACATCAAATCATGCCGCTAATTCCTAGGTAGTTTGATACGGATCGGCTTCTACAATCGCATCCAATTCATCGTTATTTACCTTAGTGGCTGGTCTTTCTCGGGGTTCATTCAAGTCGAAGTTTCCACTAAGTTACAAAAACGAGTACGAGTAACGTCATGTCAACATCTAGCTCTGTCTAAAATTATTGTTAAAAATACAAAAGAAGTTATGATCAGTGTTGTGATAACTCTAACATAAAGACACTAGCGTCGAGTTCAGTGACCAATGTTTGTGTGCGTAGAAAATAAGACATTACCGAGATATGTGGAAAACAAATAAGTTACCGGTGAACTTTCAAAACGAAGCTTTAAGTGAATACTATGTGTGGTAAAACCTCGTAAACATTAAAACAATCGTCTTAACAAGAATGTGCGATTAATATGTACATAAACCAGTTGAATTTGACACTACACGGAAAAAAAAACATACAAAAACAGTAATTTAGCCGTTTTTGTTTACATCCCATTCAAATTTTTGACATCAACAATAGACAATCTTCAACCAGTGTGACCATAAAAATTATAATATGAACATTTAAATCTTAAAATCGCGCCATCTAGTGTTGAACTTTATACTACCGAACTGTGTTACCAGCACTTAATGTGTATTACCTAAAGAAAATAAACATCTTGTCATTTAAAACTTTAAAACAGAGCCATCTAGTTCATACATAATTAATGAACACTTGCTCGCCTAATGGTCGCAAATTTCACTTCTGTTTTCAATGTCAGATTGATTAAGTGGTATGCGACAGTGACTGCTAGTGAAAAGTTGCGAGTTCAAACCTAGACATACGTGTGAAGACAAAAAGTTCTTTTGTTTATTTCATTAGTATTTATTTCAAGATTTCTAGTATGAACTTCCTAGAAAATATCACATTTCGTCGTACGCGCGTTCGATCCAATTCCGGACGACAATGACCCAAAATCAGAGATATTCGAGTACACTGCTAGTAGCATGCCTGACGTATCAGAAGACGAAGACTATGAACAAGTACGAGCATTAAAGGAAGAAATCCAAAAACTTGTATCTCAATTAGATAGTGCTCACAAGGAGATAGACATATTGAATCTAGAAAATAGTAAACTTAGGTTCACAAATGAAGACTTGATTAAGAAAAACCAATTATACAAAAAAGTAACAACAATTAGCCCAATTAAAACAAACCAAAGTACTCCAAAGCGGAAACCTCTAACAAACTGTAAAACAAAACAAACACAAACTGATATACAGTTAAATACACCAAAAAACACAAAAAAGAGTTTTGTTCAAAAAATTGGAATAAATACACCGCCGTCTGAAGTACCAAACTTACCTGTTATGGAACCTAATGTTGTCTACAATGTGCTGCCATTACACGTAACTACAGAGGGCACTACGAATACAGAACTAGCAATGAGATCGATGACTCAACATAAATTAATTGTGGAAAACACATGTTTCAATAAATTATGTATAATTAGTGATAATAATGTAAATAATATATCAAGAATTGCCGAAAACACTTTTCCTAACGCCAAAATCTGTCACTACTGTATGCCCAATGCGGGTACAGCGGAGCTCCTTGCATCATTGGACAAGAAATTAGTCGATTTTACTATAAATGACTACTGTATAATCTTCCTAGGCGAAAAAGACTTTCTTGAGTCCAATAATTATGAAAAATTGGTTAATGACATAAAATGTAAAATCAAAAATGTCATGCACACTAATGTTATTCTATGTTTTCCTAATTTTAAATTAAAATGGAATGTTAACTTATTTAATACTAGAATAGAAGCTTTTAATCGACTTATGTACCTAAGTAATCAGACTTTTAAATATGCATATTTGTTTGATACCAACAAACATCTGGAATATAATTATAAAATGTTTTCTAAACATACAGGCAAAGTCAACAATAGGGCTATCGTAAATATCTTTCAGAACTTGAATAGTTACATACAGCTATCACTAAACTCTGAATATGAAAATAACTGTGATGGTTTAAGTATCGTTAATAAATACGAAAGCAGCAAAATCGGCCAGTTACAACCTGGTACTATTCCTTACTACTTTAAAAAAAAAGAAATTTTTTTTCGTTAATAAACATGTGTCAACTGTAACACATCTAAACGAGTCTGTAGATAGTTCATTGTGTAATCGTTTAAACATTTTTCATCAAAATATGTGTGGCCTAAATAATAAGAAAGATGTGTTAGAAATATATCTAGATAGCTTGAGTAGCCCTTCGAATTACTTGTGTATTAGCGAGCATTTTCTTAACGAAGAACTAGTTTCTTTGTTAAATCTTTCAAAGTACAATGTGGCATCATATAATACTAGAGTAAATAAGTTGAGAGGAGGGACTATCATCCTAGCAGAAAGGGATAGAGAATACGAGGATCTGCCCATAGCTAAAAAATTATACAAAATGGACAGTTTTGAAATATGCTGTGTCAAAGATGTTTTAACAGGCCTATCTGTGTGTTGCTGTTATCGTACGCCTTATGATAAAAACTTGGACACTTTTATGGTGAGACTCGAAAAACTATTAGAACATTTCTTTAACAAGAACTGTGTTATTGCGGTGATTTTAATATTGACTTATCAACTGACAATCAAAAAAGAAATGACTTATTAAATTTATTGACATGTTACAATTTTAGACCACTAATTAGTTCGACTACATTTATTCGAAATGACTCACGATCTTGTATAGACAATGTCTTCTCCAATTTACCAAACGCTTGCGTGATAAATTGCGATATTGACCACAATGGTTTGGCAGATGGACATGCAGGATTACTTTGCAGTACAGAATTCAGAAGTAATGAACTATGTAGGAATAAAAAAGACAGTAATGTTCAAATTACCAAACGCATCTTTAATGCAAATACAAGAAGAAATTTTAGAAATTTGCTATTAAATCAAGACTGGAGTGATTTCGGAATAAACTCATTTTTGAAGAAATTCGAAGAAATGTTCACACGCTGTTTTAGAAAAAGGAAACTGCAGGTACACTTAACGCGTAATACGCAGCTGCGCTGGGTTACTAAGGGATTGAAGGTTTCTAGTAAAATGAAACGATTTCTCTGTGCTGGCAAAGGGAATGGACAAAGTGATACTGTGATAGATTATAGGCAAAAATACATTACTCTTTACAGGAAAGTAATAAATATGGCTAAAAAGCTTACAGTACAATCTGAATTAGCAAAATCAACGAACATCTCAAAAGATGTTTGGAAAGTTATAAACAAGCATAGAAATAAGAGTGTCAAAGACAAAAACAATACAAAACTAATTTTAAAATCAAATAATAAGATAGCTTCAGAACCATCAGATATTGTGAATATCTTTGCCCAGCAGTTCGAATTTAATTCATCGACTAGTACATGCACAGGGGCTGCTTTGGATATTCTACGAAAAAGTGCAAAAAGAGTAACCAATGACCTTGTCCTAGACCCTGTCACTCCCCTTGAAATATTCAAAATGGTGAAAAAAATGGACGACAAAAAATCTTGTGGCTATGATGACATAAATATATCAGTAATAAAGGACAATATAGACATACTAGCGGAACCTTTAAGCATTTTTTATAATAAGTGTTTTGACGAAGGAATTTTTCCAGATCAACTGAAGATAGCCAAAATAATACCTGTACACAAAAAAGGATCTAAAACAGACCCAAAGATGTACAGACCCATTTCATTACTACCTATTCACTCAAAAATTCTTGAAAAGCTAATTAAAACTAGATTACTCAGACATTTCAACCTAAATAGTGTGTTAAGTAGAAGACAATTTGGTTATCAGAAAAACGTTGGGACACAGGACGCAATATCGACTCTAATTAAGGACGTAGTTAGCAGATTGGACGACAAAGAGAAAGTAGCTGGGCTTTTCTTAGACTTAAGTTCAGCATTTGACACGGTGGATCATAAATTACTGCTAGAAAAACTTGAGCACTACGGTGTCAGGGGTAAAGTATTGGCACTTCTCACGTCATATTTAAAAAATAGGAAGATGTTCGTGGAGATTAAAGCAGTGGTGTCACAGAAAAATTCTTCAGATAAAAAATGTCCTAGTGAAGAAACATATAGGTCCCAATTGTCTCCTGTGCACACTGGTGTACCACAAGGCTCCATACTGGGTCCGATATTTTTTATCGTGTTTGTTAATGACCTTATACAACATATTATGAGTGAAAAAGCTGCGGGATCTATCCAGCTGGTGGTGTTTGCCGACGATACCAATGCAGTTGTTTCGGCTGACAATATACACGCTCTTAATTCCATAGTTAATCAAACCTTAGATATCTTCCACAGCTGGTTTGCTGTTAACGGTCTTAAAGTCAATGCCAGCAAAACCAATGTTATGCTTTTTCGTTCAACTTCCAAAAATAAAGATAGCATTAACTGCACTATAAATGGAGAAACAGTGAACGTGGTCCCAGTGGTTAAGTTTCTGGGAGTTCATATTGATAGCCAGTTAAAGTGGAAACAAGAGCTAACACACCTAGAGAAAGCAATCAGCTCTGCCTGCTACGTACTAAGAAGTCTGAGAAATGAGATAACCATAAAACATTTAAAAATGGTCTATTACGCATTAGTTGAGTCAAAACTGAGATACAGCATACTTTTCTGGGGAGGAAGTTATGATTATAACACTCAAAAAGCTTTTGTAATTCAGAAAAGAGCAGTCAGAACCATAGCCAGAATTCAACAGCAAGAATCATGCAAGCCACATTTTAATGATTTAAATATATTGACAGTCCCAAGCTTGTACATTATGGTCCTACTTAGTCACTTAAAAAAATATATCTTTGAATATGAGACTGAAGATGAAAGGCAAAAAAGGGAGAGTACAAGAAGAAAAGATCTCCAGTTGAAGCAAGTGACTCACCTGAATGTTGTAAAGCATAGCGCCTACCACAAGTCATTAAAAATGTTCAATACACTGCCGACAGAAATAAAAAGTCTAGTCTATACAAGTGGGTTTCAGAATAAGCTCAAACAGTTCTTGTTAAATAAGTGTCTATATTCTATTGATGAATTATAAATTAATACAAAAGTCGAAAGTAACATAATTTTATTGTTTTGAAATGAAAATTTTATTGAATTTTGAGAATTGACTATTATGACATTTATTTTGATACTTATTTTTTAATTAGTTTTATAATTATTTTGATTATAATGAAATTTGGATTATTGGAATGATTTAAATATAGATTGCATGCATGATGTTTCTTATAATATTTAGTTATAAAAATTCAGACACGATGTAAATTGTTATTGAATAAATGAATTGAATTGAATTGAACTACGAAAGCGATTAAACCCACAGTGCGATCATTTGCCGTATCCTCTCCAAACAGCATTGGTATTGCTAGCTGTTTCCGCTGCGTTAGACCAACGTCGGAATTCGTATTAAAAAAAAATTAAAGTAATAAAAACTAAAACCCAACTACGACAAAAAGTCAATCACTAGTTGATTGACTTTTTGTCTAAACAAGACACCACAGACAGACAAATTAAAAGTCCTGAGTCACACGTAATCTGTTCGATTTATGCCCTAACACGTGTGACTCCGTAATCTGTTCATTGTTTGGTAGGTCATGCTTCAGAGGTGGTCCCATATAAATTTTATTAATTTTGCTTGCGTAGTTTTTGAGTTAGCTTCAAATATTACGTATTTTTTCCACTTTGCGTATGTAGACGATATCTTAGTCTTTATTTACATCGCAGATAACGGTACCTATACGAATTTGTGTGGGGTAGGTACCACAACTAAAAAGTGAAAAATAAAAACTTTTTACAAAATAAAAAACAACCGACTTCACAATAAAACACTAAAAAATGTGTGTGTGATACTTATTTGTTTTAGTGCCGTCTTCATTTATTGACATTTTAACATTATTTATTAGCCATTAGAGTTTGGCATGAAACTGTGACATGAACTTACCTCGACTTTATATTTTTATTTTCATTCTATTAGTGCTACATTTTTATATAATTACTTCAACAATTTGGTACGCCTTCTGGTGGGACATAGTATGGGCCAACATTTCTTTATAAAACATCTGTATAAATTACCCTATGTTCACAAAATTAATAAATGAATTGAATTGAATAGAATTGAAAACATATTTTAAGTAAGTAGGCAATAAATAAATAATAAATAAATTTTTGGAATGGTAGAACTTAAGATATTTTAGAAAATCTATCAATGATAGACGGCGCCACTCGCGTTTGTAAACTTCAGCTCCGTAATTAAAATTGTTTTTAAATTATCTAAATCGCTTTCAAGTGTGAATAAGTAGTGAAATAGCATCAGTGTATTCCGACAAATAAGTGACAGTGTTAGCAAACAATCCTATCAGTGATTAACAGTGATAAAAGTAAAACTATAAAACAGTGTAAACATAGTGTACAAAAAGTAAAACTTTCGTTAAAACATAATAATCTTTGTATAAATAAGGTTTTAAAACAAACAGTGCTAAAACCTGTGACTATTTGATCGTTTTACATTACAAAAAACTTAAAAAAGCAACAAAACTAACTTTTTAAATCGCGGTCACTGCAACAACAACAAGGAAAAAAAAACGGTCAAACTAATATTCAAAAATATCAAAAATAAAAACAGAACATTATTTTCGTTACGAAATTAATTGAACATTTGGCTAAGTTGTCAAAAGGTATATCACTTTTTTAAGAATCGTGGTGCACGCTCGAGGCCCGAGTTCAAACCCAGCCGAAGCAAAGTTCTTTTACTATTATTTCTTTATCAGCAACAAAAATGGAATTCTTAGAAAACATTACATTTCGGATGAGGAAACGTGCCGCATCACTGTCAAACGACACAATAAACGAAAGTACCCTTAATAATTCTGCAAACTCACCGCTAGATGGCACATCTAGTAGCCTACCTCCTAATATATCCGATGACGAAAGCGACGAAGAAATCTTGCAGCTTAAAAATGAATTACAAAAAGTTAATTTACAACTAAGCGCAGCGCACGAAGAAATTAATAATTTATCATTAGAAAACACGAAGTTAAAACAAGAAATTCAAAATTTAGGTGCGAAGCACAAGATAATGAAACAAGTTACGAGTAAATTAACATCTGATATTACCAATACCCCAAAGAAAAAAGCAAAAAACATACTGGTAAAATCATGTGCAAATGTTCCTGCTACTCCTCCAGAAATTGACATTCCCTCACAGTCATCAGCAACCAAGGAAAAGCTCTCTATACAAAATAGTCACACTGAGGCACCTCAATCCCAAAAAGCTGAACTGTCTATCAAGCCAAAAACTCCAAACATAAGCTATGTATTGTGAGTGCAAATAAAAATAACAAGATTTTGTCTATAGCCGAGAATACATTTCAAAACTGTGAATTCTGTCATTATGTTTCCCCGAATTGTGGCATGGTGCAGCTTATCAACAACTTGGAGAAGAAATTAATTGAATATTCAATGAATGATTTCTGCATTATTTTAATTGGAGAAAAAGACTTCCATAAAACTGAAAACTATGTGGATATAATTATAAAACTGAGAGAAAAATTGCAGAAAATACAGCACACTAATATTATAATATGTGTTCCTACTTTCAAATTAAGTGATCATTCAACATTGTTTAACTGGCGCATAGAGACCTTTAATAATCTACTTCATTTAGACTTGCAGACGTTCAACTATGCAATGGCGTTTGACTCTAATTTAGACTTGCGTTACGATTTTACAAAGTTCTCTAAATTCAGTAGGAAAATAAACGATCGTGGTATGCGAAATATGTTTCATAATTTGTCGGTAACTATAGCTGATTATAATCCATTTTCTCAACAAGAAAATATAGCTGACAACCAAACAAGCATATCGTCTCCACGGTGCGATTTTTTTCTTTAATCATATAAATATAATGCATCAAAATATTGCCGGTCTCTTAAGCAAGTCAGACTTACTGGTTATCTATATACAGGAATGGTTAAGTAAACAAATGAATTTAGATATTGTATGTATAACCGAACATTTCGTAATGTCTGGCCAAGAGAAACTTTTATATATACCAAATTATAAGCTTGCGGCATGTTATACTAGACAAAACATTAAGCGCGGTGGAGCCTGTATCTTAGTTAAAAAAGGCATCGAATATAAAGACCTGCCTGACATTGTGAGACATTCGGTAACAGGAATTATAGAATGTTGCGCAATAGAATTACCTTCACAAAAACTTACAATCCTATGTGTGTATAGACCACCAAAAATCACGAATCTACACCAATTTTATGAAAACCTAGACATTATACTTAAAAAGATTTCCAAACCAAACAAAAAAATAATTATGTGCGGAGATTTTAATACAGATATTCTGAAAAAAAATAGAATTAGCATGGATTTTGAATATTTTCTGATGAACTACGATTTGAAGCTAGAAATATATAAACCAACTAGACCTCATAGTAAAACGTGCTTTGATAATTTTGCGCACAATTCAAAACAAAGCTGCCAAAGTGAAATTATAGACTTCGGATTATCCGATCATACTGCTCAAATATTGTCTATGAAAGTTAGTAAGTTTAGTCAAATGAAAACATGGAAAACATCAAGACGAGACATATCTGAAGAAAATTTAATTATCTTTAGAAATCATCTACAAAACTTATCGTTTTCAGATATATATACCACAGAGGATCCAAATGAAGCCTATGATAACTTTTTAGAAATATTTCACCTCCTGTATGAACTATGCTTCCCCTTCAAAACAGTCACATTAAGATCTGAAAAAAATATCAAATGGGTATCTAGAGGTATTAGAATCTGCAGCAAAAAACAACGCCAATTACTCTGGAAACAAAGACTTAATCCTACTAGTGAAAATAAAACGACGTTTAAAGAGTACTCAAAAAAATTTAAAAAAATTATCAAACTAACCCAGAAAGCACAGAACAATTTTCTAATTAAAAATTCCAAAAATAAATCTAAAACATCCTGGCAAATAATAAATAGTACAAAGTCTATAAGTGAACCCATAACAAGAATAAAAAAACATGATTTATTAATAACTGACCCTAAGGAAATAGCTCAATCATTTAACGATTTCTTTATTGATCAGATCTCAGATCCACCCCTAAACACAACTAAAAATACTGTAAGAATAACGCATAACCCTCATTCTATTTTTATGGCCCCCTTTGTCCCTCAAGACATTATAAGGGTGATCAAATCTTTAAAAAACAAGAAGAGTTATGGGTATGACGGTATTTCAACAAACGTTATAAAATTTGTCTTTGCTACTATAGCCAACCCTCTAAGCCACATTATTAACGCAAGCATATCCGCTGGAAAATTCCCCGATAGTCTTAAAACCACAATAGTTAAACCACTCCATAAGAAGAACAATAAAGAAGACATGGCTAATTTTAGACCAATAGCTTTAATCCCCGTATTTTCCAAAATCATTGAAAAAGTAATTTATGAGTCATTTTACTCATTTCTGACCAAATACAATATATTATGTGAGGAACAAAAAGGTTTTTGTAAAAATAAAAATATAAACATGGCCATATACGATCTTATAAATAAAATAATGGTTAATGTGGATAAAAAAATACCAATTTGTGCCATTTTTACAGACATGACCAAAGCTTTTGATTTCGTGAACCATGAAACGCTTTTGGCCAAACTTGATGCTTGCGGTATACGAGGGAATGCTCTACGTTTAATAAAATCGTATCTAAGTGGGCGTCTTCAATATACAGAAATCTCTAAAATATGCGTCAAATCAAAACGTGAGGTTAGACATTTATCTGGTCCTAGGGAAATTAAATATGGCGTTCCGCAGGGCAGCGTTCTAGGGCCATTATTATTCTTGCTATATATAAACGATCTACCCCGACACATCTCATACCCTTGTGTGTTATTTGCCGATGACAGTACGATCCTCATAGACTGCCTCAACAAGGAGCTTTATGAAAATGAAATAAATAATTCTCTAAAATTAATAATAAACTGGCTCAACGGAAATAATCTTATCATAAACCTTAACAAAACAAATATAATGCATTTCTATCAAATAATTCTTCCTTTAAACCTAAAAATTAATTATAATGGACAAACTATTGATAGCGTTAACGTGGCAAAATTTTTGGGTATATTTATTGATAGTCAATTAACTTGGAAACCGCAGGCTGAAGAAGTTTGCAAAAGATTAAGCACGTCCGCGTATGCTCTCTACAATCTGTCCAAGAAAGTTAACGTTGATACATTAATGGTTGCATATCATGGTTTGGTGGTCTCTGTTTTAAGGTTTGGTGTAGTATTTTGGGGTAATTTTACCGAAAGGGAGTCTATATTTAAAGCCCAAAAACGGTGCATAAGATCCATTTTTAATCTCAAGGTTACAGATAGTTGCATTCCTTTTTTCAAGAAATACAAAATACTAACTTTTCCCAGTATATACATTCTCGAAGTAGCTATCTTCGTTAAAACTAACAAGCATCTATTTCCGGCCTTAAATGATACGAGGATGCGAACTACTGCCATGAGATCAAAATATCAGAGTCTATTGTGTACTGGTAGATATAACACTGTTTTGCTTAAAAAAAACATTATTGGTATGGCACCTATTTTATTTAAGGATCAGCCCTTAATCAAGTTTAAGAAACTCTTGTCGTCGTTGCTGACAGAGAAATGTTATTACTCTGTTACCGATTTTATAAATGATGAATTGTAATATTTTACTTCACTGTATCTCATACAATAAGCAAATAATCTCAGACTTAGCTGATCCATGATCTAATTTTCAATTTAAGTACCTACCTAGTTTCTAAATTATCTGTAAGTTATCCACTATATTTTTGTATGTCAACAGGCAGAATGTACTGGGAATATATCTTAAACGAACACCCTTATTGTAACACCTGCATTCTATACAAATAAAGAAATTATTTATTTATTTAATGTATACATAATATTATTGCTCGTACAAATTCGCATTAAATAAACGCGGCCTTACTGCACATACATATATTATAGATTTTGGTCAGTAAATATCTCGTTCCAAACATCAATTATATCACATTTCCGCCAACTGCCTTGTAAAAATAAGTAAGTGCATGTCATAATTCGCTCCACGTATTAGTTACAGTGATTACTAATTGTTTGCATAGAAAACAATTTTAAGAACATATATAGAATATATTATAGTAACAATAAGTCGGCAACGTAGTGAAGCGTGTTACCGTTAGATAACCATAGTGCCGCGCGCAACACGGTGCGCCGCCCGTTTCCACAGTCAGGCGTCGTGCTCACGATGGTCCCCCGCTGGACGCATGCGGCTCTCCTGCTCGTCGCGAGTGTCGCCGCGCTGCGCTCGCCTCACTACAGTCTTCGGGAACGACCGCCAAGCAATTGTGGGTTCGCCCATTATGGTTAGTTTTCATCATGCTAAATGTCAGCGCACACTTAACAGTTCGGCATCGGATCGACATCCCCCCTACTCGATGCGATCAGCATTCTTTCTATGAAATGCCATACAACAACGCCCACTAATCAGCATCGTAACGGCATCGTCTCGCCTTCGGGACAATCTAGTAAACAATACTCAATACTCAATACTTTATTGCATTCCACATGTAGGTACGACATGCAGTTAGTGGTCGACTCGCAGCCGCCAAGCCTACGGCTGGGCTTCACCGGGGCTTGAGTTGAGGCGTCACCCTGCTTACGTAGGGTCGTCACCGCATCCATACAGTCGTAAACACGGCGGCCATGTCGACGCAACAGAGGCCTCCGGTTACCTACGTGACTACTTTGCGTTGACGCCCGCGGTCGAGGAGGCGAGTTGATGCCGATGCTGTTGCGGAGCTTATTATGTGTGCGATAACCGTGAACCAAGACACAACAACTTACTAGGATCCTAATGATATTGTGTACCGCTACAGTGGTGCCGATTTTATTGTCACAAAGTTCTCTAAACGAAACTAAAAATCACTAAAATTTAGTTTATTCCTGTCAAACGACTTTTCTGAAATAGACTATAGTGACACAACTTATCTTTAGTTTGACAGCAACAAGATTGCACGGAGTTATTAGTTTAGTGAAAATGCTATTCTGAATTTGACCAATGTTTGTCCTATAACTAAAATTCGCTAACTAAGCTCGCGACAATCTAAGAAGTCCGTTTTGACGTTTCGTTCTCGTACTTGTATTATAACGATATGCCTTGAGAATTAGTTTTGAGCAGTGTAGATCAGTCGTCGATTACAAACTCTCTAAGTATGTTTAATCTATATGTCTCGAGAATCAACAGTATTTAAGAAACTATTTTTTTTTTCATCGCTACACAAAGGATGTTTATAGCTGTCAAAACGGACTTCTTAGACTGTCGCGAGTCTAAAGCTGACTATTTCTAATCACGATAAAAAATGTGTGGAATAAAATTAGATGTCATGAACTAAAATTCAAACCAACACCTCGACTTCAGTTGCAAAACAGTACTGTATCTTATTTTTATTTTCTTTGACTTATATCTCGAAAATGGTGCTTATGGTGCCTTTTTTTTTGTGAGGGTGGGAAATCATCCAATGACTTCTCCCGCTCTGGGTGGAGCGGAAGGGCGTGTCAGACTTTTACTGACTAAAACCTACCCGTGTTCCTTCAGTTGCCTGTTGCCAAGGTCCCGGTATCCCTTTCGGACTAACCCGCAACCCTGGCAGGCATCGGTCCTAGCGGACCCCGCCAATTGTGCTGACATCTCTTTGAGGCGCGCGTGGAACACGACGCGCCATCGACCCGGGCCTGGTCCTGATCGGACGGCGAGCTACCCATTGCTCGCTGTCCGCAAGCCCGCGCCTATGGTGGCCGGGAATCCGCCTGGGATTCCCGACGCCCAGGGCGTCTCCAGCGGCGGCGGCGGTTAGGGGCGTGAGGGCGCAAACTTTGCCTCTCCCTCACGCGTTCCGCCTCCTCCTTCGCGAGCATTACTGCTTCGCAGAAGGAGGTGACTGTTTCCCATGCCCTCTCGCTCCGTACCATGGCCTGGACGAGAGCCGGACGCGAGAGGTCACCGCCGCCAATCGCCTCCAAGAGGACACGGCGGGGCTCCGCCCAAGCGGGGCAGACCTCCACCGTATGCTCCACCGTGTCCTCCGGGCGATCCACACAGTGGTGACACCCGGGCGTTTCCTCCCGCCTTATACGAAACAGGAACCTCCCGAAGCAACCGTGTCCGGTGAGGACCTGTGTCAGGCGGAAGGTGAGGACGCCGTGGCGCCTCTCTAGCCACTCCTCAAAGAGGGTACTTATCGCCGCAATTGTGGCGTGCCCAGCACTGGGTTGCGACAATCGCACTCTCCAAGCCGCCATGAGATCCTGCCGGTGCTCTGTCCGCTGTGCCGCGATTTCTCGCGGCAGCGGAGTTATGCCCTGGCACTTCATCTCCTCGCGCCACTCCCATATGTGCGCGAGGACTTTCGCCTCCAGATCCCATGGCGGTAATCCGGCAAGGAGGCTCGCCGCCTCACGGGAGATCGTGCGGTATCCCCGGGCCAGCCGAATGGCCATGACCCTTTGGGACGCGTTCAACCGGCGGGCTGGCCGCAGCCTAAGGGAACGCGCCCACACCGGTGCCCCGTAAAGGGCCATGGACCGCACTGCTTATGGTGCCTAACGCAAAAATAATGAAAATTTCGACCCCCTTTAGGAAACACATAAACTCTTACCCTCTTATTCATAAACGTTTCTGAAAGTTAAAGAGTCGCATAAACGTCGAAAATGTATGGTTAAACAGTCTGTTGCTAATTCATAACTTAACTTTAAGCAGCGTTTATGAATAAGATTATACTCTGAGCATAAACCCTTAATGCTCAATATGTTGTTTTTTTTTTTCCTTATTTTCCTTACAAAACGTGAAAAATTCCATAAAAAACACGTCGAGGCTGCTGATTCACGGGGTAGCAAGTGGAGGCGCGATTGTTAAATTCGTTTTTAGTTGTGTCAAAATAATTTTTAAATTTAGAAAATTTATTTGGCAGAATAGCTCCAAGATTCTCCTAGCAAAAAGTAAGGAATTTTAGTGATAGTTTAGTTAGTTCAGTTTGGTGTACAGTCACGAGCAAAAATATGTATACACTCAGCAAAAATCAATAACGATTTTCTCGTGGAATTACGATTGTAACTTTAAGATGATACCTATTTCATAATAATAGGGGTTCCAAAATACTATGTTCGCAATATCATAACGTCACAATCAATACAGTAGGAGAAAATCACTTTTAAAAGTTGCTAAATGTATACATATTAGTGCTCGTGACTGTACAATAGAATCGGCACCATTGGATATGAATTTAGTTTAGATTAATTTGGTTTTAAGTTTCTGGATTATGTCAATTAGGAAGGACTCCTGTCTATTTTTGTTATGCTACGGCTACATATGTCGCGATAACGCGAAGATTCGCGTTGTCGCGACACGTCTGGCCAAGCAATTCGTCACTTCGCGAACCATTCACGCGAACATTTTAAGGTTACATATGTCGCGATAACGCGAAGACTCGCGTTGTCGCGACACGTCTGGCCAAGCAATTCGTCACTTCGCGAACCATTCACGCGAACATTTTAAGGTTACATATGTCGCGATAACGCGAAGACTCGCGTTGTCGCGACACGTCTGGGCAAGCAATTCGTCACTTCGCGAACCATTCACGCGAACATTTTAAGGTTACATATGTCGCGATAACGCGAAGACTCGCGTTGTCGCGACACGTCTGGGCAAGCAATTCGTCACATCGCGAACTCGGCTGTCGGTAAATTACTGCACATCAAAGGGTTTTGTTGAGAGCAGTGGTGGCCCAGTGGTAACGGCCGTGACTTACGAGTTGTAGGTCGTATGTTCGAACCCTGATAGTCGGTTTACTTTGTGTAAATAATTTAATTACCACTGCTCTCAAAACGGAGAAGGAAACCGGAATACATGTGACATCTACCAACTGGCTGGACCCGCGTGGTGGATTACGGCCCACTCCCTCTCACAGAGAGGAGGCCTGTGCCCCAACAGTGGGAACATTATAGGCTGAATATGTGAAGGGTTTTATCGCGACAAAGTTAGTGCTGTTAGCCACACTTCGCGCACTCTTTGTCTTTGTTTACAGCGAGACGCCGAACCGTCTGTACGTACTTGTCTTGCTGAGGTAACTTCACGTCAAAGGGCTTATTTTATACTTAAATTTTACTTTTTTGTTAGCAAGTAATTTTTACCCGACTACGGCGGCAAAAAGGAGGGTTATGACTTTGACCGGTATGTATGTATGTTCATGTCTTGTGTTCCCTCATATCTACTAAACTGCTCATCACAATTTCACAAATGAGACATTAAATTGAATAGCCGCCTCTGGAGGACAAAAAGTCTTGAACTAAAAAAAAATGTTTTTTAATGAGACCATGTTCGGTATCAAATGAAAGGGTTTAATTATCACATTTCAAAAATATATATTTTATAACCCCAAAAAAATTAAATAAAAATAAAAGTTATAAAACTAAAACCTAACTACGGCAAACAAGTCATCTCAATCAATCTGCCTAGCCTTTTCCCAACTATATTGGGGTCGGCTTCCAGTCTAACCGTAGTCATCTAAAAAGGTATAAACAAGAATCACAGACAGACAAATTAAAAATCCGGAGTCACACGTATCTGTTTGATTAAGCCCTAAAGCCGGCGCCAGACATAGTCACATATTTGATCAAACACCTTTGATAGACTTTGATCACACATTTCAACACTTGTTTGCATTTACAGGCCAGACAAAGTCACATATTTGATCAAACACTTTGATAGACTTTGCTCACACATTTCACCACAGGCTAGGGGTGAGGCGTATATACACGCCCGTACCAGATAAAAATAACAGATATTAAAAAATAACAAATATCAATTTGTTCCTAACAATATAAAATACCCGTTACTAATTAATTAATAACAGACTCTCAAGACTGTTACGGCGGCTGTTACTGTTAATACATTATAACAATCCCCACACAAACTGTTACCACGGCTGTTACATACACACTGACACAAAGGAAGGAATAAGTCTAATATATTGCCTGTTTGTGACCGCGTTATATTTAGTGATTGGGCAACACCAGGAATTTACAAAAGTAGGCAAAGGTTATTTGAATTATATCATGAAAAAACATATAACCATAATGAAACTTTTAAAGAATTTGTTAAGAAATATTCTAAAACTTTAAAAAGAGCCTGTTGCTCAGCAAAAGCCATACACATTAAAAATAAAATAAAATCTTCTGGAAATAAAATTAAAACAACCTGGAATATTATTAATTCTGAAACGGGAAGAACGATAGTACGGAATCGTGACTTCCACCTAAAAATCAATGATGTAGATATTAAGGCAGACGTGGAGGTGGCAACTGAGTTTGAAAATTTCTTCACTAATATTCCAATTTTAACAACCAAAACTCTGTCATCGTCGTCCTCGACTTCTGCTTATTCAATAATAAAAGAATGTGTACCAGAATGTGACAAACTTTTTGAATTCACAATTGCTACTGCTAAAGACATTATAGAATCTTTTAAAGAACTCGATGTAAAAAAAACTGCTGACCTTTGGGGATTATCAGTACATACCATGTCCTCAATAATTGATGTTATTTCACCCTTTTTGGCAATTGTTTTTAACTCTTGTATTGCATCTGGTGTATTTCCTGATCTGATGAAACTTAGCAAAGTGATTCCACTGTTCAAGTCTGGCAGCACAACTGATCCCACGAATTTTCGGCCTATTTCGATTTTACCTACGTTGAGCAAAATCTTTGAAAAATTAATTTTTAAACAGATGTAAGGACATTTCAATGCACATAATTTACTCCATTTAACAGTTTGGTTTTACAAAGGGTCGTTCAACTACAGATGCGGGCGTGGAATTACTGAAGCGCATTTTCGAGGCCTGGGAGGAGTCGCAGGATGCTCTTGGCATTTTCTGCGACTTGTCCAAGGCTTTCGATTGCGTACATCATGATACTCTCATCAGGAAACTGTACCACTATGGTATGAGGGACAAGGCTCTCGACCTTCTGACTTCTTATCTGAACAACAGAATTCAGAGGGTCGATGTTAATGGCAAGAGATCTGCAGGATCTTCGGTCACCATGGGCGTTCCGCAGGGTTCAATTCTAGGTCCTTTCTTATTTCTCATTTATATTAATGACTTGCCTTACCACATAAGGGATAATCATAAGATCGTATTATTCGCAGATGACACATCCCTCATTTTTAAAATCAAACGCCAGTTAGTCAATTTTGAACAAGTTAACGATGCACTCTCTAAAGTTGTGCATTGGTTTAATGTAAATAATCTCCTCTTGAATGAAAAAAAGACTAAACTCATTAAATTTTCAACGCCAAATGTCAGGCAGCTATCTACCAATGTTAAAGTTAATGGAATAGAGTTGGACCCCGTTGAATCGACAGTTTTTCTTGGAATAACCATTGACGGTAAATTACAATGGGGCCCACACATAGAAAAATTGTCAGGTAGGCTTAGTTCGGCCGCCTATGCCGTTAAAAAAAATAGACAGATAACTGACGTAGATACAGCCAGAATTGTTTATTTTAGTTATTTTCATAGTCTTCTGTCTTATGGGATTCTTCTCTGGGGAGCCTGTGCGGACATTAATGCTATCTTTGTTTTACAGAAAAGGGCTGTTCGAGCCATTTACAACCTAGGTCCAAGATATTCCCTTCGAGAAAAATTCAAAGAAATAGATATTCTGACTGTAGCCTCACAATATATATTTGAAAACCTATTGTATGTACACAAAAACATATCAAAGTTTAAGAAAATGTCCGATATTCATAGTTTAAATACCAGGAATAAACACAATCTTGCTGTACAGCGCACTCGTCTCCACAGAGTAGGCAACTCGTTCATGGGTCAATGTATACGCTTTTATAACAAACTTCCCATTGACATTCGAAACTTACCCATTAAACGATTTAAAAGCTGTATTAAAACCAAACTTTGTAAAAAAGGGTACTATAAAATCACAGATTATTTAGAAGACAAAAATGCATGGGATTGAGCTGCTCGCTCTGCTAAGCATTGTGACATTTTGAATATTATGGAAAGCCATAAAAATATACCTACCAGTTTTATATACAAATTGACATTATTGAATATTATATACAAAATGACATGATGATTACTTATAAGTATTGTTTTATTGTGAATATGAGGACTATGTGGATATTTATTTTTCGTTCTGTTAGTTTTAGGGAAGGTCTGGCAATTTGAGAACTTTATGCGACCTACCCAAACGTCCTTTCTTTGGTATTGTTCGTCGAGTCGTTGAGCTCCTTTAGTTCTGAGTTGAGCTCCACTATAACTGACAAAATGCTTGCACTGACTGAACAGGTCCACTCAAATCTGTGTGGTTCTTTCCTCAAAAGACCATTTCAGACTCTTATCTACATGGTCCTCATATGGCCTGACCAAGATTATGTCTGGACTTTAAAGGAGACGGTGACCTCTGAGTTTGTTACGGCCTTTCTTCTCAGAGTAGTCAGATAGGAAACGCCGACCTCATCTAGCTTATTTTTACAACTTTTTAATATGACGTGTAAAAGTGATTCCAATATCCTATTTACAGAATAAACAATTTCATTTCATTTCATTTCAAGGTTATCAATTTCTCTCTCTTTCTCATTAAAGAATGGAAGATATTCAATTGACATTTAAATACGTATTTATCGTCCGTACAAAAATAACAGGCTGTTATTTAATAACAGATATTTGGAACTATTATTTTTTTGTACAGTAACAGTGATACTGATAACAGATATCGTGTTTAACCTGTTACAACCAATTTTTACCACTGGTGACATGCTTTGCAGCACGCAGTGTTGCCAATTTATAATTTTATATGCAGAAAAAAAATTGCAGAGTTCCTGTTTAGCACACTTTTTCGTCGTTTACCTAAAGAGGGTGGTAAACGTACGTACTTAAAGTATACCGCGGTCTTTAAGGGGGATGCGCCAAGGTAGCCCGCGAAATACAAATTTTCTTACGTTTTTTGCCATTTGCAGGTCAGTGTCAGGTTGTATATTGATCTATATATTATTTGCAGCCGTAACAAATATGGGTTTAAAGAATTGTAAACATTAGAATCAGCAATACAACTCTCTAAGTTCACGAAAGTGCCAAATGTCATGATTTCATGAAATAGTCATTCAATGCACTTAAATGAACGTAGATAGTTGTATATGATGGCACTGAGATATTAGTTTAGTGAAAATGCTATTCTGAATTTGACGTTTTAACCTAAAATTTTGTTCTATATCTAAAATCTTCTAACTTAATCTGACTATTTTTAATCGCGATTAAAAATGTGTGGATTAAAATTAGATGTCATGAACTAAAATTCAAACCAGTACCTCGACTTCAGTTGCAAATGAGTACTGTATCTTATTTTATTTTCTTTTGCTTATATCTCGAAAATGGTGTGTTCTATCGCAAAAACGATGAAAATTTGGACCCCCTTTGCAACCCGTAAACCCCTACTTTCACATACAACATACTCTACATGTTGGTCTTTTTTTTTTTTCGTCCAAAAAATTAAAAATTCCATACAGAATACGTCGAGATGGCCAGATTGCGCACATCTCCGGCTCAAAAAAAATCACGGGGTAGGGCAAACAAGTAGGTACCAAGAGGAGTCGCGATTGTCAAATTCGATTTTAGTTGAGTCAAAATAATTTTTAAATTTATATATTTTTTTTGGCAGAATAGCTCTATGATTCTCATAGTAAAAAGAAAGGAATTTTAGTTCGCTGTACAAGAGAATCGGTACCAATGTCGGACGGTAACAGTCACTAATCATAAACAGTAACAGTACCCATGTAGTTGAGCATGGTACATTTCTTCAGCACCAGATCCTGTCCTTGTAGACTGCTTTATTATTTTTTATACATTCCCTTTAATTAATGGGTCAATAAAATGTTTCTCTTCTTTTTTAATTCCTCGATAGTGCAATGTACTGAAAATTTATCATTTATCCTGATCCAGGCGTCATTTACCAAATTCCTATTTTCATGTTGTTTTTTACTTTTAGGGTTCCATAAATACATGGTTCTCCTTCAAGCAACTCAATAAATTCTAGGGCACTCGTTCAAAATCAAAATCATCATCTGCCTAGCCTTTTCCCAACTATGTTGGGGTCGGCTTCCAGTCCGGTTCGGATGCAGCTGAATACCAGTATTTTACATGGAGCGACTGCCTATCTGACCTCCACAACCCAGTAACTGGGTAATACGATACCCCTTGGTTAGACTGGTTGTCAGACTTTCGTGCTTCTGACGATTCGTAACGACTGTCAAAGATCCACAAATGACAGCCGGGACCAACGGCTTAACGTACTTTCCGAGGCACGGAGGAGTCTCGATATGTGAAAATTGTCACCCATCCACGGACCAACCCCGGCAAGCGTAGCTTAACTTGATGGATCGACCCGAGCGGCTGTTATTACTTAGCCACGAGCTCCTCCGAGTTCAAAATCAAAATCAAAATCAAAATATTTGATTTCACATAAACCTACATGGGCACTTATGAAACGTCAGAAGCTAGGTGCACGGTTCCAATTGGTCGTTTCCTATGGAGAAGAGCCGGCAAGAAAATCCATGGTTGCTCTTTTAAAAATAATTGCTTAATTAATTAATTAAATCAGGGCTGTTGACAATAGGTTCGTCTGAAGTCACGGCTTTTAGCTGAGCAATGACCTATTCTTGCACAGATACGACGCACTTCTTGTTATTGTTGTTTCAGAAATTGATAATTTTCCACTGTAATCAGCATTTCGTTTAATTTGTGATTGTTTTGTTTGTTTTCATTTGTTAATGTCGCAACACATTACGCAACTAATTTGTTTTTGGCCTCTCATCCACAGATAACTGTCTAATATTCTTGCTGTTAAATACGAGGCTTTTGGCTTATTTGTAGTTTTAGTAAATGTCATTTTTTATTTTGTATTGTGCGTTTAGTTTGTGCAGAATAAACAATTTTTCTTTCTTTTCTTTTTTTCTTTCTTTTAATTGGCTTTTACAATACTTTCAAATTACAGTGTTGGTAGGCATGGGGGGACAATGTAGGCCTTTCCACAAGTAAGTACCAGGTACTTATCAAAAATAGAAGATGTTCAATAAATCTACAGTCCAATAAGCCTACAACGTTCTCACATTCACAAAATAGAAAATAATCTATCTAAAAGACTAATGATAAGAATTCATATAAAAATAAAAACCTATTTAAACCAATTGACGTGATTGCTATTACAACTGTAACAAATTGAATAATTATAATCCTGTCCACAAAAGCCACTAAGAGTTGAAATTAATTGGAGGTATATAATGTCAAATACAATGATTATTCGTTGCTCCATTCCATCTTGCGATTGAGCAAAGCGACCGTTCCGGTCAGTTATTTACGAGGCACTAGGCTTGCAGGCTACGCACACATTTGAAATTCGAACGCGCTACGCACACATTTGAACTTTAAACGCTTTGATGTGTGCTCGAAAAACCGACTCCGAATGGAAAAGTTGATATAAATGATCAAACTTTGATGAAATAGCCAAACACCCCTGCCACACATATGTCAAACATGTGATCAAATATTGTTGCAACGTCTGGCTCCGGCATTTATGTGTGCACACCATGTGCACACGAAATGGCAAAGTTGACATATGTGATCAAACTTTGATGAAATACCCAAACACCCATGCCACACATGTGTTCAAACATGTGACCAAACATGTGATCAAATATTGTTGCTATGTCTGGCGTGTGATAACACGTGTGACTCCGGATTGTCTGTGATTCGTATATATACGTTTTTAGATGACGCTTTTGCCGTAGTTGGGTTTTAGTTTTATAACTGGACCGTGCTATGCAGAAAGCAGCCATATGGCACTTTTTCAAAAAATGAGTTATAAACACAGCCATACTAATTTCGACATACCAGATTTTTTGCAAAAACAGCCATGTCGATTGTCGATATCTCTATTTTTTACGGAGAGACGAGTATTAGCCGTCAATTGCAGCCATGTCTACAAATGTATATTGTAAAAAACACTCAGCTTCATGTAAAATGCAGCCTATTTTGACAAAAATTAAAATACATAATTTGCAGAAGTCAGCCAATTTGTAAAAAACGGCCATATTCACTATATGGCCGTTTTTTTACAAATTTAAAAATGTTATGAGGGATCGAAGTTCGAGTTACGTAAAAGGCAGCCACACTATTATGGCTGTTTACTGTAAATTAATTTATTTGTTGTTTAATCGCAGTTGGCTTTTTTATTTATTTGATTTTTTATAAGACCTAAAGGAAGTGTACCTAGTTAAAGACAGTAAAAAACAGTATGAATACATTATACAACAGTCGGATTATTTTAGTGAACTTAGTAAACATTCTAGTCAATAGCTGCTACACTTAATACTTTGTTGTCTGTTTTTTATTTTTTAAATATAATAGTTACTTATCACATTTTAAAACACAGCCAACTACTACATGGCTGGTTTATTCTTCATTGTGATTTCTACAAAATATGCTATTTTGTATAAAAAAGCCACGTTTCGAAATTCTGGAGGAGATACAATAAATTATTATAGTTATACCAATATGTCTCAAATATAAAATAATCAGAAAATTAATATACAACCGAAGTGCAACCATCAACAGAAAAACGCTTATAACTCTGTTTGTACTTTTCCCGACATGGCTGCCTTCTGCATAACACGGTCCAACTTTTGTATAGATAACATCCACCATACACCATCTTCTTTTTTCTCTCCATTATTTATTTTATTAAAATAATAAAGATGCAATAAATAATTATTTGCCGACGTACAATAAAGTGCAACCGCGTCTTCCATTTTTTTCCCGCGTCTAGTCCGCCTGAGTTATCGTGACGTTTTAAGGGCGCACCCTACCTCAGATTTTATCTCGCTCGCACCATACTACTCGCGACCTGAGTGAGAACGAGACGGAGTAGGGCGCTAGCGGCTCTAACGCGTCGAAAAGTTTAGGTAATCGCATTTTACGGTGAAAACAAGGGTAATTGAAAAAAAAAAAACATAAGACCTGCTTTATAGATAGTTCAGTTATTATGCAAAGTTTCATGATCTAATTTGAAGTATTTTTTTAATACCAGCGGTTTATAGTTCCGTTTAGAGGTAACTTTGGATTTTTGTTCTATCGAGAAAATTTTATGAAATCGTGTTTTCGCCAAACATAGGGCCTAACATCAATTCTCAACTTTAACATATATTATTTCAAAATTAATGCTGCAGTATTTTCGGCATAACGAAGGATCATGCTAAGCAATTTGAGGTAGGGTGCGCCCTTAACTACGAAGCTCTTTGGCATTCAAGTTCACCAGAATGATTCGCGAAATCACGAATTGTTTGGCCAGACCTGTCGCGACAACGCGAACTTTTCTTCAGTGCGCTCTCTGTTGCTCAGCGAGACATCGAGGGGTGTGCGAGAGAGAGCGAACGAAGAAAAGTTCGCGATAACGCGAAGTGTAGCCACAGCTAGTTCGTCGTAGAGCGAACACGAAGTTCATAGTTTTTGTCACGACAACGGGACCCGAATCTTCGCGCGACATATGTCAGTAGCCGTATCATTATTGATAAATTCTACAGATATGAACAGTTGCGTGTGAGTCAATGTTATCGGCTGCCGTAGCGTGTCGTAGGTACATGTGTTGTTGTGTGGCGGACAGGCAGCGCCGCGGGCTCGGCGCAGCGTCTAGTCGAGACGCACCTGGCGCCTGGGGTCGCCGACTGGAACATCGTCGTACCTGTGAGTACCATTCTTTATTTTTTAAGATAAAGCAAGCTATAGAACAGAGAGTTGTAACCACCCATTGCCTAGAAACTGTGAACTTTAATTAGTTGGCATCGTTGTGCAGATGCCGCCGCCATGCGCGGAGGCACAGGTGACGGGCGCGGACATGCGCGTGTGCGATGCAGATGCGCCACCGGACGTGGCCATGAGCGACGCTCGATCGGCACGCGTGCATCGCGCTGGGCAGCTCGCTGGTTTTGCCACCGTCAACGTCACCATCTACTGCATCCTGCCCCCGCCATCCCCGCAGCCCCCATCGCCGCCGCCGCCGCCGCCTCCGCCTATCCCGCCGCCCCCACCCACCCCGCCGCCCCGGCCACCACCGCCGCCCCCGCAACCCCTGCCGCCCCCGCCGCCCCCACCGCGTCCAACACCCATGCCGACTCCCACAACCACCAGCATCGCCCCGCCGCTGTCGCACCCCACAGACTCGAGCTCCACATACGAGATGTTATCGAATGAACTGACCTCAAAAGAAGTGACTTCAAACGAAGGGACGTCGTACGAATCGGAATCAAGTGACTTGAAGTCGACCGAGCTTACAACAACAGTGAAGCCAACTTTGAGCACAGCGTTGCCATCGACTCAAGAGGAGACGACAGTGCAGGCTGAGCTTACACCACCAACTGAAGTGGTTACAGCGCCACCTAGTAGCACGACCCGTCCAAAAGAAAAAATACCACACTCACTGAAAGTAACGATTAATATTACACCAACCAACCAAGTATCGACAGAGGACGATGTATCGCAGTCTTATGGCATAGAGCTGCCTTCGCTATCGATCAAAGAAAAGCCAGACGAAGTGATGTCATCATCACAGAGTCCCAGGTTTTCATCAGTACCATACATTGTGACACCGCCACGAATTTCTGCGATGCCCCCGTGGAAACACGTCAAGCAACCGCATTGGTCAGGGTCGCACCGACCACCCGGAGCGTACCCGCATCCTGACGCGCACCAACAGCCCGGCGCGCACCGGCCGTCGCCTCGCCCGCGATTGTGGTCACCGCACTACCCGCCCGGCCCGCAGTACTCCGGGATGCCGTCGCCTTACGACCTGATGCCGTATTCGCTCGCTCCGGTCTACAGACCGCTCAGCTTGATCAGTCCGCGCTTGACGTTTCTGCAGCGTCGTCAGCCGCTGCTGTTTTTCCGGCACTTTTAACTCTTCTTGCTAAATATTTCGTAAGATGACGTTCAAATTGCGATCTTGTGTCGACTGTCTTCATCCACCGGATAGCGAGCTGGCCAGCATCGGGATCATTAAAAATCTCGCTCCACGCAGCACAAGCATGAATTTTACATGGCAGCTGAAACAGCTGCATCGTCAGAAAATGACTGTGATTATTAGGTATTACTTTTTTTCAAACATGCTTAGAACATTATTTTGGCAACCTTCGTCGAGATAATTTGAAATTGCGTTTCTGGTTGAATATATGTGAGCGCCCGGCCGGCAATGTTTCTATGAAAATCCATAGCTGTCGTGTTTAGCGGCCAAATAAATTACTATGAAAACTCATAAGTGTCGTGTTATTTAAAAGTGGAACGAACTTTTTACTTGAACACATGGCAACCGAGCAAGTGTGTTGAAAACAATATTACTCTCTCAAATAACCAATTGTTAATATGATTAAAAACCTAAAGACTAATAAATGTCCCATTTTAATTTTAACTATAGCTTCACTAAAACATCGAAATTAGTTTAAACAATTACTCGAGCTTCGCAAGTTCGATTTTACAATTTGGGCAATAGATGGCGTGACTGTACGTCTTTTTACACGAGCACCCTGTGGGCTAGATGTACGCAAAGATCGTACAACGCTCTCCGCGTTCAGTTCAATAACGCGTTTAGGATGCTGGTGGGGCTGCCCCGCTTCTGTAGTGCGTCGGGGATGTTCGCGGATGCACATGTAGATTGTATCTACGCAACCATGCGCAAAAGGTGCGCTTCCATGGTGCGCAGGGTGTGGGGCAGCTCCAACAGTATCCTAAACATGATTTCGAGTCGCCTAGGCTGTGTTTTCGTGGGTCACTGTTGTGCCGTCTCACATGGGTTGCCACAACTGTGATCCTATTTGTTTGTTTTTGTTTTGTTTTGTTTTGTGAATTGTGAGTTCTTACTAATATAGCTGTAAGTCTTACTAACCATTTTTGAATCATGTGACTTGAATAAAGCAAAATTCTATTCTAATATCGTTCACGGATGCATGCAAATGGTTGTAACATTACACCAGTTACTCAAATAGTTACGCATAACATTATGTTATGATCTTTACAAACGCTCTTGCGGCGACATATATATTTTTGAGATGTGCTAAAAGCCCTTTTGTTTGATACCCAATATGGCATTAAAAAACTATTTTGTTTAGATCATGACTTTATGTCCTCTAGAGGGTGTCATTTTAATGAGACCATATAAGTGCTAATAAAGCCCTTTCATTTGATACCCAATCAAATGAAAGGGCTTTATTAGCTTAGCTTTATACCTTTCCAAAATATGTATAATAAAACCCCAAAAACATTTAAATAAAAATAAAAGTTATAAAACTAAAACCCAACTACGACAAAAAAGACAACTAAAAAGGTATAAAACAAGAATCACAGACAGACAAATTAAAAACCCGGCGTCACACGTATTTGTTTTTTGTTGCGCACAAATCAAAACAGATACGTGTGACTCCGGATTTTTCCACATTCACACGTGTGACTGACACACAGGTTTCAGTTTTATAACTTTTATTTTTTTGTGATTTTTGTAACTTCCGATCAGCTTTTATTTTAAACTAGCTGATGCTGGCGGCATCGCCCGCGTGTATGTCGGTTATTGTATACTAAAACCTTCCTCGAGAACCACTACAATATACATTTTTGTAAAAACAGCAGCATGAAAATCAGTGCAGTAGTTTTTGAGTTTATCGCGAACAGATAGACTCGGCGAAAAACTCTGTTTTATATATGTAAGGAAGTAAAGTCTTTTAGTGAATGTTATTACTTACGGATCTATTGTCCTAATGTTCATAATTTTAAAATCAAACAGAAATTTCTACTTATCGAAACAAAAAAACATGATTTACTTACCTACTCAATTTACTTACCTACTCAATTTACTTACCTACTCAATTTACTTACCTACTCAATTTACTTACCTACTCAATTTACTTACCTACTCAATTTACTTACCTACTCAATTTACTTACCTACTCAATTTACTTACCTACTCAATTTACTTACCTACTCAATTTACTTACCTACTCAATTTCTATGTCCTAGGATTGAGATGATTCTATATCCGTCATTTAACTTTTCCACCACCATCTGCTTAGCATTTTCCCATCTTTAAGTTGGGGTCGGCTTGCAGTCTAAACGGATGCGGCTTAATACCAGTATTTTACATGGAGCGACTGCCTATCGTACCTCCACAACCCAATTACTGGGTAATACGATACCCTTTGGTAAGAATGGTTGTCGAAGAACCAACTGCTTAACGCGCTTTCCGAGGCACGGAGGGCTCTTAAAGATTGGTCACCCATCCTCGGACCAACCGCGGCAAGCATAGCTTAACCTGATCGATCGACCCGTGAGGCTGGTATTAGTTAGCCACATCATCACGTCATTGGCGAGTGGTTTGAGGGCAAAGCTCATTAACGTCCACATACACTCGAGTTGTTTGTTGCAGTAGGCAGTTGTGGGTCCGGTTCTCACATCTGCACACTTCTGATGTTACATTATGATTTATGTACATCATAAAGGCTCGTGCACACCGGCTGTTTGTGGGAGCCTTAATGCGCAAAAGAAACAATTTAATTTCGACAAGAGCGTGACGCTGAGGATGTTTTATTTAAGAAGTGCCTCCGCTGCCGGCGCCGGTTGATGAATTCACAGAGTACATTTTTATGCTGACTTTTGTTGTCAATTTGGCGTAAGGAATAAATAGGCGGGGTAGGCATAGTTAAAAAACATGTACTTATTATAGCATTTTTTCCCTATTTAATAATATCTAAACTCGAGTATTATAGTTAGATTGGGTTCAATATTTTTACTCGCTATAAAAGGTTAGGTTAGAACTGTGACCCTCTACGCACGAGCAGAGCGAGCGTAGCGAGCGTGCCGCGGCAGCGGCCGGCGAGTGCCAAAAACGACTAGAATTTATGTAGAAAAAAATATTTTAGTTATGGTTAGTTAGTTGGGATTCTGATTATTGGACGGGACGGGAGCCGATGTTTTTAATCTCGGCTGCCGGCAGTAATGTCAATGCCGGTTCCCAATGGTGTTATTTTTGAGGGCCGGCACCGGCAGCAGAGGCACTCCCTTTTATTTATTATGTTATTGTCAAATTAATTATTTTAAAATGCTTAAACAATGGCCTCGTTCCCAGTACCTATTCAACAACGTAATATTTACTTTATGGCCTGTTTTATAATTTCCGGATTGGTTCCGGGCTGTTATCTGGCAGATAATTTCATACTACTACTATACTTATACTTTATTGTCAGAGCGAATCCTTGGTATTTTTTGTATGTGGTTAGTCTTAAGGCAAGCGACTTCGTGGCAGACCCAAGCAGAGATAATGAAATAAGCTGGACTCTTGGATTTTTGAATGAGAATAAATGTTAACTTACCGACGCAACGCGACGTAACATTCAGTTGGTTCGTTCAGGCTTCGGCTGTTCGTGACATAAAATGTCGGTGCTGTCCACTACCGCCACGCGATGGACTGATGCTGTTCTCGTTTCTAACAACATACATCTATGGTTCTGAGTAATGCAGCTCAATTTGTCACGCGAAATCTTTACAGATGGTTATTAATAACTCGTTGCTAACTACTTGCAAAATAATTTTCAGAACATGATTGTAGGAATTAATGAGTGATGTCGTGGTGACGCGCGGCGGTCAATTAGCGGCGCTTAGTGGTCCGGCTAAATAGACGCGCCCGTGACGCCGGAGCACAGTCCAGCTGAGTCCCACCAGCAGCCGCACAGCATGACGATGCGCGCGCCGCAGCTCGCGGACGCCGCCGCGCTCACGACGCTCACGTCGCTCACAACGCTCACCGTACTCACAGCGCTCATAGCACTCGCGCACGCGCAGGACCTGTGCGACTCCATGCAGATTGGTGAGTAGTCAGTCACACGTGCTCTCGAGCCAACGCTAGCTGGGGAATTTTGTTTTCCTGCTTGAGGTACCTTTTTGCCAAAAAAATCACAGGCATAATCAGCATAGAATGTTCTAACTGCTGGGACACAGGCCTTCTCTCTGTGGAAAAAACAGAGACGAATTGAGAACCTCCTCCTTTTTGAAGAAGTCGGTTAATACAATAAACTGTTTCGATGGTTCGAACCCAGTAACTACCTACAACTCGGAGGTCGAAACTGAGGCTGCTATTAATTATCTTCAAAGTTAATCCAAAATCTTGTAATTATGTACTTACTTCTAATCCGAGGCCTAACAGACTTTTGCGACGTAGAAGTCATCCGCTTATGAGAATTAAACTTTACCATATAAGTCGTTTCAACAAACTAAATGACTCGGGCCAATAGTTTCAATGATAACAGAACTGTAAAAACCAAACTTATCTTAAAACAACAATCAACTGTATCTTAACATTACCATTTTAAGATCTCACTAAAAACATTATTTATGTGAAAAGTGAGCGAAGTTTGGAATAAAACCGGCTAAGTGCGTGTCGGACCACGTACCATGAAGGGTTCCGTAGTTGGGAAAAATTTAAATTATTTAATATTTTTATTTGATATATCACACTTTTTTTGTTATTTTTTTTATTTGCCTCCCGTATGTATTTGCCATAGGTATTCAAAATTCATTTATTTACGTTACCAAATTTCAACTTAATCGGCCTATTAGATTCGGAGAAATTGGCTTTGACAGACAGACACACGAGTCATAATATCCTGTAAGGGTTCCGTCTTTTCCTTTTGAGGTATGGAACCCTAAACATTTTGAGTCAGTCGGTCAAACAGATAATGATCGAGCTATGGCCGTCCAGTTCGTTGCTGTTCGTCTTTTCCGAACTGGGCTGAAACACTACCGTGTATGTACCTCGATGGATGATGATGTAGTTTTGGTTGTACAGGGAACGAGACGCAGTTTGCGCTTAGCCTGGCGGAGCGACGCGTGGAGCCCGACATGTTCACTCTGGAGATCAGCGAGCCCGACGTGAGTACCTACCACTGACCGCATCCTGTAGCAGCCTGCAGCTGAGCGAAGCCTGCAGCTGACCACTGCCATTAGCACAAGCCTTTAAAAAGCCAAACATGCTTAACATCAAATGAATGTTTGGTTTTTTGAACCGTTTTCTGCGTACGATCTGAAAGAAAAGGGAGTTAATGATAGCGTGACGACTGACAGCCTGCAGCTCAAGTTTGGTTTTTTGAAGAGTTGTGCTTAAGGCGGTGAGCCTTTAGCACACAACTCTTCAAAAAACCAAATTTGCTTAACATCAATTAGGAATGTTTGGTTTTTTGAACCGTTTTCTGCGTATGATCTGAAAGAAAACGATGAGACAGAGACGATTGATAGGGGAGAACGGAAGAAGAAAACGTGTTGCGCCGACCCCAATTAACACGGGAGTAGGGCAGAAAGATGATGACTTAATATCAAATATGAATGGTCTAGGTTATTTGACTGGATTTTGCCGTCAAATATCCTATTATCCTATACAGGGTGTAAGGGTAAACACCGTTGTCACTCAAACCATGGGTAGTTGACTTAAATATAAAAATAAAAATGACCGAGTAACAATAAAAAAAACGATATTTTCATTAAAAAAAAATTAAAAGTTTCTATCCAACACCGTGCTCGCTAGCGAAACAGCTGACTGACTGAGGGAGGGGTCGCGCTCGCGGCCGGTCAGGTCACGTCCCGCGCCACCCACCCGTGTTCAGACGCAAGTTCGTTGCCCTAGCGTCCTAGGGTGAAAGGATGAAATACTCTTGTGGGAAAATGTAGAATTACTTTTTAAAAAAAGTTGTCATTTTCCAGATTTTACGTTCTATAAATGAAACCAAACCACTGGTTTAGAGGATAACGGTGTTTACCCTAACACCCTGTATACAGGGTTATAGGTTATACGTCGGCAAGCCGTTAATGGGATGTAAGAGAGGTCATTTACAACCAAACGACCCCTTTAGACTTCTACGGAAATGTTAACAATTTTTGAGTCATTTGACATTTTATATTTTTGTTTCTTATATTTTAAAATATAAAATTACTCGAAAATGGTATACATTCGCATAGGGATCATCAGGGGTCATTTGGTTGCAAATTACCTCTGTTACATTCTTTAATGGATGGCCGCCATATAACCAATAACCCTGTAATCCTATTCCTTGACACATCCAGAGTCATCAACCAGTTGCGTTACAAAATAAAATAACACAAGTAGCGGCTTGCATTGTAAAGTATTTGATAACATTAACTGATAGGTACGTTACTAATAATATTGTGACAGGTTTGCTCAGACTCGGCGGCCGTGGGGCTGAAGGTGACGGCGTGCGACCAGGAGCAGGCGCCGCGTGTGTACCTGCTGGATACGACGCGCGGCATGGTAGTGCGTGAAGGTAGCGTAGCCACGCCGGCCTACGTCTACATTACAGTGTACTGCGCGTCGGATTCGGACGAAGCTTTGGACGCATCTGTGGAATCACCAATTGTGTCGAACCGGTTCTTAGAAGAAGCATTGCTACAATCGTCATCCATACCATTACCACCGTTACCGCTACCTCCCACCGTTAGATCCGTTTCCACACCTACAGCTTTATCAACGCAGCGGTCAATTTCTACACCAGATTCTTTTCCACTATCGGAAGTCGGATCTTCATCTATACTGACCTCTTCGACAGACGAATATTTGCCACCAGTGCAGTTAGAATCCCGGTTTTCTTCACTAGATCAGTCAATACCCACAATCTTATCATCAAGGTTAAAAGGTCTGTGGAAAGAACGCGCTGCGCCATCACTAGGTCAGTTAAAAAGTCGATCATTTCCAAAAACCATATCATCTAGGTCGCAGGAAAATGAACCATCATTGTTAGATAAAGCTAAAAACCAACAATCGATCTTTGATTCGTATTCATCATTTTTGAATGCCTTGCCACAATGGCCACAAAATCCATCTTCACCTTTACCGGATACGCCATCGTCATCATTGGCAAAACGCTTAACAGCTTTGCGGCCCAAACAACCATCGAAATGGCTCGCCAATCGATCACCGGCGTGGCTGAAACGTCCAACCAGGCGTCCTTCATCTCCGTGGTTGAAACTGCGATCCCTGTCTGACGGCAAAACACGAAAATCAATGACACGGTCACGTAACCATCCATCAAGTCGAACTTCTGACTACGGTGATCCATGGTCTCCTTATGATGACGACCCACTATCCCTGCATTGGTCTGAAGAACCGACGGATCCAAATCCCTGGTACACAGACGGTGAACCGCAATCACAATATGTTAACAGTGGCGGTCCGTGGCGGTCCAAGCACCCACAGGTACATCATTTTCACGAAGCGCCGCCTTCTTCATTACTGCATGAACGCCCATCGCCGCCGGCGATAAAACACATGTCGAAGAAGCAAACTAGATATGTACCACCAATACATGAAGAAGATCCTGCACTGTTGGCGGAGTGGAAAAGAGACCTACATCGGTCGCCACGACCCTTGCTGCCGAAACTGCTGCTCTTGTTGCAGGAGCAAGATCATCCGGCGCTGCTACAGAGGAAGTGCGAGTCTGCACATTCTGTTGAAGACGCCGAGCCGTGGTGGTCGAACCAGCCGTACAAGGAGAATTTGGATGAAGGCATTCCGTGGCAACCAGATTATCCAACAGACTATTCTGCCGACGATGGTGATTCGCGGTCATATTTGCCAGAGCGTTATACTGATGACAGAGAGCAGTCACCACATTTAGCACCAGCTCATATTGAAGAGCCGGAGCACCCGCGGTGCCCACATTGCGGCCTCGAGCACCCTGAGGACGCGCGCCACAATCCGCACGCTCTGAACTTCCCGCGGCACCCGGGTGCAGAGCCGCCTCAGGTCCTACCGCACCCGCCACTCGAATCTTTTCTTTATTACAGTCCCACCCCTCTGACAGAGCGGCCCTTGCTGACGTCAACAGTACGTCATTCGCTGTCGTGGGTTAAAAGCTCAAACCCAGCTACACCCATGCAGCTGAAGCAACCTAGTCCGAACGCCGAGCCGTCGGAGCACCACCCGTCAACGTCGCCGTGGAACTTCCTGTCGCAGCTGTTGCTCTCGCATCCCACGTTCCGAGATTCAACTCATGTGATCCGTATCCGGTAATCACACCTAAAGGCTGTAGGCACTGGCTGTGCGAATTAGACCAATTGTAATAATGTAAAAAATAATAAGTTGATTATAACATTCGTCAGTAGTTTGCTCAACCACAACGTTTTCTTCTAAGGAAAACATTTTTATTAAGTATATATTTCTCCGAAGGAATTTATTGAATTATGATGGTCAATATAAGGTTTATAAATGGCATTGTGTTTCATTTAAGAACATTAACTACGTCAACAGAATTAGAATTTAATTATGTACGGTGACGGTCTAATTTGCAGTCCCACGCTAAGGATTGTAATGCTACGAACACGCGCAGGCCGTATCTACCTACGTCTGTGTGCGGTACCTACATCTGTGTGTTTAAGTGATATGTTCACAAACTGGCGTCGAACGAAACAAAAACATACCGTCACTTTCACACCAAAGAGTACGTAATTACGTTTGACCTCGGTCGGATCATACGATTGCTAAAATTCACTATCTATTGGTTAGTTCTAATGGCTGATAGCGTAACGCATCGGATTGAGAAACACAAAGGTCTGGGTTCCAATCTTGAGATTAGATTTTTGTTTTTCTTTTCAACAATAATCTTCATCTGTTATTTTATTTTTAAATAAATATCATTATTATTATATTATTATTCTCGTTTATTAAAACGAAAATAATAATGTAATAATTACTATATTGAAATAAGGGGTTAAGAATAAAAATGTTCAATAAGTGATATAAAATCTGTATTCGATACAATTATAAGAAGTATAAATAAATAAACTTCTATTTAAAACAGTTTATTTTCTCATACAGAACAATTTATTGAAGTAGGTAAAGTAGCTAATCGGTGAACTATGACAATCAGGCTTAAAATATTGTATCTTAGTAATATAATAATATTGTGCTTTAATTACTCTGTGTGTGGGTAACATACCACAAGTTTAGCAAATTTATCCAAATCTACCCACGTAAATATAACAAGTGCGGACTCGTTGTCACAATACAATTAATTACTCAGTAATACTACTTTTATTCTACTGCGAGTGAGTTCGTTCTATCTGAAACCTCAAAATTAACAAAGGATTTATTTGAGGTTATGGCTTAAGTATTCATTTTCATTACGAAAGGAAGATTGAAACTAAACCTCAAAATAATTCTTATTACGGTTAAGACACAATATAATTTGAATATTACTAAAAATCAATATTTGTAATTTATAACTTAATACTTCGTATAACCCCCATTATTATCAATGCAATTAAGTAATCGTTGACGCATGGATCCCACAATATTGGAGTATATATCTGTTCCCCTTAAATTTTCCCATATTTCCATGCAATGCAACTTCAACTGCTCATCAGATCGCTCATTCCGTGGTTCCCATCGCTGTACCATCAAACCCCATAGGTTTTCTATGGGGTTGAGGTCAGGAGATCGTGCTGGCCAAGGTATAACTTTTATATCCGGGTGTTTATTAAACCACTCACGCACAGTGCTCGCCCGATGAATTGGACAATTATCCTGGACAAAATTTATCTCCTTGAATTCATCAGTAGGGTAAACGTTGCGCACAGTGGGTAACATAACATCATTTAATACTTCAACGTAAGTCGAGCTATTGGCGCGTGGCGGAATATATTCAAGTTCCCCTGGCCCTGCTGCACTCATCCACCCCCACATGTTAACCGTGATTCGACCTGATTCTGTATTGGGGAGTATGTTTTCTTCACACCATCGTGTATTATTCTTACGCCATAAATGAAGTCGCCCTTTTTGGCTGGATTTAAATGTCTTTTCGTCTGAAAATACAGTTGTGTCCCAGTTAGTTGAAGTCTAAGTATTCGCGGGCAAAACGTAAACGTTCTTGTTTATGTTTTTCCGCCAAATATGGCTTTTGAGCTGGTTTTCGATGATGTAAACCTTCTGCGTGGAGTGCACGGCGAACGGTTCGCAAAGACGTGTCGAACAATTCGGCAAAACGTCTTGTCGGTATGAAACCGTTTTTTTCATATTCACTGACCATATGCTGTCGCTGCGCCTCTTTTATGAGCTAGGGTCTTCCACTTCGCTTTCGACTGGCAAGGCTACCCTCTTCCTCATATCTTTTCACCAACCGACGCACAGTTTTTCTCTAAAACAAAAAAGGAGTACTATTAGGCTAGTAAGCAAAATACTAATATGTAGATATTAGGTACTATTTAGAAACAAAATTATTGAACATTTATATTTTATTTTCATCTTTCAAAATTAAACTTTGTAAATTTTACTTTGAAATTATATAATTATTTTTTCTTCTATGACCTTATGGTAGATTAAAATGTTTAAAAAAAAATAACTACAAGGATCAGCAGTTATACGTTACATACTTTAATTATATGTTTGATAAAATAATTAAATCATAATACTCACACTCAGTCCGGTTTCATCAGATATTTGTGATATATTAAGTCCGCTTTTACGCAGCGCAATAATATTTGCTTTCTTTTCTATATTTATATTTGCTTGCATTTCGAAATGAACTATAACACCGCTAATATATTAAATACACGTCACTAACCCACAATAACAACCAACCAACAACGTTATAATTAGTCGTGGTGAATGAGTCGTAAGTTAACTGCATCTGTCTGTCTACCTTAATATCATTGTTTATTTAGGTTTCTGTGGGTATAATCATAAGTTTTGTGAACAAAACGAACGTAACAAGGAACATTATAGTAAATAGCGTGATTATTCGAGTTATTTTTTAAATATTAAAAAAACTATCACCGCGCGCGGGATTCGAACCCGCGACTCGCTACACATGAACGCGCTAACCCTAACTCGATAACCGATTAGCTATCATGTCATATACCAATACGTTTGAATTTATGAAATACAATCATTTGTAAACTAATGAGAGTGTGTGTGTCTATTGTATAGAAATTTCTTATTATAAGAAGGTCGTAAGTTAAAGCGAAGTGTCAATCTATTATTTTATGAGGTTGGTATTCGACTTCTGTCTGCTACCGTACTTTATATTCCCAATAGGTTAAAATAACTGACCTACAGTTATTTTACCTCTGACACCAACCCAAGCAGCAACCCACCAGCAACCATGCTGCAACCCACTAGCAATAATGCTGCACCGAAATTAAAGATCACTTTGATTCTGACAATGATGCAAAATCAGAGGCAAAATAACTCTGAAAGGACAAACCGCGTATTCGCACGGCGAAAGCTTTTATATAGGACGCGGCCTAGACGGTTCACGTGAAACCAACGGCCATATGCCCCGACACAGCTCCACCCGATTTTTTTTTACTGGAGCTATATTAGTAATAATTAGTACCTAGTTAGAGTGATGTCTGCTAGACCAGGCCGGGCTGTGTCCGTGTCGGCTCGATTTCTGGGGAATAAGACTCGGACGGAACGCGGACGCCGCCCGGTGTAGCATGAACTGGTTCATGAAGTTTTGGATATGTGTGCATGGAGTTTCTAGCCTGTTCTTCTCCTTATGAACCGTATGTAATGCTACGCTTTGGAATGGGCAAAGAGCTTCATCGTTCTGACTGACCGAATCCTTGACAATGTAATAGTTGGAGTTTGACTGCCTCGTTTGCGCCTCGTCCGCGCTTCATCCGCGCCTTGTTCACGCCTCGTTCACGTGTCGTCCGCGCCTCGTAGTGGCACGACTTGTGCATCCGTGAAACTGAAACGCTGATGAAGTGATGAACATTCTAACGTCTGAAATTCATGGACGTTTGTATAGCGTATTAGGGCTGCATCGCTTGCATACAGTTGCAGTCTTACTACCTTACGCGCGGCGCGGGCCGGCTAGCGGCTGATTGCGTCCGCCGTATCACAATGCGCTATTGTTGGGAAACAGAAATAAATACAAGCACAAAAGACGACGCTTTCTTGCTATAATGAGGCCGGGCCGCGCGGAAGCAGATAGTTTAGTGACGCGCTGCATTCTGTCGCCGGGCGGCGTGTATCAGCACAGCATCCGCGCTTGGGGCCATTGTGACGCGTCGCGCTCGTCGTTGTACTCGCACGTGTCGCCGTCGCCGGTGTCGCAGCGGCATCGAACACTTCTGCGGCGAGACTACCATCACAATATTTGGTATTTAGGTGTCTATTTTCGGTTTATTATTATTTTAATTTCTGGGAAACCGGAACGAGAGTTCAGTAGTTGGGATGAAATTATCCCAAGAACAAACTTAATTTTGTAGTTGAAAAAATGTTCTGCCTATATTTATTTCGACAAACGTCACGGTCAACTAGAGCATAGTGTGAGTAACCGAATTTTCTAACTGCAAATGTACCCACATTTGTAGTTACAGAATTCGGTTAGTCGTTGTTTGTAATCGCAAAAAATACTTTTTTATGTGATAAAATTAGAATTAGAATGACTTATGAGAATTTATATTATTATATCAGAGTGATTTAATTTTAGGGTATGAGGAACAGGGTGTAAAGTTCACTCATCCACCATAGAAAAGGGAGGATCCTCCGACTAGACGGGTGTTCTGTCTGGCGGGCAACTGCCCAATGATTGATATTGGATTCTTGTATATATTTCCACTGCACAGTACACCTAATTGCGCGAGGCAGGATTTTTGTGACGTCAGGATTTTTGTGTGACATCAGGTCCTCGATGCATAGTTCGCATGTGGCGGTGTAGATACCACCACATCACTCCCCTCCGGAGACCGGAGGTCGATAGTGGCCTGAGTCATGAAAGCATGTCATGCTCACTTTAATGTCTCGCTGGTGGTGGCGTGTGTGTTGGATCATAAGGTTCCCTTCAAAATGGTTGAGCTTAATGGTGCTGATCCATGCGTCATGTTCGTGAACGGGCGCCATCAGTAGGGACTGGTCATCTCTTAGCTGCCACGGCTTATTTTGATTTATTTTAATTTTTGAATTGTTTTATGAATGAATGAATGAATATTTATTTGTTAACATAGGTACATACATTTGGTCTTATAAAAATTCCGTTTTTTATTTTTATTTTATTTTATTAGTTTGGAACAACAAACATGATAACATAAATAACTTAAATAATAATATAGCCCACAGCGCTGTTCACAGATTACCATTAATGACTAAACTTTAATATTGCTAGGAAATAAGCTGTTCATGCAATAAAACACATTATAAAAATAAAAAGAGGAGAAGTAGAGAGTTATACGTACTAATTATGAAATTACAAAATCAGTGTCTCATACAAAAGTCTGCGAAACTTTAGCATGGAGCACGTAACAGTTGACTCTCTATGTTGTGCCAGTGGCGTACAAATATCATGATTACAGGTGATTTATCTTTTATTTACGGACTCTTTTAACCTGCACGTTTTTCTACATTGTACTCACATGTATGATTCCAACATGAATGATGTAAACAACATATTGTAACAATATTCTGATTTAAAAGAGTGTCCGTGGAGTTTCTTGCCCGTTCTTCTCCATAGGAACCTACTACGCTTTGGAATGGGCAACTAGCTTCATATTTTCTGACTGACCGACCCTTTGACAATTCAAAAGTGCCTGTAATTGGTTTATTTGAAATAAATGCTTTGAGTCGGAACCAGGTGCCGCATGGTTCGCGGTGGGTCGGAACTGTTTGCGGCGATTGTGGTGATTGAGATGATTACGGTGATTCCCCAGTGGCTCAGGGTGATGAGGTTGAGGTGATGGAGGTGATTCCCCAGTGGGTCGGGGTGATGAGGCTGCGGGTGATAACCAGGAATGCGCTTTCGCTGCATGCTCATGGTTAGGATACCCGTTGACGCCTCGGGTGTTGGCTTGGCTGTGTGACTCGCCTCACTGAAAGCTTGCGGGAATGATGATGATGACGTCACGCTGGAGTAGTTGCACGAAGGCTGCGTTGACGTTCATATTCGGGGTCACCAATTTAGGGGTATGAGGAACAGGGTATAAAGTTCACTCATCCACCATAGAAAAGGAGGATCCTCCGACCAGACGGGTGTTGTGTCTGGCGGGCAACTGCCCAATGATTGATATTGGATTCTTGTATATATGTCCACTGAACGTTAAACTATAATTGCGCGATCCAGGATTGTTGTGTTCAATAATGCGATCGTGCGATCAATAATTGTTAATTTAGATGAAAATGTTATCGTTGGTGTTTACGACTGCATGATTTATTTATGGATATTGTATTTTTGTTTTCACGACTTTGCATGCCGTAAGGTTGAATGTAGCGGAAACACCTAGTGATGTACCATCTTATACCTGTACCTAAATTGTTTGCAAATAAATAAATCTGAATCTGAATTTTTAACCGACTTCTTAAAAAGGAGGAGGTTCTCAATTCATCTGTATGTGTATGTGTTTTTTTTTATATGTTACGCGATCACTCCGATAATTATAAATCGATTTTGTTGATTCTTTTTTTTTTGGTAGGTCATACTTCAGAGGTGGTCATACTTCCCATATAAATATAATATTAACTTTGCTTGCGTAGTTTTTGAGTTAGCTTCAATAATTACGTATTTTTCCCACTTACTCTATGTAAACGATATACTTATAGGCCCCCGAATTAGTGTGGGGAAAAACTACGGTTGAGTAAAAAGGGAAAATTAAAAGCAAAAAACGAAAATTGAATAGCAAAGAGACCGACTTCCGAAATTAAAGTTATTTTTCACTTTTTAGTGTTTTTTTTTGTCAGTTGTGTGTTTTTTCAGTCAGGGTTTTGTATTTTAAATGGTTGATTGCGATCCATCCATACTATACGAGACCGGGGTTGGTTGACTATAGGGGCAGGTTGACTAACAGGCAATAACTTCTCAAATATTCGTCATAATACGATGTCCATCATGGTGTGCGTTCAAAGTGAGGCGACGCTTAGTTACTCGTCTCGGCGCGCCCCAGGCTGACGCATTTTAGGAGTAACGGCGACATTTTAAAAATTCAGGTAAGAACGTAAATATTTTTATCGACATTTCTTTTGTTTTTTGACTGCAGTGTATATCGAAAGGTTTTGTAGTCTTCACTTTTGCGAAGTACGGTTACTAGACTATAGATTAATTAATATATATTTGTTTTATTAATGTTATTAGTTATGTCCATGGGCTCCGGTATACAAAATGGCCGAGCGGGGATTGTAGGCTTTCATGTGTACGGGGTTGATTGACTAATGAGTCAACAACCCCTTAAGTTTATTGTGTTGTTTTATATTTATTTTAAGTACATAAATTGTATTGGGCCGATTTCTAGAATATATATTCGCACTAGTTTTATTTATTTTAAGGCCATTTAGGTGTAAACTACATGAACTAGGATAAATCAAATAGGTATTTGATAAGATTTTTTTTTCGTAGGTCAATGAGAACGTATAAACGAAAATCGGATCGAGGCAAAACAACGAAAAGTATAATGGAAACCGCTTGTGATGAAGTAATTTCAGGAAAGAAAAGTATACGCTACTTAAAAGTTGAATAATTTGTTATGGTTAATTGATATTTTTGTGAGTTTATTGTTTAGGTGCAAAAAGAGGCCTAATGGAAGGAATACTTTAAGTGCTGTTACCTGCTTGTTTAATTACAAATAAACAACTTTGATTTGTGAAGTTTTGTATTATTTACCAGTCATATGCAATGATTTCTTAGTATGGTCAACCTACCCCATAGAGTGTGTCAACCAACCCCGACAACGGGGTTGGTTGATTAACTAGACTTGTTTTTAAAAAAACGAAAAATAATCGGCTTCTGATTTAGTAAGAAACTTCAAATTAGCTGCATTAATAATCAATAAAATACTCTATTTAGAAGTACTTTATATCATTTTTTATCTAATTTAGTTCTGCAGTTGCAGCAGTAGCATTCGATTATTGCTACTGATTAAATTGTGACTGATCTAGCAGTTGAAACCGACTGCTGCAGCAGGGGTCTCCTATGAAGATTCGAATAACGTCGTTTCGACGCACCCTATTTCGAAAAAAATTGCGGGTGGTACGCATTGAATCGAAAAACGCTGTATCGAATGTCGTTATCGCGAACACGCTGATCCAAAAACCTCTTTGAATGGTACACTGTATCGAAATCCATTGTTGCGTTTATTTGTCTAGGAATCGAACTCACGACCCCGATGAGACACAGCAGGCCTGTAGTGAACTATAGGGTTAGGATAGGTGCCGTGGCGAACGATCGCTTCATCCGAGTCACTCGGCTATTTGCTATTTTTAGGACTAAAATAAGAATTACTTGAGGTTCGCAAAATAGGCGCATTCATTATATTAGACTGTTAATTCATATTTTTAGGAAAGCAAATGAGAAATATTTGAAATTCGATTAAATACATGCCTATGTTATTAGCACATCGCACGCCAACTAACGTCCAGGTCTCTCTCTCCGGACAAGTGAATATTGTACCCAAAACCAGAACTAGGTGTACAGATCTTGCACTTGTCAGTACAGATCAGTTACACGCAAAAAGGCCCAGTAATCGTTGAGCGCGCTCGCCAACGTGTACTGGGACTTTTTGCGTGTATTTGTCCGTCCGCAGACCGCGTCCGGTCAACGGCTCGCCCAACGTGTACTGGGGGTTTTAGTATATAGACGCGCGCAAATATGCGCGACGACAGGAGTGCGTGCGCGCGAATTGCGACGAGGATATCGTCAGCAACAGACAAACATTATGGAGAGCTTCTACTTGGCTCGGTTGTACGTTTCAGTAGGAAAACCTCAACAGGGGAAGTGCGCGAGTGTCATACTGACGCACATGAGGAGCGTCATAGTCTCAAAACAAATGAGTTGTTGCGATGAGCTCGCAGTATATGAGATTGTGCCGAGCTAGGAATGCTTCTGAGCATACTATGTAAACAAATCATCAGTTGGGTTAGTATCGGTCGCCGAACTCACGATCATAAACACTCACTTATTGATTGGAAATGTGTGGAATTGTGGAAGTGTATCAGGATCCAATACTGTACAGGTAACTATTATTTGTAACACCAAACCAGAAGTTATTAGTCATTAGATTGAAGTCACGTGTATCGTTAATATGCTAACCTATTTCGACTACTTATACAATAACAAATAACACAAATAACTAAGTATATCTATGTATGTGGCGTGGTGTGGCTACGCACGAATTAAACTGTGTCACGTTTTCACAAAACGACTGCGTTTTGTAGAGCTTCAGATTTCGTAGAGGGTCTACGTGGCTACGTATGTGCTACGCATTGCTACGCTGAGGCAAAGGCGCTACGATCAAAGCTTTCTGTATCAAAGTGAATTTCACGTTATTATTATTTTGTGTAATACGTGATTGTGTCGATTACGTTTCGAGTCGAGATGAAGTCTGTCGCCAGAAAAGTGAACAATTCTGTATAATAAGAATTTCTATTATGATCTTACAACGGACCTTAGCCAGACTATTGCGTACACAGCCACACTATATATTCACTATCATCATCATCTGCCTAGCCTTTTCCCAACTATGTTGGGGTCGGCTTCCAGTCTAAGCGGATGCAGCTGAATACCAGTATTTTACATGGAGCGACTGCCTATCTGACCTCCACAACCCAGTAACTGGGTAATACGATACCCCTTGGTTAGACTGGTTGTCAGACTTTCGTGCTTCTGACGATTCGTAACGACTGTCAAAGATCCACAAATGACAGCCGGGACCAACGGCTTAACGTGCTTTCCGAGGCACGGAGGAGTCTCGATATGTGAAAATGGTCACCCATCCACGGACCAAACCCGGCAAGCGTAGCTTAACCTGATGGATCGACCCGAGCGGCTGTTATTACTTAGCCACGAGCTCCTCACTATATATTCACTAATAAACTGTAATCATTTCGCTCCGACCACGTTTTTAGCTTAACCTGCAGTTAATACATAATTTTTGTGTAGGTATTTTTAATCCCAGATAAGCGCGGCGGCGTTTCATCTGTAGTCATGTTAAATAGAGAAACAAATCAAATATTGTAAGGTTACGAGTAAAGTAGTATTCGCGGTGAATGTTAGCAGTAACTAAGAGTTACGACCACTTCTAACATCGCATACCTACATATTTTGTAATATTATTTAGTTGTTGTGCTAGCGGCCGCAGATCTTAACTTTAGTAATTTTTAACCAACTTCAAATAAGGAGGAGGTTCCGTGTTTTCTGTATGTTTGTAACCTGATTTCTCCGTGATTCCTGGGCCGATTTATGTGATAGAGGAAGGCTGCGTGGTGGTCCCATATCAAGTTTATGTGATAGAGGAAGGCCGCGTGGTGGTCCCATATCAAGTTTATGTGATAGAGGAAGGCCGCGTGGTGGTCCCTTATCAAGTTTATTAACCTTACCTACTCGTGAAGTTTGTTAGTTGGTAAGCATCAATAATAGCTTCTTAATCCAGTTCGTCAATGTTGATTATGTTGTTATATTTCCATTTATAGTAAGTGTGTGTGTGAAGCATTAACTAAAAAGTAGAAAATAAAAAAATATTAAACAAACACCCTTTCTTGGCAGTCGGGTAAAAAACTTTAATAAACGTATTTTTTTTTGGATTATTATGATATCATTTTTATTTAGCCGACCCCAACATAATTGGAAAAAGGCAGATGATGATGAAGGTTTAGTAGTACATGAGGAACTTACCGAGTATGCATTATTAATAATTACATGGTGTAGGTACAATGAATTGTTGTGTGGTCACTGGTATTGAGGAGAGACGGTGTCGACTGCCTGTTTGAGTATCACAGTAACCATGTTTATATGCTTTTGTAACTTACACTAACATAACACAAAAGATAAAATCGTACAATTAACGTAAAACTAATTAGAATGAGGAGTGTTGATGTGGTCAGTCGAGTGAGTGCGTGTGCATAATGTGTGTGTATGAGTATGTGAGGGTGAGTGTGTGTGTGCATCTGAATAATAGGAAATAACCTTCTTGTAAGTGACACAAAATACTGTTCAGTCTCGTTGTGGGTTTTATTCAGGAGGAATGCATGGAGGGCGAATTTGCATTTTTGCTGTGTGGTAAATTAAAGATAAATAATAAGGACGCGTTAATTTGATTATATTTACAAGCAAGGCCTATAGTAGAAAAATCTCGTTGTGTATTTAAACTGAGTTTGTGGAACAGTACAAATCACATCTTTCCGTCGTTTCGTAATAGTAAGAGGGGTTTTTTGGGGTTCCGTACCCAAAGGGTAAAACGGGACCGCTGTCTGTCTGTCGTCCGTCTGTCACTCATGAACCGTGATAGCTAGACAGTTGAAATGTTCACAGATGATTCTGTTGCCGCTATAACAACAAATACTAAAAACCAGAATAAATATTTAAGGGGGCTCCCATACAACAAACGTGATTTAAATTTAAATTAAACAAATATTTAAAGGGGGCTCCCATACAACAAACGTGATTTTTTGCCGTTTTTATAGATAATGGTACGGAACCCTTCGTGCGCGAGTCCGTCTTGCACTTGGCCGGTTTTAAGTGTTGGAGACGAATGATTTTGCTGAATGAAATATTGCCTTACGTTGAGAACACCACTTTGTAAAGTTCAGTGGTTGGAAACAGAATAGGTCGAAATGTTCCAATATTCAGTATACCTCTATGGGACACTTCCTAAGGTTTCATGGCAGTTTTTGTGGCACCGCCCCAGCAGCTAATACAATAAGTAATAATAGATTGACATAAGGCGTAGTATACATTGCAATTACCTACCAAATTAATTATCTTCTTAAATGACAAATAGAAGACAAATATTTGACTGCGAACAGTTTTTTAATTTTTTTTACATTTTTTTACAATCATCATATAATAGCGTCTACGACAACATCTATAAAACTTACTATTATTATACAACTTTTCGTCCTGTAAACGTTTTCGTAGTATAAACGTCATAAAACTGTAAATTTTGTCATATAATTATCTTTTAAACATCTGCTAAACGGATAGTAATTGTTTACACGTAGTATTTGTAACCATTATATATAAGTCGAATAAGTATTACGAGTGAGTGCAACCTGTATACATCCTAAAATATCACAAACATGATAATACGAACGCTACTTAATTAATACTCATATTAAAGGTTTACCTTGTATACAATTTTCGCGTACTTTAATACAAAGTAATAGAGCTCAAGCCGAGAGTGAGGAAAATAAGAATGGTTCCGTATCACATTTAAATGCTAATTTAACCAATCAATTTAACCAAAACGCTACGAGTGTGCCCCGCAGTTCATTTTCCAAAGTTCAGGACTCTTGTTCATTTTCCGAAGTTGAAGTTAGTTATTCATCATCCAAAAATGAAGATAATGTTGATAAAGAAGACACTTCAACCAACAATGATGACTTCAGAGTCCATTATAAAAGTGGGCTATTGATTTTAATATTACACAAGTTGCATTTAAGCAAAATAAATGTATATGAAGGAGGTAATAAAAAAAGGCAGTAAAAATTGTTTCATTTTTTAATTATCGCCAGGAACGTAATTAATATTTCAAGTTTTCAATTTCAAATGTGCGCGTATCATTGCAATGAGATCCATCATTGATAAAAACTTGTCAACATCCGCATAATTATAGATCATTGTGGGGTTTACCTAAAACAAAAGTATTATTTAGACTTAACTAAATTATAAGTCACGCAAACAAATATACTGTTTTTTAAATATAAATTCTTTGAACTAAGTTAGCTAGGCTTTTGTTATTTTATTACTGATCCCTAACTGTAGCTAATGGCGTAAACATTAACAATGAACGCGCAGTTTATAGGTCGGGTAGTTATGTAGTTGTCATATAACGTAGTCTCTTAATAAAATTATTAATAAAATATGTGAAAACATTAAAATTTAAAAAAAAAAATGTTCCAAACTTACCTCACATTAATCAGTAAACTTGATTGCACAATGGTGATTTGTTGGGTCGCAAGCTTTCTACTATATCGGCCGCCCTCTCTTTCATAAACTCTGGTGTTAACACATCTTCATCACTTGAATACATTTTCAATCGATTTATTAAGTAACACTAAACTTTTTGTTCGTACAACTTACAAAATTTAAAATAGCGCCAATTAACTAATGACAGCAAAGAACACAAAATAGTTTTTATTCTAATGCTAAACTCCTGTTTGAAAATCAAATAGGAGTTTGTATAGCATTGAGAGAGTGAATATATTGGTGTGTTCTAAATTCAAACACCAAAACAGAGATTAAAAGTGCTTTTTATTCACTGTTTTCAGTGAATAAAATAAGCTTTTTAGAGGTATAAAATGCAGAGGCATGGTATAAAATAGTTTTAACACCTCAAATAACAAAGAAAAAAATACAATATTAACTCAGCTGTCAAAAACACTGCCATATTAAATTAACGTGATATAATCTGTTACAATATAATTTCGTTCAATATAAGCATCATCTTTAAATGACAATAACACAACGATTACATTATATAAAAGTCATATTGTGTGCCATAACTCGACCCGAAGTCGTATAAACGCCGCGACAGCGATCATTACATGATATGTAATCGTCAAAATAGTCAAAACGCCGACGTGTGTATGACTACTATGCGACTAAGTAGGTATTTATATGACTGTTACACGAAATTCTTAGCACCTTAAGTTGAATAAAATGTGCCCTAATGCCGTCGAGTAAACGTCTTTATGACATTTATACGATTATATACTAAATAACATTAAGTTGCCACCAAAACGTCTACTCAACGTCGTAAATGTTTGTTGGGGGGTGAGGTGAACTAGCTACGGTGGGCAGGGCCGCTGCACAGTTGTCCTCGGCGGGCAGGGCCACTGCACAGCTATCCCCGACGGGCAGGGCCACTGCACAGCTTTTCCCGGCGGGCAGGGCCACTGCACAGCTGTCACCGGCGGGCAGGGCCACTGCACAGCTGTCCCCGGCGGGCAGGGCTACTGCACAGCTTTTACCGCCGGGCAGGGCCACTGCACAGCTGTCCCCAGCGGGTACGGCCACTGCACAGCTGTCCTCGGCGGGCAGGGCCACTGCACAGCTTTTTCCGGCGGGCAGGACCACTGCACAGCTGTCACCGGCGGGCAGGGCCACTGCACAGCTGTCCCCGGTGGGCAGGGCTACTGCACAGCTTTTCCCGCTGAGCAGGGCCACTGCACAGCAGCTGTCCCCGGCGGGCAGGGCCACTGCACAGCTGTTCCCGGCGGGCAGGGCCACTGCACAGCCTTTCCCGGCGGGCAGGGCCACTGCACAACTGTCCCCGGCGGGCAGGGCCACTGCACAGCTGTCCTCGGCGGGCAGGGCCACTGCACAGCTGTCCCCGGTGGGCAGGGCCACTGCACAGCTAGTCTGTCGGTGCATGTGCCACCACATATTTAGTCCTTGCCCTACATCGGGGGCTCAGTAGGGGCGTTACATTATATACCGGTTGACATTTTTTACCGTCTCGAGCATAATCAGGTGTGTTGTGTAAGTGAAACAGAATCCATACCCGAGAATATTTGCTTAGTACCATTGAGATTGTACAGGTTCGGAATTTCCTTCAAAAATCATGAAAACTATCCATCCTACGGCCCGTGCGTAAAAACTAATAATAGCCAAAATAGGAGATAGTAAACGGCGTAGGCTGCGATCGCGCATGAATGAAAGTTGTACGTGTGTGCGAGCGAAACGCACGCACATTTCTTTTGCGTAGAAACCTAGTAAGCGGCCGCCCCTCGCATGGTACAGTCGTGCTGAAAACGTTTCCAAAATCAACGCAATAACATTTATACTCCACTTACTAATAAACTAAGACAAACCTGATCTACAAATAAAATGAACACAATACCCAAAAATTCTCAAACATACAATACAAATACCCAATTGACTAAATAAGCCTCACACCAAAAGAATAAGTAGTAAATAGGTAATAACTTAACACAAGTAAGAAAACTTAACCTACCTAAAATAATAAAACACAACAAATACTTAAGTACAAATAAAAACCCCACCAATTTACCAATTAAAAAGATAAAATAATAAGAAAACCTATCCTTACAAATAAAACGAAAACAGTAACAAAGACTCGGAACGAACTTTTAAAACAATCTAAGTAATCTTTTTTAAATAATTCGAAACAATAAATACTTGAATAAGCAAGAATACTCGACTGTACTTCATTCAAAATGAAAAGGACGTGCATCATACATGCGGGAGCGAGAACATTGACAGAAGGTTGTTTGGTCGACCCGTTGCTAAGTAACGTCGGCGCGCCTACACACACACACGTACATAGAAACTTGATGTTTGCGTGAGAGTTCACTTACCGGGGTTCACGTACGAGAGCCGAGCAGCTGAGCGGTACTCGCGCGCGGGCGACACGAACGACCGACGCGCACGCGCATTGCGCGCATTTTACAAAAAATGCACTTAGGTCTGTACCTACCTTTTTAGCGATATCGCAGTAGGTAATTATTGTTCCAAATGTTTTGTTCTAAACATAAACTAGCACGTCTTTGCATATTGTTTGGTAAACTTCGAGGCGTGTCTCTATCACTTTTCAAAACATTAAAAGCGTTTTAAATTATTCGCTGTTTTAAATCACTAACGCTTTGAGCTCCTTCGATATACACTAAACGTCGGACTAAACGTTTTAGGTCGGCCCACAAATAAAAGTCAAGGGGTGTTGTGTAGGTCTGGTGACCTCGGCCGCCAGTTCACAGGTGCACCGCGACCTATCCACTTATCACCAAATTGACCATCGAAATACGCGCGCACAGATCGTTTGTAGTGAGCTGGACATCCGTCATGCTGGAAGTAGGTACATGTCTTGCAGATAGGGATCAGGAACGTCTTGCAACATGGTGTCAATGACAGAACGGTTCTGCACCCAGTGACAAAACTCCATGCGGGGTCCGGGGGGGAATATGAGGAGAAGGGATACCGTTCCTTCGCAGCGACTGAAGATTTTCTTCTTCTGCGTACATTCGCCTTGCACTGGCTGTTTTCACCAAACAAGATACTCTACGTTAGAATATTCGTACATGTTTAGATACGACAAATATGACCGGGTGCACGATGCATACGCGGAAACAAACAGCGCGACGTCACACCGCCGTGACTAATCGGTGACTGAAGCTCGGGACGCGGGCGGGCGGGGGGATGCGCGAGCGAGCAGCTCCGGCGCAGCGGCGGCTCAAGCGCCTGATGATATCAAAGAAGCCGACGGCAAGTGCGGCGAGTACCTATCGGCCGCAAAGAAACGTATCTAATTCATTGATAAATTCCGTGCATTTAGTAGGGTGCGTATGATTTGAATTTCGATATTTTTTCATCGATTTATTCAATTTTTTTTTAATTTCTGTTTTTATTGTTTTTGTATTAAAAGTTTACTTCAAATGGGTAGTATTTTTAGATAGATCAATTTGTTTAAAGGGAATAAAAAAATAAAAAAATAAAAATATCTATGCCATTGGCTTCTACTCCGTTCACCTACTACACCCTATGTTTGTCGAGACGGTAAAAAAAATCATCCGGTATACCTGGGGTTCAGTACGGGACTATACATACATTGTACAACATTAGTTCTTGTTTAGTGTTTACTCTAAAATTCAGCTGTTACAAGTTTCATAGAACTTGTGTATTTTTTGTGAGGCAAGTGTACGCAGGAGTTGTCGACGTCTTGTTGTACATTCATATTTCCGCAAATCTGTTTGTCTTTCAACTAATTTGCATTTATATTGAATCCGGCTCGAAAAACCTTATTCGGTCGACAACAATGCGACGGTTTATGACCAAAGATTTCATCAAAAGTTCGGAAAATGTTTGTATTTTATTTCAGAACTATTTGTTTCTGACAAATATTTGTCATCGGATGTAAAACCAAATTCAAGTTACGTGCAACTATGGAAGTAGTAGGTGCATATTCCTTCGCGGACACAGGCGGTGAACCACTTTTCAACCTTATTAGATAAGGATGAAGAGTGGTTCACCGCAAATGTCCGCGGTTGTACATACTTCAAGCACGTAATCTGAAGTAATCGGCGCCTTGTTAATAGTGTCGGTAATTACAATGTCAGCTAAGAGTCGACAGCGTGGCCGATCGCATCAGTATCGACGAACACAGCCACGCATTAGCGCATACCTACACGACCAATCAGTACACGTGAAACTGTGTTAGTAATTAGGAAAGCGTGTTTAAACCTGCTAATTATAGTGAGTTGACCAATACAATTAGTCATAAGTATATTATAATTATGTTGCTGTCGCCGACAAGTATCCACGACATAATAATTATGAATTCGGTGACAGCAATTGCTAATATCAAATCAATTTAGTAAACCATCTTGTGTGAGGAAAAGGAAGAAGGAGGTCTTTGCCCAAAAGTGTGATATAACAGGGTAGATATATTTAAAAGATATCACACACACAAACCACTCTTCAATCAGAATTGTTGAAACAAAGATTCACGCACTGACGTGGTCAGTCCCTCTCTACCGGCAATGTACTAAGGGCTGCCTAATCTCTTGAAGTAATGCCGCGAACCCGTGCAGAGCGCGGAACTGAGAGCGTGGTGGGGCTTGCTGCTAGACCACAATAACTGAGCGGAGAGCGTGGTGGGGCTTGTTGCTAGGCCACAATACCTGAGCGGAGAGCGTGGTGGGGCTTGTTGCTAGACCACAATACCTGAGCGGAGAGCGTGGTGGGGCTTGCTGCCAGACCACAATACCTGAGCGGAGAGCGTGGTGGGGCTTGTTGCTAGACCACAATACCTGAGCGGAGAGCGTGGTGGGGCTTGTTGCTAGACCACAATACCTGAGCGGAGAGCGTGGTGGGGCTTGCTGCCAGACCACAATACCTGAGCGGAGAGCGTGGTGGGGCTTGCTGCTAGACCACAATACCTGAGCGGAGAGCGTGGTGGGGCTTGCTGCTAGACCACAATACCTGAGCGGAGAGCGTGGTGGGGCTTGCTGCTAGACGCTAGACCACAATATCTGAGCGGAGAGCGTAGTGGGGCTTGCTGCTAGACCACAATACCTGAGCGGAGAATGTGGCGGGGCTTGCTGCAAGACCACAATACCTGAGCGGAGAGCGTGGTGGGGCTTGCTGCTAGACCACAATACCTGAGCGGAGAGCGTGGTGGGGCTTGTTGCTAGACCACAATACCTGAGCGGAGAGCGTGGTGGGGCTTGTTGCCAGACCACAATACCTGAGCGGAGAGCGTGGTGGGGCTTGCTGCTAGACGCTAGACTACAATATCTGAGCGGAGAGCGTAGTAGGGCTTGCTGCTAGACCACAATATCTGAGCGGAGAACGTGGCGGGGCTTGCTGCAAGACCATAATACCTGAGCGGAGAGCGTGGTGGGGCTTGTTGCCAGACCACAATACCTGAGCGGAGAGCGTGGTGGGGCTTGATGCTAGACCACAATATCTGAGCGGAGAGCGTGGTGGGGCTTGCTGCCAGACCACAATACCTGAGCGGAGAGCGTGGTGGGGCTTGCTGCCAGACTACAATGCCTGAGCGGAGAGCGTGGTGGGGCTTGATGCTAGACCACAATATCTGAGCGGAGAGCGTGGTGGGGCTTGCTGCCAGACCACAATACCTGAGCAGAGAGCGTGGTGGGGCTTGCTGCTAGACCACAATACCTGAGCGGAGAGCGTGGTGGGGCTTGCTGCTAGACGCTAGACCACAATATCTGAGCGTAGAGCGTAGTGGGGCTTGCTGCTAGACCACAATACCTGAGCGGAGAGCGTGGCGGGGTTTGCTGCTAGACCACAATATCTGAGCGGAGAGCGTAGTGGGGCTTGCTGCTAGACCACAATACCTGAGCGGAGAGCGTGGCGGGGCTTGCTGCTAGACCACAATACCTGAGCGGAGAGCATGGTGGGTAAAAAAAACATTAATCATTTGAAAGTTACATTTTTCCAGATGGACATAGGCTATATTAATACTTTTATTTATTTAATGTACACTCAGTTATAGGCTACGCTAAAACTTATGATTACATGCCCCTGTTAGGGCGTAGGTTAATTAGAAGTTAACATAACATTATATTGCTTACTAACTACTAGATATAAATATCACAACATTAATTATTATTGCTACTTAATAATTATGTAATCTCTTTCTAACATATTTTATTTAATTTATATTTATACGTTCTTTTTTATATGTTTGTGTAAAGTGTTTTGTATTTAATTTTTTGTTTATGCTAAACCCGAAAAGGGGTCATTGTACTCATCATTTTGAACAACTTTTTCTGACCCCTTTTCGGGTTTAGCATAAACAAAAAATAATGTTGTATTTACTTAGTAACATGAATAAAATAATTTAATACAAAGAGATATAATAACATTTGTGCTTTATTTTAGCTTCTTATCTTCCATAAACTCTTTTTTATTACAGTAATGACCTAAGTCTACATTTAAATATGCACAGTGGTTTTGTGGATCTTATATTTCAGGTAACTTATATATATTTGGATGCTTCAGTATTCTGGGCTATTTTTATACATCTCTAGTCTAGGTGCTGGTAGAATTGGTAGAATTGTTGCGGCGCTCATTCTTATCAAAGTGAAAGAGTTGTATATTCTTTTTAACAAATGTGGCTATTTCTAGAATATGGATTGAGGGTAACGTTAGGATTTTATCCTTGATGAAGTGGGGTTTGCAGCTATCTCTAGGTTTTATGTGATATATTATTCGTACTAATGAAATACTATCTTGAAGTCGTGCAAGCCTAGTAAGTATTTTGTGTTAGGTTACTGCTCAGAACTTGGGCAAAATGTGCCGTCTTCACAATGTAAATTGCACCCGAGGGAAGCCGGGGCGGTTCGCTAGAATGCGAAAGTAACTCTGTCTATCTGTTACCTTTTCACGCCAAGCCACTGAAAGGGTTTCAATGTGACACACATGTAGACTTGTAGACCATGACCTGGATTACGACATAGGCGAAGTTGCGCTAAAAAGCATTTTCTTTTTTTTACTACAATGACTTGGCCTTCATCTCACCTGATGGTAAGTGAAATATCCGACCGAAGTTGGAAGCAAGGTTCACCCGAAGCCACACAGGCACTCGCTATCTTACCTCTAACTGCCGAAACACAACAATGCTGTTAACATTGTTGTTATGAATAAAATAAAAGTTTCTTTCAGGTTTTCAACCCATACTAGAAAACGTCAAACCATTGAACATTCAACAATAAATAAAAAAACACATAAATAAAATACAAACGAATAAATATATCGGATATACGTTACTGAGTTAATTAATTGATTCAGGCGTGACTTTGCGGAAATCCATTATAAAATACAATAGACGCTGATATATTTAGTAACCTATTCCGCTTGACTATTCTTCAAGAGTCATAAAAACCCTGTAAGAAATCGACACGTGTTTCACCTCTCAACGAGGCATCTTCAGGATGACGATTGACCAATTGCAAACCAGAACGCGACGTGTTACCACACCGAGCGCTGGACGCAGAGTGAATCAAATCGCCCGACACCCCCACTTATATAGGATTGCTGCTCGGCGCTGATTGGCTAGGACCGTTATCAGTGCGATAAGCGCGATAAGGGGCGAACAATCGCAACAAAGGCGACCTTGGAATACTGGTATTTAATTCGTTCAACAGTGTAACGGTCGCTGTATTATTTTTAACAATTTCTAAACTCTCTAATACTGACATTTTAAATCCTTTATCACAAGTGTGTAAAATTTTGAATGTGTTATTATTATTTAATGAATGACCTGAATCTATTAAATGTTGAGCAAAATGAGATCTTTCTGGATAACTATTCCTAAAAGCTGCAATATGTTCCTTATATCTTGTTTGAAAATTACGACCAGTCTGACCTATATAAATACCATTACAATCATCGCAACAAAAAGAAACAAAAAGAAGGTTTAGCGATGGGTTCTCCTCAGTCCTCTTATGGCAGATATTTTTATGGACCACTTTGAAAATAAATACATTATTGGACAGCCACAAATTTTATATTATTACCGTTATGTTGACGACATAATTATGTGTTGGACCGGTACATTGCGTCAAATAGATGTTTTTGTTAATAAAATCAATAGATTCCATCCTAAAATCAAGTTTAAATTAGAATAGGTTACTAAATATATCAGCGTCTATTGTATTTTGTTACTGAGTTGACTAATCGGGACGCCAGCGCCGCCTAGCGGCGTTCGACAGAGTATAGAACATAACGGATAATCAGAGTTCATCGGTGGCTGTCGAGCAGTGAGCACGTTTAGAAACTGTCGCGCGTTCCGTTTAGTTGTGTCGTGTAACTATAGCGTGTGAATTGCTAGTGTGATTAATTTGATAGTAAATTATATTTTGATCTGAACTGCAAACGGTTTTTCTATTGCGCAATAACCGATACTAGTGACTGTTGGCGTGTCTGAAAAAATCATGTTGGAAAAACAAAATGCAAACATGCAAGCGCCTAAATCCAATAATCGTGGCTATTCATCGGTGGCTGTCGAGCAGTGAGCATGTTTAGAAACTGTCGCGCGTTCCGTGTATTTGTGTTGTGTACCTATATCGTGTGAATTGCTAGTGTGATTAATTTGATAGTAAATTATATTTTGATCTGAACTGCAAGTGCAAACGGTTTTTCTATTGCGCAATAACCGACACTAGTCACAGTACTCCCACAGTAGTTAAAATATGGCTGATAATAACGAAAGAGACACCAACCCTCTCCGTCAAATACAATATAAATGCAACATCAACAATGGCGATGGATTACCATCGGCTTGTTCTAAGTCTGCCGCCATAACCATTAGTTTATGGCGGCAGACTTAGAACAAGCCGAGGCTTAAACCACCAACCAAACCGAGCAGAAAGAAAGTTTAGAATAATGTGGTTAAATTATTAGTACAGGAAAGTTGATCTAAACGTACGTGTGTACGTTCTAAACTGCAGAACTAACTTAAGCAGAAGGATGGAGGTGGAATTTTTCTATTTGTGGTATTTGTATTTACATAATTGTTTATTTGCTTTCTAGTCAAGGTTAAATGTTCACCTGCTAAAAGTAAAATTAGAAAATAACAATAAACGCTTTAGTACCCATTACTAGCCAAACTTCGCATGAAATAGGTAGAAATTAATTTAGTCATTTGTTTCACACGATGATTAGTTATGGTTTCTTTGATAAGGTTTTATATTTAATATTGAACAACGTAAATCATTTAATTTGTAGTTAATCGCCTTATCGAGCGCGTGTCACGTCGTGTGACGGATCGCGCCGGTTAGACACGCCGCGCGATTAGCATGTTCCGACAAATGAGCTGTAGATTACGTTTAATAAGCGTTAAGAGACAAGCTATAACATCACTGACTCATGCGGAGGCAGACGGCGGCGCGCGGCGGCGGTCAGCAGGTTTACCCGGTACCTTTCGGCATGCTACATGTTTTATGGATTATTTACATGTAAATTCAGAATAAAACGACATCTAAGACGACTTGCAGAAAATCAAAAGAACTTAAGACGAGTTGACGAATGACTCGAACTCATCACTACGAACATTAGGTATTCTGGGACGCGTATTTATTTACATCTTCCGTAACCGTAAATTCAAATAAATAGCGACGTTAATCAAGTTATCTGTGTGACCCAAATTGATGGACGAACCGCAATATCATTCGATGAAGATGCACGTAGGTACGCGTGGACGGGACGTGCGCGGCGCGGCGTGGTCGGGACGCGGTGCAATACCTACCAGACAGATATCGATACACTTTTACGACCCTCGTCTTTACTCCGCTCCGCTCGACGACAATTTCGTCCGTAATCCGTAGTCTCTTTGCGGTTTATTCGCACGAAACATTTCAATGGTGCCATAAAAATATAAACATTGTGTCGCGGATATCTACATAATACAATTATGGCACAGTTTGTGCTCACGCAAAAAGTAATCTTGTCGACAGACTGCGCCGCTTGTTGCGCACAATAGTAGACGAGCAAAGTACTCGACGTACTCGCAGCGTACGAGAGGTTACAGTCGTCTCGGGCGCTTGCTCACTTTGTGTACAACAGGTACCGTGTGATGGCACTCAAATGTCGCCGTCGACGGCTCATTAATCAGAGCTCGTCTGAAACCGTTCATTTGTCGGACGGAGTCATGATTCATGGACGTTTTACAAACGTCCGTAATGTGCACGTAATCAGTATTCCGTCGGCATCGCGTGGGTTCCATTCTGTATCGGTTTCAAATGAAAACTATAAAGAATATAATTTTGTCGCAGCTGCACCGACTGGCGGGTCTGCGTGCACTGTGCCCCCACAGTTCGAGGGGATGCGCTGCCGGACTGGGGTTGCAAGTTGCAACAACGACAATAATTGTTACTTTGCACTTGTTTGTGTCTGGAGTTTGGACTCGGAGTCTGGACGCGACGCGCTTCACCACCTAGACTTATTTTTATTTATAAACTACTCTTTATTTTAAGCTTTCATTTTACCGCACGACAAGAGTGTTCAAAGAAAGTATCATATAGGCCGATAAAGACCGATACCACACTAGAAATTACTTTTTATAGTGATGGGATAGACAAAAATAAAGGGATATTGAAAATGAAACAGAATCTTTTAGGCTCCTACACACAGTGCCGGGCCTTGCCACTAGGCAAACCGCCCGGCTTGCCACACAAAGGAGCCGCAAAACAAGGAGTGCCACTCGGAAAAAGTCGGCGGTCCGTGCCGCCGGCACTGTGTCTTGTCTGGAGCCTTTATACATAATCAGCCTATAATGTTCCCACTGCTGGGACACAGACCTCCTCTCTTCGAGAGGGAGTGGACCGTAATCCACCACGCGGGCCCAGTGCGGGTTGGTGGAGCCTTTATAATGAAAATAAATAAAAAAGTGTGTATTTAGAGAATCACATATTAGTCAGACAGGAACAGTCACATAAGTCAAACAGGAACTAATTTCATACTTGTCTTTCTTTTTAACACTGAACGCAAACTGCACAACACCAAATCTATTACTATACTCTATGCACAACACTGACTGGTGACTCGACCCTTGCGCGCGCGCTCTGTGCGGCAACAGATCGGCTGCGCGCGGTCATATCCCACAAATGCCCACAATACACCCACCCACTGACCCGCCACCGCAGGGAGCGGGTGTTTTTCGCCGTTAGTGCAATGGCGGAAAAAAAAGCCTTGCTGCATGTATGCCGCGATGTTTTAATGCCAAATACCTACGTACATTTTTAACCACGAGCTGAAATCTATATTTGTCTCTGCCCAACTCCTATAAGAAGATTACCGTTCCGCACCAGCGAGAAAGATAAACTTTTTGACGTGCGCACCAGCATGAGGAGCGGTAAGGACCGCGCGGGTCGATTTTGTGTGATCCGCAGTGAACGTGTTCAAAAATGAATGGCACACATAACATCAGAGTAGTATTCTGATGACAGAATTACGGTTATAGCTATTACAAAATCGTCAGAATAGAATAGAATAGAATATTTATTTGCTTTTTAAAACATGGTACATTTTAAGGTCTTATTTATCTATTTGTGATCTTACATGTTCCTTCGCTTCCACTTCTTCATGGACTGGCATACAAATATAAAATATAAACATGTTAAATTACATGTATAAATATACAACCCATTTAAAAAAAATATATAGTTATAACATAGACATGTTAAAATTGAATAATAATATGTAGAAGTATTAAAACTCAGTATCATAATATTTTAGATTTATCTGTTACTTTTTATCAATAAAATCTTATACAGGGTGTTAGTGTAAACACCGTTATCCTTGAAACCAGTGGTTTGGTTTCATTTCTAGAACGTAAAATCAATGGAAAAATACAACTTTTTTTGTAAAAGAAATTCTACTTTTTACCACAAGAATATTTCACCCTACACGCAAGGACAACGAACTTGCGTCTCAATACGGCGGTCGGCGGTAGGCGGGGGCGGGCGGGGCATGACCGGCCGTCAGCTGTTTCGCAGATCTCTCGAACGCGTATCCATGAGTATCGGGACAGTGACGGATATTTACTTTTTAAAATCTTTTAATGAAAATAAGGTTTTCTTTTCTTGTTACTGGGTCATTTATTTATATATTTAAGTCAACTACCCATGGCTTGAGTGACAACGGTGTTTACCCTTGCATACTGTATACTTTAAAAACAATTATACCAATAAGCCATTTGTGTAGTTTGGATTTAAAGTGTTTTAGAGGGAGTTATCTTCAGTCTTATTTCTTTTGGAATATTATTGAAGATTTTAATTGCTGCGATAAAGCTATTTTTATGACATAATGTACTCTGGTGTGAAGGAATTCTTAGCCGTGTTGGGTCTCGACAGCTATATTTTGAATGCAAGTCGCATGTTATAAAAATATGGGTCAAGGACCTGAAATAAATGAATTTTATTTATTTATTTATAAAAAGTCATGCCAGTGGTTTCGTTCGGGTGACGCTGCTGAGGTCGGTGCGCCGCACGCTGCACTGCCACAGGTCTGGGCTTGCAGGTGCCCATTTAGAAGACTTTCAAGACGGTTTGGGCGAGCTCACTGTCATAGTTTTAATTACCTGAACATCTCAATTTACTTTACCAAAAGTATGGAAGGCTCCATGTAAAATACTGGTATTCAGCTGCATCCGGTTAGACTGGAAGTTGACCCCAACATAGTTGGGAAAAGGCTAGGCAGATGATGATGATAGAATGCTCGAACACATAGAAAGAGAGAAAATAGAAAATACGTTACAGTTAGTAAACATGATGCAAAGAAAGAAGCGTATTGAGATGCTTCTGGGAATAAGAACATTTAGTGACATACACCGCTACTTAATGGAAACCGTGAGAATAGAAGAGAGCAGTCTCCGCAACTATTTGTCCACGTTTGCTTCCATTAGGCGACATCTCCGTCATCGCACAATACCGAAACAAAACGCGAACAATTACGAGCGCCCCGAGAGGGCGCGCGATATGTGGGCGCGCATTGTTCGCGTGGAGACAGATCGCGCGAGTGTTGTGCGGCGTGCCTGTCGCGCGGGCAGGGGGGACCTCCCGCGGTCACACTCAGCGCATTGTTGTGGAGCGGGAAACAAATCGGTGTTGGCGACCAAACGTTTTATTACCTATTATTGTCAAGACTCGACGTGCACTATCTGCAGTGGTTGATATAAGTGTACTTGTAATGAAAAATGTACAATCTGTGGCGTACCACAGATTATACATTTTTATTTTTACCGAACTATTCAATAGATGTTTCTAAGTCCTAACTTAAAAACATCTATTGAATAGTTAGGTTTTCTTACAAGTTATCTGTCATCATCAGTATAATCCGCGGGCAAACAAATATCCTAGTACTTATTTATGTTTATGTTATGTTCCAAAAGTAAATTATACCTAAGGGCCGGCGCACACCTGGTAAGGCGCAGCGCAGCGCTGTTGTTGCGTGCCTAAAAATAAAGTTGAGAATAGATAACCTGGGACGCGCGCCTCTTGCCGCTTACGGCGTGCTCTTGAGCTGATGGAAGTTTATTTATTATCAACTTTATTTCAATTGATACAAGGTAGATATTTGTTTGGCAGTGACGAATGCGCTGCGCTGCGCCTTGCCAAATGTGCGTAGGCCCTTAAATAACAACAATGATAGATACTGTATTTCGATACGTAATATTATGGGTGTGGGCTCAGCTCGCCCCTTGGATCTTGCCCCCAATTACCTAAGTGTATCTACTCGCCCCTTTGAATATTAGATAGGTACCCCAAATCGCCCCGATTGTTAGTAAGTTACAAGTACTCTCAGCACCCTAAGTATTTTTAGTTATATAAATATTGTTTTCTTAGTTAGACTTATTTAAACTATGAAAATACATAATTTCTTATTTAGACTGATCTCCGATCATTAAAGTCTATTGGCACTCATGCGATTTAAACCTGCGACCCCAAGCCAAGCAAGTCAAGCATTTTAGTAATCGCACCCTCAGATATCTCGCAAATTTTTATGACATAGAAGTTCTGACCCAATGTCATAGATGGCGCTGCCTGTACCGTTATTTATAATGCAATGTCACACCAACTACCCAAAGTAATAATTTTAGCTAAATCCTGTTGTTTCCTTGAAACTTCAATCAAAACCTAACAAAAAGTACTAGGCTAGCATGAATTCAAGATAGTATTAAAATCATTAGTATTATCACAAGGTATTATCTCACTAATAAGATTCGGATAAAAGGCACACAAATCCTTACTAATATCATAATGCCTGTCTGTCGCGCTGTCACGCCAAAACTACTGAACCGATTTAAATGAAATTTGGTACCTACACAGATAGTCTAGAGCCTGAGAAAGGACATAGGCTACTAATACTAATATTATAAATTCAAAGTAACTCTGCCTGTCTTTCTGTCTGTCTGTATGTTGCCTTTTCACGCATAAACCACAGAACGGATTTCGACAAAATTGGGAAAGGAGATAGATGGCACCCTGCAGGCGTAGCATGGCGCTTTCTATCTCTACGAAGAATAGACATAGCTTTTTCTATACAAAGTGACAGTTTGTTTCTTCATTTTTGACATCCACCGTAGAAATCTTTCTACAATCTGTCATTTTGTCTTTCATTTCTAACGATCTTTGTCTAGGTCTTTTTCTATGTAGACTATTTCGGAAGAAAGTTTTCTATCTTTACTGTCAAAATCACACTGACAACCGATAAATCCTATGATAAAACAAAGAATTCCGAGTCGAATTATGTAAAAGAGTGAATTTCGTAAAAAGTGCAGTTGACTCTTTCTATTTTGCTGCCGTCTCGTACTGTCTACAGGAAACGCCATTTTTGTCTACTCTTCCGTCGACAAAACGGTGCTAATGCTACGCCTGCTGGGGAAGGAAATAGGCTACTTTTTATCGACATAGTGCACGGGCGAAGCCGCGGGCGGAAGCTAGTAACATTATAAAATATTCAGTCATTCTGGTCCTATAATGAAAACGTTTGTTAAGGTGTTGTATAATTGGAAAGGTTTAAAGTAGTCTTCTGTTCGTCTGTTGTTCGTGCACTTGTACTTGGTGACAGAGCATGGCTTGGTGTGACACTTTTTGTGAGTAAACCGTGTCAGCAGACCTTCCCTCGCCAGCACACAGTATTATGACCGACACTTGTTACGCGTTTGATACAAGAAGCCAATTACAGGCACTTTTGAATTGTCAAAGGGTCGGTCAGTCAGAAAATATGAAGCTAGTTGCCCATTCCAAAGCGTAGTAGGTTCCTATGGAGAAGAACGGGCAAGAAACTCCACGGACACTCTTTTAAATCAGAATATTGTTACAATATGTTGTTTACATCATTCATGTTGGAATCATACATGTGAGTACAATGTAGAAAAACGTGCAGGTTAAAAGAGTCCGTAAATAAAAGATAAAACGATACAAAACAATTCAAAAATTAAAATAAATCAAAATAAGCCGTGGCAGCTAAGAGATGACCAGTCCCTACTGATGGCGCCCGTTCACGAACATGACGCATGGATCAGCACCATTCAGCTCAACCATTTTGAAGGGAACTTAATGATCCAACACACACGCCACCACCAGCGAGACATTAAAGTGAGCATGACATGCTTTTAGCCGCCAGGGCACATTCAAGTCAATGAAAGACGTACCTAGTAAATGGTAGCTTTAAAGTACTTAGGTAAGTACATAGTGCTCACACACATGTGCTATGCAGTTATACAATACTAGGAGATTGAATTTATACAATGTAAAGATAGTTTTTACAATCTTCAGCAGCTCCAACAATATTTTCGTATGCTAATCAATTACTTGTTGCGCCCTGTGGAGCTGGACCAGCGCTGAGCCAAGCATTTTTGTCAGTGATGTAATCCCCCAATTTATAATATGCTTGGCGGCATAGTGTGCGTTTTATACAAGATTTAAATTTTGTTTCATTCAGTTGGAGTATGTGGGGAGGTATTTTATTGTAACATTTTAAACAGTACCCCATGAAGGATGAGGACAAGGAGTTTCATACCGTAGCCCCCATGAAAATAATTAAAATTGAAATATCAAAACCCAGTATACGAAAATGGGTAATTACTTTTTATAATGCTTCCACCGGTGGATTAAGCCGGTCGACACCGCACACAAAGCGCGCGTAAAAAAACTCTCGCGAACACAGAATCGAAAATTGCATGATCAGTGCTCAGTGCACCGTGTACCCCCGCCTTACTACACAATTCTCACTACTTTATTAAAAGGTTTTCTTTTATGACTTTTTATGTCGTTTTACTTTGAGTCCGGGAACGTAATCACAGCTTTCGTTGGGAATTTCACCGATAGCGACGTGACACAGGGAATTTAAAAACTGTGGCCGTAACAAATCCAAGTTTAAAGTCATAAGTGCGGGCTTTTATTTACCGAGTTGAGGAGTACTAATTTAATGTGATTGTGGAGATTTGCTAGCAGCGGCCACTCAGTTGTGTCGGAGAGGAGCAGGCGGCGGAAAGTGTCATCACCTTCACGCTCACGTCGACGACCGCTACGGATGTTAGTCAGATGAATCTGAAGGTAGAACTGGCTATGTAATGTAGCCTGAATATTATGTTTAGCAGGTTAGCAGGTACTGATACTGCTTTGATTGATAACATTAAGTATTTGGCAGTTTCAATGTTCAAATAAGTTAATAGCATTATTTAATTCAGGTGTAAAGTTTTGCGGCGCAGTTGTATGCAAATTTTTGTTTTAACGAGCTCGGCGTTCGGCAAATGACGTATTTATTCACGGGGAATATTAAACCAAACGAAACAACATAAATACTATGAATACAACTAATTGAACGATTACTTTTCACTGTTTTCCCCGTAATAAATATTTATAATGTGAGATCAGCATAAACTGGAAATGCATAGCTTGATGTGTAGCCGTGTGTACAAGCACTAGTGCTTATTACACACTCTCTAGCATGCACAAGACGTTTCACGTTATAAAGTTGGGGCTTCACTACTGTACTTAGTGCTGATTTTACCAAAGTCAAATATCTTTTATCCGTGGAATAAAAATGGCGTCTGACAGTTTTTGTAAGGAAAAAACTGACAAAAATTCAAAATTTATTCGCAGGATAAGACTTATCCTCGGTATAAAAGTTTGGTGAAAGTCACCCTTAGTCGAGTACCTATCATCTAAGTGATTAAGCACATCACTAAAGTACACGCCCAACACTATAGTTCACTGACATTGACCATTTGTTGGCACAGATTATGGTGAAGTGGGACTGATGATGAAGACCACAGATGGCCTGTCTCTCCCGTGGTTCCGCCGCTTTGTACCGGTCTGTCCCGCTCTCTGCGCACTCCGAATTCACACATTTTTCGAAATTATTTTAATAAAAAAGAAAAGCGATCTTTTAATTATCAATCCAATCCATTAGTGGAATCCTCAAATAAATACATGCATACAATCAAGCATTTTAGATCATCGTTAGTGGCCGCGAATTTACCAAGGCTTCAGCTTTGGCGGGTGGCCCATGTTGCCACTGTGGCCGGCACGTTCAAGAGGGCCCTCCAAAAGCTGACTGACAGTAGCCCAATTCATAAAAAAGGGGAGAATGTGCAAGTTTGCACTAAGCCCTTTACGATATTGTCTTTTGTCTATGTTTTCGCTACCAATTGGTTATATTGACTTATACTGTATACTTTGTTTTGTTTTTCTACCAAGAACCAGCGCGGCAGCGCCTGAAGATTTCGGTAGTTAATGGCTATTAACTACCGAAATCAAAAGGCGCAGGCCTTTCTAGCCATTATAATATTATTATCTTTCACAAGTTCAGTTGTTTTCCAATGTCACAGAATAATTTTAAAGGAGCATCGTGTCTCATCACGTCGATTTAAGATATAATCGAAGTACAGCATGCCGGAGTAGAGTACGTCGAAATTCATAACTCATGTCGGATTCTCATTATTGTCGAAGAAGTATAGGTACCTATCGTCGTAGTTGCATCATTTCCTAGTTAAGTCATGTCGAAATAAAATCTTGTCGTATTCGTTTGTATCGTCGGTTTGTCGCATAGTCAAGAACGTGCAATGTGATAATAGGTTAGCGAATATCATAATGTTCTTTTAGATGTAGGTAGTTTAATATTTCCCTTATGAGTTAGAGTAGCCTCTGAATAACGAATAAAAACGAGGTTTTGCTTTTGAGGAGACTAAAGCGGTGATTTCTTAATGCCAGATCATAAATACAACTAGCTTCATTTTTCTGACCTACCGACTTCGCTAGGGTCAATGTTACGCGTTCCCCGTGGAGACCAACACGTTCCACCGAGGTCTAAGCGGGTCGTCAACACCCGAAATCTCTCTCTCTTGCTTATCGCACGCGGTGCCTTCATGTACAGCAGTCGTCAAATTTCTGCAAAAACCACACCTTTTTTAAACTTTACAACTTCTAATGGTCACAAATGTTAGTTTTATGTATCACACATATATAACGCCGTGAGTTCTGTCAGACGCGACACCGGTCCTGCTCGAATCGATCAATGTACTGCTGAGGAATCACGAAATAAATAGCACTTAACCAAAATTAAGTTCACTCTGTGTAAAAGATTCAGACCTCTTCGCTACAGTTCTTTAAGTACAGGTTGCTCCAGGATGGTAATTTAGAAAATTGTAAATAAATCAATAAATAATAACGTTTTATAAATAATAATAGATTATTTGACTTTGTGCTGGGTACGGAAAAATAAGTAATAGTACATTGTGATATGAGTGTGCTCTTTTGGATATTACAGACGAGGCGGTATTTTCACGTGAGCCGGAGGCGAACGCGATAAGGTAGCCGAGAGTGTAATATTCAATGCACACGCGTTTCATACGACGTTTTTCAACACAGGAAAAAAACAGACCTGTTGTAAGAACTTATGCTACAATAACGTACCTAACTATAGAGATGATAGATTTATAAATTTTAACAGACCTTTGTTGCCAGGTCCGGAGTTTCTTTTAAAAACTTCTATATCGGTTGGTGGCAATACTTTAGATTTTGTATTTTTGATAGGTAAAATAAACCACTCAACGAAAACGATATTAAATATTTATGGAAAATGGCGCGCTGTCCACTGGCTGGTTTTGTTTTTCCATAGGTGTAAATAAAGGCACTGGCAAAACCGTTAGACAGCCTATACACAAAAAAAATGATTTGATTAAGAAAAAAAAAATGTATTATCACTAAACGTACCATGGCGGAGTCAAATTTATTTATTATTATTTACGCTCTTCTCCCGTGAAATCGACATTTTTAATAATGATTACAAAAATGTTAACAAATATTTATTATAATTTAATATTTCGTTTTGATTTTTCCGCTAGCGATGCGCGCGCGGGTGTAAGGCTGATTTTAGATTCACGCTGAGCGTCGCTGAGCGTCGGCGCTGACGTCCCAATATGTATGATTATATATCATCATCCTGCTCAGCGCTGACGGCCGTGCCGTGCGATAATCATACATATTGGGCCGTCAGCGCCGACGCTCAGCGACGCTCAGCGTGACTCTAAAATCAGCCTAAATAAAGGCACTGGTAATACCGCTGAACTGCCTATATAATATATAATAATGTTAATTATACATAATACGCAAATGGGGTTAGGGTAGTGAACAATATAGGCTTTTTTTATTATTCTTTTTTTTTGGTTGGTATATTGCCGTGTGCTAGCGGACATATGGCTAATAATTAGATTTATGTTTTATGTTGCGTAATGTTAATGATTTTGCAAACTTTTGTATAGAATCAAATTTTTCTAACTGAACAGACAGCTGTGCTGCTGGGGAGTTTGATGCGCCACTTCTTCTTCCCAGCTAAAGCACTAGGAAGTGGTGAAGGGTGGGCGTTTTGGGGGACTGTCTTATGTAATTTTGATGTTCGAAAAGTGCTGATTTTCAGCATATTTTGAATAAATGACTTTTGTTTTTTATTTTGATTTTGAGACTGAAATTGCCACAGACGATATAAACCCTTATTCAGTACAGATAGAGTTTTATTCCGCGCGAACGCGGTGGCACACGGGCAGGCCAGCGCGATTCGTCTAGGCGGGTCAAGTGGCCTGCGCGCGTGCCACCCGCGGTCTTACCGGAAAAAAGCGCAAGTCTCTGCTCGGGTGTAAATAGAGAATGCTCATTTATTAGTAGGATAGTTCATACTTATTAATGTATAGTAAGTATCCCACAGACGTTTAGTTATGGTTCTTTTTTTTAAAATAAAAACTTGCTTTTGAGCGCTTGTCTTTGGTAAAAAGCTTCACCAAAACCAATTTCTATTGGATACAAATTCCATGCTGCCATGATAGTACTTACTAATTCCATACTACCATGTCATTACTCCGACTAGTAAATAGTTATCTGTGGCGCACATTAAAGTAAAAAGCACGCTTCCATAATACACTGCATTATGAACCTAAAAGCGGTTCAATAAGAGCCACTTTACGAGCAAGTGTGTTGAAAATATCTGTTGCAGTACGGGTGCTGGAGCGAAGTATGTGACCTGAGCGAGTGGAGCGGTGCTCATCACACGAGATCACTCTACGATACTCATCACTTTATGTACGGTATCATTGTCTGCGGGGTGTTATCAAAGTCATGCCCTTTTATAGCATTATGACATTGTTTGCCAGTTATAGCAGGGTTAACTTATTGAACTTGCTTAGTGCCAACGTCACTTGGGGTTGCTAACTTCAGTCAATCTGCCTAGCCTTTTCCCAACTATGATAGGGTCAGCTTCCAGTCTAACTGTATGCAGCTGAATACCAGTATTTTAGTATTTCGGGATTTGGGATTGCTAACTGGTTTTTCATTAATCATAAGAATGTACATAAATAATACTTTTTATCGAACCAATCGTCAAATGAACATAAAAAGGGTTGCCTGTGAGAGAAATGCCATAAAAATAAAAGTGATAAAAATCTTTTTATAAAAAAAAACAACCAAATTTAAAAAAAAAAAACATTAATAAAGTGAAAAATAACTTTAATTTCGGAAGACGGTGTCTTTGCTTTTCAATTTTCGTTACTTGCCCCCGACTTCCGAAATTGAAGTTATTTTTCACTTTTTTAATGTTTTTTTTGGAAGTCGGTTGTTTGTTTTTGTTAAAAGTTTTTATTTTCACTTTTTAGTTGTGGTATCTACCCCACACAAATTAGAATACCACTACCTGCTATGTAAATAACAGTGACGGAGTCACATAAGATTTGGTCTTCATAGACAAGTGGGAAAAATACGTAATATTGAAGCTAACTCAAAAACTACGCAAGCAAAGTTAATTAAATTTATATGGGACCACCTTTGAAGCATGACCTACCAAAAAAAAAAAAGAATCAATAAAAACGATTCATAATTGGCGGAGATATCGCGTAAAAATCACACGAAAAAAAAAAACATACAGACGAATTGAGAACCTCCTTCTTTTTTGACATTTATAACTAATTAATTCCTCATTTAAGTCTGACATCGTTCAATTTTTAAATAATATTATTATTTAATTGTTATGATTTATTTTGAAAATTTTTAACTATGCATGATTTTAAAACTTCTTTTTTTTTAATTTAAATTCATAATATTTAGATAGATGCACACCATATTTATACGCCTCCTGGCATAACATAGCGTTCTGTTCACCAAACTCAAAGTTTGTGTTTCTTTACCTGTGTTAGCAAATAAAAGTGATTTGATTTGATTTGAAGAAGTCGGTTAAAAATGATAACCCAACTACGACAAAAAAGTCAATCAACTAAAAAGGTATAAACAAGACATCACAGACAAATTGAAAATCCGGAGTCACACGTGTTACATAAATCGAATAGATTATGTGTGACTCCGGAATTTTAATTTGTCAGTCTGAGATGTCTTGTTTTTGTCGTAGTTGGGTTGTAGTTTTATAACTTTTTTATTTTTATCTATTTTTTTTTAATCTAAAAGTTCATGTTTTATATCCTCTAGAGGGCGCCATATTAAATTTAATGTGACGTCACATAGCCTTTAACCAGCGGACGATTAAGATGCTTCCAACGATACCTCATTTGTCAAATTGTGTGAGTGTGCAATTTTGTCAGATTTATGAGTAGTTAAGAAGATGAGGGAACAGATGAACATTCATACATATATACCGGTCAAAATCATAACTCTCCTTTTTGCTTCGCCGTAGTCGGGTAAAACTAAACAGGAATCATAGTTAAAATGCCGAGGCTATTTGAAAAGTCAATGAAACACTCTCCACGCACCCTCCGTCTGAACTCACTATAAAACATTCGAATTACATTTATCTGGCAGAGGAGACATATTCGATTAACGGCCGCTTTCTTCCCGCAATCCGCCGCGCGCCGCACCGCACCGTTTGAATTTCATTTAAACTTACGAAACGAGTTATATAAATCTAGTTCACGATAGTAAGACGTTTGAAAGAGCCTCGCAGTGGAAAATGAAAAATAATCCGCGTTGGGATGAAAATAGTAAATATGATATTGTGGGCGAGGTGCGGCGGGCGCGGCGGAACAAACGTGCGGTCCGCTGTATCGCAATAAGAGCTCTAAACGGATTTAAGTACGAGTCCGATTTTAATTTCATCTCAGCGTCGTCACAATCGCTGTCACTTTATATTAAAGTCTGAACACGCCCGCTGCGCCGCCGCCAGTATAGCGGTACTGTACCTACATACAGTATAATCGCCGGCTGCTTCTGATTTCGGTATAAAGCCTCCTTATACCTGTTTGGGATTATTTACTTAAAGCTGGAGGATACAGAAAAACGACTTTAATGAAATCTTGGGAACTGAATGATATTTGAAGACGGTCCTTCGTCGAAACACTTTTTTTTTAAGTTCTTGATAAATGTTCAGCTTGAACTGTAGTTCTATATGCAAAAGAGAGATCATTCATAATCTTACTACGATCCAATTGGCCCAAAGCATACCAATGATTGTAGGTACAATAAAATTGCACACATCTTTGAACATAGTGTTCTGCATAGAACATTGTTAAGAAACTAAATAAACAAACGTTGAAACCAAATAAACGTTTGATATTATTTAAAACCTACAGTTAGAGTTGGTAGTCCATTGCCAGTCATTCACCACATCACACATCCTTTAATTTATTTCCCATTATAAAGTTCGAACGATGTCGCGTTCAAAGTAACACAAAAGAATATGAAAATGAAAAAAAAAATCAAGTCATAAAAACTAAAAAAAAATCAAGTAATAAAAACTAAAACCCAACTACGACTTAAAAGGTATAAACAAGACACCACAGACAGACAAATTAAAAATCCGGAGTCACGTGTTAGGGCATAAATCGAACAGATTACGTGTGACTCCGGATTTTTAATTTGTCTGTCTGTGGTGTCTTGTTTATACCTTTTAAGTCGTAGTTGGGTTTTAGTTTTTATTACTTGATTTTTTTTTTAAATTCTTTTCGGGTTATAATATATATATTTTTGAAATGTGCTCATTAAGCCCTTTCATTTGATACCCAACATGGTACGATTAAACCATATTTTTTTTTAAGTTCCTCACTTTATGTCCACTAGAGGGCGCCATTTTTAATTTGTTGTGACTTCACATAGCCTATAACCAGCGGACAATCACGACGCTTCTAACGATACCTCATTTGTCAAATTGTGATAACTGGTTTGGAAGATAGGAGGGAACAGATGAACATACATACATACATACATACATACCGGTCAAAATCATAACACTCCTTTTTTCTTCGCCGTAGTCGGGTAATGAAGTCGTGTCTGATGAGAGAATTAAGCGAGTTCATAGCGTCATTGTAGTGGAACGTAACCCTGTATGTGTAACGACGCACTCAAAGTACCACACTACCGTCTTGGACACAACATACAGACTAACCTACCTGCGAAATACGGAGGCTCGTGAATTCTAGCTATTTCTTTATTGTGTACAACATGTAAATATGTATATGCCAGTAGACATAAAGTCGCTACTTGTGATGTTGTTATTATATTTTACTATTTGTTCCTGCGCCAACGTCTATCGTCATTCTTCGGTGTTATGGTCCGATACCGGTGTCATATGTCACATTAAATTAGCTAAAAGTGATTGAAGATGAAACTGATGGTGGAGACACGTCGTTCTAGCCGGTTGAAGAATATTTCTGATAGTTGTGTACAAATATTTGCTCTTATCGTGCGAAGAATGCCGTGGTGCGGTGCTCGCGGTCAAGGCCAATTGGCGGAAGTTCACGGCCGCTATGGTGTTTTGTTTCGTTTTACTTCCGCAATCTTTCCCGACAGGATTTCTTCCCAAGGTGTTGCTTATTATTGTCTTGTTTCACTATTCCAGTCCTCTACGAAACTTTTCAAAACAAAAACATTTCAGTTGAAACCGCAGTCAATTAATTACTGATGAACCAAAGCTCCTCACTAATACTTTGGTAAAGTTTTGTAAAAACATAATACAACAGTTAGATTAGCTTCGTCGAAATGATTGATCTATTGCTGAAACTCGTAAATTTATGAACAGCGTCGTCTTAAAGGATTACTGCGAAAGACTTTACGAATCACCTGTACCTAGTCATCGGAAGCGATCTCGGACGAGCGTGGCGGCTCCGGAAGGGTGCGCAAGACACGGCGAGTTCGACCGACAGCCCCCGACACAACTGTTAGCCGGAGATAACCAGCCGGTGACTGGTAGTGGGCTCAGGGAGACGGAGAGGTTTGCAGCTGCCACTTGATGCAGTGTATAAAGTTTGAATTTGCAATAACAAAAAATCTGACTAAACATAACTAGATGAATAGTCAGTTATGTTTAGTCAGTTTTTCACAGCACATTTGATTTTAGTTACACCCCCCCTAATGTGGGTGTAACTTTTCTAGCTAACCCTTGGAAGAATGCGATCGGGAGTTCATTAATTCATTGATTAGTTTAACCAAAGTAATAGAACTTAAAACTAACTAATCGATTTGTTTCAAACATAAGTCGGCTACAGCGCGACGACCTGTCTGAATTAGAAATTAGAATAATTTAGGAAACGTAATTACGTTTTACAGCTGGGTTCCTTCAATATCAGTAAAAAATGTACGAGCAATCTTCCAAAAAGTTTAGCTAAATCTATTCATTTTGTACCTGGATTGAACCATTCATTAAATTTATTGGATACCTAAGTTTTTGGATTGAATCTCACTTTTCCAATCAAAGCAAAAGAATACTAAAATATTTAAATTCAGAAATGGAGACATGAAACTGGTTGATTGCGAACTTGTGCTGCAGGGTTCCGATGTTGTATACTTAGACGCAATAATTGTTTTAATTACTTTCTTGTAAATAATAGATAACCATCATCATTCTCCTGCCCTATTCCCAATTTATTCGTGGTCGGCGCAACATGTCCCTTTCTTCCATACTTTTCTATTAGCCCGGTAGTCACCCCCTTTCTAGCCATAATCATCACTTTCACACACTCCATCTATCGTTTCTTTGGTGTTCCTCTACTCTTATAGCCATCGACATTCATGCCCAAAACTTTTCCTCATTCCTTGGCATGATATGCCCATGCCATGACAACCGATTTCCGCACAAATTTTCAGTCACCGGTGCCACTTTCAGACTTCCTCTTGTATAGTCTTTTCTTATTATATCCATTCGTGTAACACCCCACATCCCTCTTAACATTCTCTTCTCTCATTTCATTCATCCCTTTTGTGGCCCAACATTCTGATCCATACAAGACAGCAGGTCTAACCATTGTTCTATATATCTTCCCCGTTACAGTTTGTTCCCGTGACCTGCCGCCATTTCATTCATCCTGGTTAATTCTGTGCCTAACCGACCGATCTACTTCGCCATCGTCGTGCACGAATAAAACAAGGTACTGAAAGTCGGAGCAGACTGGGAGGAGAGCGCCATCAAATAAATATAAGATAACCAAATAACAAAACATCTTTTTAGGTATGGTACCTACCCCCACACTAATTCTAATACCACTACCTGCTATACACATAACAGTGATTGGAACTTATTATAACATATTACACACATACATATTTTATATATACTTAATGTAACATCATCCACTATGTGGATGTGGGATGTGTACGTATTATTGAAGCTAAGCTAAGCAAAGTATAATGGCACCAGCGCGCAAGCTTCCTCAATAAAACGAAAAGAGAATTTTCAAAATCAGTCCACAATAAATTGACGAATAACAATGATGTAGTCAGTTGAACTTTATAAAGGAGATTGGGCGTTTCTGCCCTGGAGCCCAATAGCGTTAAGATATATACCCATGGGAAGATCTCATCAAGAAGAATATTTCTTATTATGAAGACTTCTCCTAATCGTTAGTACGAAAGGAGCTACAGAGCTTTAAATGTGAGTGATTAAATATTATTGAAATTCTGGTATTTCGTCAATTAAATAACTTTTAATGATTCAGTGCCCTGCAAACATCATCTTTGAAGCCTATGAGCGAACATTTTAAAACATTGGTTTCCAATAGATGCCATTTTATGAACAATGTTTTTAAGAGTCGGTCGACAGGACACATCGTACCCCAATAGAGTTGAAATATATGCCAATGGAAAGATCTCTTCAAGGCTAATATTTTGTGATAGGACGCTTCTCTTCTTCTTCTTCGTTAGTACGAAAGGAGCTACAGAGCTCTAAATGTGAGTAATTAAGCATTAGTGAAATTCAGGTATTTAGACAATGAAATAACTTTTCATAACTTTGAGCCTTGCAAACATGATCTTGCAAACCTATAAACGGACATTTTAAAACGTTGGCCTCCTAGATGCCGTTTGGGAACAATGTTTTTAACAGTCGATCGGCCGTACAAATCGTTAAGCCCTACCGAGTAATGGCTTCTATCCTCTAAATCATGGCAATAAAATAATGCCGGTCGGTGTTATACTATCCATAGTAATGAGTGATCTAATATTTCGTTACATAATTATGGTTTTGGCCATAAAATATTTCGTTACATAATTATGGTTTTGGCAAGAGACCGAAATGAAAGAGGTCTCACGTCAAAAAGTAAATTTAATTTTTCACTTTTTAGTTGTGGTATTTACCTACCCCACACAAATTCGTATACCACTACCTGGTATGTAAATAACAGTGACGGAATATGGCTGATAAAACTCGCTCGATCTTACATAATTCCGACCACGGACCAAACAGCGGGCCGCTTTGTCAACAACCACCAATAAGTTCGCTTTGTAGTCCATTTCTCATTTTTGATCATATTTCATATTTTTGTTCTCGTATGTTGGCTGAGACCACACGTGAACGCACGACGCCGCACGACTCATGGCGCGAGAAATAACAAAACACGTCGATTTCGCTCGATCGGAGCGCAGTCATACGGAAGAAAACGCGACTCGCGGGCTCGTCGGACACCGCCTGCGATGGGGAGCCGACGTGGTCGATACACCGGGGAAATATAGTCAAGTAGAAAGCATTGTTTTACTTAAACAAGCGTTTATAATTGATGATTTTTGGTGTGATTACAATGGGTTTCAATAAAATTCAGACTGTGGAAAGCGTAATCGCGCTCGCTTCACTGCGCTATCAGTGAGTATTCGTTGCTAACATCCGCAGGCATTCGCTGTGAATGCGTAAACATGCGCAGCATAGCCGAACGGCTGCTAAACCGATGTAAATTGATTGCACGCAAGTCAATTTGACGAGAACGACCGCAGCGTCCGACCGATAAATTAGTGAGACAAACAGACGCGACGCGACGCGGCCCGCTCCGTGCCGCATGCAGGCGCGGTCAAGCGGTGCCTGCTGTCAGACGTGCGAGTACTAAGTACTGAGTGTTTAAACTAACTGACATATTATAGCAGCTGATTATAATTATATCGATAACGTTGAAAGCTCTCTCCGTGATCTAGTTCTGTAGTAGCAGCTCACGCAACTTAATTGAATCGATGGTAATGGACACATCGGCACACGCACGCGCTGGTTTTATTTAATATTCGATGCGCATCGTGTCGGTAAGTCAGTGCTGATGATCACAAACTGGTGCCGACTGTACGCGCGTTGTTTTATTGATTACGATTCACTAAACAATAAACAATTGGGTAAGAAAGCCCTGCTTTGGAAAATAGCCTAAATGCTCTTCATTAGTATTACATAATTATCCTATTTTCTTGATATCAAAATATTATTTACAAGAGTATATAATAGTACATTTTGATACAAGTGTGCAATATTGGACTTTACACTTGAGGCGGTATTATTCGCCGAGAGTAGCCGAGGGTGTAGTGATCAATGCACACGCGTTTTATACGACGTTTTTCAACACAATTGCGAGGAAACACAGACTTGTTGTAAGAACTTAAGCTATAATAACGTAATTGGGTATAGAGATTATACATTTAGATTTATAAAGTTTAACTGACCTTTGTTGCCAGGTATTGACTATCCGTAGCTTCTTTTATGTTAAAAACTTTTCAACTTTGGTTGGTGACTATACTTATTAGATTTCGTATTTATGATATAATATTAACTACACAACGAAGATGTTAACAAATATTGATAGAAAATGGCGCGCTGGTTTTGTTTTTCGCTAGAGTAAATAAAGGCATTGGCAAAATCGCTAAACAGCCTTTATTAAAAAAAATATCAACACAAGATATTATCTTGTGTTTATTTTTTTTTTGCATGCAAATAATGTAAACATTAAAAAAAAAAAATTAATACTATTTATGCTAATAAACACAAATGTTCAAAACATTATACAGGTAAATATGTAGTGAAAAACAGTAAGTAATTTCATGAAGTATTATGTTCATTTATAATATTTTACATATTTACACAGAAGGCATAAAGCCTCTTTGATGTGATTTAAAAAAACGCAAATCTCTGCTCTTGTGAAAATAGACAATGCTCATTTAATAATAAAGGATAGTCCATACTAATTCCATTTATAGTTTCCCACTGACCTGCCCATGGATTTTTTTTTTCATAACTATACGCCCATGGTTTGCCTATGTTATTATATATTTAAAGTTTCACCAAAGTCAATTTCTATGTATGGTAGGTATGGAATTAGTTATTACTATGATGGCAACATGGTATTTGATGTTACCATTATAGTACTTACTAATTCCATACCTACTGCCATGTCATTACTCCGACTAGTAAATAGTTATCTGTGGCGTACATTACCGCACTAGTGCGGTAGTATGAAGTAAAACGCACTTATTCTTAATACACTGTCACTGTAAAATGTGGTTACATCGTAGACGCGTCGCCTCATTGACTTTTTTTTTTAGAATATGGTTCTTTATTTTGCATAAAATATGGTACATAAAAGGTCTTGATTAAAAGAAGTCCCATATATTCCCCTTACTTACACATTTCAGAATGCAAAAAATACCTTATAATAAAATAATACTTATACAAAAAACATTTGTTGCTATTGAGATCATGACATTAAGGTAAAAAATTAAAATTTTAATTTTTTTTTTTTTTTTTTTTTTTTTTTTCCAACTTGAAATTTTATTTTAAGTACACTATAACATTATATTTTATGAAATTAATAATTAACAAAAAAAAAAAAACTAAAACTAAAAGGACTTACTAATAGATATAAAAACAAAGGGACCCTCAGTATTCGTCCGCATCGCTGTCATCCGGAAACGTGCCCAGAAGACTGGCAGCATTGCCACGTTGAATGGCAATGCTAATTCTTTGGCCAAAGAACAAGCCAGCCCTCTGGTCACGTGAAGTATCGACCAGTCGGTGAGAAATTTCCTTAAAAAGGAGACGCGCACTCGGGCCCCATGACCCGAGCGTTTCTACCCCAAACGGCTCAAAACTGTAGTTGCCCACAAGGTTACAGTATTTGCGCCGCTTGAGGGTCTCAGCAGCCGCAGCAGCGGCGCCAGCACAGCCCGCCGTGCTAGGAACATGGGATGGCGCAAGGGTGTCGACACACGTTGCGTCCCACACCAGAGGCCTACCTACCTTCCAAGGCAGCAACGTCATGCCATCTGGTCTCTTCCCATCGTCACGTACCAAGCCGTTTGGTTCTAATACCGCTGGTACGCCGGCGGTGACAAGGGCTCGACGAATAATATCGTTGATGCTGGCGTGCCGTGCTATGCGGCCTGCACTCCTGTAGCAGGACAGGCCATGGTGCCCGAGACTGTCGACAGCTTCGCCGCAGTGGCACCGATGCGGAGCAACACAAGGTGCGCCTAAGCGGAGACCTGTAGCGAGCCGAAACGATGAGTCATCCATCATAGTACCTATGGTGGATGACGGGAGCGCCTGAAGCCATAAGCCCGACTCCCATTCTCCCACAGCCAGCAGACGGGCACGCTCAACAATATTAGGTGATGTGTTTATCAGGGTATTCCGTATAATACTGCAGAGCGGCACGTCCCACCGTCTCTGGGAGGATGGGTTGTCGGGCAAATCCGTATTGGGACAAGCCATTTTCCAAGCGTTCAACGCATCAGCCAAACACGGTACCTCAAAATCAACCAGCGAGGAAGATAAAATGTTCCTGGTTAATTTATCGGTACTGTGGACTGAGGAGAGGAAGGCCGGTAAACTTATACTTGAAATTTTGCGAACGCCGAGACCACCCAAGCGAATGGGGAGTGTGGCTTGCTGCCACGCTCGATCGTCCAGAGCCACATTTAGGATTGAGGTTAGTGTATTTCTTATAATTTGGTCTACTTTTTCTAAAAGTTGTGGATGCTTCCAGATGTGTGAGGAACGAAGGCTATATGTAAATTTTGGTCCAAAGCAACAATACCGGATGAGGGTGAAGGCCGAATGAATGTTAATTTTGAAAAGTCTTTCCGAGACATCAATGAAATTTTGTATCTTCTCCTCAATGAACGTTGGAAAGGATTCGTCGAAAATTGGGGACCCCAGGAGGTGAAGTGAGTTTCTTTCGGTAATTTTGATGTTTGGTGCTATTGTGTTAAATTTTGCGATGGTAGTCTGTCTGTCAGTGGTTTGGGGAAGGTAAATTTCACATTTTGAGAGGTTAAGGTCTAGGCCAATGGAACTGAATTTATCTTTTAAAAAGGTTAAGTCTTTTAGGACTGTGTCTACATCACCTCCTAGGGTTCCGTCATCCAAATACCATACGTTGAATTTAGAATTTAGTTGTCAAATAATTGGATTTATTGCCAAACTAAAAATGACTGGCCCAAGAGGGTCATCCTGTTGACATCCAACGGCCGATTCCAAAAGGTTGTCTTTATAAAGTAATTTAGAAGGGTGCCTGTAACATTGATAGAGAAAACTGTAAATTTTGGGAATTTCTTTTTGAACTTCTGTCAACAAGGTGTCCCTGTTTACGGAATTGAATGCGTTCTTTATGTCAACCTTGAGGATGACTTCCCCTTTATTGCTATTGAGGTAAGTGGATAGTGCATGTACCGCAGCCTCACAGCCCCCTTTGGACCCGAAGCCTAGCTGTAGGGGCTGGAATTTGCTGGCCACTGATTCGCTGTAGAAAGCACAGCAAATTTTGGCTGCGATACGCCGATAAGTAAATCCTACGGCAATGGGACGAATGCCGCCATCCTTCTTGCGCAGGGCACATAGGTTTGCCCCATACAAGATATCAATGACGGCTTCGTTCACATTGCCGGAGAGCATCAGATTGATGAGGGCTGTCAGCTCCTTCAAAAGTGACTCACCAGCCTCCCCGGCGCCTGAACACAATAGATCCTTCAGGTGTTGAGGTGTCAGGCCGTCGAGGCCGCCAGCGGAGCCACTTCGAAAGGAGCACACGGCTGCACATACTTGCTGAGCTGTAATTTCAAGTGAGTTGGATTCCGGATCGGGTGGGTTAGGGAAGGAGAGGTCATCTGCCGGGGTGGGGTGTTTGCTCTCCAAAGCTGTAAGTGTCTCTGGAGAGTACGGCGCAACCACATCGCTACTGAAGATGATCCTAGCTGCACCTCTGATATCACCCTCGCCTAGTTTAGACTCCACATGGTGCAATAAACCTCTTTGGGGGGGGTGCGCTGTTAGTTTAGGGTCGACATTTTGGGCCGAAATGTTACAATTATCCTTGATTTGTGCTGTTAATGTTTTTTTATTTGCCAAATTTTTTTGCACATGTAGAGTTCTAAACGGGAAGGTGAGTAATTGCTTCCAGGCACTGAGAGAGTTCTCTCTGGCGGCGAGGCGGATACAACGCGCTAAACTTGGAAGCCACGGATGGTCTCGCGCCACGAGGAACTCTCTTTAAAACGGGGGTTGATGTTTTTAATTTCGCAAGGGTTTTCCAAAAGGGTTGGGAGGGTGAATCTGGTGTTAGGAGAGTGGGTATTGTCGGGCAGGATGAAGGCACATTGTGGGGTTTGTGTTTCTTACCACAATGGACCTTCAAACCTCGTTCACCCTTAAAAAGCGTGCCTGGGGGCAATGAGGGCATCTCACTAAGACATCCAACGATGTGGCAGGTTGACTGGCGCTTCGTACGGTGTCACTACTGTCGTCAGTGTACAACATAAATAAAAAGAGACTACTTACAATTTTTCCTTAAACCTTACACACAAACACAATACACAATATAACTATTAAATCTAAAATAAATGACAAAAATGACACATAAAAAAAACGACTTGAAGCGCGCACGATGACAGCGGCGCAGTCGCGCTGGCGGCCTGGGGCGCCGCGCCACCGTATGTCTTTTCGGCGGAGCCTAGGCAACCGTTGCCGAGAGACAGCGTCCTTTTTCAGTCTCAGAAAAATGTATGTTTGTAATATTATGGTCAGAACCGACTCCAGGAATACTGTAGCATAGACAGAATTTTGGTTCTAATATACGGACAGACATAATATGTACATATTATGTACATTCCACAATGGCGGCACAAGGGCGGCACTGTATGATGGAAGGCGACTTTTCCACTTTTTGTTTTAATTTCCGCTAATCATCATCTGCTTAGACTTTTTCCAACTCCAGTAATTATTATTGGAGTTATATTATTATATTTATTCGTAGAATTTAAAATCTACATTTTTTAATGCCCTATAATGTTATTATTGAATACCAATTAAAATTATATTATAATTCTATTACTAGTGAGATCAATTTAAAATGTTGCTTGTAATTTAAGAACTCATTAATGTATAGAACGCATTATAATACAGCCTTTTTTAAGGTGGCAGCTCTCTGTTTGTGTATTTGGTTATAGATTTTGACAGACAATCATATTGTATCAAATAATTGTTCTGAAAGAGTGTTACCCTATATAAAAATGTACTCTGTGATGTGCTTCTACATAAAATACAATAGACGCTGATATATTTAGTAACCTATTCCGCTTGACTATTCTTCAAGAGTCATAAAAACCCTGTAAGAAATCGACACGTGTTTCACCTCTCAACGAGGCATCTTCAGGATGACGATTGACCAATTGCAAACCAGAACGCGACGTGTTACCACACCGAGCGCTGGACGCAGAGTGAATCAAATCGCCCGACACCCCCACTTATATAGGATTGCTGCTCGGCGCTGATTGGCTAGGACCGTTATCAGTGCGATAAGCGCGATTAGGGGGCGAACAATCGCAACAAAGGCGACCTTGGAATACTGGTATTTAATTCGTTCAACAGTGTAACGGTCGCTGTATTATTTTTAACAATTTCTAAACTCTCTAATACTGACATTTTAAATCCTTTATCACAAGTGTGTAAAATTTTGAATGTGTTATTATTATTTAATGAATGACCTGAATCTATTAAATGTTGAGCAAAATGAGATCTTTCTGGACAACTATGCCTATAAGCTGCAATATGTTCCTTATATCTTGTTTGGAAATTACGACCAGTCTGACCTATGTAAATACCATTACAATCATCGCAATGTAATTTGTAAACACCTGATTTTTTATGGTTTTCTAAACGATCTTTTCCGTTACAAATCCGTCGTAAAGAATTATCTGTTTTAAATGCTACCCTTATTTCATTTCTACACAAAGTTTTTGAAACCCTATCACTAATCGACCCTAAGTACGTCAAACTACCTATATATTGATGTGGTTTTTCTGGAGGCAGTGGATACAAAAGAGAACGAACTATGTTACGGCGTTTCGTTTGTATCAAATCATTAACCATTTTCCTACTGTAACCGTTGCTCTCAGCTATATGATAAATTATGGTTAGTTCTCTGTTATAATTATCTTGGGATAGTGGTACTGACATCAATCTATGAGTGAAACTACGATAAGCTGCTAATTTATGCTGAATTGGATGACAAGATGACGCAGGAATCGTGACGTCTGTATAAGTTGGTTTTCTATATATCTGAAAATCGTGTTTGTTGTTAATTCTTGTGATAGTTAAATCTAAAAAGTTAAGGGATCCGTCAACTTCTAATTCTAATTTAAACTTGATTTTAGGATGGAATCTATTGATTTTATTAACAAAAACATCTATTTGACGCAATGTACCGGTCCAACACATAATTATGTCGTCAACATAACGGTAATAATATAAAATTTGTGGCTGTCCAATAATGTATTTATTTTCAAAGTGGTCCATAAAAATATCTGCCATAAGGGGACTGAGTGGAGAACCCATTGCTAAACCTTCTTTTTGCTTGTAATATTGATTATTAAACCTAAAATAATTCTGTTCCATACAAATCTTGGTCAAAGATAACAATTCACAAACCTCACCAGGATGGACCCGCTGTTTCTCAAAAAGATCTTCAAGTATCTGTAAACACTCCTCATAAGGAACGTTTGTAAATAGACTTTCGACATCCAATGATAATAACTTAGCACCGGTTGGCAAATTGATATCTTTAACCCTCTCTATTAACTGTAAACTATTTTTTAGACTAAACTTAGGTTTAAAATTTGATCTGGACTTTAATAAATAGTTCAAATGTTTTGACAAATTATATGCTGGAGCACCGATATAAGAAACCACTGGCCGAATTGGGATATTATCCTTATGAATTTTAGGCAAACCGTATAGCATTGGAGACCTAGGGTTCATAGGAACAATATATTTCAAAGGTTTTGGATCGATGTAAGACGAGCTTTTGGTGATATTTTTTACCTGTGAAGTAAAAACTTTAGTGGGGTCTGATCCTAGTTGTTCGAAATCGCTTCCCTGTATTACTTCATTTACCTTTTGGATATAACTGTTCCTGTCTAAGATAACTACTGTATTTCCTTTATCGGTCTTAGAAACAACTATACTGTTTTGATCTATTTTGGTTTTCAAAGATCTATAAATTCGTAAGTCTGATGAAAGAGACAACGAATTCAATGAGTTAAGCGACTTTTTAATATGAACAGAAACCTGGTGTGCTACTGTCTCATCTTTTTTACCTCTAACTATTGCCATTTCTGAATCTACTGCTAAAAGCTCTAAAGGTTTTTGTGACACGACGGGCGTTGCGTCAAATAGATGTTTTTGTTAATAAAATCAATAGATTCCATCCTAAAATCAAGTTTAAATTAGAATTAGAAGTTGACGGATCCCTTAACTTTTTAGATTTAACTATCACAAGAATTAACAACAAACACGATTTTCAGATATATAGAAAACCAACTTATACAGACGTCACGATTCCTGCGTCATCTTGTCATCCAATTCAGCATAAATTAGCAGCTTATCGTAGTTTCACTCATAGATTGATGTCAGTACCATTATCCCAAGATAATTATAACAGAGAACTAACCATTATTTATCATATAGCTGAGAGCAACGGTTACAGTAGGAAAATGGTTAATGATTTGATACAAACGAAACGCCGTAACATAGTTCGTTCTCTTTTGTATCCACTGCCTCCAGAAAAACCACATCAATATATAGGTAGTTTGACGTACTTAGGGTCGATTAGTGATAGGGTTTCAAAAACTTTGTGTAGAAATGAAATAAGGGTAGCATTTAAAACAGATAATTCTTTACGACGGATTTGTAACGGAAAAGATCGTTTAGAAAACCATAAAAAATCAGGTGTTTACAAATTACATTGCGATGATTGTAATGGTATTTACATAGGTCAGACTGGTCGTAATTTCCAAACAAGATATAAGGAACATATTGCAGCTTATAGGCATAGTTGTCCAGAAAGATCTCATTTTGCTCAACATTTAATAGATTCAGGTCATTCATTAAATAATAATAACACATTCAAAATTTTACACACTTGTGATAAAGGATTTAAAATGTCAGTATTAGAGAGTTTAGAAATTGTTAAAAATAATACAGCGACCGTTACACTGTTGAACGAATTAAATACCAGTATTCCAAGGTCGCGATTGTTCGCCCCTTATCGCGCTTATCGCACTGATAACGGTCCTAGCCAATCAGCGCCGAGCAGCAATCCTATATAAGTGGGGGTGTCGGGCGATTTGATTCACTCTGCGTCCAGCGCTCGGTGTGGTAACACGTCGCGTTCTGGTTTGCAATTGGTCAATCGTCATCCTGAAGATGCCTCGTTGAGAGGTGAAACACGTGTCGATTTCTTACAGGGTTTTTATGACTCTTGAAGAATAGTCAAGCGGAATAGGTTACTAAATATATCAGCGTCTATTGTATTTTATAATGGATTTCCGCAAAGTCACGCCTGAATCAATTAACTATCTGTGCTTCTACATCTTGTGATGTGACAGCCAGTCGGGTTGGATTCAAAGAACATATACTCACCTACGGCAATTTTTAGCTTGAGAAGAATTACCCCATAAAAGAAGACCGTATCTAAGAACTGACCCGACCGACGTAGCCATGGTACGCAGTCATAGCAGTTTTTTGACTTGCCAACTTCTTAAGCTTTTTTAGAGCAAAAGCTTTGACGAGCCAGTGAATACGTTGACCGTAGCGGAGGTTATCCGGTGGGACGAGACGGCGCGCGGCTTGTCGCACGGATCGGTCGCACGGACCGGTAGTACGAGCCACCACTACTTCAGCGCTTTTAGACAATTGCAAGGATGCAAGGATTTATTGAGGGGGTGTTTTAAGTTTAAACCCTCTATTACATAAATATTTCTTCCTACCTCCATGGGAAGAAGGATATTGATTTGTATGTATATCTATGTTTACTTAATACTGCACCAAAAATGATTTCAAAGCTATTATGACTTCGAGATCTCCAACTAGCACGGACTGAATAGGAAGAGACGAAACTGAATGAGTAAGAACTGTTTAAAATTCTCGTCAGTGTTCTACTTCAGGTGAATGTTGGTGGTAGGCCGCCGTTCACCAGTAATCACACGTCACGCAAATTGCAGAGCAGCCGGCGACGTGCGTCGATATGTCGCGACGTGCTGTGACGTGTCGTGGAGAAGATCGAGAATTAAAAGGTAAAGTGGGACGCCTGGAGCCAACTCTGAACTACGCACGAAAACTTTTCCTAAGTTATGACTAGTTAAGTCGCGGCAGATTATATCGGGTCCTGCTGGAGACCGGGACGAGGGGGGTGGGGGACATAAAGAGTCCTTTGATCTGCCCCCTACCCCTGAGAGGTCATGTGCACGCTCTGTTAGTGCCGGTCACCTGCGGTTGCTGGGCACCCGTGGGGGTCACTTGTTTATTGGTTGACTTCTTGATTTTAAACATTCTATCGCTTTTTAACCGATTTCTTCAAAAAGATGGGGGTTCTCAATTCGTATGTACGTTTTTTTTAATATTTTTATTGTAAAAATAAAAACTTTACAAAAAAAACAACCAACTTCCAAAAAAAACACTAAAGTCGGTGGCAAACAACGAATACTGAAAAGCAAAGACACCGACTTGTGAAATTAAAGTTATTTTTCACTTTTTTTGTGTTTTTTTTGGAAGTCGATTGTTTTTTTTTTATAAAGTTGTGATCTTACATGTTTCGCCATGGACTGGCATACAAATATCTAAACATGGTAATTACTTATATAAATTTTTTACAACACAAATATCTAAACATGTTAATTACAACATGTATAATTTTTTTACAACACGTTTATTTTAAATTATAATTATAACATGTCATGTTAAGCCAATTATTTTTAAAACTGTAAGTGTGGAGTTTCTTGCCTGCTCTTCTCCATAGGAAACGACCAAATGGAACCGTGCACCTAGCTTCTGACGTTTCATAAGTGCCCGTGTAGGCTTATGTGAAATAAAGAATTTTGATTTTTGATTTTGGTATTTTTAGGTGGTAAACTTTTAATGCGATCATAAATACCCTGTCGGGCACAGCAACATAAGTGAGTTACTTAATTAAAACTCGGTATCTTTTCTTCTTTCAGATACTAACTATTTAGTACTTCAATAACTTATGTATAGCTGTTTGTTACTGAGCCTTGTGTTCTAACCACAACAACGAGCAAAATGGGATTTCTGTGATTTGATGAAAGAACGCTTACTCTTAACAACTGTCGCCCGCTCGCTTGTCTCTCCGTCGCTTGCTGCAGAGTCCGAGACTGAGAGCTAGTTTTTACCCGACTACGGCAGAGGGTTATTTCCATTACTTTTCATTGTGCCAGCGGAATACTCGAGGTTACTCGCCAGTGATTGCGCGGTTTTTTTAAACAGATTGTAGGTCAGATTTTAACAGGTTGATTGTTACGGAACGGAGTAATAAAAAGTTAACAAGACATTATTGTATTTTATAGGGTTTGGCAAACGTAGACTGCCTTTCAGACGAGCGATAATAGTTGCCTACTTTAGGTACAACCACTAGCACCAGGTTACACCCTGACTAACTTGACAGCTATCTCCGGGACGTAACCAAAATTGCCTGTCTTCAATTTGATTTTTCATAAAATTGGTAAGACTTAGGTATAAAATAAAAATAGTATGAGTAACTAAATGATATTTCCAAACTTTTTGTGTAACAGAAACACAAAATAATAAAATTTTTTCGATAAAAAAATATCACGAAGTTACCTCTAATTTTCACGTATTTTCGATTTGTACTTAAAATGCTAATGCCTATTATGATAAAAATTAGATGATTATATGTATTAAAACAAGGCAAAAAAAATTGTGTAGGCTTTTTTTTTATTCCTTTTATTTTTGGTTTTATTACGAATCAAAGCTTGTAGGACTTACGACGTTCTTAGTTCGTGGAAGAAGTCATCTTCCGTCGCACATTACGGGAACTTCAAGCATATTTTTGTTTCACAAATCAGTCGGCGTCGCTCTGTTGAGACGAGAGGACTACGCTCAAATTTTTAGCTGCGCTGAGATATTATTTATTTTCGTAAATAATATTTTCGTAATTTATCACATTCCACTAAAGAAACTGAGACATAGAAAACATGAAATAAACACTAAAACCACTTCCAAAACGAATATTACAAGTGTTATTGATTGATAAATAAATAAATACCGAGTCTAAATAAACATATAAAATTCAATGTTGATATTTGAAAACTCAAGATGACATACATTTTATTTGACAGATTTTTGACTGATATTATAGTAGCACGGAGTATAGAAAGAAGTAGGTACAACTAGCGCCATTGCTCTGTATTGCGGTGAATTTTCTTGCGGAGAAAATTTACAACATAGCCAACGAGCCCATTCTACGTTCATTTAAAAATTCGCACTGGAGATTAAATCTTACTGCGATTTACTCAGGATCCAAATTCGTTTACTCCCCCTTTTTTTGACAAACTTCTTGTAAGGTGACCCTTAGACGAACAATTGGAGCGACTGACCTAAATAATTTGTTTAGAATAATACCTTTATTCTTCGGTTATTGGTATAACGAACGAACTCGAACAGATTACGTATGTACGAGGCTGGCAACACTGGTAGCCAGTCGTCAAAAAAAAAGGTCTCTAGGATAATTAGTTAATAAATTATTAAAAGTGTTATAATTATGTTAAATTAGTGTAATACAGTCGAACCTAGATACTAAGTATTATATCCAGTGATTATACAGTGTTTTTTGTCGCGAAAACTTCGTACTAAAATGAGTTAAAACCGGCTGTCAACTCAACACCTCAACGGTTACGGATTTCAAACTATCCTCAATCCCGGGGAGTATTTTGTTTTATTTAAGTTTTTGTAGTTAATGTTTACAGACCACAGAATACCACAAAATACTGCTCAGGTCTTTGAGCTACGTCCATCACACACTGGCACGGTTTATGTCTCCTTTTGCTTGACAACAAGTGGAAGCAAAATCGACGACGAAAACATTCGCCCAGACAATAAACACTACATAATTTACTATACAAAATAAGCTCACTACGAGCTACTACTACTACAAAAATTGTACTTAATAATCCTGTAATGTGTCACAAATTCTTTACATAAAATAAGATTTTTGTACCTACATATCTAGTTAGAAGATATTTTAAGATAGTTTAAGTAAAGCAGTGTTTTCTATAATATTTCTCTTCTGTGGAACTTTCCCATCTCATTCTAATTAACTAAATCTTAATGTAACTATATTTATGCTATATTTTCTCATCAAATTACTTTAATTACTTTTTCCCCCAACTACCCCCTTCTTATTCACATATCAGAACATCTTTTCTTGCACTGTTATTTAGCTGCATAACTTCACACATTCCAGGTGACTGACAATATTTCTCAAAATGATGACCCGCAGAGCTACAATCAAGGAGATGGAAGCAAAACTGAGAGTTACCTTGAAGGATCTCGAAGCTTCTCAAGCTGAATGCAAACAACTGCTCCAGGAAAGAGAAGACAGTGAAGTGGAAGTGGTGAACATTATAGCTAAAAACACCTCCCTCAAAAATGAGCTGGCTGAGCTACACATAGAACACATGGACTTAGCGGACCAGTACAGTCAACTACAACAGCATGTGTCAACATTCCAAGAGTGCAGTGACACCCATGAACTGGCTTTGAACCATATTTTAGAACTTAAACAGAAATTATGTGAATCCCATAAGGCCCTATCTCTCTCAGAGTCTGTCAAAGTCAGTGAACAGGTCGCTAACACCAATAACCTATTTAATGATTTGGTAGGTAGCAAGTTAAAATCAGTGTATGAGCCAGCTATAACAATAGATTTGACTGGTGACGATACCATACCATTATGTCCTATTGTTATGAGTCACAATAAATTAAAGAAATATATTAAATTGAAGAAAATAATAAAACGGTCACAGAAAGTTATTAAAAAACAAAATCTTTTAAAATTAAATCTTTCCCTTAGAAAGGAACGTGTCATACTTTCAAAAAGTTTAAATAGTTGTACTGTCGAGTTAGATGAATGTAGGGAAAAATATGACATTGATACTAAGCTCCTTTATAATGATATACTACATAAGGAGCACTTGCTGAAGGATATTTTTGAGAAATATGAGACTTCACAACAACAATTAAGTGAGCGCTTGCTTGAGGCTGGGGAACTACTGGATTTGGTGAAGTGCAATGCTGAGAGGTATGAGTCTCTGACTAATAATCTCTCATGCAGCTGTGCCAACCAACCACCACCTCCTCAGATTCAGCCTGACTTCCCCCCGCCGGCGTTGGCTCTTCCAGCAGAGACCTGTGTTAATACACAGAAGAAAAATAAATCTATATTTTTCTGTGACGAATTAGGTTCTGGCTTTGGAAAAATGTTACTCAATTACCTTAGCCATAATTTTACTAATCATAGTTATCATAACATAAGTTTCAAACAAATGATTAAAAGAATTGCAAACACAAACCTAGATAATTATTCTACAATGGTTTTGCTTTTAGGTAATAGTACTGGTATTACCAAAAAGGATATAGTGGATGGTGTGGACATCTTATTAAAATTAAATATAGGAAAAATAATGTTGTGTGCTTTACCTTACTCTGATACTTTATCAGATTATGACAATAATTATATTTATAAGTTGAATAGTACTATTCACAGATTGACATGTTGTCATAGTGACAAATTATTGTATTTTGACACTAACAAGTTTGTTAGTGGTTTTAAGTTAACTCAGAGAACTTTATCTCTGTCTTGGGAATGTAGACATCTGATTGCTATGTTGATAGCATATAATATTAATGGGGTTATAGCTAATATAACAAATGATAGTATTAGTGACGAGTCTGTGTTGTCTAGTTATACTAACAGCATAGTGAGCAATAATTATAAATCATCATGTTGTACGAAGGAGGATCCACCTATAATACCAACATCTTTGGAGGCCACTACCAGTCAGATAAGGTATTCTCTTCCTGCTGGAACTGCGACGGGCATTCTGGACGCTTCAGTTGTAGTTGTGGAGGTCACTCCGGATAATGTTTTAAACTAGTAAGCAAGACAACAGAAGTTACCCCTTCAAATAAACAATTATTATTATTAGAGAATAATAAAAAGGTATCTTCTGGCAATATTATACACAAAAATAAGAAACCAAAGGGGGGGCAACATATGTTAAAATTATTCAATCAAAATATCCAAGGTTGCTCTTCCAAATTACTGGAAATAGAATTGTTTTTAGAAAATACCAAGTTTGATGTAATTTGTTTAACAGAACATTGGTTAAAAGACCATCAAGTAAAGTCAATTAATTATGAAAATTATTGTGTAGTTAGCCATTTCAGTCGAAAATGTATGATACATGGCGGTTCATTAATATTAGTAAAAAATTCTATTAAATCAAAAGAACGGAAAGACATCATTGGACTGTCTGTTGAACACACCATTGAATTGTCCTGTGTTGAGCTTGATAAGCATGTTATAGTATGCGTATATAGACCTCCAAGCTACCAGAATCTACCTATATTTGATTCTGTAATGGAAGAGGTGCTAAAGAAACTTAGTACTAATAGTAAGTCAATAATCATATGTGGTGATTTTAACATTAATTTATTAGAAAATAACTCGAATACTGTCCGATTATTAAGTCTTTTTAGGTCATTTGATTTGTCAAATGTTTTTATTGAACCAACCCGAGTGACAGCTTCTTCTGCCACTTGTATAGATAATATTTTTTGTAATTGTGATTACTTACATAAAGAAATTGTAAATAAGTTGCCATCTGATCACAGTGGACAAACAATAACTTTTTGCGCCTACATACCTTTACAAAAAATTCAAATAAGGTTTAGGCCAATTACATGTAAAAACTTAGAAAAATTAAATAATTCGTTGGCCAGTAAATTATGTGTTCAGAGTTTTAATAATGTATGTGACCCAAATGAGTTCTACGCCGATTTCTTTTCACTAATAAACAAACACTTTAATGAAACTTTTCCACTAAAGACTAAAACTATTTACACAAAGTTCTTATTTAGTGATTGGGCTACTCCAGGTATTCGTAAAAGCAGGGAAAATCTTTTTGAACTTTATGGCCTAAAGCAACATATGAATAATTCAACCTTTCATCAGTATGTTGCAAAATATTCTAAAACTTTTAAAAATGTGTGCAAAATAGCTAAAGCTCTTTACATTAGCAATAAAATAAAATCAGCTGATGACAAAATAAAAACTACCTGGCAAATAATAAATAATGAAACAGGTAGGAAAAAACAGCGTAGTACTGAATTTAATTTAGAGACTGCACATGGCCCAATCAACTCAAATGTAGAAATAGCTCAGGAATTTGAAAACTTTTTTGGAAATATTCCAGTTAAAACTACTGAAGCTCTAAATTCCTCACCCGCGCTTTCTGCTGCCTTACTTAGAAAGAATGTAAAGGCATGCCCTTTGGAGTTTAGGTTTCAGCATACAAACCCCCAAGCGGTTATAAAAGCTTTTAAAGATCTTAAAATTAAATCAACAGAAGATCTATGGGGAATGTCTGTAAAAGTCTGTAGATCTATCATAGAAACCATTGCGCCCTATTTAGCTTTCATATTTAACACCAGTGTAGACCAAGGAGTCTTTCCGGATCTCATGAAACACAGTAAAGTAGTTCCTTTGTTTAAATCCGGTGATAGTAAGGAACCCAACAATTATAGGCCTGTGTCAATTCTGCCAGTTCTCAGTAAGGTGTTTGAAAAGTTGATGCTCAATCAAATGTTACGTCACTTTACTAAAAATTCCATCTTTCATGAACATCAGTACGGTTTCACCAAAGGGCGTTGTACCACTGACGCCGGTGTCACCCTAATAAAGAACATTTTTAACGCCTGGGAGGAAGCACAAGATGCCATTGGAATCTTTTGCGACCTCTCGAAGGCGTTCGATTGCGTCGACCATGATACACTTCTGTTGAAACTAGAGCACTATGGGGTTAGGAATACAGCTCTTGATTTACTAAGATCATATCTGAAAGAAAGAAAAGTTCAAGTTCAAGTAAACGGCGTAAACTCATTGGGGTCTGAAATGGCAATGGGCGTTCCTCAAGGCTCGATATTAGGTCCATTCCTCTTTTTAGTTTATATTAATGATTTACCCCAATTACTTCTAAATCAACCGAAGATGGTGTTATTTGCAGATGACACATCATTGATTTTTAAAATAAATCGACGTTCACAAAATCTTGACGACGTGAATAGCTCTATTCTTCAGGTACAAGATTGGTTTACGGTAAATAATTTGGTACTAAATGAAAAAAAAACCAAATGCATTCGATTTAAATTACCTAATGTTAGAAGTAGCGAATGTGACATCATATTGAATGGAGAAAAACTGGAGTTTATTAATCAAACAGTTTTCTTGGGAATCACGCTAGACGAGAAATTACAATGGGGACCTCATATAAAATCTCTTGCGGGGCGGTTAAGCTCGGCCGCTTATGCTGTTAGAAAGATAAGACAGTTAACAGATGTAGAAACCGCGCGTTTGGTCTATTTCAGTTACTTCCACAGCATTATGTCGTATGGCATTTTACTGTGGGGTCGGGCTGCTGATATTGAATCCATTTTTATTTTGCAAAAAAGAGCTGTCAGAGCCATTTATAATCTTTGTCACCGCGAATCTCTCAGGGAACTATTTAAAAAGATTAATATCATGACGGTACCTTGCCAATTCATTTATGAGAATATTATGTATGTAAGAAAAAACTTAAATCTTTTTAATAAAATAAGTGATAGGCATAATTTTAATACTAGAAATAAAGATAAAATAGATCAACCATTTTTCAGATTAGCTAAAGTACAAACATCTTTTATGGGGTACTGCGTTAAATGCTATAACAAAATACCTTGTGATATATTGCAATTAAATGAAAGAAAATTTAAAACTCATATAAAAAGTACACTTTGTAAACAAGCTTATTACAAATTAGAGGATTATATCCAAGATAAGAATGCTTGGAAACATGCTGGTCTTGCTCCATAGGACGATTTAGTGTCTGGACAAAATCAAACTGATAGCTAATTTAGTTTTTTTTTTATTTATTATTTGTATGTCATAGACTTTTACACTCTGTCATTACTTAAACTCACGCACTGACTTATTAGTACTACTTGTAACAATGTTAGGACTATTGTAATATCGTATACTTTTACAATCTTTGTAAATATGTGAGCACCATGTATCTGGTAATTAATTTATTCATTATTGCTCCATTTATAATTCTTTTTACCTTTCGTAGTACAGTAATCTTATTGCAGGTGCATCGTCTTCACATATAATTATATAATTAATGTATACAAAATATTGTAAAACATTTTTAAAAGAGTAACGATGGAGTTTCTTGCCCATTCTTCTCCATACGAAAACTACCTTTTGGAAGGGGCAACTAGAATCAATTCTATTTCTTTGTTTGACGTTCAAAAGTGCCATATATGTGCCTATTTGAAATAAATTATTTGACTTTGACTTTGACTTTGACTATGACTCCGGATTTTTAATTGGTCTGTCCGTGATGTCTTGTTTATATCTCTTTATTTGAGTTTTTTGTCGTAGTTGGGTTTTAATTTTTACCTGACTACGGCGAAGCAAAAAGGAGGGTTACGATTTTGACCGGTTTCTATGTATTTATCTATGTCTGTTCCCACATATTATCTTCTAAAAGACTCATCACAATTTGACAAATGAGGTATCGTTGGAAGCTTCTTGATCGTCCGCTGGTCATCGGCTATATGAAGACCAAAGCACAATCAGTCACACACACACACACATACACTCATACACACACAATCACAACAACACACTCACGTACACACAAAACACAACAAACACACAAACATACATAAACCACTCACGAGCAAGCATGCATGCACTAAATTTATATTGTTTTAATTTTATTGCATAAATTGTTAAGTTTAAAAAAAAACGGGTGAAGACACTGGCTCCTGTAACACAGGTTCCACCTAGCTCAGGAGTCAGGGCTTCAAATTAGAATGTAACACCTTTTTATGTCAATAAAACATTTTTTATTATTTTATTTTTATTTACATTAAATTGAAAATGGCGCCCTCTAGGTGACATATCATGAACAACAAAAAATATTTTTTAATCATACCATGTTGGGTATCAAATGAAAGGTTTTAATGAGCACATTTAAAAAATATATATTATAACCCCAAAAAAAAGCAGCGACAATCAAGACGTATACTGCCACATGTTTATATTAACGCGTGGGATGATAAGCCGCTTTACGCGCCGCCGCACCGTAAACAGAAAAAACGTCAGACGCGCCGCGTGACGCCACACTGCACGCGACGCGCCACGCCCCGCGTCCCCGTAAATGAAGCCTAAAGTTATAATGCAACTTGGCATGTTTTCAAAGCTACAATTTCAACAGTTAAAAAGAGGGACCATACTAAACTTTCTACTAAGGGACTAGTTATAACAAGCGCCCGAGACGCACATTTTGTACACTGCGTTTCGGGCGCTCAATAAAATTGTATGAATTCCTATGTAACGAATTTTATCAAGCGCTGCAGTCTAAGCGAGCGCCCATGCCGGGCGCCGTTAGGCCTGCACATGTCGCAACTTGCCACTCTCAACTTGCATGTCCGTTGTGTGATTTACAAATAAGACTGGGAGAAGGTATGTCGCGGGCATCGCTTCATTGAGAATTGCTGCTGTGTGCGCCACCGTGATGAAACACCGCGTGTGACGCGGCTATGCCATTCGCAGGCTCCGCCGCAAAAAACGCTCCATTTCAAACAAACGCGTGTAAAATCGCGTCTCCGTAAACGCACTCATACAACGCCATATGTTTGAAGTCAGTGCGGGCCGCGCCGCCCAAAGCCACGCGCGACTCCTCGCGTCTCCGTAAATGAAGCCTAACCGTGCCCTTGACGCTTGGACGCGAGTTCCTTTTTCACTATTTTTCCTTGTCATTTTCTCCGCATTAGTAATAAACTTAAAAGAAACACGGTTCAAAAGTTACAACAAAATGTGGAAATCTTGTTGCGTTTGACGAGCGTCCAAAACGCGCCGGGCGCGCGCCCAAACACAGCGCAGGTACTGAGCCGCGTACCTCGGGCTCTTGTTATAATTAGTCCCTTTGGTACTTTGGCACCCATTTACATAGATGAATAGATGTCAATTCTTTTAGTGGTGAAGCCGACAATCCTTCATTTATTTCTTTTGTACAGAACTCGGCCTCTTTTTCACATATTTCAAATGTTTTCGAAGGGGATTGTTCGTGTTTGGCGCAGGAAAGGTTTTCATGACACATGCCATATTCGTTGCACAATACAGTGCAAAATTCATTATACGAATATTATTTTTTACTTGGGTATCACTTTGCACGATCCTCTAAAGAGAGAAATCCACGATATAGCATTATATTTATTACTTGGTAACATAGTTTTCCACAAAGACGTCATTAGGTACAAATTGTACAAGGTCCTAAATAAAATTTGGTAACATTTAAATTTGAACTTTTTCACGTCAACATTGAGTTTCTAGTTCTAAAACATGAACATGATCCATAGTTCTGAATTCAAGCTTAGCGTATCGTATAAGCAAAATAAACTACAGAAGATTGAATTTCGAATTCTATAAACGCCAGATGAAAAGTTTCTGCTGGCAGGAAGGCATTGTGTTTTGTTTTCGTCGTGTTTAATGAGAGGGGTAGGTAAGGGTTGCGCGGGTGAAATATGATTTTTTGCTGTCAATACACGCCCCCTTAAGGATCGACGTTAATTCAGCTCAGCACAGCATCCATCAGTTCTCTCCCTTCTCCGACACAATACTGTGTTACTGTAACAGTAACGGTGATTAACTGAGACAGAGCGCGCTCATTTATTTATTATTTATATCGCGCGCTTTTTCCCACAAGTACGGCGAGACAAAGGACCTAATGTCATTTATTATGCATGGCAGAGGTAGCTACCATGTTTGTTGCGATGTTCTCAAAACGGTATGTATTGTCTTCCCGTGGATGCTCCCGGCCGTAAGTTGTTGTAAACTAAGTACCTATGTCAGATGGATGAACAGTTTATAAAAAGTTTAAAAATCATATGAAAATGTGTTCAAAAGTCGACCTTAGTAAGCAGTGGGCTTGATCACGCGCAATATGCGATCTGCCAAACATTTATGGTAAAAATGGCTGTGTCTATTGCGCATATTGCTAAAATATTACGTTTGCGAGAATACATTATGTGTAAAATTGTAAATAAGCGTGTCTGGCGAGGCAGGCGAACAATCCCGGACAGAGGCAGCGCTATCACGAGAACAAAGCGTCGCCACCCGCGAGTCAGTCAGCGAATCGGAAACTAGTCGGTGGGTCACCTGGGTAAGACCTATGTCGTCTGTGTGGATAGATATTCTGTGATTGTGGTGTTCATCGTAAATATATAAATTATAATATGAATAGGTACATAAATGTTACGCCACATGAATAGCCTACATATCAGGCATGTTTCTTAACAGTTTACTCCGGAACTGAAAAATAAATTAAATATTCGTAGCGTTTGCCTGTTATTTCGAGATATAAGGTGGAAATAAAGCGGTCGCACGTCGATCTAGGCTCAGTTTACCTGCGGGACCTCGACGGGGACGAGGCGGGAACGCTGCGGGGATGCAACGTGTACGTGCTTGAATGGGATGCGTGTGACGCGGCGACTCTCATCTTATTGCGATATATGTATACAATATAACCCAACTTACTTTCCTCGCGTCGGGTAACTTCCTCGATAAACCTCCGGTCGATTGTTTGTTATTGTGTTACAAAACTTTTCATTGTGCATTTTTTTAAACTTTGGTAGTGGGGCCAGCCATTATTGAGAGGCTCGTAGCTACATAATAACAGATTTGGATGCTCATGTGACGGTAGAACATGGACTTTATTATAAAAAAAATCATCTGTGTACAAAACATCATTGATCACACACAAGTTTGCAAAGTAATCTAACGATCTTTCTTTGTCGTATAAAGGCTTTTACATACTGGCGCGATTTTCCGCGCGACGCGAATTTTAACAAAACAATTTCTGAGAAAACTTCACGGCGAACAATGCGGCGGCGTCGCGTCGCGCGGCAAATCGCGCCAGTATGTAAGAGCCTTAAAGCTACGGTTCCCTAGAATAGCGGTTCCGGTGAAAATGACAGATTTTCATGACGGTATTATAATCAGTATACCGTCAGGAAAATCTGTTATTTTCACCAGTATTTCACATTAAAGTGTCAAAAATGCTCTGTATTTGGACAGCCATTAATTACTGTGCGACCGTCCACCATTTTCGAAACCAAAGCTGTAGGGTGAGTGTCAGTTGGTGCACTGATGTGCAATACTTTCGGTCAGTTTGTGTCTGTGGGACTAGCGGGTGCCGTTACCCTTGTTTGTGTCTGTGGCACTAGCTGGTGCCGTTACCCTTGTTTGTGTCTGTGGCACTAGCAGGTGCCGTTACCCTTGTTTGGGTCTATGGCACTAGCGGGTGCCGTTACCCTTGTTTGGGTTTGTGGCACTAGCGGGTGCCGTTACCCTTGTTTGTGTCTGTGGCACTAGCGGGTGCCGTTACCCTTGTTTGGGTCTGTGGCACTAGCGGGTGCCGTTACCCTTGTTTGTGTCTGTGGCACTAGCGGGTGCCGTTACCCTTGTTTGCCATCGACTCGGAGCGGCGGCGGTTCATTTGTGGCGGGCTAGTCGCAGCCGGCATAGACACCTACAGGTTACAAGTTGCAAGTTACTGCATTGATAATGTCAAAATATTATTACTTGTTTCACGAATTAATACTTACTTCGGTATTATTAGCGAGAATACGACTGCCTCTCCGGAGAACACGGGCGTGAATTTCGTGGTACTCGTCGATATTGTAAAGACACCTATGATGTAAACACAATTCTAATTTGCGTTGTTTTTCGTCCGGCTTTAATTTAAAATTATGTTCGGGAATGTGTTTTATTAACCGACCTTTAAAAAGGAGAAGGTTCTATGTTCGTAGTTTATTTATTTATTGTATTATTTATGTACACACAGTAAAATACAAAAAAGATACGAAATAATTAAAATATGAGTACGAAGGTACTGCTTATTTCTTAAGAAATTTCTTCCAGCAGACCTGCGAAAGGAGAAATGAGAAAGAAATGTAGACAATAGTGTGTGAGAACAAGAAGAGAAAAACATGAATAATATGCGAAGTCTTAACTAAAAATAACAAATATACCTACACATATACGCAAGAAAATTAACATATACTTAAATAAATACATAAAGCTTAAATATATAAACATAAATACACTATAGATACCTATATAATAATAAATACTCAAAGTTGAGAGGAAAGATAATGCTCTTTTACACGAAGTTTAAATAGAGAAACAGTTTTCAAATCACGAATACTAGGCGGAAGTGAGTTCCACAATCTTACAGCATGGACAGAGAAGGAATAAGAATAATAGCTAGTTTTATGAGGATGAGATTTAAGGAGGGATCTAAGGTGTGATCTACACGGTGCGTCACTAGGACGAGCGTAAGAAAAACGCTCACGCAGGTAGGACGGATAAGACGGGTTGTGTAAGATGTTGAAGAGGAGACATAAAATCCGAGTGTTCCTGCGAAGGCGGATTGGGAGCCACTTGAGTTCCTTGCGAAGGTGAGAAACATGGTCATACTTTCGAAGACCGAAAACGAAGCGAATGCACAAGTTTTGCACGCGCTCAAGCTTGTTTAATAGCTCCTCAGTAGCATCCAGGTAGCAGGCGTCAGCATAATCTATAATCGGCTGGATAAGTGTTTGTGCCAAGGAGATTTTAGTCTTCAAAGGAGACTTTGAAGGCGTATGTTATTTTTTATTTTTTTATGTACGTATGTCTATCGACATTTTTGTCAATTGTGGACGGATTTTGAAAATTGTTTGTTCATTTGGAAGAGGAAGCTTATGCGGTGGTCCCTTATAAGATAAACGTTGGGTATAGTCTTGTTTTCCATAAAATAATTTGTACTATTACCATGGCTATTGGCTGGCTGTATGACTCGCTTCACGAAAGCTTGCTGGAGTGATGATGATGACGACTTTGTTGGTTATATTGTTTGTACACTGGATTCTGCCGAGTCTTACTCTAACGCGAAATTATGAGATTTAAAATATTTAACGTTTTAAAGATCCAACTGTTGTCTCTTGAATTGAGTTAATTTTCTTAAACACACCCGTTACAACGGTAGGTTTGTAGTTATTTTACTACCCTACTTGTAAAGGGTTCATAATGGCCGAGCAGAAAACTTATTGCAAACTAGTTTCAAGAAACATTCAAATAATTCCAGAACAAAGAAATGTACTTTTCACAATACAGTATCACGAGATGTAAAGATGCTCCCGACTAGATAATATCCAAGTTTGTATTACTGTTCGCAGATAAAACTGCATCGCTGTAAGAGCGGCACGCGGGCACGTACCCTGCACTTTTTTTACCAACATCGTCTTAAACCAAATAAGATACTACGACTACTTCGTCGGGGAAAAATCTACTCGCAGGTAAATGTTGGCAACTTCTGGTAGCGCTCCTCCAGTCCGCGCTGCCCCGCTCCCCACTGGCCGCTGTCAGTTACTTACCAACAATTCGCGCTTACACCACACAACCACTTTGAAACTTCCCTTTGAGAACATCCGTAGCGCCGTAGTGTCGTAGCGGCTCGTAGCGGGTTTGCTCCCATTTTTTGTGAAACAAAAAACTACACAACGGGCATAAGTAAAGTTTCCTATGTAAGACACATACGACAAAACGCGCCTGTCTGTAATAAACACACAGTTTTTATACTATATTGTCGAACATTTAGCAATGAGTTCACTCGCAGTCCAAGCGAAAGTTCCATTCCAGTTTAAAAGTATAATTGAAAAAAAAATATTATAAAACTAAATGATGTAAATAATTAAGAGTAAGTCATAGTGAAGTTAATGATTTTGTTCATTAAGAAGAATTCGGCGCGGGATGGCCGGAGGAGCGGATTAACGAGGTTCTTCCTGAGTGTCCGCGTGGCGGCGGCGGCGGCCTCCAGGTGGCCCGAGGCCTCCAGGCGCCCCAATTAAGAGGACACAAAGAGGCGGCCGCGAGACCTGCCGGATAATTATGTGGACCCAATGACTCACACCGGCTTAAGTGTTAATTATTATGTGTTCCATAATTTTGGCGCAACGATTACGGAGGACGTTAGCCGTGGCTTTCAATGAGCAGTCCTATTGCACGTTATGTGAGGTGGGGGAATAGTTCGATGTTTCATATTGTGTGGGAGATACAGCTGGCTAAGCTGTAACTGAGTTAGTGCTGACGTCCGTCACTGTGACGGCTGTTCGACACTCGATGTGCGTTCTAGTTGTAAGTATCTACATCGCAGCGACACACAATACATCATGTAGCTTCACGCCGGGGATGTTTTTTTTAATTTATCAGCAGAGCAGATGCGTGTACAACAGGAATGATGGATATACATACAATCATAAAAGTTTTTACAGTTACGAAAGGAACAAAAGAATTTCGATGTCCTATTCGCACCCGGCATTTTTCACTACACACTACATACAGACGAATTCAGATTAAAAACACTTCACCTTTCGCTACCCAAAACTGTTCGGCGTCGGGTTGTGTATGTTATTTTCGGAAAATCATCCAGCGTCGCGCCGTACCATGTGCATAGTGCTGCAAAAAGAGCAGCACTCTTCTGTTACTGCGTTTATATTGCAATAGAGAGCTGCGACATTGTGTGTGGAGTGCAGAGCACTGCGGGGGACGTGGGAACAATTTAGTGTGGGCGAATATTGAATAACAAACGGCGAGCGATCAGCACGCGTGCGCCGCGTTGTGCACCGTGCCGGCCCGGTGCGGCTCAGTCCGAGCGGAAGCGTTAATTCCACGTGTTCTATATAATAGTCGGCACTTACACTGCAGCTTAAGTTCACTCACACTGCACGAAACTACCTACTCAAAAGGTTTTAACCTTTTTAGTCTTCACACTTGATCAGTGTTGGATTGCCTCAACATTCACTTTATAATGAAGTCTGTGTTCATGAGTTTCTGCATATTTTTTATAACTATGTTTACGACATCCATCTTGAGGTCCCGGTAGGTCGCTGTTTCTAATGGGCGCGTTGACTATATCTCTTAGTAATATTTTTTGAAACGTTGTATGACTTGACGATTGTTTTGGCTGGTGCAGCTTCACAGCTGAATACCGTAGGTCCAAACAGGCTCTAAAACTTCTTTATATTTAAACAACAATTTTTTCGTTATGGACAATGGCAACTGTCTACCAATAAGCCATTACATTTTATGTATCGAATATCTAATTTAGTTCTTTTCTTGTTAGTTGTTTGGTAGAAGTAGGTATGAGGAGCTCGTGGCTAAGTAATAACAGCCGCTCGGGTCGATCCATCTACTTGCTGGGGTTGGTCCGTGGATGGGTGACCATTTTCACATGTCGAGACTCCTCCGTGCCTTGGAAAGCACGTTAAACCGTTGGTCCCGGCTGTCATTTGTGGATCTTTGACAGTCGTTACGAGTCGTCAGAAGCACGAAAGTCTGACAACCAGTCTAACCAAGGGGTATCGTATTACCCAGTTACTGGGTTGTGGAGGTCAGATAGGCAATCGCTCCATGTAAAATACTGGTATTCAGCTGCATCCGGTTTGACTGGAAGCCGACCCCAACGTAGTTGGGAAATGGCTAGGCAGATTGATTGGTAGAAGTAGGTATATAATCTGTAGAAAAGCGAACTAAGCAGAAGCTGGGACTAATTACATAGCATAATATGAAGAGGTGCGTAAGTTAATTGAACCGTAAACACGGGTTCTGTAATTAGATTGATGATGAGATTCTTGAAACTTTTAATAAAATCGTAATTCGAAACTGTACGAAAATAATGGTTATCTGTCGATATCAAGTCTAGACATGAAATAAAATTACCTGAGCTTCAAATCACTCAATGAAGTTTACTGTTAATAAATAGTGGTTTGTGTCGAGAGGTAGCTGATGGCAGCCCATAGCAGAGTTACAATGAATGAGCACACAGATCATACTGCACACTGAACGCTGCCACGCAGCTGTAGTGCTGCACTACTTTACCTGAATCACCAACAGCGCACTTGTCGACTGATCTTACGAAGTGATCTAACTGACATCGAGTGAATTGTTCACGGCAAGCTTTTTCCGGTTTCGTGCTCAATATATTGTCCGCAGTGCGTTCAAATAAAATGTTCCAAATTACATTTTAAACATAATTTGTATATATTTTTATAATCACCCAAATCACTTCATTTTGGTACCTCACTCAATAGGGCAGGGAGCTTTTTTTTTAAACAGTTACATTTTGGCGCCAAAAAGCCGCCATTATGATTTTTTATTATTTTAATTTACCCAGTGACACTCGTGCATTGTACACGAATCTAACGACGCGACGTATCATTTATCAAAATCGGTTCAGCCGATAAGTGGTTACGAGGGAACATAGAGACAGACACACATACATACATTATATACATACATATATACAGGTCAAACACATAACCCTCCTTTTATGGCTTCGCCGCAGTCGGGTATTAACTGTCTTGTTCTATTCACTGAAGGTATGCACATACTACCTAGTGTTGTATTCAACCACATTCAGTTATTCATTATTCAATTCAATTCAATTTATTTATTTCAGACATTACTGTCCATTATGCGTGCTGTTCAAATAAATCATGTACGTACATCGAAATCATTCTATAAACAGTAAAAGTTACACTGCGTATATCTGTAATGTTCATCGCGGACGTTTCAAAGATTATGTTTACCTGCTTCAACTGTGGCTATCTACGTTGATATATGTCAGTGGATAAATAGTCGTATCCCTACATAGAAATAAATTAAAGGGAACTATAGGAAAGGACCTATTGATGCTGGAAGGCGTTCGTATTAGCTTTTCATCCTGTGATGACATGTCCCCGTATGTAGCCTCCGGTGAGCAACGTGACCTTTATTTCGTCAGAAGTACGTAAGCCGACATGTCATGACGTATTTCCTGATGGCCGGCGATGTGAGAAACGAACGGCCGTAGTGCATCCCACGAGGTTTACATGTGGTTTAACTGTGTCACTAGTCCTTTAGAAGTCCAACAATGAGCTGATGCTGATGATGGCAAATATAAATTTTGACATTGGTCTTAAGGCAAAAGGCAAATATAAGTTTTGGTCCATGAAGGAAATAAAAAGTAAAGACTTATAGCCCTTACAATTAATTGATACTTTCCAGGGGTCAAGACAAGTTCAGTTATCTCATACATTGCTACAATTAATTCAACTACGGATATATTCCCGGCGCGTCTCGCTGCCCCCAAGCCCTCCCAAGTCCCGCCTCGCCCCGGCAGGAGACCCCTCCATGTGCCATCGGAATTATAATCTGTAATTTATTGTCCGAGAGAAAGTTTGAGCGTCCGCCCCCGTGGTTACCGGCTTACCGAACTTATGGCCCGGTTGTTAGCGCTTGCGGCAGTCAATATTCTAAGGAATTGGCATAATTGGAATTCTTACTCACTTACTTACTTACATTTGCTGGAATAATCTTTTTGCTTTAAAATTTTCGACGATTATCATCATAAATAATAGCATTTTTTCAGAAATTTCTAGAATACAGCTTAAAATGATCAGTAGCAAAAAGCATTTTAGAATTTCGCTAGGAATATCTTCTCAGAAGCAACTGAAACTTGACTCCGCACACACCGAACAAACATTTTAGTTCTGAAACAATAATGATCATTGCACATTGCAAATCTCCACGTTGCGTTGTAGCGCACTTCAAAACTGTAACTATTTTTGTTTGGAACTGGAAAGAATACTCGCTTGATAGTGTGTATCCTCACACTATCAAGCGAGTATTCTTTCGAGTGTTGCCCAACTGAACGAGCGGAGTGGATTTCGCGTGATTATAATCGCTCGCGTTACAACGTAGGTATTCATGAACGTTAGGGAATGAAGCTGTTTGCTGTACGATTGGAACTTTGATTATCAGTTTCGAATGTTTATTGTTGCACTACATTTACAACATAGAGAAGTAGTGTCTTAAACGTTGGTTTCCTGGCTCCCAAACTAGGTTTATCCCTGCTTCGAAGTCAGTGTTCCTCCCTTATAAAAGCCATTATTTATTATTTCTAGTGTATCGTGACAGCGTAACAGCGTAACAACAGTATAACTAAATCCACATGAAATGTTATCATGTGGACGGTTTTAGTTTATTTTCTATAAGAGACTGCCTTTGTGTGCGGACTGCAGGTGGAAACTTTTAATTGACTCCGTTTGTACTGTAGGAATAAAATAATGAAATGAACTGGTTCCTACGGGCGCCTGCGGACACGAACCTCGCACCTCCACCGGAAACGGAATTAATTTATACTACCTCCTAACAAAAATTGATTTATTTTATAGTTAAAATATCGTAGTGACTGCTGTGGTGTTCATGCTTGCACAGCTCATACGTAACATTGTACGTTTTGCTCACGTTTTCATAATGTTATTGGATTCTAGCAATAAAAAACATATTTTCGTCGTCAATCGCTATCCAAAGTTATTTCCGCGAGCAAATGATGTTATCTTCAAAAATGCTTGCTGAACTTTTCCCGTGACGTCAACTGAAAGCGTTTACTGATTTCTTCTATTGAACAAGAAGGTTGGCCAATTCGTTTAATAATTACGAAGTTATTGAATAACAACGTCTAAACACGGTTCGTATACCTTTTTTTTTTTTTTTTTTGAGGGTGGGAAATCATCCAATGACTTCTCCCGCTCTGGGTGGAGCGGAAGGGCGTGTCAGACTTTTACTGACTAAAACCCACCCGTGTTCCTTCAGTTGCCTGTTGCCAAGGTCCCGGTATCCCTTTCGGACTAACCCGCAACCCTGGCAGGCATCGGTCCTAGCGGACCCCGCCAATTGTGCTGACATCTCTTTGAGGCGCGCGTGGAACACGACGCGCCATCGACCCGGGCCTGGTCCTGATCGGACGGCGAGCTACCCATTGCTCGCCGTCCGCAAGCCCGCGCCTATGGTGGCCGGGAATCCGCCTGGGATTCCCGACGCCCAGGGCGTCTCCAGCGGCGGCGGCGGTTAGGGGCGTGAGGGCGCAAACTTTGCCTTTCCCTCACGCGTTCCGCCTCCTCCTTCGCGAGCATTACTGCTTCGCAGAAGGAGGTGACTGCTTCCCATGCCCTCTCGCTCCGTACCATGGCCTGGACCAGAGCCGGACGCGAGAGGTCACCGCCGCCAATCGCCTCCAAGAGGACACGGCGGGGCTCCGCCCAAGCGGGGCAGACCTCCACCGTATGCTCCACCGTGTCCTCCGGGCGATCCACACAGTGGTGACACCCGGGCGTTTCCTCCCGCCTTATACGAAACAGGAACCTCCCGAAGCAACCGTGTCCGGTGAGGACCTGCGTCAGGCGGAAGGTGAGGACGCCGTGGCGCCTCTCTAGCCACTCCTCAAAGAGGGGACTTATCGCCGCAATTGTGGCGTGCCCAGCACTGGGTTGCGACAATCGCACTCTCCATGCCGCCATGAGATCCTGCCGGAGCTCTGTCCGCTGAGCCGCGATTTCTCGCGGCAGCGGAGTTACGCCCCGGCGCTTCATCTCCTCGCGCCACTCCCAGATGTGCGCGAGGACCTTCGCCTCCAGATCCCATGGCGGTAATCCGGCCAGGAGGCTCGCCGCCTCGCGGGAGACCGTGCGGTATCCCCGGGCCAGCCGAATGGCCATGACCCTTTGGGACGCGTTCAACCGGCGGGCTGGCCGCAGCCTTTTTGGCGGCTCCGGCCTTTTTAGCCGCCCCGCCCTTATTCTGCCCCGGCGAGGCTGGATTGGCCACGGCAGATTCGGCGGCGACGGCGGCATATGTCGTCGCCTCCTTCCGCTGGCCGGGGGCCGGCTGGCTTGCCGTCAAGGGGGGGCGCAGGACGATGGCTTCTAGGGCGGAGAATCGTCTCCGCATTTCGGCCATCTCCTGCCGCACCAGGCTCAGAACCCGGTCCTCAGCAACAGCAGGCACGGGCTGACCCTGCCCCTGCTGCTTCCCCCCCTGCACAACCGCCCGAGGGCCGGCTCCTCGGAGCCTTGCCAGGTCCGCGCGGAGCTCCGCGTTCTCCTTTCGGAGAAGCTCCATCGCGGCCGTCAGGCGTGCGACCTCCGCCCGCATCTCGGACACTCCGTCCGACGGGGTCCCCCTGCGGGAGGCCTCCGCTGCCGCCACTATGGAGGCCGTGGCCTCTGCTATGGCCTTGTCTTTAGAGGTCTTCAACCTCTTCAAGGCCACATTGTTTATGGCAGAGACCACGATCTCTGCGAACCTAGCTGAGCCCTGCGTATTGGGGCCACCAGCGGTGCCCAGCTCACTCCCTGTCACCTCCCTGGGACTCACGGCTCGCTGAGCCGGCTCGGCTGGGCTATCTAGGTTCGCATCTCCGGCCTCCTTGGTGGCGAGCCCTCTACCCACCCCCTTCACGCGCGTTCCGCCCCTGCGGCCGGAGTGGATCTTCCTCCGGCTCGTGGTCCCCTCGTCCGAGGATGACCCCGTCTTGGGGCGCTTCCGGAAGAACTTTCTCCCGGAAGGCCCCACGACCACCACTTCGCGCTCCAGGCTCGTGCACGAGCTAGAACTCGATGCCGCGTCGGACTCCGACCGCGCATCACCTCCTTCCTCTCCCTTTCTCTCTCCCTGTCTCTCATCGTTTTGGGTGTTTAAATTTCTTTCCATTTTTGTTCCCACGAGTATATTTCATATTTTATTTGCTCAAATATATAGTGGTTCGCACTAGCGACTGATTCCATAGCTACCCATCAGCCAAGCTATCAACCTCCCTCACGGTGCGCCGCCGCTTGGAGGTTTGGGGTAATTTTTTATAGAGGATTTCTTCCTCGCGGCCCGGGCGGTTAAGCCAAGACCCTCGACCCCCGTCAAATGCCAGAGACATGACCTTGACACTCTTCGGGGCTACGAGACCAACGGTGGCAGAAGGAAGGACTTCCTCCTGCCTGCCCGACGGCAGGGTTGCACGTGCACGCCGAGCCCGCTCAAGACGCTACTAAACGTGTACTCCTCCGAGTACACATTAGAGCGTCCCACCGACAGGATATTGGCATACGGGCAATGCCTCTCCACTAGGTACTGTGTGTCTAACACACAGCACCCATTGGAGAAACATTGCCCGCACCCCAGGGTGCACCGTCTCAGAAACTGGCCTTCCCCACGGACGTATCCGTAAGGGAACTCCAGCCCCCGGGCACACGGGGAGGTTTCCTGTCCACGCACCCCACAGTTCGTATACCTACACTAGTGATCTCAACACAGTCAAGTAACACTACTACGTAGGGAGCTACACTACAGCTACATTGAGCTGCTGCCAGTGCGTGCTGCTCACTACAAGATTCGTCAAAGGGTTTCTTGGAATGTTCTACTTCTAATGAAGACATCACAGAAGCAATTCTCAGAACCGCTGCCTCACCGGTACATGCACATCACGACCGGTGTTAGCGAACAAGTCTATTCGTATTTGTGTGTATATTAGTCCCAGGGACCTGTCCGGGTGGTCTCGTGGTCGCAAGCGCGACTGATGAGCCCACGGTCCAGGGTCCGATTCCCCTTGCCAGGGTTGCGGGAAAATCCGAAAGGGATACCGGGACCTTGGCAACAGGCAACTGAAGGAACACGGGTGGGTTTTAGTCAGTAAAAGTCTGACACGCCCTTCCGCTCCGCCCAGAGCAGAAGAAGTCATTGGATGATTTCCCACAATAAAAAAATAAAAAACCCCCCCCCCAAGGAATTTCTCAGTAGCAACTCGGAGTTTGGAAGTTGGTGGTGTGTTATCCCCGTGCTTCGGAACGCACGTGAAAGCCGTTGGTCTTGCGCTTGATCTCTCCCCGCGAGTGTCGGATTCACGACCGATCAGATTAAGAGAGTAACGGAATAGAGAGTGCACCTGTGTTTGCGCGCACACGTCTTGTTCACTTTAATAATATCTCGAGCGAACTTGTCTCTGTTCAGAGTGGCCGCCGTGACCGTTATTCGGTCGGGAGGATATTAGTCCCGGATTTTCGATCCATTGGTTTAGGAAGATCCCTCCACCCTCACACCCAACACTCAGCTTCATAATGATGTCAACCTAACTCACTAACAGAATACTTTACAACCGATGCAAGATGACTACCCCCTGGGAAAACTAGTTCAACTATGTATATATACCTTATTATCAACACGTCTGCTCTAGAGCCATTTCCAAGCGGAAAGTATGAAATCTGTACTTAAGATATTTACAAATATCATGCTCATATGCTCTAACATCAAGCTGCATCATATGCTCATCTAAATTGTGTTTATTTAAATATGTTAAATCTGTATTTTTGTGAAATAAAGGTATTATTATTATTCTTTATTTCACTTTTCACACATATAAATTATATTTTTAAATATTAGAATAAAAAAAATATTATTATTATTTATTATTATTTTCTTTATTTCACTTTTCACACATATAAATTATATTTTTAAATATTAGAATAAAAAAATATATAAAACATTTAAAAATATAAAAAATAGTAGCCCACCGGTATCGGGAACAGGGTCCAAGCTACCGGCGGTCAGGGCTCCAGAGAGAGGAACCTCCTAACAATGCGAGCCGTGTCCAGGAGTACAGCTCTCTGAATCAAGCCCTTAATCCAGCTGCCCAACGAGAGCCTCCTTAGGTGTTGGTCGAGGCTCTTGGCAATTAAGCCATTGGCTGATACGACTATCGGCACAATGATCGCAGAGTCCACATCCCACATGTCGACAACCTCGTGAGCCAAGTCAAGATACTTGATTTGTTTATCTTTCTCGGCCTTCACGAGGTTCCCGTCATGCGGGACCGTTATGTCAATGATCATTGCGCGCCGCTCTGTTCGATCCACCACCACTATATCAGGCTTATTGGCAACAATAGTCCTGTCAGTGATGATGGATCGATCCCAGTACAATGTGATATTTCCATTTTCGAGAACTGGGTCGGGCACGTACCTGTAGTACGGCACTTCCGATTCCACTAGGCTGTATTTCAGAGCAAGTTGCTGATGGATAATCCTGGCTACAAGGTTGTGTCTATGCAAGTACTCTCCGTTTGCTAGATGAGAACATCCGGAGATAATGTGACGGATTGATTCTCCCGGTCGGTGGCATGCCCGACAGATGTCAACCGTGCCGTCCTTCACAATAAATCTCCGGTAATTGTTCGTCATGATAACTTCGTCCATAATTGCACAGACAAAACCTTCGGTTTCCCCAAAGAGGTCACCGAAACGCAGCCAGGCTACGGACGCTAGTAAATCTACATCGGGTCCATGCAGGGCCCGGAAAAAGCGTCCGTGAAGCTCCTTACTCTGCCATACCTCCTTGCGATCGTTAGTGTCAAGCACTACAGGCTTGCGCCAGTTCTCTTTCGCCAAGGAGAGCGGGGTGAGGCCCTTGTCCACCGCGACCACATCTCGATGCATTCCCACGTCGGCTTCTAGGAAATATTCCCTGAGACTGCATATCTCGCGATTGTGGAGGGTCTTAGCGTTTAAAAAGCCTCGACCTCCACACTTTCGCGGGATATACAGTCTCATTACCGATGACCGTGGGTGATGCATTCGGTATGCAGTCAGCAGCGTACGGACCCTCCTATCCAGGGCGTCAAGTTCGGTCTGAGTCCATTTGAGTATGCCGAAGGAGTACATCAAAACCGGCATGACCCAACCGTTGAAGGCGCGCACCTTGTTCCCGCCTGATAAAAGACTATTAAATACTTTCTTCAGGCGGCCAAAGAAGCGCTCCTTCAACGATTGCTTCATGTCAGTAACATTGATGCCTAACGCTTCCGACATACCCAAATACTTATAGGTTTCGGATGCGGAGAGGGCTCTTAGGTATATGGAATCCGAGAGTTGGGTGCCCACGGATTCCACAATCTCCCCTCGCTTTACATGCATGACCGCACATTTGTCCACACCAAATTCCATCCTGATGGCTCTACTGAAAGTTTCAGTTATTTTCAGTAGCTCCATCAGTTGTAAATTGTTGGGGGCAAAGAGTTTTAGGTCATCCATGTAGAGGAGGTGAGATATAACCTGTCCACCTCTCCTCAGCCGATAGCCTACACCTGAGTCCTCCAGCAGTGTGCTTAGAGGATTCAGGGCCAAGCAGAACCAAAGTGGACTCAGACTATCGCCCTGAAATATGCCTCGCTCGATCCTTATCGGCTCACTATTCCTCTGGATATTTCGACATCCTGGATAGCGAAGGACTGTCCTCCATTGCCCCATACACGACATCAGAAAGGTGCGCAGAGATGCATCTACTTTATACAACTCCAGCACCCTCATGAGCCATGTATGTGGCACCGAGTCATAGGCCTTCTTATAATAATAATAATAATTTTATAATAATTTTTTGTTTATTTATAAGAAGGGACACGTTTACAATAAATACAATAACAGTTTAAAATAGAGCACAGTTGCATATTTGCCTGAACTAGGTTGAACCTGTGCTTCAGGCTAGAAAGTGCATAGATACTTATTTTAATAAATTAACAATGAGTACAAAATTAAAAACTAAAGCAAGAACTTAGGTACATAAAAACAAAGAGGCACGTTAGCGGTTCTATTTGCAGACAACAAGTAGATCTTCCGTTTGTGCATAATCTAGGGTTAGTAAATAATTAAGTATATTTTTTTTACAGCTAAAGTAATTTAATTTATAGATACTAAGTATTCTATTTAATCTATTATACAAAAAGGGTCCTAAAAATGTAAAAAATCTTTCTACAAAGACATGTTTTGAGGTTGCATTAGATGTGCACACTATATCATTCCGTCTTTTGTTAGTATTGTCAGCAGTAAACTTGAGCATGGTGTGCTGTTTTAATACTAAGTGCATAATGAAAAGCTGGCGAACCGTCAGTACGTTACAGGATCTATATAGCTGATCTGTGGGAAAGAAGAAGGGATGGAAGTTTGCTATCTTTAAAATTGCTCTCTGAGATCTTTCAAGAGGAAGTAAATTAGTTTTGGGTGCGCCACCCCAAGAAGTGATACAGTATTGAATTATTGATTGACATAGGGTCAAATAAACTTGTGTGATTAATTTTGAATCAGCAAATGATCGTAATTTTTTAAAAACATATAATAGTTTGCGCACTCTTTTAACTAAACTTTCGATATGTTTTCTAAAAGAGAGTGTTTCGTCTATTATTACCCCGAGATATTTTAAGTTGCTTGTTTTGAGGATAACAGGACAATTACACATGTTGACTGTACGGTTTTTACATTCATGGGCATATAGGTGAGGGTTAGTAATGTTAACTTGAGGCTTGCGCATGGAGAAGTGAATATATTTTGTCTTGTCAGCATTTAATGTTAGTAAATTGCATTGAAGCCAATTAGTCACAGTATTAAAACCTAGTTGAGCGATTTCAAACAGTTCGCTACTGGTTTTAGCGCTAAATATTAACGCCGTGTCGTCGGCATAAGATATAATTTTGCCGTCTTTTATATTAAGACCACACAAGTCGTTAATATAGATCAGGAATAGCGTAGGGCCCAGAATACTCCCTTGAGGAACACCAAAACCAGTATTTTTCTGTTCATCACTCGTAATATTATCAATTTTAACACATTGGTACCGGCCGTCTAAATAGTCAGCAAATAGTTTCAGCGGCGTTCCCCTAATTCCTAAGATCTCTAACTTGTTTAGCAGACCAGAAACAGACACCGTGTCGAAGGCCTTGGCTAAATCAAGGAAGATTCCCAAAGTCTGGTTTCCTTTGCCGAGTTCTTGTGAAATATAATCAGTCAGGTTATGCACCGCATCGGCTGTCGATAGTTTAGCTCTAAAACCAAATTGTGCCGGGGATAGAAAGTTGTTTTTTTGTAGGTAGTTAACTAGCCTACTGTTTATAATTTTCTCTAGTATTTTTGATATTGAGGGGAGTAAGGATATTGGCCTATAATTATTAACTAAATCTTTGCTTCCAGATTTAAAGATAGGGATTACAACTGCCTTTTTGAGACAACAAGGGAAAATTCCTTCGGCAAGACACATTCGAAAAATATGCGTTAAGGGAGGTACCAAGATACTCTTAAATAGTTTAAGGATCTTATTGCTTATATTATCCCATCCAACAGCACAGTCATCTTTTAGCCGAGAAATTATTCGAGTTATTTCATCTTCATCAGTGTCTATCATAGCAAAAGATTTTGGGTTACAGCTATTACTTGATTTTTGGAAAGGCAGTTGGTCACTATGTTTCGGGATCTGTTCGGCAAGAGTTTTTCCAACATTTACAAAATAGTTATTAACATTGTTAGCTGACAATAATGGTGAAGGATTAGTAAGCAGTAAACTCGAATTTGATTCACGCTGTTTAGACATATTGGTGACATTTTTAATATGTTTCCAAAGTTGCTTGCTATTGTTACCTGCTCTATTTAGTTCATTTTTATCGTAGCTATTCTTTAAATTCTTTAGGAGATTATTGCAGAAATTCCTGTATTTTTTATAGGTGGTTTGAATTATTAGATTATCAGGGTACCTCTTTGATCTTTGATGAAGTTTATCTCTGTGTCTTATACATCGGATTAACCCAGGAGTAATCCAAGGTTTAATATTATAGAGTTTCTTATTTACCGTAGAAACTGTCGTGTTACGTAATATCGCTTGTTGGACATGTTTTATTAAGTACGATAAAGCCAAATTAGCGTCAGCGGTATTGTAAACTGGGCTAAAATCAAGGTTGCATAAATCACATTCGAGTTTGTTTGTGTTTAATTTGCTCATAGTCTGGGGACGATTTAGCTTAGACAGCGTTAAATTTATCGTAAGTAGGACAGCGTGATGGTCAGTAATTGTTGAGTTAGTAACAAGCGTAATATATGATAGGCTGGTCTTGATCATCATATGATCGAGACAGGAGCCGCTCTGATGAGTAGGTAACGTGTGAGCGGGGAGAAAGCCATGGTATGAGCAGATATTAAGGTAATCTTGGGTCCCTGCATCGCAGTTTTCAGAGCCAATATTTATATTTAAGTCACCTGTTAGTATAACATTCTGAAAAGGACTTAGTGTTTGATAGATCTGGTTTAAGGAATCGTTAAAAGAATCTAAGTTTCTAGCGGAAGGGGATCTGTAAATAGCGATTATAGCTGTGGTTGTACCAATTTTGATGACTAAACAATTACTCATAGCATCTTGTAGAGTATGTTCCTCAACTGTGACCTTTAACGATTCCTTAACAAAGACTACCACCCCATCATTTTGATTGTGGTTTATTTTGGTATGCAATAAGTTGTACCCTGGTATTACTGGGAGGTTATCGTAGCGATTTGATAGCCAGCACTCGGTAAGTACCATGATATCACAATCAAATTTAAGCCTATGAAGAAAAATGTTAAAGCTATCTATGTTCTTACAAATACTACGAATGTTTTGGGTCAGTATGGTTAGTGAATTATGATATTCGGAAAGATATTTTCTGCAGTCCTCAACGTCACATGTCTTTGACACAGTTAAAAATGTGTTATCTATATCGGTAATTAAGTTATCATCCATACTACAATTGAATAAAAATAATAGATTAAGTCTAAAATATAAACAAGTATGTGACGCTCTTAGGCGCCTTCATAATCTATCGAATTAATGTACCTGTATTCGGCAGCTTTTTTAGCCGGGCACTCTGTATCTCCCGTCTTGTGATTAGCTTGTTTTTTAAAGCGCGAACATGTAGCACATTTTGGCGGATGGGCTTTCTTTGCGCAGTCTTGGATAGTGTGCCCTTCTTCACCGCAATGTCCACACGTGGGGGTAGCAATTTTGCATGTCTTGGCTGCATGACCGTACTGCTGGCACTTGTAACATCTAGTCACCAAAGTAAAGTCTCGTACCGGGCAGGACGTCCAGTTAATAAATAGTCTGTCCTGTGTGATGAGGGCCTTACGAATGGCGGCTGGAACTTCTATAATATAGTTGCAGTTCTCAGCATCTTTCCTGCCCGATTTGTGGCTAAGTTTTATTGAGGTCAAAAATGTATCTTGGGACATAGTCGGCATTTTGTCCGTCAAGTTTTGTTCAAAAATGCATTTATAAACCTCATTTTCTGTCATTGATGTTGGAACTCCTATAACTATTATGCGGGGTTTGCGCTTTTGAGGTTCGTCGACGGTAAGACCTGACGTAGCGAGTTGGACTGTTTTTTTGAGCTTATCTAGGTCATCTTTGGTCTCAGTGCTGATTATTAGTCCTCCTTTTCCTATTTTGCGTACGCCTCGTACTTTCAGCTTCATTTCTCCAGGGCAAATGATTTTTTGGACCATGTTCTTGGTTTCGTCACTGGTCTTTGAGTTATCACAAGGATAAATCGCCACGGAGCTAAAAGTATTAGGACGGATAAAGCTATTGGACCGCTTCTTCACCATATCTGCAAAAGATGTAGCCGCACCCTGCTTCGTACAGGACTCTTGAATCGCACGGTTCATCTCCTTTAAAGACTCCGATAGGTCTCGGGTTTCGGTCATGGTTTTAAGGGAGGTATGGGTTTGTATGGCTTTTTGTTTAAGCGACTGGTATTGAACAGCCATTTGCGAAACTCCATGTCCAATTTTACGGCAAAGATTGCTTATTTTTAGCTTCTGTTCGGTGTTCAGCTTTCCATCAGAAGCAATAGCACAGACCTCACTGAGGCCCTGCTCAATAGAACCCATCCAGCCTTGGATCTCCGAAGTGCACACTATTTCAACCTGCTCATCTTGGTCCTGTATTGGTCGTTGGGGCGGTGTCGGTGCCGGGGTCGGCGTTGGTGGAGGGCTGTGTCGCATCTTCGTGCTCCGATTAAAGGGGCTGCCTTCCATTTACAATATTATAACAAGTAAACCAGTCAGTTCATCATTTTAACTTGTCACTTATAATATTTCTCTGTATAACACGCTAATATACTAAAACTAGGTCACTATATATGCAAACGTTAACTTATTTTAATTTATTTTTATTATGCATTGAAGAGCACGTCTGTATGCTTTGAATGCCTACGAATTATATAATCTATCCAACATGTCGACAGATCCTTTCGGGAACGACGAACCTGTTGGCTAATGGCCATATCAATGAGGAGTAGCTCCTTAGTACCGCGGGACCCATTCCTACATCCATTTTGAGAGGCAGACATGATGGAGTTCGTGTCGATATGTTTGTTAATTTTAACTCTCAAAATGGATGTAAGAACTTTATAGACCGTCGGTAAACATGTGATCGGCCTATAATTTTTGGGTTCCGCGGTGCTACCGGATTTGTGGAGCAGGTGGGTAACTCCTGTAGTTAAGAACTGGGGTAGCAAACCGGAGTCCAATGCAGTCTGGTACTGAGCCGCCAAGCGGGCGTGCGACCCTATGAACCATTTGATCCAGAAGTTGTGCAGCCCGTCCGGCCCTGGAGACTTCCAGTTAGGTAACGGGCGGACTGCACGAGCTACATCTTGGGGGCAGATGGTAATAGCCCCCATTTCTGGTATAGGATCGCAGGCTCGCTCGACTTCCCGAGTCCAGTCCCCTTCAGTGTGACTGACAGGCACCGACCAGATACTTCGCCAGAAAGAGCACATGGCATCATCATCCGGCAGGCGCGTGTCAGCCACACCTTGGTCCGGTTGCTCCCAAGCCCTATATACCCATCTTTCATCACTCTGGAAGGTGCGGTTCTGAGTGTATCGGTCTACTCGCCGCTTATACCGACGAATACGGTTTGCCCAGGCATACACTTTCTGCTTCAGGAAGTCTATGCGCTCTGCGACACGGGTTATATAGTCCTCAGGACTGATATCAGTGCCTGAGAACGCCCGCCTCACAAAGCGCATAACTCTAGGGCGAGTATTGCCCTCCCTGAAGCAGATTAGTTTGCCGATGAGCGCTCTGGCCCCACCAATACGTCGTTCAATTCTGCACTGCCAAGCTGGTACGGCTGATTTCGGTCGTGTAGCTCTAGATTCATTATCAAATTTGACGTGAGCTACACGACATGCCGCTACAGCCGCACAGTACAGAATCGAGTGAGTATCGGTGAGGTCTTCGCAGTCGTCAAAATAGCTTGACAACTGCGAATCCAGAGCCGCCACCAGCGCCCTATTTTTGTTATGCATGGGCAAACGAGGTAAGCGTGGCCTAAGTTCGGGCGGCATGAGCCGATATTCTCGAATCGCACCCTCCAAAGCACTCCTCAATTCATCATTGCACTGGGTACTTACGTTTGTAGCCCTGTCATCAATCGCGTCGTCGGCTTGACTGGTAGTGACCGGTAGTGGTACCATAACAGTCTGCGACGGGGGAGCGATGACATGGCTACTCTGCATTTCATTTCGCAGGCGATCAAGTACAGTATCATCCAACATATGGTTACGCTGGATGACCCGCACCTGATCCGACAGTCGTTGTGCCGACACGATGACAGCTGGCTCAAGCACCTGAAACAGAGAGAGCATCCGAACACGGTACGCGGTCAGGTGGCTTCCTCCCTCTGTAGCCCCATAGTATGAGCGCATGACGTTCTCATTAATGGATCGTGTCCATCTCATGCGCTGCACACTTCCGCCGGGAGCTGGGACCCTATCAGAGGCCGGTGGGCCTCGAGGTCCTAAACCGTCCGGCGGCCGGCGTCCTCCCCGTCGACGAGCAGGTGGTGGCGTCGTGGGCGGGGAGAAATACTCGTCGCTCGAGCTCGACGCAACTGCCGAGGCCGGTGTCATCACAGCGCTCACAATTGCACTGGGTACCGGCGGCGGCGAGGCGGAGCTGAGCGAAGAGTCCGGAGGTGGTGGGCGTGCTCGTCGTGCGGCCGATCTCGTCAACATAGTTATTCTTTCTTCATGGGTTTACTATTTTTCTGTTTATTGTTTTATCGGAGGTGACATCTGTCATGTCACCTCCGATTCGGCAGTTATAAAAGAATTCTGTTACATTTTGTTCATGGTTTTTTTTGGTCTCTTTGGTGGGTTTTTATGGTTTTCCGGTTTAAGGTTTAGTTTATTTTAATTCATAGTATTCTGAGGAAAAATTGTTGTTGACGTATCAGTGTTGCCAGCCGAATTATTATTATTATTATTAAATAATTTTAATATAATATCCATTCTTATAATCGCACGGACACTTCAAAATCTCATGAAAATTATTTAGAGTGGCATCAATATAGTTAATTGATTCAGGCGTGACTTTGCGGAAATCCATTATAAAATACAATAGACGCTGATATATTTAGTAACCTATTCCGCTTGACTATTCTTCAAGAGTCATAAAAACCCTGTAAGAAATCGACACGTGTTTCACCTCTCAACGAGGCATCTTCAGGATGACGATTGACCAATTGCAAACCAGAACGCGACGTGTTAGCACACCGAGCGCTGGACGCAGAGTGAATCAAATCGCCCGATACCCCCACTTATATAGGATTGCTGCTCGGCGCTGATTGGCTAGGACCGTTATCAGTGCGATAAGCGCGATAAGGGGCGAACAATCGCAACAAAGGCGACCTTGGAATACTGGTATTTAATTCGTTCAACAGTGTAACGGTCGCTGTATTATTTTTAACAATTTCTAAACTCTCTAATACTGATATTTTAAATCCTTTATCACAAGTGTGTAAAATTTTGAATGTGTTATTATTATTTAATGAATGACCTGAATCTATTAAATGTTGAGCAAAATGAGATCTTTCTGGACAACTATTCCTATAAGCTGCAATATGTTCCTTATATCTTGTTTGGAAATTACGACCAGTCTGACCTATGTAAATACCATTACAATCATCGCAATGTAATTTGTAAACACCTGATTTTTTATGGTTTTCTAAACGATCTTTTCCGTTACAAATCCGTCGTAAAGAATTATCTGTTTTAAATGCTACCCTTATTTCATTTCTACACAAAGTTTTTGAAACCCTATCACTAATCGACCCTAAGTACGTCAAACTACCTATATATTGATGTGGTTTTTCTGGAGGCAGTGGATACAAAAGAGAACGAACTATGTTACGGCGTTTCGTTTGTATCAAATCATTAACCATTTTCCTACTGTAACCGTTGCTCTCAGCTATATGATAAATTATGGTTAGTTCTCTGTTATAATTATCTTGGGATAGTGGTACTGACATCAATCTATGAGTGAAACTACGATAAGCTGCTAATTTATGCTGAATTGGATGACAAGATGACGCAGGAATCGTGACGTCTGTATAAGTTGGTTTTCTATATATCTGAAAATCGTGTTTGTTGTTAATTCTTGTGATAGTTAAATCTAAAAAGTTAAGGGATCCGTCAACTTCTAATTCTAATTTAAACTTGATTTTAGGATGGAATCTATTGATTTTATTAACAAAAACATCTATTTGACGCAATGTCCAACACATAATTATGTCGTCAACATAACGGTAATAATATAAGATTTGTGGCTGTCCAATAATGTATTTATTTTCAAAGTGGTCCATAAAAATATCTGCCATAAGAGGACTGAGTGGAGAACCCATTGCTCAACCTTCTTTTTGCTTGTAATATTGATTATTAAACCTAAAATAATTCTGTTCCATACAAATCTTGGTCAAAGATAACAATTCACAAACCTCACCAGGATGGACCCGCTGTTTCTCAAAAAGATCTTCAAGTATCTGTAAACACTCCTCATAAGGAACGTTTGTAAATAGACTTTCGACATCCAATGATAATAACTTAGCACCGGTTGGCAAATTGATATCTCTAACCCTCTCTATTAACTGTAAACTATTTTTTAGACTAAACTTAGGTTTAAAATTTGATCTGGACTTTAATAAATAGTTCAAATATTTTGACAAATTATATGCTGGAGCACCGATATAAGAAACCACTGGCCGAATTGGGATATTATCCTTATGAATTTTAGGCAAACCGTATAGCATTGGAGACCTAGAGTTCATAGGAACAATATATTTCAAAGGTTTTGGATCGATGTAAGACGTGCTTTTGGTGATATTTTTTACCTGTGAAGTAAAAACTTTAGTGGGGTCTGATCCTAGTTGTTCAAAATCGCTTCCCTGTATTACGTCATTTACCTTTTGGACATAACTGTTCCTGTCTAAGATAACTACTGTATTTCCTTTATCGGCCTTAGAAACAACTATACTGTTTTGATCTATTTTGGTTTTCAAAGATCTATAAATTCGTAAGTCTGATGAAAGAGACAACGAATTCGATGAGTTAAGCGACTTTTTAATATGAACAGAAACCTGGTGTGCTACTGTCTCATCTTTTTTACCTCTTACTATTGCCATTTCTGAATCTACTGCTAAAAGCTCTAAAGGTTTTTGTGACACGACGGGCTGGATATTAAATTTAAGTCCTTTCTCTAACAAAGAAGTTTCTTTACTTGAAAATTGAACGTTACTAAGGTTTATGACACGTTGGTGAAACGTATGGGGACATGCTTGATCCCTTTGTCTACCAGTATTAATAATAATGCCTTCAGCGCTCGGTGTGGTAACACGTCGCGTTCTGGTTTGCAATTGGTCAATCGTCATCCTGAAGATGCCTCGTTGAGAGGTGAAACACGTGTCGATTTCTTACAGGGTTTTTATGACTCTTGAAGAATAGTCAAGCGGTCAATAGGTTACTAAATATATCAGCGTCTATTGTATTTGGTATCAATATTTTATTTCTAGTCTTATTATCAAACAGAATGCATGTTACGCAAAAGGACTGGAAAGCGCTGAGCGCTCGCCTTTTGTGATATGTTCTGTCCTTGACTGAGACGTTATTATGAGTGACACTAGCTGTCATTAACTCAAGGAACTCGATTCATAATTCCGTTCATTAGCGTGACAGTTCATGCCGGAGTGGAATTAGTACGCAAAAGCTACTTATAAATTCTAATAAAGTATATTATTTGGCGAATGTGTCATGTTTTCATTTAAACTGCACAGAGCGCCGCTCCACGGTACACATGTAACAGCGTTACATAATTTTAATTCGTGTTCCTAACTACCCTGGAACACAGTTATTAGTTTAACAGGTTACAGAGCCGTCGTAGACTCCGCGCTACGTGTGCTACGCCGTAGCAGCGCTACGTGTGCTACGCCGTAGCAGCGCCACGTGTGTTACACCATAGCATACGTCTTCTTCTTCATGTCGCTGGCACGACAGTTATTCATAATTTTGTTCCCGAAACTTCGCTACTTCCACGACGTCATCGGTGACAGCGCAGAGGTCACTTTGGCATCATGCTTATTATGTTGTAGTATTGAGCTACGGGACGCCACCCGTCTTGGGAAATAGCCATTTCGTTCTCAGTTTATTTGTAAAATTTTTGTCATCTTCAACGAGTTGGATTTTATTTAATAACTTGCCGAAAGATAATAATGACAAATGGAAGGTCTAGTCATCTAACTGGATTACGATCTTTTACAACATATCATACGTAGCCCTACCTTTGTGGTTCCCCGTTCCCATTTAGTATTATTATTTTGACCTGTTGAGGATCCACATATCTCAGAGTTTGTTATCTATTCTGATCATTCCCAAATGGGTTTTATGATTTAAGATTTCAGGTTTTTATAACAAATGTGTGTGTAAAATACTTCGTTACTTTATAGTTTGTAACTATAATTGAAACTTCTCGTATTAAATGATCTCATTGAAGGATTGACCATTAAACCGTAGCCATTTTCTACTACATTGGGTAGCGCCGTATTATAAACAGAACTCACTGTGTCAAATGTGGAATTGTTATTATGACTAAGGGTCAGTTCAGACCGCGCCGTGAAGCGACGTGACGCTGCGCGCATTTTTTAACAACTATCGAACTTATTTTTTTCACGAAACAGTATAAATTCAGTGCGAGTGTTGACATGTATCAAATTACGCTGAGATGCGCGGTGCTGCGCAGCGCGTGTACCTGTGTAGTAAATATATTCGATATTGTATCGGATCATAAAAAAGTGCGCGTCGCGTCTCGGTGTGTACTGACCCTTAATCCCAAATTTTATAGAATCCAAATGTTCCCTTTTAATTTTTGCTAGTTTTAACTCGTGCGATCAACCATCGCAGTTGCGAAAAACGCTCTAAATCAAAACAAGCCAATAGATGGCGCTGGTCCCTTTCAGAAATCGATACTAATGCACTCGCATTGTATTGATTATTACAATATCCCACAAAGGTGGTGACCATCAAGATTGTATTACATAGGTATTATAATAATTAGTTACTAATAAGATTGAGTAATAATCTTTACAAGCTAGAAGCTCTGGCGGGGACAGACATTATCTGTATTTGCGAAACATTCCTAAAATATGGAGAAGAATCAAAGTTAATTGTAATAAATACCGCACTTATCATAAAATGTTATCAGAGAATCTCAATAATTATCGATTGCTGATGAAATCCGTTCACCGAACTACTTCCGTCGACATGCGGCTCGCGGCGCCTTGTGGTTCGTAAGCTGTTTCAGAGTCATTCTAATCTCGTCGTACCCGTTATATAAAGAACTTGCTGCGCCCCGCGGTTTCACCCACGTAGCTCTCGATCCCGTGGGAATATAGGGCTAAAACGTATCCTATGTCCTATTCCAGGTCATGGTCTACCCGTGTGCTAAACAGCCTCTCTAGAGTAGGGAACGTCGTACTGTGGATCGAAAAAAGGCTCTAGAAGTTATAGGAGTTTAAATTTTAAAGGGTTGGTTTTTTGCTTAAAATCACTTCGAATAACGCAATATCATACATAAATATAATTATCATAAGATATAATCTGGTAACATGCTGATAGCAACACGGAGCGCTGGACGCAGAGAGAGAGAGACTCTGCGTTCAGCGGCCGGTGTGGCAACACGTCGTGTTCTGGTTTGCAATTGGTCAGTCGTCATCCTGAGGATGCTTCGTTGGGAGGTGAAACACGTGTCGATTTCTTACAGGGTTTTTTATGACTCTTGAAGAATAGTTAAGCGGAATAGGTTACTAAATATATCTACGTCTATTGTATTTTATAATGAATTTCCGCAAAGCCACGCCTGAATCAATTAACTAATGATACTTAGGACCAGTTAAGTCCTATCAAAAACAATATGAATGTAATTACTTTGCAATTACCAACTCTTACAAAATGTGGAGGTGAACAAAGTACCTGTCTATGTTTTAAGTTAGAAGCGAATCAAAGTAGAGCACCGCCACTCGTCTTCGCAAAATAATATTTACGTCGACTTTTGCGACCTCCACCGACAAAGAAGAAGTTATCTATTCATAGCAGATCCGTGGAGTTGACTTCAAAGGCGAAAGTCGGCGAATAAATTATAACAAGAAGTGTCTAAACAGTGTGAAGCGAGAACGTGTGGCGAATGTCGATCAGCTGAGCAGTGGGACACGCTGACAAACGGACAGTTTGTTACGGAGCGATCTAACAAGTCGCGGGCGGCCTTGCATGTCATCGTCGTCGGCATATGACCACCGGTGTCAATGTCAATACTAGTATGAACTACGAAATATATTTATCCGCAGAAAGTTAATTTGTTTGAATGTTTCGTGCGCTCGTCGGAAAAATAAGAAAAAAGTCATACTGCGTCTGGAAAGTTACACACGCTATACTCGTGCAACAAGGTACTATTACAAGTTTGCCGACACACACACACACACACACCTATCTCTGAATGACTCAAAATATACAAGGCCTTACCACAAAAACTTAGACACATTCTATTCTATTTTTATCTATGGCAATGGTGCCGATGTCGACAATTCTGCCAATGTCAGATGTGCAATGAGAAAAAGGTTCAACGCGTGTCTACTGTCAGTTTTATGTCAAACTCCATACAGAAATGTCATGTTTAAAAGGTGTTTAGGCTAACAACTGATAAACACGGTTTTGTGGTAACAAGGACATTGTTTTAACAAAGCTGGAGTTTACACTATGAACATTTTATAATCGTGACGACCGAAGGATGTCTATGTTACACTAGCTGTTGCCCGCGACTTCGTCCGCGATCCAGGATTTAAAGTAGCCTATGCGAAATTTCATACAAATCCGTTCAGCTGTTTTAGCGTGAAAGCGTAACAAACAAACTCACTGTCACTTTTATAATATTAGTTAGGATAGCACTTTGCACGCGACTTCGTCCGCGTGGATTTCGTACTTTCATCTAAAAACTTCAACATCCCCTTTGAAGGTATTTTCGAAAATTAATAGGGGGTAGTTTAGAAAAACAAAAAATGGCAAACATCATTTACTTAGATATGTATTCCTGTTCAAGTCTATTAACTCAAGGAATAGGATATTTCCCCCCTTTTCACCCCTGCATAGGTCGAATTTCCAAAAATCCTTCCTTAGTGGATGCCTACGTCCTAACAACTATCTGTGTGCCAAACAGCCCAATCTGTTCAGTGGTTTGAGCTGTGATATAGACTCCCCTTTTTCACCCCGTTAGGGGTAGATTTTTGAAAATCCCTGTTACACATTATTATTTATTTTTGGTTTTAAGTATAAATACTGAGTATCGAATTAATCGGACCGTACGTTAAAATTTTTCTATACAAACTTTGACACCCCCAAATCCCCGTATAGAAAAACTAAAAATGAAAAACTTTATAATTTACTTAGATACGTATTCGTGCCAAGTTTCAAGTCTACAAACTCAAGGAATAAAATTGTTCATATAAAATCTGCCCCCATTTTGTACCCCCTTAAGGGTAGATTTTCGGAATATCCTTTCTTATCAGATGCCTACGTTATACAAAGAACACACCTTCCAAGTTTCAGGTTTCTACGATCAGCAGTTCAGGCTGTGCGTTGAACCGTCAGTCAGTCGTTCAGGACAAAGCATTTCATTTATATAGAAGATAGATTAGGATAAACAGTGTCGGGTACTGTGACCCGAAAGAACAGTTAGTCGTTAACCACCGCCTTTTATTGACGTCCCACTTGCGACGAGCATGGCATGTCAATAAAATAAAACTTTTTTTTTTTTTTTTTTTTATTATATTCTCTAGAAATCGCGACACGGCTGCAATTGTTGATTTCAAATCTTTCTTCAACCACAACCGTTCACACACTTGTTTCCAAACTCATTCTCGGTAAACGCGGACTTGAACCGGGCTGTAGCCTGGGGCATCGGGCTTCAGATGCCGCCGGTAGGTGCTATACTTCCAAAGTAATATTAAGCGATCTTGCCATACCATGTTTCGTTACATATTATGGTTTTTGCAAGTGACCCCCTACTGACCGAAATGAAAGACAGACGTAGAAACTCATAACAGCAACACAATTAAACACTAACAGTTACAAAGTAAACTGTTACTGTACCCGCAGAGTTTGAGACAGAACATGTAACAATACGCCAGGTGTACGAGCGAGACAAAGGACAAGGTTGTTTGTAGTGCGACGCAATATAACGGCGACTAACTGACGGACGACTTGTGCGCGCTAGCACGCCGCACGCTAGATGCAACTGTGATCTACTTTAGCACAAGTCTAGAAATAATTATTTTATTTGAATCAAAATTACGATTTCCTTATTATTGTTTCCTCTTCTCGTTAGTGTTTCATTAATGTCCCCCATGGGTATGAGGCAGGCACTTTGAGATAACTACACTCTATTTATTTAAGGAAAAAAATATAAAAATACAACTGCCGTGCAAAAAAATAACTAATACAAAGTAAGACACAAGTTGATAAAATAGTCATTGCAGTCGGGGGACCATTCTATGGAACACTTTATAATCTAAGAAGTGCCTATGTCACTCGGGACATAGGATAAGGACTAAGGATTCTGATGATACCCCATAAATCCAAATCAATTCAGGCATATGAAAGTTATGGTGGATTAAAGAAACTCACATACATACATACATAATATATATCAACCCTGAAAACACTCCTTTTTGGGCAGTCGTGTAAACACTACTAGCTAGTAACACAATAAATACAATACCTTTAACTAGCATCATATTTAAACCTGCTTTATCTATAATGCAATATGATATATTATTATTATTATTTTTTCTCTTTGTTCCTCTCAATTAGAGCACCTGCCATCTAATCTCTTCACCACCCTTGGTTGACTGGTAGAGAATGCTTCAGGCATTAAGTCCGCCTTTGTACCTTTTTTAGTGCGAAAAGTTTAAATAAATAAATAAATGTTTCTGACTGACCGAGTCCTTGACAATTCAAAAGTGCCTGTTAATGGTTTAATTGAAATAAATTATTTGAGTTTGAGTTTATACAACAGGCACTATCCCAGTACTCTGGATTTTTAATTTATATAAGAAAAATAATTTGAAAAAGTAAGTTTGTGTGCGTACATTATTAAACATTGCGTTATGATAATTATAATAACGCTGATCCTTTAGGCTTCAATCAACATGATTGCGGCACACATTGAACAGAGTCATATATTTTACAGAAGTTTCCGTGTTGATTTTAAGGTCAGAAGATCATGCTTTTTAAGAAGAAAGTGACATTTTATTTCGATAACATCTAAAATTCATTGCACGAAGGTATTTACGTTGTACTAGTTCTAATTGTACACTATATTTGACGTAAAAAGGGTTCTAAATAAGTACTGCAAACTCTAACTGTGGCCTAATTATTGATTTGTATAAGTGCAAAAAGGTGGAAGGTCGGTCAAACATTTGGTAGGCTTTGCTTATTTTTATTTTCAATATGGGAATCCAAATGGAGCTTATCTAGCAGAACACCAAGGTCGCAGAGAAAACTACTTTACTGGTGAATGTTATGACCTGACACTTTGGAAGACTGAGGTAAAGCTTATTGGAAGAGCAGTAGCTAGAGAAACGGTCTAAATCCTGCTGGAAGTTAAATCAATCGACTTTATTAGAAATAATTTTATAGACCTTTAAATCGTCCGCGTACTACAGAGTACTACATCAAACTAATAGAATTTCCTAGAACAAGCACATTGTAATTTACAATCTATATTAATTTCATACACATTTTACGAGACTTCTTGAGAAATGGCAATAAAACATTGATATTGACTACGAGCGAGCGGTAGTCGCATCTATCTCGCGCCGTGGTGCGCACTGTTCATATTTATCTAGCAGTTGCGCGCGGATAATTTTATAATATCCGCCGCTTGTCCGCAGCGCTAGCCGCTTTAATCTGTTCCTGCACCACAGCACTGCTCTTAGTTGTCTAGCTTTTTATAACAGACTTTTTATATTGATGTCTAAAAATTAATTTTGAACTGATATTATTATCAAGAGGCTCTATGGAATGTGTGTCAATACAATGTGAGTTTTATGTACATTGATTCAAATTGCAACTTTAATCCTTGTTTGCAATATGAAATAACCAAGTATGTAGTGTGTGTGTAGTAGTGGACAGTTAAGGTTAGTTTTAAACTTAATAATATTTAACATTGGATAAACTCTTGATTTCTGATTATTGTTGTCTGAATGTTCTCAAACTATTGAATTAATGTGAGAGTGAGATGTCCTTATCCCAACCGATTAAACTCTGTTTTTACACGACTGCCCAAAAATGTGTATAATGTTTTGTTTTCAGGGTTCATGTATGTATGTATGTATGTGAGTTTCTTTATTCCACCATAACTTTTAAATGCCTGAACGGATTTGGATGTATGTTACAATTCTTACATCATCCCGAGTGACACAGGCTGTTTTTGAAGTGGCGCGTTGAGCACTTTTTGGGTAAATAAAAATCATGGAACTCGCGTCATCGTCACGTAATCACGTTTGAAGAAATGAATGAATGTTAAGTGAAAACTTCTTTAGGCGCATTGAGCACTTTTTGGGTACACAAAAATCATTGAACTCGCGTCATCGTCAAGCTTGAAGACATGAATGAAGGTTACTTATTTTTCACTTCTGTCGGTAGTCCCGAGAGACTGCCCCGCATGTCTTTTTTTAATCAATATGGCGCCAATATGGCTCCATTTTCAAATGTGAAAAATAAAGAAAATCTTCAATTATTTACAATACAATTATGGGTATCCACTTATCCAGTTGAAGGCCTTGATGAGCACATTTCAAAATTATATAAGTAATTTATTGGCATATATTTTATAGGGTATACAACATGCAAAATAAACATTTCGGGGACTTCTTAGATTAAAAAGTATTCCACAGAACGGTCCTCCGACTGCAATGACAATTTTATTAACTTGTTTTTTACTTTTTAGTTCGTTTTTCAGCAGAGCCGTTGTGTTTTTTAATCTTTAATTATTTATTTTTATCTATTCTTGTGATATTTGTTCAAACGACACAACCAATAAATGCGTGGGTGTGATTCAGCTTGTCAGAGTGGGTCCAATATTAGCCCAAATGTTTGCGTGAGTTCACTCAAGGAGTGTATGCTCAGCGTTATGTTGGCCCATTGCCTTTGATAAGAGGCTTTGCTTTGACTTTATGGGAACAAGGAGAAGTATCCGCGTCTGATGAACTGACGATCACAGCTAATCGAGTGTGAGTCCTCGATTGTACGAGAGTACAAATGTCGCGTGTTGGAGGGGGTTTTTTTGGTTTGTTGATAAGAGTCAGTCTTTTCTCCAATTGCTGGCTGGAATTGTATATTAGAGAAGAAGCAGTGAATACACCTATTAGCCACGTTGAGAACAGAACAAGAGTAAAAATATTTACAGGTACAGTAAAATTGATCAACAACACCGCAAGATTTCGAGCTAGTCCGCCTCCAGTAGGATTTTGTTTCTCATCAAAATAATGCTAAGAGGATTACTTCCAAGCAAATATTATTTGCGGCATCAATTTAGATAACCTTTGAAGTAGCTTGCTGTACAGAATAAGGCCATTATCAGTATGTTTTTTTATTAAATTTAATCGTATTTGTAAGGCTTATCGGCTGAACGATGATTGAGATGATACTCGAAAAACATTTTTACATTACTTTGATGTACTAAGAGGGTTTTAAGGCAACGTTGCTTCTCTAAATAAATTCGTTCTTTTTGCTTCTCACGATGTTAAGAGTAGTTAATGAACATGTACTGTGAAACACGTCTGTCGGTCAAGTATATTTTATGCCTTACTTTTTTTATTTTTTTAGTGAGTGTTCTTGCAATCTGTTCCTTGTGAAAATTCAGCATAGGGTTAGGAATTGATTAGTTGTCTTGGAGGGCAGTCAGTCCAGTGACGTGCGCCCTTTACGTATCGTATTACCTATAAATCTCTAGGGGACTTTCGTTTTAGCCTTTTGAATGTTGAATTACTATTCATTAAGTGCGTAACCAGTAAGTTTGGATGATTGTCTAGTCTGTTCCTGTACGATTTCATTGAGTGTTTAATTTCATCCTAAACTGTTCTGATTTCAGGATCGTGGTGTAATTGTTGGTTTGTTATGAACCAAGGAGCATTAGTAATTATCCTCAGCATTTTGGACTGGAACCTCTGGAGTATTTCTAGGTTTGAGTTGGAGGCTGTTCCCCAGAGTTGAACTCCAAAAGTCCAGATAGGTTTCAGGATACACTTGTATAAAAGTAATTTGTTTCCCAGGGACAACTGTTTTTGCCGAGCAGCCAGTACATTTTCCTTAGTTGGATTCCCAGTGCTTTTCGTTTTGTGAAAATATGTTTTTTCCAGGTAAGACGACAATCCAATTAAAGTCCAAGGTATCTGGCTTCGTATGCTTGGGGTATCTGGACATTGTTGATAGACACAGGGGGACATGTGTCGCGTCACGTCGTGAACGTCACCTGATTTGCTTTTATCCGCAAGGTATTTAGCCATTTTGTGATGTTGTCTAGGGAGCGTTGGAGCATGTAACTTGCTTGTGCCGATTCATTATGGGCAGTTAAGGCTGCTGTGTCATCAGCAAAAGTACCGATCACGACACCGTCTGTCATAGGAAAGTCTGAAGTAAAAATCAGGTAGAGTATCGGACCAAGCAGGCTTCCCTGTGGCACTCCTGCATGAGTCCTGTGAATGTTAGTTATATCTTCTCCTTGCTTAACGTAGAAAAATCTGTCAGCAAGGTATGATTTTAGGAATATGTAATAGTTTGTCGGGAGTTGGTTTTTTATTTTATATAATAGGCCCTCGTGCCAAACTCTGTCAAAGGCCTGGGAAATATCTAGAAGTGCCGCGCAGCAATATTTCTTGTTAACGAAGGCTTTATGGATTACTTCTACCAGTCTATGCACCTGTTCTATCGTGCCATGATTTTTTCTAAAGCCAAATTGGTGGTCAGGTATGGTTTTATTTTCTGCTATTACTATGTTTAACCGCTTTAAAAAAAGTATTTCCATAACTTTTGACAAGATGGGTAGTTGGCTGATCGGTCTGTAGGAAGCCACGTCTTCAGGAGCTTTACCAGGTTTAAGGATCATTTTAATTTGTGCTACTTTCCATTGAGGTGGAAAGATGCCTCTGATCAGTATGCAGTTAAACAGGTGTATCAAAAAGTGTATTGCTATTTCAGGTATTTCCCGAAGTATTTTTGCAGTGATTAAATCGTATCCTGGGGCTTTATTCTGCTTAAGATTTCTAATTGTTTCCATGACCTCACGCATCTTAATCTTTTTAATCGGCAGGTCGAGTTGATAAGGTTCATTAATGAGTTCTTCACTGTTGGCTTTTGAGGCGTTCTAGGCAGTGTGTGGTATGAAGACATCGGCAAGATGAGAGGCAAAGGCTTCACCTTTCTCTAGGTCACTTTTTGCCCAAGAGCCGTCCTTGCTCCGTATCGGCGGATTAGAGGCAATGGGTCTTTTGAGTCGTTGGGTTGCTTTCCAGAGGGAATAGTCACTAGTAGACGTAGCATCTAGATTTTGCAGATGGTTTTTCACATTATCATCTCTTTCAGCTTGTAATAGATTTTTAAGTTTGTCCGTTAGGTAGTTCAACCGTGTTTTGTCTCCGGGGAATCTAGTAGTTTGCCACAATTTACGAGCCTGTCTTTTTTCGGCCACTAATTCACGAATGGACTTCGAGCAGTCTGGTTGCGTGCTTTTCTTGGCAGCAGGAGTGCTATCCCAAGCAGCATTTTGAACACACTCGTTGAAATGTTCAACCGCTGTCATAATGTCCTCTTCGGTTTTAAGAGGCAGGTTAGTATTAATCGTAGACTCTACTATGGAACGGAATTTATCCCAGTCGGTCCTACGTCCATGTAATCTTGCAATAGGTTTAACATGTATGAGTTCCTGGGAAACATCTAGTAGAACTACACTATGGTCCGATGAAAGGTCTTGAAGGGAAGTACATTTGAAACGATTAGTAGGAATTCCCTTTATGACACTGAACTCTACCAAATCTGGGATTTTTTTAGGGTTAGTCAGCCAGTAAGTTGGCTCCCCGTTCGAGATTGTATCTAGTTGTACATAATTTATAGCTGCCTGCAATTGACGCCCTTTGGGAGTTGCTAACCGAGAGCCCCATTGAGTATTTTTGGAATTATAATCTCCACCCGCTATAAACCTTGGTCCTAGCGTTTTGAAGAAATTGAAGTAATGCCTTACTAAACGCATAACGACACAATTTAGATGTAGCATCGGCAAAATTCGTAAATCCGATCACAATCCTAACTCAAGGCGCCTTCAAAATCACCAAATTTAATTACTGCTTTAGGTGAAAATGATCTTTACGCAAACGATATAACTTGTAAAGTTACCTATACACGGTAATTTTTAATTCACTGTTAACCTTTCAGTGCGTGAAAGTACTCATCATTAAGAGTAACTTACTATGAGACCAACTCTGAAATATCCAAAAAAAAATTTAGCTGTTTCATACAAAAATGCATTGTTTACAAAACAGATGCATTTCATTTTGCTATTTCGTAGTTGGTCCCATAGTGGAAGTTGTTTATAATCATGAGTATTTTCACCTCCTGAAAGGTTAACAGTGATTTAAAAATCACCGTGTATAACCAAAACATTCGTAAAATTGAAATTAATGGATGCAAATTTTCAAAATGCTAAGTACATCTAATATGTCGTACTGTACCAATAACTGTAATTTTTGTGTTGGATTATTAAACTGTTTAGTGAATAGTGTGATTTGATTAGTGTACATGTTCAGTACTTATAAGTGATGAACTTACAAGTTTGGAGACGATTATGTCCAGCAGTGCCCATGAAGTGTCGTACGGTGAGCTCCATGATGTCTAATACTTCAACAAAGTTTCTCGGGTTAACTAGGGATTCTGCTAAACTCACATTAGGTATTTCATGTTTATTTATATCGCTACAAACTTGTAAAATACTTTTTTTACGGTGTTTGAACTTAATTTACTAAAAAGGTTTCATTTGTTTAAAATGAAAATGAAACATTGTTAACAGTTTGAACAAACACAAAGTCAACCTAAAGTTATCTCTCAGTCTCCCTCGTGGACATAAGAAACGCTAATTTAAAGTCACCTTTTTATTCCACAAAAAGCGTCGTCCCACACTTCAGGCAAACACCGCAGAATGAAGTACACTCATAATTATTGTGAACTAAATAAACACCTAGTGCGGGGCGTGCGGCTGAGGGAGGGGTGCGGGGGGCGCGTGCGGGGCTGCGATTAGCTCTGCTAATTAACGTTATTCAATATTTGTTTGCAACGAAAAGGTTCATTACCCCCCTCTCCCCTGCAGCCCCCCACACTCGGCGTCTCGGCGTCGTCCTAAGCAAATAGAGGAATTACGCGAGCGCCATACATACAAACAAACAGACAGACAGGCTACAGATGGGTTTTTCTTATCGTTTGCGCGACGACGAGAATGTTTGACGAACTGCTTGGATTTATGAGTAAATTGTTCAACATTGACGTTCTGATTACAGTTACTTATTTACTTTACAGCTTGCTTTGAAGTTTTATATTCCGTATACATGAGTTGCTTTGTTATTTTTGGAAAATACGATAATGATAATTATTCTCATAATACACTTAGATATTTCTACTTCAATTTACATATAAAATTCCAAAGAATATAAGTAAACTAATATCCTGTACAAAACAACACAAGCAACTGCGTCGGTACAAGTAACACACCACACGCTTGAACTACAAACACGAGTATTTTCTGTTTGAATGGACTAAGTTATCGAATTCCCAAGAAATGATTCATGAGATCTGTATTTCTGTTTATTTTCTTTTGGAAGCAAATGTTTTACGGATATCTAACACATTAATGTTTTATTTCGTAACAAACGTCTTCCCGGCTTTTTGAATCGGTAGATATAAAATAGAAATATGTTATTATGTACAAAATTGATTATTACTTAATTGTATGTAGAAGAATAAAATTAAAAGAGTTTTGGACAATGAGGCACTTAGACTTACCGCCTGGCCACGGGACAGGCGAGGCGGCGCGAACTGCGGCGCGAATTGCGGTGCGGCAAAACAAGCGGCACAGAATGCAAGCCACGGGCAGAGCGTTTGCCGCCGCGAATATTATAGACCGAGAGCAAAATATCTTTATCTAAGTTATCTCGCTATTGCTTGGAGATTATGTAGTAGCTTTTTGGTTCAAGACGTAGGTACCTAATATTTGGAAGAGATTATGGAGTTCATTATATAAATAAAAATCGGGGTATAGACGGAGAATTTCACAAGAACTTGTTGGGCTTCTATCAGGGACTTGTGAATGAACTTTAAAGTACAATTAGCACTTTAAAGCTTAATATTTCGCAAACGGATCCCTGAATCCATAAAAGGTTTTCCACAAACTCTCAATATTTTTACATGACCTTTCTAACGACACCCCATACCGTGGGTGTGATAGACGAGAAAATCAAAACATCACCACGCCACATTACGTGTAGGGGAGGTACCTTAAAAGCACTTTGCACTTTGTCGGCGTGATTTATATGTATACCTATACCAAATTACAACTTTCTAGTACTAAGAGTCTCTGAGCCAAGCCGTGGACAGACAGACAGACAGACGAACATCGCGAAACTATAAGGGTTCTTTGTTGACTACGAAACCCTAAAAATTCGGGGTATAGACGGAGTATTCCACAAGAAGAACATGTTGGGCTTCTATCAGGGACTTGCCACTTTATAAAATAACGTTAAAATACCGTTACGATCCATTCCAGTAACGATAATTTCTACTATTCCACCCGGGTCGTAACTAAATAGTTGGTGTCGTTCCAATAGATTTTCGTAATATTGCCAAGAAATTAGTTCGTAAATGGTTACTGGAACTATACATAACGTATTACGTAACGTTATCATACCCCATACCTATATTTTGGGTAAATTTTCAAGTCCCAGGCTTCTATACTATCCGTGGACGTGGCATGCGCCTAGGGTTGCCAACCACACTTTTAAAAACAGTACCTATACTTAATTCAACTTAACATACTTTTTACTGTTCAATAAAAATAAAGTACCTATCCAAAAATACTTTTTTTCACGTGTATCCAGAGCCATTAATAAAACCTGTTTAAAAAATAAATGCGTGCGGTGGATTTCAGAAGGACTGTGTCAAATGACAAATTGTCGTCAAGACTTCACCGTCAGCCTGACAGTCTGCCGACGGTGCCGCCTACTGACTCGAATACGCGCGGATAACATAACCATTTTTTCGGGCCTTTCCTTTCGTCTTGTTAGTTTCCAAGGTTTCCAGCTCAACCTATTATCACAATTGTGATTACTTTGTTAGTTAGTTAGTGCACAAAAAATAGAAAATGAAAACGATTTACATTCACCTTCATCTTCTCTTACAAAAACGCCTACTCTTCACGTGACCAGGGGGCCAAGTCTACTAATTTGCAAACGTGTTAGTGGTCTCACAATGATCAGTTTTTGACAGTTATGCCATACAAATGTCAAAAACTCATCATTGCGAGACCACTGAAAGAATCAGCATTGCCATACAACGTGGCAGTGCTGCCAGCCTTTTGGGCACTTTTCCTGTTGACAGCGATGCAGATGAATTTTTTGATGCCCTTTGATCATTTTCCCTTGTACATAATAATAATTATTAAGTAGATATTATAATTTAGTAAGCAGTTGTATTTGTAGGTACGCTTAAAGTTATAAATATTTTAAATACTGTTTATTTTCCTTCTCTTCCGTACTTTATTTCTTGTTCAAAAAGTTGGCAGCCCTACATGCGCCGTACTGATGATTCGCATTTGTTTTTGCCGCCAGTGCGATCCGCTCGGCAAAATTCGCGAATCGCTGCCGCTGCCGCCGCTGCCCGTGGCATGCTTAGTACATTTCTATACATTTGTTTCTGCTGCAAGACGCACCGCAATTCGCGCCGCGCGAATATTCGCTGCCGCGAATTTCCCGTCGCCAGGCCGTTAGGTGTTAACGTATAATAAAAACTGCATACATATATTACATAATTATGCATAGATAATGATGACGTGTATGAGACAAAGGGGTGTGCAGAGCCATCCTTCTTATTACGTGAATGGACCCTATACCCGACCACAAGAACAGCCTCCATATCCATACATCACGGAGTTCCACCACCGATACAACCAATTGATCAACCGATCGCTTCCGAACCTATTATACATAAGTAAGCCCGACATATCGTAGCTCTCGTAGCGCGTAGCTCGTACCACTTTGCTACGCCGTAGATCATTGCACTAAGTTCCTTCACCTCTATGCACCGTGCATGTTTCGCACACATTGTTGCAGGTACACGGGAAAAAAAACAGCACAATTGGAATAAGTCCAAGCCATAAATAGTAATAACAACTGTCGGCGCATTACGTATAAAATACTCTAAAATATACGACTGCAGTATATTGTAAAGTAAAACGGCCTGTGTTTTAATTGTGCAGATGTGTTTTGATAACGTATTTTTGTGTGATTAATGATTAATCGAACACAAAAGCATTTTTATTTAAATTAAATCATTTACGACTTTTAAATAGTCAAGGAATGGGTCAGTGAGTTGAAATTAGTTGCTAAAAAATTCAAGTAGGTACTGTATTCTTTATACTATCCATATCTATATCTATCTATATTCTTCTATACTAATACTAATATAATACTTAATATACTATATATACTAATATATACTTATACTATACTAATATTATATACTTATATATAATATAATATATTATAAATATATTTATATACTAATATACTATATACTAATATTATAAAGCTGAAGAGTTTGTTTGTTTGTTTGAACGCGCTAATCTCAGGAACTACTGGTTGGAATTGAAAAATTATTTTTGTGTTAGATAGTCCATTTATCGAGGCTATAGGTTATATAACATCACGCTACGATCATTAGGAGCGGAGCATAAATGAAAAAAATGTTGCAAAATCGGGAAAAACTATTCCTTATTGAGAGCTTCTGTTGCGTGCGCTGCGTAACCGGTTTAAGTTACGCAAATATCATGTATGATGGAATTGTTCCTCTTTAAAAGTTCTAAAAAAAATTCCGCGACAGCATAGGTCTATCTTTTAAGATTGACTTACTATAACCATTTTTTATGGTAATCAAATTTGTTCGAAACTAATGCATTATTTGCGAAGGAGTTTTATCAACATAATATTAATTCTTATTCAAATAAATAGTTTTAACATCAAGGGTATTTATGTAGCAAAATACTTTTTAATTCATGCGAATCGGACATTTAATTTCGAAGTAATCATGAATATAAAAATGCAATACGTGAACCGTTCGACACGATGGGCACGATGGGCACACGGGTAGACCATGAACTGGAATAGGACATAGGATACGTTTTATCCCTATATTCTCACAGGATCGAGACCTACGCGGGTGAAACCGCGGGGCACAGCTAGTCTCATCATAAAATCAGTTGATCCATACGACTTATTTCCTGGTACATTTATGTAATTGAGCGTCTTAATCAGTACGTGTGATGCCTCAGGTTATAATGGGCTACACACCGCAGTTAGCGGCTACCGCGGCTAGTTTGCGTGGCGGAGACGGTTATCACTTATCAACAATCGTGTCAGCACGGAGGAACAATCGCGCCTCACTGCACTGCACACACACACACTGCCTCTCTCACTCACTGACTTGCACATATAATGCGTGTTGTGTGTCAATGTTATCGTGTTTCAAAGGCCGGCCGGCACATGTTGCGTCATAGTCATGCTATAATCAGTTTATTATAAGCTGTACTAGCAAGTATTTGTATATTGACTGGTTTCCGAGCAAAAGAAAATGTTGGCATAAAAGAAGCAGTTTTTTTTACCTTCATTTATTTTTGTATTTGAAACAGTAAACAATTATTTAGGTACAGCTGTTAATAACAGGAGGTTTAAATTAAAAGCGGCGCGGCGATAAACAATGAGCGCACACTCAACATCAAATGTATTTAATAAAATTACTGAAGTCTTTTATTATTTCGCTTTATTTCATTCGGGATTAAACATAACGTGTAGAAAATGCAAGTATCGTAACGCAGTTTTCTTCTACCGCAAAAAGATGTGAGGTCTAAAGTAAAACCAAGTCTGTTAATTTATTCAGTACCTACATATTTGTCATCTTTATTTCTATAATAAATAGAATGACTAGTCCATCGCAAGCGGCAACAAAATCACTTAAGAATCTTAATCAAAATCTTCTATTAAATAAATAGTCCTAATTATTAAAATAAGAATAATACCTAAATAAAGAGCTCACAGCGCTAATATTAGGTAGATTTAGTTGAATGTAGATTCTATTGCCGTGCGATTGCCAAGTCATTGTGTGTGATTAGATGATATTTACTTTTTTTTATCACTACCTTCCTATATCCATAATATACTAATAGGTATTATAAATTCGAAAGTAACTCTCTCTGTCTGTGTGTCTGTATGTTAACTTTTAACGCCTAAACCACTGAACGGATGTCGATAAAGTTTGGCCAGATAGATGTCACCCTGGGGAAGGACATAGGCTACTTTTTATTGACATACCGCGCAGGCGAAGTCGGGGGTGGAAGCTAGTGTTATTATAAATTTACTTTTATCGTCATTTTTGTACGCTCATAAACATATTTTCTTAGTAAGTGAATTATTGTTAATTCTTAATGAGGAATAATAAAGTTGTTAAACCATAATTTATTAAACTCGTATTAGATTTTAATTCAGGATGATGATTATTCGTGCGTATACTTAATACAATTGCTTATTTGACACCGAGACGAGCGCTGTAGAGATGAGACGTATATACTGGTAGAGGTATATATACCAAGTATGTGCTTCCCAGTACATAGACCGGGTACGGACCGAAATACTGGGTAAATACCTTGAAGGTATGACGTCAGACGCATAGTACGATACGAACCGCTACCACAAGGTAGCGCCCAGTTTTATCGGTAGTTCGGTACGCCAAAGCAACCCGAAGCTACCCGACAGCTTACGAAGGGACCCGAAACGTCATTCGTGCTTTATGAACATTCGGTTGATTTAATTTAGTTAGACAAAAACAAAAACAAAAAACCTGACAAAACTAAAAAAAATATTGCAAATTAAAATTACGATTGTAAATAAATTGATTTGAAATATTTTAACTACGCCGGCTAGTTAGTCAGTTTAAATATAATTAATGTTATTTTGCATTAATTTATATAGAAATAACTAGAATTCATTAATAACCATCGTCATACTCTTAGCCGACAGTCCTAAGCCTGGTAAAGTAGGTAGGAAAGATTTCATATCTCATAATGCATAATTACGTATAGGTACTTGAAACGTCGTACCTACATTATATTGGAGGCATACCATACTTATCGCATACGTTTACTTATCGAAATCCTACCACACTCAAATACTTAGAAGTATTTTGATACCTGGTATTTGTACCAGGTATTTAGTGATACCCATACCTTAAAGGCCGGGTATGGAGAATGGCAGGTATATCTCATCTCTAGAGCGCTGTCAGCTATCCTAGCTGACTATCTATTCTTTTTTATTCTTCTAAATATGAATTAGTGTTTCTGTTTATCTCCTAATAATAGGTCTTTACCTATGAAATTGCCGTTCTGCAGTACTGGCCATTTCAAATCAAAATAATTTTTGTTTGGCTAAGAATTCTAATTTCAAATTAATTTCATTTAAAAAAACATGGAATTCTTTTTTCAAAAGAAGTCATTTGTTTAATGATTAGTGTTACATTTTCATCGCATTTCAATTTTTTTCGTAAGCATGGATACGTTAAAAATTCGAGTAATTATGGAATATGAGTACCGTCGTGGCAGCAACGCGGCACAAGCGGCACGCAACATCAACGACGTTTACGGAGCTAACACTACAAACCAACGCACCACCTGTTATTGGTTTGCTCGCTTCCGTTCTGGAAATTTCGACCTGAAAAATGAACCTCGCGGTCATCCGAAGACTTTGGTCGACAATGACGAATTAAAGGCGATTGTGGAAGCTGATGATACACAATCTACGGCTGAATTAGCAGTAGCTTTCGACGTTAGCGTCCAAACAATATTGGTCCATTTGCGTCAAATTGGCAAGGTAAAAAAGCTTGACAAATGGGTGCCCCACGAACTCAATGATCGCCAGCGCGAAGTACGCATCGAGGCGTGCCTTGCACACTTCAACAGACACACAAATGAAGGAATTTTGAACCGCATTGTTACCTGCGATGAAAAATGGATTCTGTTTGATAACCGCAAGCGCTCAGCAAGTTGGTTGGATCCTGGTTCAGTACCTAAACAATGCTCTAAACGAAAACTTACCCCTAGAAAAGTGATGGTCACTGTTTGGTGGTCTAGCGCCGGTGTGATTCATCACAGTTACAGCTTCTTACCAAACGGGATGAGCATTACTGCAGATGTGTACTGTGAAGAACTGAACACAATGATGGAGAAGCTGGCACATCTCCAACCAGCATTGGTCAATCGCTCGTCTCCGCTGCTCCTGCACGACAACGCGCGACCTCATACTGCACAGCAGACGGTCTCCAAGTTGCAAGAACTGGGGTTGGAAGCTCTCCGTCATCCGCCCTACTCACCAAACCTTGCGCCTACAGACTACTACTTTTTCTATTTTGATAACTTCTTGGCGGGAAAAAAATTCAATACCCGAGAGGCAGTACAAAATGCCTTTGAAGAATTTATTGCCTCCCGTCCAGTTGATTTCTTTAAGAAGGGCATCAATAAACTGCCACTGCGTTGGCAAAGATGCATTGATTACATGGGTGATTACTTCGATTAATACAAATAAAAAATAGATGAAAAAATAAAACTTTTTAATACAAAACGGCAATTTCATAGGTAAAGACCTAATATAATTATGCCATTAGGTACCTCAAAACGTTCTACGTAAAAACCTCTACAGTAAGTAAGTAGTAAGTAAGTAATAATTTATTTGTCAGAATATTGTTTTACAAGGTGTTACAAATTATAATATGATGTCCATAATATTCTGCTGTTTCCAGCGTACAAATATTGAAAATAATTTAAATGATAAGGATTAGAAGACAATGTCAAAATTAAACATTAACAAATAAACAAATGTCAAGAAAAAGGGAAAAAATAATTACCGTTACATGCACGTTTTAGGAGTTATTTGTTAGGAGGTATACAATGTCAAATAAATAATAAAATTCTATTCAATTCACACAAATGTCAGTAGTCATCTAATTTAAATTTAGAATCAAATCTTTCATTTAAAAACTCAGTCGTTGAGTAGTAACACTTTTGTAATAGGAAGTTAAATAATTTCTTTTTAAATGGCATAAAGTTAAGAATCTTAAATGCATTGGGTAATTTATTATATATTTTAATTGCCATGCAGTAAACATTATTAGAAAATAGTTGAATTCTTTGTTGAGGTGCACAAATTTTATACGTATTTCTGCTTTTTCTTACAAAAACATCGTTATATACTTGAAATAAAGCTATGTTTTTACGTACAAAGATACACAGTTCAAATATATATAAAGATGGGAGTGGTAATATTTTGAGCTTTTTAAAGATTGGGACACAGCTTTGTAATGGTTGTGCTTTAGTCATTGAGCGAATACATTTTTTTTGGGCTCGGAACGCTTTATTAGTATCAACTGAATTTCCCCATATAATTATGCCGTATCGAAGAATTGATGCTACGTAACCATGATACGCATTAAGTGCTGCGCTGATACCAGCCACGCGAGTTATTCTATTTAAAGCAAAAACAAATCTTTGTACCTTAGCGCATAGTTTTTCTATATGCACTTTCCAGTTGCAATATTTATCCAATGTTATACCCAAGAAAGTCGCACTATCAACCTCTTCTACAGCATTATCTGCATATTTTATTTCCAATTGGTGACGTGTGCTATTATAAGCTACTTATATTTACATGTAAATTGTTGTTTTTAAGCCATTCAATTATTTTGTTTAATGTGTCGTTAATTTCTTTTACGTAATTGATGATATTACCATCGGTGAGTTTAATGCTAAGAGTAGTATCGTCAGCGTACAGAATGCAAGAGTGTGGGGTTACGTTGGGCAAATCATTGATATACAATAAGAACAAAGGGGGACCTAAAATACTGCCCTGGGGAACACCACATGAGTTTAGACGATAAGTGGATCTATATATTTTCTTCTCTGATAATGTGTGCCTAGATATTTCTACGTATTGTTGGCGATTATTTAAATAAGTTTCTATCCATTGTAGTGCGTTTCCTCTAATCCCATAACGATTTAGTTTCAAAAGAAGCAGTTTATGATTTACGCAGTCAAATGCTTTTGACATATCGAGAAATATCGATGCTATTGGTTTTTTATCGTTCAGACTAGAGGTAATCAGTTTCATAAGAGAAAAACATGCAAGAGTTGTAGATTTATTTTTTATGAAACCGAACTGTTCTTCCTTCAAAATGGCGTGTTTTATTATAAAGGAGTGTAGTTTGTCGTACATGACTCTTTCAAAAATCTTGGAAATTACGGGTATTAGAGTAATCGGTCGATAATTATTCATGTCATTTTTATCCCCTTTTTTGTATAATGCCTTGAAATAACGATAGATTGATAATATGGGTGAGTGGAGGTGATAGAAATTTAGAGCAACGTTTAATTATTTTCGTATTAATGTCGTCATAACCGGTTGAGTTAGTTGAATTTAACGAATTTATTATTTTATGAACCGAGTCTTCATTAGTTGGAGTCAAGTAAATGCTATCTGATATGTCAGTGATGGTATGATTGTAGTTGATAGGGGTTTCAGAATCAGGGGTTTTAGGTTTGTTTGTCATGTTTATAAAAAAATCATTAAATTTATTGGCAATTATATCGGCGTGAGTGTAAGTGCACTGATTAATTTTGATACAGTTTATTTCAGCGTTATCATCCATATCTGTACTATTCTTTTTAATAATGTCCCAGGCAGCTTTACATTTGTTGTTCGACTGTAGTATATAGCGCGTATTATCAATTTTCTGTGCATGTAATATACACCGTCTTAGTATACTTGTGTACTTTTTGTAGTTTTTTAGGTTTTGATTTTTATTGGAGTTAAATAATTTGTATTTTAGGTACATACTTCGTTTCTTGACACAACATCTTTTTATTCCTTTTGTTATCCATTTATTTTTCGGCGGCTTGTTTGTAATTTTTACTTTTAGTATGGGAAAACAGAGATTATAAAAAAGGGACAGTGTATCATGAAAGTTATTGAATGCTATGTCAGTATCATCTGAGTCGTATGTTTCTGAAAACGAAAGAGACGATATGCATGATATAAACTTTGCTATGTTGTTTTGACATAAATCTCTTTTCTTTTGGAACCAAAATTGTTTCCTGCGTCTTGCAGTTTCTACATACGCATTGAAACAAATGGACTGACTGGTCTCATGATCTGATAATCCAAGGGTATGTATTTGAGGCTGAACGTTTGATATGTCGCTTGCGATAAGATCTATGCATGATGATTGTCTAGTGGGTTTAATAATGTGGTTAGATATGTTATAGTTCTGTAAAATAGATTCTAATTCTTTAAAATTATTATTACGCTTTAATGCGTCAATGTTCCAATCTCCACACAGTATTATATTATTTTTATTTCGTTTTGTTAATTTCTTTAAAATAGCCTCTAGGTTTTTTAAGAACAAACTAAAATTTGAATTTGGTGTACGGTAGATACAGATGACAAAGACCTTAACAGTGATAATTTCTATTGCACAGTATTCAAAATCATATACTAAAGGCGTAACCAAGTTGGGGATAGGTTTACATTCGAGATCCTTTTTAACCATTATGCAAGTCCCACCTCGGCGCTGATGAGGTCTTGAGAAAGATGAGACTAGCTTGTAATTATTGAGTATTAAATTACTTTCCGATCCTCGTCTAATGAATGTTTCAGAAAAACATAAAATATCAATAACTGACCCGTTTGTATCTAGTTCTTCTAAAGTTATTTCTAATAAATCTTTTTTATTAAGTATACCGGCAATATTTTGGTGAAATAATATAAATTTACGTTTAACCTCGAAAAAATGTGGATTTACAGGTACTAGTGTTCGGTGTAGTTGTATTGACGTCATTAGCATTTAATGGCGGGTGGGGATTCTTTACTAGTACCTTAAAATAATATGGTATTGTTCCTTTTTTGTTAGTGCAAATACTACTATTTACGTTTGAGCTTCTGATATATAACGTGCGGGAGTGTTTTAATGTACAAGCTGTGTCCATACTTTTCTTAAGATTAATATTATCAATTTCTATGTTTAGTTTATAACACAGTGTTTCAATGAATTTGTCGTGAAGATTATTATGATTATATATATTCTCAGTTGTATCAATGAACTTACAGTTAGGAAAATTAAGCAAAAATATTTTTATATTTTGATTCAACAAATTTAAATTTAAATAAGGATTATTAATGATGTTAATTAAGAATACTCGGTTTTTTCTAAGTTTATGAAGGGTTGGGATCAATTCTGATAGAAATTTGTACGGATTTTTATCGTTGCTTCCCATGCCCAATATAACTATATCAACATTCTGCAAGGTTTTTATATAATCGTCTATGTTATGCAATATTTGTGTACTTGTTGCGTTTGGCTTTGACACTCCTGATACAGAATACACGTTATTCCACTTATTTGCATCCCTCTGTAATTTTATTTGACTGGCAAAACCTCGTACCATTTGATCACCTAATATAACAATTTTTGGATCACTAGTCGCTTTATAGTTTTCCGACATTTGTGAAAGTTGGTGATCAGTTTTATTCGCTAATGTTAGTGAAGTTTGAGCACATGGGATCTCTATACTGTGTTCGTATGATTGACTGCTTTGTGGGTCAATAACTGATGGTGTAACACATTGCTGTGAACATTCCAGAGCTGATGTAGGCATGTTGCTCTCAGTTTTTTCTTGTTGGATCAATGAATGAGTCTGGGCATGAAGATTTTCATCACTAGGTGAACTTTGTGTCACAACCGTAGAATTTATAAATGAGTGAGTAAGACGGCGCTTGACTTTATGTTTCTGCATGGTGGACTGACGTAAAGTTGTACGTGGACTTCGGCAGATCTGCTTTAATATTTCAATTTCCTGAGACAATTGGGCGATTTGTTTTCTCTGTTCTACGTTTTCGAGAATAATATTTTCTAATTCATTTTGCGTAGATTGCAATTTCGCCTTTAATTGATTAATTTCGGAGTCCATTTCGTCTCTGCATAATGATGTTACATGCGAAGAAACGTCTAGTCTTCTACTCAGGAATTCATCTGAATAGGAAGAGTTAATGGAGGTGCTCATATCCACTTTTTCCAGTGATTTACACCTTTTAAGAACTCTTCTACGAGTTACATTATCAAAGTCTTCCATTGTTATGCGTCCTCTATCTTAAAGTTGTGGAATTAATTTAGTGCACGAAATGGTTACTTTCTGAGAAGTTTTGCTATTTGTCACTAGATGTCTTGCTTCAAGTTTTAGGTAATCGTTAGAGAATGGGGCGCGTATTATCCGTAGTGTACATGTGAACAACAAAAGTAGTACTGCTATCCAACAATAGATGTCGCTTCTTGGTTGTAAACAACTGAGGTATCCAGTAATCATTTGACAACTATTGAACATTGGAAGTAGTTCGGCTATCCAGCAATAGATGGTGTTTTGCAGATTAAAGTGAATCACCGAAGAAAGTAGTGACATCTATTAATAACATTCCTCAAACTGTCGTATTCAACGGGCGAATTTTTAAATATAGGTTTCCGCTATTGCACACCAGAGGTGTTGTAAATTTTCACACAAAGTAATAGCCTGTTTTTATTTATTATACTGTTTCAATAGCTTAACAATACTTGTAGTTAGTGTGTATTGTAAAATACTTGAAGTCACCACTATTATTGAACAGAAAGTACATACGGTTTCCGGTATTTCTGGATGTATCGTCTAGTCACTTTAATCACTTAGTATTTAGTTCACAAGTTTATTAGAGTATAGATAACACTTCCACAGATATATTAGTTAATTGTCTTCACTTCTTTACACTTTTCATAACTTTTAATGAACGAATCGTATTTTTAATCATTAATTAATACGGAGCTGACAGAATTGAATGTTTACATAACAGCGCCCTCTGTTGTAAAAAGTACGAGTACCTACGTCTAAATCTTCAATTGTAATTTTAGTGATGTGCAATAAAGAGTTTTTACCTTATCCTTATCCAAGACTAGCTGCGCCCCGCAGTTTCATCCGCATAAGTCACGATACCGGGGGAATATCGGGATAAAAAGTATCCTATGTCCTATTCCAGTTCATGGTTTACCCCTGAGCCAAATTTCATACAAATCCGTTCAGCCGTTTTAGCGTGAAAGTGTAACAAACAAACTCACTTTCGCATTTATAATATTAAGTTAGGATTATGTCTGGACTTTAAAAGAGACTTTGACCTTGTTTTTTTTTGAGGGCGGCAAATCATCAAATGACTTCTCCCGCTCTGGGCGGAGCGGAAGGGCGTGTCAGACTTATACTGACTAAAACCCACCCGTGTTCGGGGGAGTCTGGATCGCTCCAACGCAAATGTATACGTACATTCGCGGTGGGGCGACCCGGTCTGTCAGGCACTTCTTCTCATGCAACCGAGCGGGTGGGTAGGTTGCGGATAGTCCAACTCCTGGCTGTGGGACCGACCACCAGTGTTTAGAATAGCCGCTGGTGGGCGGTCCTGCACCAGGAGCATCTTCTAAAAGATCCCGGACAAGAGAAGTTCCCGAAAGCCAAATCCCAGGCCTAGGGTAACCTATACCCCTTTCCCATACTCTCCTACACACTGCTGCCCATCATGCTGTGCGCGTCCGGTTCGGGCTGGCCTCGTCTAGTACGGAATCCCTGTGCAATGCGGGGTCGGTTTATGCTGGGGGCGCATGGTTTGGTGTGGAGCCGTGTGTACCTCTATCCACTAACGATACCATCCCTCCATATCCATTCACATCCAGTCGATCCTAAAATCCCTAGGCCAACTCCCAGACCTAGGGTGTCCCCCCGCAACCCGAAACCCTCCATCCACCAAACGCCTTCCCTCCTATTCCCTTATCCCGTCGGTCCTAGAGGATGGGTAACCTCGATTCCAAAAAAGCCCACCCCCCCAACAAAATGAATAAGCAGACTAGCGAAAAAACTACCCAGGTGGGTCCCGGTCAAGCCGGAGAATCCCACACCGCTACGGCGGTTAGTCCCCATCGTATTATGGGAGGGGGCCCTACCTGCAACTTCAACGACTTAATGTCGCGCTTTTTAGCGCGGCCGGACGCGGATCCACGTGACCGACCGCTAGTCCGCGGGAAACCCAGCGCGAAAAACGGCCGGACGCGGACCCAAGCGGGCGGGGGCAGGTACGCGAAGGGGCAACCCAGCGCGAAGCGCCTCCGCACGCGTCAGGGGCTGCCGGGGCCGCCGGCCGATCCCGACACACCGATACCGACACCGACATGACCACAGACCGGCCTCGACCCAGACACTCCAGAGGCAAGTGCCACAAACCCTCACGCCAGGCGTTGCCGGAAAAAAACACCCAGCCAGGCACCTCCGAGCCGCAGCCTGGACCAAGCGGTACAGGGCCGGCGAAGAGGGAGCGCCCTAACGACACGGCCTCGCCGAGCACGTCGCAAGGGGACGCCAAGCGCGTGAGGGTCGACTCTGCTGAGGGGGGACAGAGGACCTACGCGCGGGCCACGAAGGACATTCCTGCGCGGCTTGCTGTAGCAGTCTGTTTTCCCCACCCCAGTAGGGATCTGACTAAGGTAGAGGCCGAACACGTAAAGACTGAACTAGAGAACTTACTGCTGGACACAGACCCGTCCACACCACTCCCGGCCTTCCGCGGATACCCTCGGGTAGCGGAAGGCACAGTGCAGATGTGGTGTGAAGATGACTCTGCCCTGACCTGGCTGACCCAGAATGTGCCCAAAATAAGACTTCCAGACACTTACCTGAAGCTAACAGTGATGAAGCAGACTGACGTGCCCACCCGTGTCCGAGCCTCGCTCTTCGTCCCTCGCTACATAGGTGATGTAGCCAGGCTCCATAGTATTCTGACTCGTCAGAATACTTGGTACGACATTAGCAGGTGGTCACTTTACAGGGCGACTACCGTCGGTGGCGACAATAGTGGGACTTACCTCACGCTAGGGTTGCCACCGGAAGAAGCTGAAAGGGTCCTGGGAAGGGAGCGACGGATATCGTACCTGTTAGGGTCGATATACGTGCGCTTCTGGCCCACGACTCTACCGATCACGGCACAGACGACTGACACCGACATCGACCAGCTCGAGGTGGATATGGCCCGAGCGGCAATGGCCAATGATATTGACGGAACAGTACCGCCCGAATCACCTGGCTGGAGCGAACGCTTACTCGCCTCATCACCGGGTGAGCTACAAGAGGGAACATACAGAGAGGAGGTAGTGGAGGGGCTGTCTGATGGATCCATATCCGACTAACACCTCTCCACCGCCATCGCCTCTCAACATCATCCAGACCAATCTCCAGCACAGCCAGACTGCCACGGCCAGCTTGCGCAGGGCACTGGAGGTAAAGCCCCGAACTATCGCACTGATCCAAGAGCCGTGGATCAGAAATAACAGAATATTGTGGACTCAGTAACATCGGAGGTAAGCTTGTCCTTGATACACACGGCTCAGACAAACCACGAACCTGCGTCTACATACCCAAAGACATTCCCATCACACCACTCACTCAATTCTGTTCCAGAGACCTGACAGCTATCAGGCTCCAAACCGAAGGCAGTGATCCAGATGTTGTACTGGCCTCGGTATACATGCCAGGCGAGGACGTGGACTGTCCGCCAAAAGAAATGGGCGACCTGGTACAACACTGTGAGCGCGCCAAACTAGACCTGATCATCGGCACCGACTCGAACGCCCACCACCCTCTCTGGGGCAGCGAGGCACCAAACTCCAGGGGAAAGGTACTATCCACCTATTTATTTTCCACTAACTTAAACATTATAAACCGCGGCTCTGAACCCACTTGGGTTACAGTCCGAGGACAAACGATTATTGACCTAACACTCGCTGCTGAAAATGCGACAAATCATATAAAAAATTGGCACGTATCGGACGAATCTGCTTGCTCAGACCACAGAAGAATTCGTTTCACACTAACTACTAACACAATGAAACCAGCACCGAGACGGAACCCAAGGCGCACTGATGTCCCAGGGTATAAACGTCTCCTAGCCTCCCTTTTAGCTAGGCACCTGTCAAGCGTAACCCTGAAAGACCAAGCACAATTGGAATACACCGTAACAAAACTATCAGAGTACCTCACCGAAGCATACCATGCATGCTGTAAGCTAAGAGCGCCAAAAACCAAGGGGGAAAAAAACCCCTGGTGGAACGCGGAACTTAGTAAGCTAAGAGACTTACTACGAAAGAATTTCAACAGAGCCAAAAACACCAGACTCCCGGACGACTGGGAGATATACAAAGAAACCCAATACACTTACAAGAAGCAAATCAGAACCACCAGGAAAACCGCATGGCGGAAATTCTGTGAATCTATCGAGACAAACAACGAAGCCGCAAGGGTGAGGAAAATCCTATCAACAGATCAGGTACTTCACACGAACAAGTAGTCAAGTATGGAGTCCCCCAGGGTAGTGTGATGGGTCGTACACTCTTTGCTGATGATAGCACTATCACAATTCAATGTAATACTAAATATAGCTACAATAACGACATTAATAATTCTTTGACATCAATAATAAATTGGATGAAGAATAATAATCTAAAAATTAATCTTAATAAAACTAACGTAATACACTTCAGTCAACGTTTACTAACTATGACGGATCTTAACGTCCAATACAATAATAGAATTATTACAGAAGTTGACAACACTAAATTCCTTGGAGTGACGATTGACAAAAAGCTAAACTGGAAAGTACACATAGAAGAACTCAGTAAAAAAATTAGTAATTCTTGTTACGCGCTGTTCAAACTGGTCCCATTGCTTAACACTGAATAATTGCTAACGGCCTATCACGGTTTGCTTTCTTCACATTTAAGATATGGAATCATTTTTTGGGGCAACTCAACCGACAAGGATATACCCTTTAAAGCCCAAAAAAGATGCATCAGGACTATGTTTAATTACAGTCAACCGAAAGTTGTAAGTTTTACTTTAAAAAATATAAAATATTAACTCTGCCTTGCCTTTACATTTAAGACACTGTCATGTTTGTAAAATCAAATCGGCACTTATTTCCACGTCAATCGGAAGTGGTCGATCGCAACCATAGTAGACGCGATGACAGTATTCTCTGTCTACATAGATCGAAAACAGCATTAATGCACAAGAGTGTTTTCTGTATGGTCCCTAAAATTTTCAATAAACTCCCAAATAGTTGGAAGGAGCTTAATGTCCGTCAATTAAAAAATAAATTAAAGATACTGCTGGAAGGGAAAGCATACTACAGTATTCTAGAATTTCTTAATGACAACATCTAATATTATATTATTAATTTATATAAAGCAACATATTATTATTGCTAGGATGATAATTTTAATTGACATTTAATTATTGTTATGTAACTATGACCATATATTTAATTTGTTTGTTTTTAAAATTGACATTTACTATTTGTTCGAAATTATGTAACCTAATACTTTATCCAATAACTTCTATGACTGAAATTTAAATATTTGTACGCCACTAAGGCCAAACATGACTGATCTTATACTATAATTTAATAACTTGCATGCTCTGTATGTGTACTCATGTTTCCACAAATAAACAATCTTGAATCTTGAATCTTGAATCAGGACCGAACTCTTGGTGCGCTGAAAAAACCTGACAACTCATACACGCTTAACGATCAGGCAACTAGTAAGGTCCTTCTTGAGACCCACTTCCCAGAATGCAAACTCCTAGAGGATAGGACGTGGGAGGCGGATCTGGATTGGACCCCAAAGGATCAAGACTGGTCTAGAGCCCGCAATTTAGTAACAGAAGACAAAATAAAGTGGGTCATCAACTCCTTCCAGCCATACAAGTCTGCGGGTTTAGATGGCATCTTCCCAGCTCTACTGCAGTGGGGGGTAGACCATCTGACACCATGCCTGGTGGAGATATATCGAGCCTGCATAGCACTGAGATACATTCCTCTCGCATGGCGAGAAGTGAAAGTCATCTTCATACCCAAACCTGGAAAAACAGATTACACACTACTCAAGGCTTATAGGCCCATAAGCCTCACATCCTTCCTACTTAAAACCCTCGAGAGACTCTGTGACAGACACATCCGGGACGGACCTCTCCGGGAAAAACCTACTCCACAAACAACAGCATGCGTACTCCACTGGCCGATCAACAGAATCCGCGCTGCACAGCGTGATCTCCAAGATCAAATGTGCGGTGGAACACAAATGCTCAGCACTGGCCGTCTTCATCGACATTGAGGGTGCCTTTGATAAAACCAGTTTCAAAAGCATCACCATGGCCCTCAACAGACACAGCGTAGACTCGACCCTGAGTGGCTGGATCACCAACATGCTCAAACTGAGGGCTGTACAGGTGACCGTGAACGACACTACTAGGGCCATCGTGGCGAAGGGCTGCCCCCAAGGAGGTGTCCTCTCACCGCTTCTATGGAACCTGGTGGTAGACAGCCTCATCAAAGCACTAAACGACAAAGGTTACTTCACCGTAGGCTATGCGGATGATATAACCATAATAATCAACGGCACACACGAAAACACCATATGCAACCTCATGCGCCAAGCTCTGAAAATAGTAGAGGAATGGTGCAACAAAGACCGACTTACAGTGAACCCAACAAAGACTGAAATGATTCTATTCACAAAAAAGAGAAAGTTACCAATGCTACAATTACCCTGCTTCTTCGGGATAACCCTAAGCCTATCGACTGAAACCAAGTACCTGGGCATCTTCTTGGACAAACAGCTGAGCTGGGCAAAACATACTAACTACATCATCACAAAAGCCACTGTATCCCTCTGGCAGTGCAAGCGACTGCTTGGCAGGAAATGGGGAATTAGTCCCAGGGTCGATTACTGGCTATACACCACGGTCATCCGACTGATTATCACATATGGCTCACTGGTCTGGTGGCCCAGGACAGACCTGAGCACAGCTCAAAGAGACCTTGAAAAACTGCAGCGTTCTGCATGTGTTGCAATCACTGGCAGCATGAGAACTACACCCACCGCCGCGCCGCCCTACAGGCAATGCTCGGACTGCCGCCTCTGCACCTTACTGTACGAGAAGAAGCGGCTTTGGCCGCTTTACTTATCAGGAACCCTGACCAAAGACTCCAGAGTTAAGCATACACGCTTAGGAGGATGCGGTCAAACGACAACAAATGATGGCATCACCCTGCGACAAAGCCCCGAAGACACACCACTTTCAAAGGCACTACGGTATAGTACTCACAGAAGAACAGTGTGACTACACAGGACCGAAAGAGATGAGAATATACACCGACAGATCAAAGACCCACTCCGGTACAGGAGTCGGAGTCTTCTCACACGACCTCAACATTAACATATCCAGCCCGCTGGGAATGTTCAACACCGTCTATCAGGCGGAGTGTGTGGGCATCATTCAAGCGGCCTATGCCATAGAAGCCAGGAGACTTACGGACGCCCATATACGTGTACTCTCCGACAGTGCCTCAGTTCTCCAATCCTTACAGAAACAATATTTTACCTCGAAGCTTATACTAGAATGTCACAACGCACTAGAACGAGTAACGGTATCCGGTTGCAACAAAGTGACACTACAATGGATCAAAGGACACAGTGGATCGCTAGGCAACGACGCAGCGGACGAGCTTGCTAGAAGAGCATCTACCACGCCAGTCTGCGGGCCCGAGCCCATCGTACCCATTCCCTTCAACCAAATACGCAGATGGCTCCAGGAGTTCACCCTTACCCAAGCGGAGAACTGGTGGTCCTCGGCACCGGGCTGCAGGCAGTCCAAGGAAGCCATGCCATCTCTGGATGGCAAGCTGACCGGGCGTTTTACGACTGGACAGGAATGGCCTGCGTCTAGTGGCGGGGACCATCACAGGACACTACTCGCTGAACAAACACTTCCACACAATAGGCATAACGGACAGTCCTCTATGCAGAGCGTGCATGAAGGCTGAGGAAACCGTCTCGCACGTGCTCTTTGAATGCACGGGCGTCACCCAGATTAGAACTGAAACCCTTGGGTCACCCAGATCCTACACGGAGGTTCTGTATAAACCGGGAGACCTAATAAACTTCTGGAGGGAGGTGGGTTGGTTGGAATAACCCCCAACAGCTGCCATGGCCCACGCACAATGGTCCACCTTAAGGACTAAGTGCGGAAACCAAACCCATAACATAGAACATAGAACCCACCCGTGTTCCTTCAGTTGCCTGTTGCCAAGGTCCCGGTATCCCTTTCGGACTTTCCCGCAACACTGGCACTGACTTTGACCCTTGAGTTAGTTTCACCATTTCTTCACAGGGATAGTCAAATAGGAAATGTCAAGTCCATTTAGCTTATTTTTAATCTTTTTTTAATATGACGTGTACAGTATGGTACAGTACTATTTATGGATATGGTGTGATTTAATTGAATTATGTACCTAACGGAAAAGATCAGTTAAAGAAATATGCGAAATAGTTGCAACGGACATCGAAAAAATATGGAACAAAGCATCTATTCCTATTATCAGCCATCAACAAGTTGTTGCGAGATAGATTTCATATTATAACAAGAACAAAAATATTAAAAAAATACGTAATAAAAACCAAAAAACAAGAGTTATACGAATAATCTTTGAAAAAGTTATTCAATATTGCAACACAAGTTTGTACTTGAGAGACGATCTGAAAACAATTGTCTTGTATACTATTCAACACAATTCATTCTTTGTGCCTCAGACCAACAAAAAAGGAAAGACAGATCACGCCGTACATCAAAAGTGAAGCCACCTTTTTATCTATGTGTGTGTAAAAAGGGTTGTCAGTTGTTAAAGTTTTTCCCTATAACTTGGGGAATAATATTTTGGGTAAGCTAATATTGTACGAGTAAGATATTGTTGAGTATGGTATTGTACCTCAATTTTTAGGAAGAATTCCGTAACAAAAACATTTTTTTTTACATTGCAAAATAAAATAAAAAAACAATTAAGTACAAAGTGCATTTATGAGATCACTTTTTATGCAAGAATTGCTTGTGTTAGGAGACTCCGCTCTTTCACTTAGAATTATCCATTAATTTTCAAATTAGTGTTAAAAAAATATATATATATGTGTATAAATAGGTTAGTAAATTAGCTACTATCCATTTATTTTTATTTTCAGTATTACATGGAAATCTAAAATATTAAATGCATAAAAAAACTGACATATAATTACTCGAAGTAAAAAATATCGAATGGGGAAATTTGAAATCATATTATGGCAACCCTCGCTCTTTAAATGTCACTGTTTTCGTTCGTTCATTCGTTCAGGTTTTTTGTTCCAAATAACCTAAAATTCATAGTTATAGCTAAATTAAAAAACGATGTTATTTTAAGTACTTACAAGTGAAAAGTGATTCCGTGAGACTTTTTCTGTGATTTAGTATTGTTTTTACACGTTTTCACTACACAGGAAGGCATAATTATATTTGTTTTGGTGATGTTAGCTAGACGACGACTCGTGACGTACTAGGAGCGATGAGCTTGGTTTAAGTGTAGGTGTGTGCGTGAGCCTGTATGTTTACTTGCAGGAGCTTGGTTTTGTGGCTTCACTTTTGATGTACGGCATGATCTGTCTTTCCTTTTTTGTTGGTCTGAGCTTTGTGCATCCAGAATATGTTTTGCTTGCTATGTTACAAGACGATGTACTACAAATAAGAGCGAATAATTTTGAAGCCTAGGGTACAGGCTAAAGGCTAGAAAGAACATCAGCTTCGGCACCCTGAATTCAGATTGACGCGTCACACTATTACGAATTAATAGACTGGTCAAAAGAAAAAAATACCGAGCCACCAACGACAACGAAATACAGTGACGGCCAAAGACAAGAGATGATAATATATCATCTGGAGACAATTTATTGTATTTCCAGAAGGTCACAGGCTGTAGAGCGATGTGTCAAGCGTGTAACAGAAGCTTCTTCAAATCAGATCAATTTATTTGCTACAAAGTATTGGTACAAAATTTTGGTCTTAACATGAATAATCCAGATCCTTAATACTTACTCATAATAATGTGACACGCAAATATTTGGGTTTATAATTATTATTATAGTCATTCATAATACATCTACATCCGTTTGCGGACCCGTGGCAAGAGATGGGTTCATAAAATCAAGAATAAAAGCTGGGCGAGACTTAACAGTTTTTGACATAAAATCGCAATATTTCGTTCAAAAACAAAGACCAACGTCTCTTGAAGTAGACCCCCTGAATGCTCTCTAAAAACGTGTATTTTGTTTAAATGTATATTAAAAAAACACAATAGACGTAGATATAACGAGAAGACATACAAACAAGATACACACTACTCTACGATACAAAACACGACTAAACTTACCAACATCCCGCCTAAACTTACATTCAACAAGCCCCTGGTTATGTCAATAAAAATATATAATAAGCTACCTGAACCATAAAGACAAGTAAAAAAACTCCACCTATTTACGAATAAATTAAAAACTCTATTAATAAGTAAATGTTATTACAGTGTAAACGAATATCTAGATGATAAATCCCTAAAGCACATGTAAAATACCTAAAAAAGGTCTTTTGTTTAAATATTAGGAATTATGTTAGATTATAAGATGAACAGTAAGTCCTCTCTACCTATACCTATACTTATTTTGCTGTGCTCGACAGGGTCCACGATTGTTCATACGCAAATGTTTACCACCTAAGCAAATACATTGTGGAATGCAATAAAGAATTGAATTGAATTGAATTGATATATTTAGTAACGTATTCCGCGTAACTATTCTTCAAGAGTCATAAAAACCCTGTAAGAAATCGACACGTGTTTCACCTTTCAACGAGGCATCCTCAGGATGACCATTGACCAATTGCAAACCAGAACACGATGTGTTACCACACCGAGCGCTGGACGCAAAGTCTTTCTCAAGTTTTCTTTTTTTTTCAAGTTAGTGTGTATACGTGTGTAAACGTGATTCCGATATCCTACTTACAGAATAAACAATTTCATTTTATTTAATTTAATATCCTCTTAAGCGACCAGTAGCCCTGAATGACCAATTCATTGCAATTCTTTTCGGTGTCACCTTTCCGTACAAGATAGATCTGCGACTGCAGCCTTCCAGCTCAGCAGCTCAGCAGCTTACCGCTTGACGAAGAGTAATGCGCGGCGCGATAGTCCCGCGATGGAGAGAGCACATCGCAGTCGGTGCTAAGTACCGCCGCGGGAGTGCAGGTTAGCGACGAATTGTACGCGATGTGCCATGTGAGGGGCTATTTGTATGCATTACTAGAGGCTGCACTTATTGAGGATTTTCTTGTAAATACCCCATACAGATAGACTTAATTCTACTTATAAATTCATATAATGATCAACTTTGAAACACACGTGTCTCACGGCAAATTTACATAAGGTGTCGATTTGCTTGACAATTAATTTCCCAGAATGTAGATTGTGTTATCATAGTTCTTAGATACCTATTAGAACAAATGTACCAGCGACAGTTTGTAGTTTTTGTGTCTATAAAATCCGGAATAATATGATGCAATAATCACACATTGTGCGAGGTGTTGGTTGTATTATTTTTATAATTTTCTTATACAGTTCATTGATGTATATTGGATCAGTTTTTCATGTCACTTTAAAAACGAATATTACGAAATTCGTAAACGCAATAGTATTTAGGTGTACTGAATCTCAACATCATCGACATCAAATCAGTGTAGTGCGGGTATTGTGTGAGTCTGGTGGCCTATTCCCTACGTACGATGTCCGTAGTTTTGGCCAAAGTTACGGGCATACCCTACCCCATAACACTTACGAAAATAAGATTACTTCAGAGTCCGAACTAAGAATGAATGACAAAACGATTTGACAGTTGTCCCTACTCCCGATGTGTTTTTGCCCGCCGGAAAATTTAATTTGACACGTTTTGATGTATCGACTACTTTCGGACGGGCCCGTATATTCATTGCCGGACTTAGAGACTTATTCCCCCAGTTTATCCACCACCACAACGATCGCATAGCGAGCCATAAACGCTACAACTGAACAACAGCGCGTCTCTGGGGTCGCACGGTGAATGCCAAGATTTAACGTTATTTCAGAGTTCTTCCGTGTTTAGTACAACGCAACGTCTCAAGTACTTCCTTTACCGATTCGATAGTTTTTGTTGATTGGGTGCAGATTATTTTGTTAGTTTTATTTAATTATTTGACATTTTCTGCAGTCGACTTCCGGTGCTATAAATAACGTCTCCGGTTAGTGAACGGAAGTCGATTGCCAACTCGATTAAAATAATATTTAATAATTTATTTTCGGAATTGATATTTGCAGTTTTTAGATTTAGAATGGTATGAAAACAAATGTCAGTGCATTTTGAAGTTAGATCCGCAGAATAAAGAGATATAACGTTACGCTGTTTTTTTACTGTCCTAATCTGTTCTGATTTCCTACACTTGGATGATAAAAAAAAACAGATTATTTTTTATTAAATTCGTCAGTGTATGTAGGTATATTTTATTAGGTCTCAGTGCACAGAAAATAATACAATTTCATTATACCAGATATCAAACGAAGTAATTGCAATACTTGGAGCAAGCTAATATTATTAGCTCTCGTGTCCTTTGTGTAACTTAGTCATTGTTTCATAAAAACATAATACTATTCTTGTTAACTCTGTCCCCTAGCTGCGCGTCCGCTGTCACAGACACATCGACTTTATGTACCTACCTACCTGCACTCTAGTCGAAAATACCCTATTTGAAACATTCATTGAATCTATATTTAAATAAATATATACTACTTTAAATTAAAACTTCATAGGAAACGACCAATTGGAACCGTGAGCTTCTGACGTTCCATAAGTGCCCGTTTCGTAAATGTAGGTTTATGTGAAATAAAATATTTTGATTTTGAATGTAGGGTAGCATAAATCACACAGAAAACCTACAGACGAAAGGTCACAATTTTTTTTTGATCAAGCGACTTTAATCCCGTAAATGGTCCGAGAATGACCCGATGTGGCACCCAACGACCCATTTAGTAATTAATCATTCCCCAGTAATGCAATGAAAAACTCATTTCGACCCTAAACTGCAAGGGTTTAATTCGAAACAGATGGGCGTAAGGCAGGCCGCGGCCGCAATCCCGGGAGGAACCCGGCGCGCGGGATTACCGCGGGAGCGCGTTATTTATGGATCCTTGTAGCAAGCATCGACGATGTTGAACTATCAGTGAGAGCTTAACTGTACATTATTTTAAGCACCGACAGCAGACTGACGGTGGTATAATTTATAATCATTTTCCTCTAAGAAAAATATGCGCTAGGATTAAAATATCAAGCATTTCTCGATGTTTTAATACGAGAGAATGATTCTTCAATAAAATCGCAATCATTTTATATTTAATTTTAGTATGGATTGTGGTGTGTATTTGAATATTTGGTTATCAACATAATTCTAACTTGTATACAACAACCAAGAATACTAACAAAAATATGGATCACTGTGTCTGAATTAAAAAATATAGGGTCAACTCAATCAGATTTGATTAAAAGTACTACTACAGTAGTACTTAAAAGTACTACTACAGTAGTACTTAAAAGGACTACTGTTAGAATATAAATAAGTCAAATGAAGGAGGCGCCACGTAAACTTACAGCACTTTGGCGACACTGAAAACCAATTAAAAGGGAACCTCACGGTGAGACCCGCATCGTACACTCGAACGTGACACCTTTCCTGTTCTAATCCGCGACACATTTAGTTGTGAAACAAAACGGGCTCACTGACTCGCGCAGTTAATGAAACAGAACTAAAACACGGCTAGAACCTAACGAAGCAACCTAGAGGGCGCGGGGAGTGGGACTAAGGGGAGGGGGAAGGGTGAAAGTGGAAAATCACTGGAAATGCATCTGTACCCGGTGCAATAGAGATTTTTCCCGCGAATACAGCGGATAATACCCGCCGAGATATATAGAAGACATTCGAAAGAAATTCCCTTGACGCGCGTAAACGGACTATAACATCGATACAAACAATGAAATTGAGATCCTCTCATGATAAAAATAGGGTGCAAAGTGGTATGCTCCCGAGGTGAGATATGAAGAAAAGTATGAAAACAAAGCTTAAATCGGGCTGGAGGGCACTTAAACGCTGCTAGTTCGGCGAGTGAATTATTCGCGATGGCAAATGCTTTGTTCGCTTAATGCCGCTCGCACCTACTGCACTCAATAATACACACTCGCTGGAGGCTGCTCCCGTACATCAGGAGAGAAGACGACGTGCGTCCGATGAAGTCACATGTAAGAGATTAGGGAGCATAATAATTATATCCATTCGATAATACAAAGTAAGACTGACTACATAATTATATCATAAGTATGAAGCTGACCTCTATGTATTTGGGCTAGACAGTTGATGATGGATATCGTAAGTTTAATAATGTTTATAATATTATCTGTCTGTATTCATAAATTATTATATTAATAGCAGCGCCCCGCAGTTTCACCCGCATCAGTCTCGACCCCGTGAGAATATCGGAATAAAAATTATCCAATGTGTTAATTCAGGTTATAAGCTATCTGTGTGCCAAATTTCATCCAAATCCATTCAGTTGTTTTTGGGTGAATGTACAACATCCATCCATCCTCACAAACTTTCGCGTTTATATTATTAGTAAGATTTGTCTGCATTCAAATAACATGAATCAATAAATACAACATTTCAACGAATGTTAAACCAAACAAAATTAATGGTCCACAATGACAGCTCGGCCTAATATTCAATGGTCGCGTGAAACATGAATGTTTTGTAATGCACACAATAATGCGTTTTGTATCTATTAACAGTACTGACCATCGAACTAACGCGTTTAGTGTATCGTGTCACACTTGACAACCAAAGCCAAAAATATTAGTAAAATGCCCAAACCATTTATTACTAGAATCTCATTAGATAAACACGCTATGATAAACTTATTTTGTTCACGATAGTAATTGGTAGAGCCAGTAAGGGTAACTAGTGAAGGCTCAAATAAAGTTGTCCATATTGTGATTGTGTAAAGTAGGTATACTATACTAGCATTAAAGTAGGTATACTATACTATAGCGTTAAAGTAGGTATCTAATTTACTGGTAAAGAACTCAATGATTAAGTACAAAATCTAGATATATTCCATTCCAAAATAGTCAAAACTTCGAACGGTACAAAAAACAAAATCTGAAGTGAAAAGCTTTACAATACGAAACAATTACTTTATATCGACATGCAAAAGACTCCCCTCCCCCTACCTCCTCTAGCTCTGTCTGACTCAAAATCAAACGCAGGTATCGAAACAGCTCTCCTTCGCAACAATTATAAAACAATTAATTTCTTAAAAACCCCTCAGGAGCAAACGCAATCCCCTTTTTTTAAGACCATTCCACCACGAGGAACAAAGGTACCGGCCGCTAGCCGCGAATCAATTAATTCTTTGATTACCCGCGTTTTTCCAATCTTTCGTCCTGCCCCCGCCGCCGCTCGCCGCCTTACCCCCGCAGATCCCCTGTTCTACATCACAATTAACATTTTAATAGGCCCATTAAAACGAATTGTAGTACGGAGGATGGTATCTCAACAAAAAGTGGCGCTCGTCGTAACCGATAGTTACCTAGTTACGGCCCGTATCAGCAGGATCGGTAGGTTTTGTGGTATTATCTGTTCCTTGGGACGATGAGGATGCGAAGGTTGCGGGCGGGTTAACGACTTTCTTGTAGTCCTTCGTCTACAAGCCCGTGACCGCTTGATTGCAATTATGTTCAGAGACTAATTGGTAACGTAAAGGCGGAATCCTACGAGTACTATATTATGTACAATACTTAGTTATCTAACAAAAAGGTAAAGTAGGAACCCTCCAGTAATTCGTTTAGTATGAGGGTAATGTGGATATATTGCACGGGGCGTTGACCCCGACATGATGAAGTCTCTCTCTCGGGTTTAAAGCCATATAATGTCAGTCCCCGGCCAATTGTATGCGTTTATTCTGGGAGGAAAATTACAACGGAGATACTATTAGCAAAAGAAAGACTAAATAACACACCAGGTGAAATAGTTAAGTACGATTAAAGCTAGCTATTTATTTGTACATAATGCTTACCTACAATGAGGATAAAATTGTTTAAAAGCTAAAAACAAACTGAACGACAATCTAAGTACCTACCTACAGACTTACCTACGCTCCAGAGCATATAAACCGCGAATGATGTAAGATAGCAGCGCACAGTTCCTACTGTATGAGCTGCTCATTGCTTGTAACTGAAGGTTATTGCCCAGTCATCACCGCAACACGTGACTCGTGCCACGCGGGGCAATTCACGCTAGATGGCATAGCACGGCCATCTAGTTGATACTAACAATTATGTTGGTAATAATTTACATTTGACAAGAGATAGATATAATATTCTTATGTACTATCTTTCTACCTACTATAAAAGACAGATAGCTGTGTCGCTATCATATTTTTTTTCTATTTTAGCCAAAAATTTGGCTAAACAACTTGCTTCTTTTGAGCAATGCAATGTAATTTTAAATAATTCTGCCAATAATTTGGCAACAATGAATGACATTGATTATAATTTAAATTAAAAATTAGGGCAATAGAGGAAACCTTTTGCTTAATAAACGCAGAAAATATAAATACTGGTTTAAATCATCAAAATGTTACAAAACGTTCTTCTTTATTATCCTCTCACCCAACACATTGTAGTAATTTAAATAATAATAATAATAGTCTAATAAACAAATCAAGTATCTTGACTTGGCTCACGAGGTTGTCGACATGTGGGATGTGGACTCTGCGATCATTGTGCCGATAGTCGTATCAGCCAATGGCTTAATTGCCAAGAGCCTCGACCAACACCTAAGGAGGCTCTCGTTGGGCAGCTGGATTAAGGGCTTGATTCAGAAAGCTGTACTCCTGGACACGGCTCGCATTGTTAGGAAGTTCCTCTCTCTGGAGCCCTGACCGCCGGTAGCTTGGACCCTGTTCCCGATACCGGTGGGCTACTATTTTTTATATTTTTAAATGTTTTATATATTTTTTTATTCTAATATTTAAAAATATAATTTATATGTGTGAAAAGTGAAATAAAGAATAAAATAGTCTAAAAATAGTCCATCAGAATATACAGGGTGATAGGTAAGGAATTAGAATTGGAGCTGTTCATGAACTGTAGTTTTATTGATATCTTATGTGTAACTGAACATTGGTTAAAAGTCCACCAGTTCATGTTCAGCTTTAACAACCACCAGGTTGCCAGCTCATTCAGCAGAGTTAATATGATACGCGGTGGGTCTCTAATAATTGTTCGTAACAATATGAAATTTAAAGAACGTAAGGATATTGTGAGCCTCTCTGTTGAGCGAGTTATTGAAATAGCTTGCATTGAGCTTGAGCAGTTCATTGTAATAAGCGTGTCCAGGCCCCCATGTGCTTCATATGATATTTTTGAGAAATCTATGGAAGAAGTATTATTAAGGCTTGTAGCAGTAATAAAACAGTTGTTGTCGGTTTGCCTTATCACAATGACCCGGATCAAGATTATACCGCACTATTTAACCTCATCAATTATGAGTTTGGGAAGGTTTTCACCTCAAAAACATTGTCTGTTTGTGACCGCGTTATAATTATTGATTGGGCAACACCAGGAATTTACAAAAGTAGGCAAAGGTTATTTGAATTATATCATGAAAAAACATATAACCATGATGAAACTTTTAAAGAATTTGTTAAGAAATATTCTAAAACATTTAAAAGAGCCTGTTCCTCAGCAAAAGCCATACACATTAAAAATAAAATAAAATCTTCTGGAAATAAAATTAAAACAACCTGGAATATTATTAATTCTGAAACGGGAAGAACGACAGTACGGAATCGTGACTTCCATCTAAAAATCAATGATGTAGATATTAAGGCAGACGTGGAGGTGGCAACTGAGTTTGAAAATTTCTTCACTAATATTCCAATTTTAACAACCAAAACTCTGTCATCGTCGTCCTCGACTTCTGCTTATTCAATAATAAAAGAATGTGTACCAGAATGTGACAAACTTTTTGAAATCACAATGACTACTGCTAAAGACATTATAGAATCTTTTAAAGAACTCGATGTAAAAAAAACTGCTGACCATTGGGGATTATCAGTACATACCATGTCTTCAATAATTGATGTTATTTCACCCTTTTTGGCAATTGTTTTTAACTCTTGTATTGCATCTGGTGTATTTCCTGATCTGATGAAACTTAGCAAAGTGATTCCACTGTTCAAGTCTGGCAGCACAACTGATCCCACGAATTTTCGGCCTATTTCGATTTTACCTACGTTGAGCAAAATCTTTGAAAAATTAATTTTGAAACAGATGTTAGGACATTTCAATGCACATAATTTACTCCATCTAAAACAGTTTGGTTTTACAAAGGGTCGTTCAACTACAGATGCGGGCGTGGAATTACTGAAGAGCATTTTCGAGGCCTGGGAGGAGTCGCAGGATGCTCTTGGCATTTTCTGCGACTTGTCCAAGGCTTTCGATTGCGTACATCATGATACTCTCATCAGGAAACTGAACCACTATGGTATGAGGGACAAGGCTCTCGACCTTCTGTCTTCTTATCTGAACAACAGAATTCAGAGGGTCGATGTTAATGGCAAGAGATCTGCAGGATCTTCGGTCACCATGGGCGTTCCGCAGGGTTCAATTCTAGGTCCTTTCTTATTTCTCATTTATATTAATGACTTGCCTTATCCTTGGGATAATCATAAGATCGTACTATTCGCAGATGACACATCCCTTATTTTTTAAATCAAACGTCAGTTAGTCAACTTTGAACAAGTTAACGATGCACTCTCTAAAGTTGTGCATTGGTTTAATGTAAATAATCTTCTCTTGAATGAAAAAAAGACTAAACTCATTAAATTTTCAACGCCAAATGTCAGGCAGCTATCTACCAATGTTAAAGTTAATGGAATAGAGTTGGACCCCGTTGAATCAACAGTTTTTCTTGGAATAACCATTGACAGTAAATTACAATGGGGCCCACACATAGAAAAATTGTCAGGTAGGCTTAGTTCGGCCGCCTATGCCGTTAAAAAAATTAGACAGATAACTGACGTAGATACAGCCAGAATTGTTTATTTTAGTTATTTTCATAGTCTTCTGTCTTATGGGATTCTTCTCTGGGGAGCCTGTGCGGACATTAATGCTATCTTTGTTTTACAGAAAAGGGCTGTTCGAGCCATTTACAACCTAGGTCCAAGAGATTCCCTTCGAGAAAAATTCAAAGAAATAGATATTCTGACTGTAGCCTCACAACATATATTTGAAAACCTATTATATGTACACAAAAACATATCAAAGTTTAAGAAAATGTCCGATATTCATAGTTTAAATACCAGGAATAAACACAATCTTGCTGTACATCGCACTCGTCTCCACAGAGTAGGCAACTCGTTCATTGGTCAATGTATACGCTTTTATAACAAACTTCCCATTGTAATTCGAAACTTACCCATTAAACGATTTAAAAGCTGTATTAAAACCAAACTTTGTAAAAAAGGGTACTATAAAATCACAGATTATTTAGAAGACAAAAATGCATGGGATTAAGCTGCACGCTCTGCTAAGCATTGTGACATTTTGAATATTATGGAAAGCCATAAAAATATACCTACCAGTTTTATATACAAATTGACATTATTGAATATTATATACAAAATGACATGATGATTACTTGTAAAGTATTGTTTTATTGTGAATGTGAGGACTATGTGGATATTTATTTTTCGTTCTGTTAGTTTTAGCGAAGGTCTGGCAATTTGAGAACTTTATGCGACCTACCCAAATGTCCTTTCTTTGGTATTGTTCGTCGAGTCGTAGAGCTCCTTAAGTTCTGAGTTGAGCTCCACTATTACTGACAAATGCTTGCACTGACTGGACAGGTCCACTCAAATCTGTGTGGTTCTTTCCTCAAAAGACCATTTCAGACTCTTATCTACATGGTCCTCATATGGCCTGACCAAGGACTTTAAAGGAGACGGTGACCTCTGAGTTTGTTACGGCCTTTCTTCTCAGAGTAGTCAGATAGGAAACGCCGACCTCATCTAGCTTATTTTTACAACTTTTTAATATGACGTGTAAAAGTGATTCCAATATCCTATTTACAGAATAAACAATTTCATTTCATTTCATTTCAGTAAGAACGCCAACTTTGCAAGCAAGGAAAATGAGCCCGAGGAGTATGAATGATACCAGCTATGTTGCATCAGTTTTTGTGGTGTCTGCAAAACCGCAGGGACCACAGGGACTGTCAGTGGAATATGAATATATTATTTCGTGTAGCAATTTTACAGTTGCATAACAGAAAAACTATCAAGTGTGTGAAGGGCGATCCTGAAATTATTGGCAATATGACATCTGTGAGAACAAAAATGACTTCTTTAATGAACGGGCAAATCTAAAAAGACATTACCATAAAAAATCAAACTACATAACATCACGCCTGTAATCCCCTATGGGTTGGGCAAACGTGTGCTTAGAGTACACCCACATTTCGTAAGGTATGTTTAAGTCCCATGTAATGGAGGCGAGTCATCAACCGGGCACAAATCCAGACTCTGCTACTGAGATTTTTTTTAATGACCTTTTCCCTTTATTTGCCCTTCTGGCACTTACAAAATCATTGGGGCTGAAACAAACAAAACTACTTTAAATCAAAATCCAGTACGTAGCAACATTGTGTAATCTCATTATGCAGTGTTTGTGTTCAGCTGTTGTGTTATGATTCAGGTTTATATCGCGCTCGTAAACCTGCCGCGTTCTCGCCCATCCGACAACACTAAACTAGGATGGAACCCTTTTTTACCCCATCCTACCCTTACCGAACTGAACCGGTAAAGTCTGCTACTGTAGGTAAGATTCCCATATTTATAACTTTTATAACGCTTAGAACATAATATACGAATGTACCTACAAATGTACCGCGATATATCTTTTTTACTATTCTGTTTGACTGTTTCTATGTAAAATGTTGAGTTTGTTTTCTATGAGGCAGGCTGCTGCGCTACCCAATGTTGTTATCCAAGGGAAATATGTTAGTTTTATAAATGTAGTCTTTCCAGCCACATATATTTACCCTTTTAAAAAATTGTTGAAGTATGAACTCTTTTTCTTCAATAATACTAGGTACTAAATTATTTACAAATGTCTTTTAAATAGTATTCAGTAAGTAAGTACCAAAAAAATAAACATATATAACTGTTATATTTCGACATTTCTCTAAACGCCATAAAATTGTCTATCACGTTACACAAGTATTCTCACAGTGCGAGAGGAGGCGGGTTCCGCATTTCTAACAAAATACGCAAAAATTTGCCATAAAACGTTTTATAGCGGTATTCGGTAGAAAACGCATCGTCCGCACTTCGCACGAGTTCTACACGTGCTGTTATTGTAAGCGGTCGATAACTATCTGAATCAATTAGAGTCGCCACGTGACGTAAGCGCGGCTAATCACGCGCCGAATCAATGGCTTTGTCTTACAATCACGTTGTTACGTAAGCCGGTAACGACAGGTTCGATTGATGTACCTACAAGTTGAGACGGTACCTATTCTCATAATAATATTATATTAAAATTTTTACCCGACTACGGCGAAGCAAAAAGGAGGGTAATGATTTTGACTGGTATGTATGTATGTTCTTCTGTTCCCCCATATCTTCTAAACGACTCATCACAATTTGACAAATGATGAGTATCGTTGGAAGCGTCTTGATCGTCCGCTGGTGAAACCGTAATCTGTTTGATTTATAACACGTGTGACTCCTGATTTTGAATTTGTCCGTCTATGATGTCTTGTTTTACCTTTTTAGTTGACTTTTTTATTACTTATTTGATTGACTTTCTTGTCGTAGTTGGGTTTTAGTTTTATAACTTTTATTTACTGGCTTCTTGAATCAAACACGTGTAGGATTGTGAATAAATTATATTTATTAATTTAGTAAGCATGGGAGCCAGCACCAAAAAAAAATAATTCTATGACGAAAATAAAGGAACAGCATCTAAAGGAACAGCATCTTGACCTGTAACAATTAAGTTGACAAAAAACCCAAGTTACTGTCTAACGTGTTCGCATTATTAATTTTACTAATATCCAATAAATTAAGAATATTATTTACTGCGTGATGGCAAGATACCAATTTTACCTTTAATATTTCAGCGCAGGCACTTTGATTAAATTTACCAAGAGGGAAATAATTTGAGGGATATAAAGGATAGTCGATGGTACCTGTGTGTGAGCGGTGCAGCGAAATGAAGTCCGTATTTATTTGACGTATAGAACGCGTCCAGATTTACAAAAATACCATTTATAAGAAGGTATAGTCGACCTCGTAATTGCTTTACTACTTTTGACAACAATTCTCAGTAAATTGCAACTTTAGCATAATAAGCCTATAATGTTCCCGCTGCTGGGATACAGGCGTCCTCTCGGTGAGATGAGTGAGCCGCGGGCCCAGTGCGGGTGTAGATGTCACAAGACTTCGAATTTTTGATTGTAGCACGTGCCGGATTTCCTTCACGTTTTGAGAGCAGTGGTGTTGAAACTGTTACTTTACTAAGGTTGAAACTATTTAACTGTCTTGCATGTTACACTCAACCTTATGGTTATAAAGCAATTACAAATTCGACTATATACAAAAGGAATGAATTAATTTAAAAAATTGCTAAATTAAAACCAACAGTTAGCAACCTATACAACGGTCGACTTATAGTGAAGAAGGAAAACGTTAATGGACGATTTTTTTTATTTTATAGTTACTAAGCAGTTTTAAGATATTATATTATTTAAATTACTTATTAGCTAATAGGCTAGATTGCAATGTGAATAAAGTATCACCAATTGTGATATAAAGGGAAAAAAAAACTGATTCAGTAACATAATGTTTTGACATCAAAGAATGTTCCCTTAATTATTACGCTTTATTAAACTTTCATCTTTAAAAATGTTTCACCAAGTTATTCAAGGAATCCAGCAATGTTTCCAGAATAATGAATTAATCTGAAACTAGATAATGAAAGCCTCTAAAAGCAATTATGTCCAAGTAATAATTTATTGTGATGGAATTTTCTAATTATCTGACCAACTTTGATTTACAATTTTATTCAAAGTCCTTGATTTAAATAGAATTAAAGTTAGTAAATTACATTGCAATCTATAATTTAAACATCAAGTTTCATGCGCCAGTAACTTGTTATTTTCCTTCATTACAGTGTACAACTTACCAACATGTATCTAAGTAGCGCTCTTACAGTACCGGGCCAATAAAAGGCGTATTTTATAACTTTGGATATTATTCCAAGAATCAACTACTTTTACATCCAGAGGGGCCCGTCTGACCGAGCTGACTCTCCACTCTTTCTTCTAAAATCAAAATCATAATATTCTATTTCACATATTCCTGCATGGGCACTTATGGCACTTATGAAACGACAGAAGCTAGGTGCACGGTTCCAATAAGTCGTTTCATATGCAGAAGACCCGGCAAGAATCTCCACGGTTATTCTTTTAAAACTAATTGGCTTTTAAAATATTTTCAAATAACAGTGTTATTAGGTATGGGAGGACAGTGTAGGGATTTCAACAAGTAGCAGGTACTGAACAAAGTAGAAAATGGTCAACAAATCTATAGTATACTAAGCCTACAACGTTCTCACATTCACAAAATAGAAAAGAATCTTTAGAAAAGATAAATAAGATAATAAAAATAAAAACGTAGTTAAATCAATTGCCAGGATTTCCATTACAACTTTTAGTTTTTTTAGTTTACATGCTTAGAAATTCGATCATTATTTACGACAACCTTCTTCTAAAAACAAGTGACAATACGGCCGGCAATGTTACTATGAAAATCCATAATTATCAGTCCTGTTTAGCGGCCAAATAAATTAGGTAGTATGAAAACTCATAACAGTCGTATTATTTAAAAAAACGGCCATGTGCGTGTCGGTCCACGCACAATGAAGGGTTCCGTAGTTGGGATGAATTTATCTCAAGAACAAACTTAACACATTCGCGTGAGCAACCCCATTTCTGAATGTTGGTTCTGAGGCGCACCTTTTTCCCATACAAAGTAAGGCAACGTCTAAAGACGTCCCGCCGTAATACGTACGTCTTAGAACTGTGTTATGTGGCGCAACGTTATTTCACGTCTGACGTTTGTATACGTTGCCTTCATCTTCAACTTCATCATTACAAGGATTATAGTCACCATCAGATCCATACTGATCATCATCACTAACACTAAATGGGTCTGGTATCGTGCTTCCCGTCGACGACGCTTCTTCGAAAAGTTTCATAATACGTTCTTCTTCCTTATCCATCTATAACAAAGCAATATTATACCTTTACTAAAGCAAATAGCAATGTAACTATATATTACGTTATTATAAAAACCTTTACACCATATATTATAAGATTATTACCATGTTTTCACTGTTCAAAATAAGCAAATGCAAAAAAAGCACAGAAAAACCGTTACGAACTTCTCTTTCAAAATTATATCAAATTCATGTTAGTTATGACATTGTTTGTTACTCAAAAACATGCGGATACTTATTCCAAATAAGTGTAATAAAGAAATTTATAATATTTACTAACCTTTTATGATAAAATATTACGTAATCCAGAAAATTTGCACGGCGTTCACAACAAACACACGTTAGATCATCTCACTGCGCGCAGGTCAACTGGCGGTGGGGATAGCGGTACAAGGGAGGACGTCATAAGACGTTGCGAGTTTGTGCGCGCGACCTTTGCATGTGTGCGTACAAAACTAGAAAGATGATTTTTTTTTATGTCACGTGGCGGTGTAAGCTATGGAAATCAAATGTGTTGCGGCGCTAAGTAGATGCACCATTGGAATTTGCCCATAAAATAGACGTCCAGAGACGTTCCGTCAAAATAAATATGACAATCTAGAGGACGTCATATGACGTTGCGCCATTTCATAATTATATCAACACGACGTTGTAAGACGTTGCTTACGCGAACGTGTTAACATTGTACTCTCATAAATTTCGTATGAGAGAACATGTTTTTGCAACTGCAAAAAGTTTGTCGATTATTACTCGTTAACTTGTAGAGCCTACTTAGCTGTGTGTGTGCTTAGTGTTCCTGATTTCGTTATAAATATATAGTGTGTCCGGACATGGACTGGAGATATTCTAAATACTTAAATATAAACAATTTTAAAGTACAATTTTAAGTATTCATTTTTTAAAGTTTTTTTCATGATTTCCTGTCTGTGGTTCCTACGCTATGTTCAAACAACAATAACTCTTAAAGTATTAAACATACAGTTGTGAGTTTTATGTTGTATTGTAGCTTAGCTCAAAATCTGTCGATCTAGTAAAAAAAAAAGTTGTCGGGGGTGTTTTTGTAGTAATTAAAAATTATTTGTTGAATTGCATAATTTTTCGTAATTTTTTTTTCAAATAATTTGGAATTGTGAACACTTTGCTTTGTAATGGTGGAATTCGACGATCGGCAATATTGCAGACGGATACGCACGGCAGATGAGCACAGACCGCCATGCACCGCGCACCGAGGAACTTCCGATGTCTGCGATACCCCGCACGTACATATAGGCTATAGCTTACCTATACCTACCGTATACCTACAGCTCGTCCGCTCTACCCAATGACTATATCGTCCGTGAAGTTCTGATACCTCCTAACTAACATTTTTTCGAAAAACTTTGTTTTACTAAAATCTCCTATTACGATTAAAATAAAAAACAATTTTACGTTTCTCCTGTAAAATTTGTTTGAAAGTAGATAGAAGATCTCAGAAGTTCACGGACGATATAGCGTCTTGACTGCTCATGCGGGTGACTCGGGCTCACGACACATCAGTTTAATTGAACTGATACTAGATGACGATATGAGTGGCCATTTTAGTATTGACCAGTGGTTGGAACTCTGCACACGCGGTTATTTTGATCTTAAAAAACAATAATAAACAATTATGAGTTATTGTTCGGTTAATTGGTGTGGAAAATCGTCTAGAACATCCAACTATAAAAAAGATAGCATTACTTTTCATCGATAAGTAGAATATATTTGTAATTTAATAATATTATGAATTTATTGCAGGGCTCAAGATAAACTGGTTGAGACGTAAAGGGTCACAAAAAAAGTACACCGCGTTGATGTCTTTTTGAAAAGTCCCTTTCCTTCACTAGGGTATTGCAATACGTCTGTCCCTTTCTATATGCACTTATACTGGAGAGTGTTGTGATAACTTCATAATAAAGCAACTATAATATTATTGACGATAAAAATTACGATGTTTCCTATTGGTAAAAAAATAACATTAAGTACTTAATGTTTACATTTTAGATTTCAAAATATTCCGTAACCTTAAGAAAAGTGGATTAATGCAGTTCACAGAGAAAATTTTATTCCAAATAAATATAGCGTTGTTTATTCAAGGCATTTCACAGCAGATTAAAAATAATTAATAGTAATGTCATTTCCTTTCGGATAGAACAATAAATTCTCATAAGTGAAATTCAAATTAATTATTGTTCAATTAGGAAATCGTCGAATCGACGTCGAGTTTATCGATATCGATAGTATTGTTGCAAAACTGACTTGTGCCTCACTATGTTTGGGACTTTCGTCCTGACATTGTTGCATCGGCCAATCACAACTGCTGTAATGTCTTCGTCCCCCGGCCCGCAGTGGTGTCGTGTGCCTAGACGAAATCGGTCTATCAGCTCTCAAGTGGTGGCTCTTTGGCTCTACCAATACAAGGTCTCCGAACAAAACCGAAGTTTGCCGAACCGCGTGGCAAGCGGCTCGACGCGCCGCCTGCTCGCCGCGCTCTTGATGCGCCCCTCGGTCGCCCTCGGCAGTCCGCGCTAAACTTCGTATCAAGCAGGCAGGACTATTGAATCGCTCGCGCCTCGCATAGTGTTCAAGTTATAATTTTTATTGTTTGTCTTACGTAAATAAACTTAATTATTGGTGTTAGAGGTGTGTTTACTATGAAAAGTTCCCTAACCACCAAATACCCAACACAGACTCTACACACACCTTCCCACGGTCCGTCGTCCGGGCTCGTCGGTGTCCGTCCGCAAAATCGCGGATCGTTGGATTTCGGTATAACGCAGACGGTAGACAATATTTGCCTTTCGAATAAGCCTATTTTTATTTCAATATGACTTAAACTTTGAGAGATATGATATTTTTTTGTACTCGCATAGAGAATGTTTCAACAAAAAAACAAAATGGCTGCCACATAGCGGAGAAGTATATCGGATCCAAGCTTAGAGTGTAATTTTATTGTACTTTAAAATAGTTTATATTTAAGTTTTTAGAACATCGCTAGTCCATGTCCGGACACACTGTATACTACTGCCGTTATTTTTTCACATATCCAAAACTAACTATTTAGCTGGGTGTCCCCCAACTTGACTCTAACAAAAATTTGAATATATTGGCTCGTGAAAAAATGATATTGTTCGTCAATGATTTTGGATTTTTTATTTAATTTACTCAGTTTGAATTTCCTCGCCCTGTTTGAGAAAAGTACTATACCCTTACTAGTACTATACCCTTACTAGTACTATACAAGCCTTGGCCGCAATCCATTGATGGATCCTAGCAATAATGTAGCTCTTTTGGAATTTATACGATAAAACCTTTTGTTTGCAGATAGCCTGGAGAAGAGAGCGCAACATCGCAACAACGACGTGGTCGAACGAGTTGCTAAACGAAAAAATAGAGGCTATTTTAACAGTTAAATTGAGAAGTAAACAAGTTACAAGTTGTCGGCGAAGCACTTGTTTGAACTTGTTATACTCTAATGTCGACAACGTTAGGCGCATTCTTACACAAATAGCCCCGAGAGGGCGAGTTGGCGCAACTGCTCAACTTGTGCTCAACATAAGGATACACTATGCTTTACTTATCGTATACCGTAGATACCTATTCATGCAAAACAGCTAAATCTTGCCGATAAAAGTTTTTCAAGTACCTGCGACATAGATACATTTTATGAAATTTGAATTTTTGCTGTGAAGCAAAAGGAGTATGATAAGATCGTAGCAAGTGGCGTTCTGAAGTTTCTACCGACCCGCATGTTCCCACGCAGCATGGTAAGCAGAAAACAAACCATGGTACGCAGAAAAGACAGTTTATGTAGGTATATTTTTTTGTACGTCTATATAATTTACTGGCTTTATTTGCGCACCCACTCGGAGTTGAATAAAAACGTACATAAGTAAAGTTTTTGAAATCCTCAGTGGGTTCCAAGTACTTATTACACATCACGAAATAACCGTATTACTATGTATGCATTCCATACTTAAAATTCAGTAGTGATTTACTTGCGTAATATATGCGAGGCGATCCAAGCCAATACTTCATACATAAAAAGCTTAATACCGTCGTAAAATGTCCATATCAGGTATATTGGGTTGGGAGTCCCCCATATCAATGCCCTGGATACATTGTGCCGCACGTCAGGTACGCTCAGCCGCATGTAATATGACCCGAGTTATATGACGTCTCATTATTTTTTCGACAATGGAGGAAGGGCGGCCACGACTCTTTCCATAAAATTAAAATAAATATCTACTATAAAAAATCAACCATCTGCTATCGTCCATTTAGTTCCTTTTCTGAGTACTATTCTGTTTTAATGAGTCTTAAAATATAAATATGTTTATTTATTTGGAATTCATAAATATGAATTTGCGTGATGGTTGACTAGGTAGAATGGAAGAAGAAAACGTGTTTCGCCGACCCAGTACCAAGTGACATGGGAAAAGGGCAGGAAGATGACGATAATGAAATAATTATGAAAAAAAGAAACTTTACATAAAAGCATGTAGTCCGTCACCAACTCACCATTCTCTGAGAGATTCATATGTATTTATCTTGATTGTGCTCAAATTACGCTAATTATGTCGCTAAGAGTGGCAGAATCTTGACTTGACAAGAGAAGCATCGAGATTTGAGGAAATCATTGTTATGTTTGATATAATATTTAATTTTATATTGTAACAAGCTGTGCCCGCGGCTTTGCTCACGTGACGAAATTAATCTAACTAATAGTTGGTTCATAATAATTATTAAAACCTCATTGTGTGTTTTAATAAATGGGCTGACATTCTACTAATAAATAAATAAATAATGTTTGTGAAAACAAGTACCTCAATGTGATTAGATTCCCCAAATATCATAAAGTCAAAGTCAAAGTCAAAGTCAAATAATTTATTTCAACTAGGCACATTAAAGGCACTTTTGAACGTCAAATACATAGAAATAGAACTGATTCTAGTTGCCCCTTCCAAAAGGTAGTTTTCGTATGGAGAAGAATGGGCAAGAAACTCCACCGTTACTCTTTTAAAAAAGAAAAAAAAAATGTTTTAGAATATTTGGTATACATCAATTATATAATTACATGTGAAGACGATGCACCGAGAATACAATTACTATACCACAATAGGTAAAAAAAGAAGAATTAAAAATGAAGCAATGATAAATAAATTAATCAAGTATGTGATAGATACATGGTGCTCACATATTTACAAACATTGTAAAAGTATACGATATGACAATATTCCTACAAACTTACAAGTAACACTAATAGGACAGTGTGTGAGTGTAATAATCATAAAATGTAAAAAATCTATGATATACAAATATTAAATTATACAACTAGATTTACAATTTCATTGACTTTGCTTTGATAATTTTATTGTTGGCTAGTGTTCGCTTCCGGCTCTGTCTGGGGCTAATTGGGAGGAGATTAGAATCAAATATCACACAACATCTTTGAGTACGGTCCATCATGTCGTATGGTATAGGTATCACTTCAACGTTTTGTTTGTAACCCTTGTAAAGCTATGTACAAATTGTACAATGATCGATTTTCTCAGCACCTGTAGTGCTATTCTATAATCATCTCACCGTTAAAACATAGGTGAAGTGAGCGTGGAGTGAGCTGTCATTGTCATCGCTACCTACTGATGCTAAGGCAGTGACAGTTCACTTCAAGCTCACTTCACCAAAGTTTTCACGGTGAGGTGGTTACAGAATACACCGGCTGTACTCAAAATACGCGCTTAGGCGTGGAGTTGCGGACACCAGTTCGTTATACAATACAATACCTATTAATTACTAATAAGCGTTCGTTCCACATCACATAATATGTTCTGAGAATGTTACTCCCATAATGCTCGAAAAACTGCGAAATTCTGGGATACCCACAAGATGCAGCAATGAAGAGCACTAAATCATAATATATCGGAAAATCAACCGTTTTTGGAAAAAAATGCCCATGTTTGACTAGCTGTATCTTCGCAACTAATAGGCCTATATTGCTTGAGTTAGGCTCAGATTGTAACAAATTTAGCTTATTATACAAAAACAAATAACAAAGATACCTAAAAACGCAGTATATTTAAAAAAAAAACTGAAACCAGTGCCAGAATTGCGCAGTTTTTCGAGCACGCATGCCTTTTAAGTTCTGTCGTTTCCATATTTCTCGGCAATTTTGAATTTGAAACTGTTCTATATTCGAATGTGGAATCTCAAAACAGTTGAAAGTGTTAGGATAAATGCTATTGTTTAGTCACAGCGTCGATTGGAATCTGTCAGGTTACGTACGAAAATGAATCTTTCTAAGGAAAATGTTCGTGCAATAATTTTCTACAACTTTAGAAGAGGCCTGACACGGCTTCAGTGTTTTGAAGAGCTAACATCTGTGTTCATTGATGAAGCCCCATGTCTGTGGACTGTCGAACGCTGGTATTTAGAATTCCAGCGTGGATATACTAGTGTTAGTGACAAATCTCGCGAAGGACGCCCAAAATCCGTCTTCATTGGAGATAACATCATTGCTGTGAGACATCTAATTCTCGAAGATCGTCATGTGACGTATCGAGAGATAGAGGCTCTATTAGGCATCTCAGGGACAACCATTCAGAAGATCTTGCATGAAGCGCTTGGTGTGAGAAAGCTAGTTTGCCGTTGGATACCGCATTTGCTTTCCGACGATCACAAGGCGGCCCGCGTCAGATGGTGTAAGGAAGCTCTGCAAAGGTTCAACCGAGGACAGTCAAATCACGTCTACGATATCATCAGTGGTGACGAATCTTGGATCTATGCCTACGATCCTGATTCCAAACAACAATCTACAATCTGGGTCTTTCAAGACGAGCCAGAGCCGACTAAAGTTGTTCGTTCTCGAAGCACTTCAGAGAAGATGGTGGCCACGTCCGTTGGAAAAACCGGCCATGTTGCGACTATTGCACTTGAAGATCGTAGAACGGTTAACGCAGAGTGGTATGTATACCACAGTTTGTTTACCACAAGTCATCGCCGAACTTCGAAATTCTAACTCAAAGCGACGCATCATCCTGCACCACGACAACGCAATCTCACACAGCGCTCGTTAAACGATTGAGTATTTGAAGCAGGAAAAAGTAGAAATTCTTGACCATCCTCCATACAGTCCTGAACTAAGCCCTAACATTTTTTTTACATTTCCTAAAATTAAGAAAAGTCTTCGTGGTCAAAGGTTCCAGTCCGGTGAAGAAGCAGTCGACGCTTTCAAGTCAGCCATTTTGAACACCCCCACTTTAGAATGGAATAAATGTTATAATAACTGGTTTGAGCGAATGGAAAAGTGTATTAAGCTACGTGGTGAATACTTTGAAAAACAATAAAAAGTACTATAAGGTTCTAGTTGTGTTTTTTTCTACAAACGACAAAACTTAAAAGGCATCGTAGTACAAAATTTTCAGGGTTGCAAACTTTGTCGATGTTTTTATGTTGTTATTGACTGGGCTGTATTAAAAGGATGAAGACAATGGACATTATTTGATAATTATAATATAGTAAAATATTGTAAAAAGACGAAAAAATATCGTGTTTTTTTTTTAAGTTTCCGTATCTCCGGCAACTTCAATGAGAAGACAGAGGTATGTAGGTAAGAAGTTGACATTACCTTAATGTCAACTTCTTACCTACATACCTCTGTCTTCTCTCGTCTTACGTAACTACTTCTCTTAAGCAACAAACCCTGTGCATGTGTGCTGGTATCCGCTATACGGCGCTGTCACCCCATGCGGCGCTGAGTTATCGCTCAATTACTCCGCTGCCTGTTCCTTGCCTACCGCCGGCTACCGTGAGCGTGAACACTCGAGGGCCTGCTATAAATCTGATGGAAACCTTTTATGAAATGTAATCTATTACAATAGCTTACATGAGAGAAAGGCACGCACCTTGTGTTTACAGGTGCATGACGTCCAAACAAAACTTTATTTTTTATAGACAATAGGTTCTTAACCTACGATAAAAAGGGTCTCTGGTCGACGCGTGTATTTTTTGTAGGTATAACCATGCACGCATAACTGTTTACAAACTAGTCCAATTTTAGACGACGATGTATATAAATTTTCCTTTTCCAATGAAAATTTCATTACACTATCAACATTATATGGCTTTTACAAACTCGTCTCGGGATCAGTACCTTTGCTTTAGACCTTTTTGTTTTGTTTCAAAAGGTTAAGCTTTTTTTTGAATCCCCTGAACCCCACAGAATTACTAATAAAATATGCTCACAATGCTCACAACCGGAGCTGCATAGGACGGGAGCCTGCAGCTTAAATTATTCACGGATTACCGCAAGCTCTTTAACTAGTTAGTAGTCGTGTGGTACCTGCAACTCGCGAGGTACCCGAACTACTTTCTGTTAAACAGTTTGTTCAATATTTAAACATGTCCCTATTTAACCCCAATAGAAGATGAATTTTCAAGAATCCTTCCTTAATGCTCATTGTCACTACAAGGAACTCTTGTTCAAAACATGCTTCTAGAGCCAGCAATTTAAGCTGTGCGTTGTCTGTCAGTGAGTGAATGAATGAATTTAATATTTTTATTAAGTACGTGAGATTAGTTTGAAAGTTTATGAGTTGACTTTAAGCAGGTTTTTAGAGGAAAAAGTATTCAAAGGTCATACTTGTAAGAATTATGAGTCGAACCCGCAATCGATATAAGTAGTGTACCTCTTTAAACACTTTTTTCGGGACACGCGCTTCAATTGCAAACGCTTTACAATTATACTATACTATACAAGCGGATGAATTTACATTTTAAGTCATTTTTCATCTATGGCTAATTTAAAGAAATTATATGCTCAATGAGGCTACGATAACGTGTAACTGCATGAGTTATCTGATAGTGTTCTATTAATCGATTGCATCGTCCGTAAATAATGGCTAACAAACAATAAAAATATGATCGTCTCCCTAACAAAATATTCATCAGGCTACTACAGCACGTTATTACTTACGCTACGGTCTCTTATTTGTGGCCAGAAATAACATAAACACATGACGTCAGCACTGTGATGTGACGTCACCCTCATCACGTCACCAACGATCCGTTGTACAGGAAACAGATTATAATAAGCGAAATAATTTAATCTCGAGTGTGAGGGTGGGCCGAGACAGCGCTAGTTTTAATATAAAGCGGCTTAGGACTTGGTAGCATGAATATTTAACAAACGTGACCCTTCGCCCTTGCTCTAACGAAAACATGCTCCCATAATAGATATTTTAGGATACTGCTACGGCGTAGCAAGCGTAGCGGTGACATCAGCTGCGTCGTAGCCCAACGCTACGCTTCGGATGAAATGTAGAACTTGCCTGTACAGATGTACCTGTTTTATTTTTTTAATTTAAAATTTAATTTGGGTAAAAATATTACTAGATAAACAAAATTTACTAACAAACTATTAAAATAAAAAAACATAATTATTATCCTAATACTAAACTATGATCTTCAATGAAATCATATGGCTGGTTGACACTTGCCGTGACCCAAGAGCTAAGAGAAAGAAAGAAAGAAAAATATTTTATTTGGAACACGCACAGGAAATATAACAATAGAAACAAACATTAAATCTATAAAATCAGTAAAACAAGTAATAGAATAAAATAAAACAACGTGAAACAGGAAAAGAAAACCTGTGCGATGCCAAAAAGGCTCCTATCTCAGCATAATGCTACGGTATTTGAGAAATAGTAAACAAATACCGCAGCGCTGATATTCTGATAGGGCCCACTGTGATGCCACGGACACATCTACGGACATAAAATAAATAATAAAAATAAGATAATAAAATAAGAATAATATAATAGATAATAGAATATACAATAAAAAATAATAATATAATAAACACAAAGTAAAACTATGAAAACCGATAAACTAAATATTACGGTCGACCCACACCCGCTCCAGCATCGCTTGTCTATGCTACAAACTAGTCTATGACAAACGAGGGGACGCGAGCGCAGGCTAAAGTTACATGCTCTGTGGCGCAGGCGATGCAATGATGTAATGTAATGTAATGAGTGTAATGGCTGTCAATAAATATATTTGGGATTGGGATTGAACAAGTACAGGACATTGATCTGTGATAATAATTAAGTATTTTTATCATACAATGAACGTTCAAAAGAGTAAGAGTCGATTAAATATTAATAGATAAGTTATGAATGTGGTGTAAACATGATAAAAAAATGTATCGTTGTTGTCTAAGACTGACTGTGTATGTTGTGATATGTAAGTCGAGGAAAACGACTCAATGTCAATCACCCTCACCGCAATAACCATGAATAAACACTGATAGAAGCAACACTTCGCTACGGTCACCAATATTAACTGCGTGCAGTCCCAGGGTGAGTTTAGTGACTGTTTTCTTTTTGTAATTGTAGTAAGTGTTGTTTATATTTATTTCTAAAAGTGCCAACTGTTTTTATAGCACGAAAAGGTGGTGGCAAGTCATTCCAGCAGCGGGAGGCAGCGAATTTGAAGCAGCCACGAAATGCAGCAGTTCTGTGCGATGAGGCCAACATGAGGTATGAAGATGCTCTAGTTTTAATTTTATTGACATCGCGCGACCAAGACAGTTTCTTATAAAGATAGTCTGGTTTCTTTGAGAGAATAGTGCCAAAGAGTAGGGTAGCCAGGTGAAGCTTTCTGCGTGCTGACATTCTCATCAAATTACCCTTGTTCAAAAATGGAGTGATGTGAGAGCGTGGTGGGACATTGTAGCAGAATCTTGCACAAGCATTCTGCACCCGCTGTATCAGTTTTTCGCTTCTACCGAGAATGCACGCCCCATACACAGTGTCAGCGTAATTCAGCTTGGATAGAACAAGTGACTCACATAGCATGACACGCATATCCACACTTATGTATGGACGGACACGATACAAGAGCTTGAGTCGGTAGAAGCAGTTGCGCACCGCCTCAAGAATGTGAGTTTCAAAGTGCAGCTGCCCGTCAAACACTACCCCAAGATTACGAGCTTCCAAAACCCTCTCCACCCCACAACCATCAATTTTAAGGTCCAAGTTGCATGCAAGCATTTTGTTCAGGAAATCCCTAGATCCCATCACAATATACTTGGACTTACTTGGATTCAGGACTAAGGAGTTTCTTCTGGACCAAGCCGAGATCCTCTCCAAGTCTTCATTTATTCTGTTTACAGTTTCAGTGGCATCCTGGGAGCGGAAGGAGAGGTATAACTGTAGATCATCGGCATAAAGGTGGAACTTTGTGTTAATCAAACAATTGGTAATGTCAGCACTGTACAGAATAAAGAGAAGCGGGCCTAAGATCGATCCCTGCGGTACGCCCCTGTCCACGCGCTTCGGACCAGAAAACATGATATCTCCACTGTCGCTTGTCAACTGGACAAACTGTGAACGATTAATAAGGTAACTCTCAAACCACTTAACCGTTTCGACGTCACAGCCATAATAAGACAGCTTGGAAAGAAGAAGTGAAGTGTTAATAGAGTCAAAGGCACGCGAAAAATCTAGTAAGACAAGAAGGGTCCCCATACCCTGATCTCTGGCTTCAAGAATGTTACCGACTACATCTAGGAGAGCTGTCGCTGTGCTGTGGCTGCTTTCAGAGCTGGCTTTTACATACAACGCATTGCCATACAACGTGGCAAAGCCGCCAGTCAGGGTATATTACCAGTCGACAGCCATGCGGAGGAATTTTTCGACGCTATTATATAGTTGTTTTAAGTTAGGTTATTATATTTTTATTTTAATAGTTTGGTAGTTAATTTCGTTTATACCTTTAATGTTTTGTATATAACAATGTGCTCTCTGTGAGCCGTGCCAAGTTTGACCACAAGTTGTATGTTACTAGAGGGTTTTGCTAGCAATCAACTCTGCGACCTCTTATGCGTGCAAACTATTAGGTGACTTTGAGAAAGGTTTTTTGAGCAGTCATATTGAACCAACTGCGGCGGCTAAAGTTTTTGTTTCGGAAACAAACCATTTTAGAAGGTCGTGAAGGCGACGCGTGTGAGTTTTGTAAGAATGTTTGTCTGCCTTATTATTACAAAACAACTTACTAAACTGATTAAAATAAACAATCTAAGTTAAATTTCACTAGCTAAGCAGCCTCACTATCGCCGTACAGTCAGTTCACGTTTTCAAAGCGCAGGCGACACCTAATCAGAAAGCGCTTGCAATGTACCGGAGCAGTACAACCAAGTGACAAGACTACCACAAAAAGTGCAGCAAGAAGTAAGAGTGCCCCCACGCGCCGATGTGGTGTATAAAGGGGCCACTCCACAGCTCACGGCTAAGCTACACACGTGTACTTACTTCGCTTTGTGTGAAAAGGAGGCGGGATCGTCCAGTGCGACCCGTGGCCACGCTACGCCCGGCGCCAAGTCTGCTAATTTGATTTTAAGTTTGGATTTGATTTGATGATTATTGATGTAAATTGGAATATGGTTGAAAGCATAATTTTTAAGTAGGCTCTCAATATCAATCGACAAATAAGTAATGCATGATGTGCTTACCTGGTACTGGTTACCTGGTAATTGGTACTCTAGTCATGACTAGTCTATAATTATTGGATCTATCTCATGTCTTTGTATCGGTGTAATCAATTGTTGGTGAGCCAAATAAATAAAATAATACATTTGTGTTCAAAAATATACATACATTTAAATAATATGATGACACACTATGAAACACTTAAATCCAGATCAGATATTGGAACATCTGTGTTTGAACTAAATATAAAATAACTGTATTTCAAATCCCCTGTTGTATGATGATCATTGACCCCGTCATTGTTGATTTTGACAGATTTGGGTATCTCCTAATTGAAACGCGTCATTATGATTTTCCGTCGGCGTGCCACTGATACTCCATTGGGAAAATTGTTCATATTTGGTAATCTCATACTCATACATAATGACAAGCTGTAAGCTTCTATTATATATTTTGACATTATTTTTAACCACTGACACACCGTAAGTATTTATGAGATTACGAACTTTTAGCACAATGGTAATGGAGTGTCGCTATCATGATAACCTGTCATTGATAATAGCAGACTTGGCTGCACGGGTGCGTGACTGGCAACCTCTCCGTACACATCCTACGTAGCAGTGGACGGTAGTCTTAAAGCTGTGATGCTCGCGCGGTTCGCCTGCAAATTTGCGCTTGCGGCCGATAAATCGTTCGCTCACCTAAAGGCATTCCACTTAGATTGCAGGCGCCGGAATGTCGCCTAATTGTTGTCCTCTCCCCGAGGCGGCCCCTCCCGCTGGGACGGCGCATCGCCTCACCCCCCCGGCATCCGGTGCATAGGGCGTAGTGTTACAGTGAATAACGCAGTTGTCTAATAAATCAACTGCTATCTACATTACTAATTTAAAAGTGTATTTTTATTTATTACAAAAGGAAGTCAAAGGTCCTTGTGTTCTGTAAGGCCGAAGTAACGATAGCCTAACCTAGCACAACTTTAGCTAAGCGTTATTCCTGTCACCGTCGTAACTGTCAAACAACAAGTGCAAGAGAGGAGCGGGAACATGTCTAAGCCACCCAACAAACATTTACGACGTTGAGTAGACGTTTTGGTGGCAACTTAATGTTATTCAGTATAATCGTATAAATGTCATAAGGACGTTTACTCTACGGCATTAGGGCCCATTTTATTCAACTTAAGTTGCTAAGAGTTTCGTGTAACAGTCATATAAATACCTACTTAGTCGCATAGTAGTCATATACACGTCGGCGATTTGACTAAATATCATGTAATGATAGCTGTCGCGGCGTGTATTCGACTTCGGGTCGACTTATGGTACACAATACGACTTTTATATAATGTAATCGTTGTGTTATTGTCATTTAAAGATGATGCTCATATTGAACGAAATTATATTGTAACAGATTATATCACGTTAATTTAATATGGCGGTGTTTTTGACAGCTGAGTTAATATTGCATTTTTTCTTTGTTATTTGAGGTGATAAAACCATTTCATCAGTCGTAAACCATTGTGCAATCAAGTTTACTGATTAATGTGAGGTAGGTTTGGAACAATTTTTTTATGCGCTTTTAAAACTCTAACGATTTCACATATTTTATTAAGTGACTGCGTTATATGACAACTACATAACTTCCCGACCTATAAACTGCGTGTTCATTGTAAATGTTTACGCCATTACAGTTGATTTAGGGATCAGTGATAAAATTAAAAACGCTTAGCTAACTTAGTTCAAAGAATTTATATTAAAAAAATAGAATATTTGTTTGCGTGACTTATAACTTAGTTAACTCAGGTTCCTTGCTGGAACGCGTAATTCTTTTAGGGCCCGCTGCTCGCCCGACATCGCGCCCCGGAGGCCCGCCGCGTGTCAGCGGCTCCGGGTAAATATATAAGTATAACTCAATATCTTGAGTTATACTTATCGTAGCTCGATAACGTAAAGTAATTTGGATTCTTGAATTTTACAGGCAGTATTATGAATAGATAACGAATCTAAAAAAATAACAGTTTGAGATAATAACAGAAAATAAAAAACGAAATTATTGCGTAACTAGAGGTCATCTTGACCTTGATTTCAAGGACCGTGTTTTGACGACAAAATGTTGTTATTATGACGTTATAGTAGTGAAAATCACTTACAAATTGATTCAATTACACTAATTAATATTTTATAGTAGCTTCCCACGCTGTAAACATCCTAAAACAAACACTATTCACATAATTACCACCACATTCAGTACTTTCACGGCATTTTTTTGATACGCTAATTTTGCACACTCAACTTATGTATTTTAGTAATATTATTATCACACACGATGTATAAACTATTATTAATTTGATTTAATATCACTTCACGACGATTACGGCAGTAAAAACACGAAATAATTATTAAAATATGCACGGAGACCGTCCGCGCACACCCGCGCAGGCGCTCTGACAGATGACACTGTCAAACGTTCCATGCACAGATTAAGCATTTAGTAGATTTATTTGACGTGAATATCATCCAACTCTAGAGTGCTACAGCCCATAGACACTATTAACCCGTATTTCAGTAGAAATAGAGACCTAAGTTGCGTGGCATCGACTGATGCATTTTATTCATCAGTGGGGCTTGAAGGATATTTCCGATTGATGCATCGCGTGCATCATTAGGACTCAAGCGGTTAAGTCTAAATAATATTTTTGTTTTAGGTAAACCCCACAGTGATCTCTAATTATGCGGATGTTGACAAGTTTTTATCAAAGATGGACCTCATTGAAATGATATGCGCACATTCGAAATGGAAAACTTGAAATGTTAATTACGTTCCTGGGATAATTAAAAAAATGACACAATTTTTTCTTTCAACTACATAGTAATGTTATCTGTGTAGTATTATAATATCTGTGGTAATGTTATCATTAATCACTGACAGACCTGACTTGACCTGACTGGTTAATACAAATGGATAAAAACCGTTTAAAATGCCTTGACTTGACCTGACTTGACCTGACTTGACCTGACTTGACCTGACGTGACCTGACTTGACCTAACTTGACCTGACTTGACCTGACTTGACCTGACTTGACCTGACTTGACCTGACTTGACCTGACTTGACCTGACTTGACCTGACTTGACCTGACTTGACCTGACTTGACCTGACTTGACCTGACTTGACCTGACTTGACCTGACTTGACCTGACTTGACCTGACTTGACCTGACTTGACCTGACTTGACCTGACTTGACCTGACTTGACCTGACTTGACCTGACTTGACCTGACTTGACCTGACTTGACCTGACTTGACCTGACTTGACCTGACTTGACCTGACTTGACCTGACTTGACCTGACTTGACCTGACTTGACCTGACTTGACCTGACTTGACCTGACTTGACCTGACTTGACCTGACTTGACCGCCTTTTTTTATTACCTCCTTCATATAGATTTATTTGGCTTTAATGCAACTTGTGGAATATTAAAATCAATAGCCCACTTTTTTAATCGTCTCTGAAGTCATCATTGTTGGTTGAAGTGTCTTCTTTATCAACATTATCTTCATTTTCGGATGACTTCAACTTCGAAAAATCAACAAGAGTCCTGAACTTTGGAAAATGAACTGCGGGGCATACTTGTAGTATTTTGGTTAAATTGATTAGTTAAATTTGCATTTAAATGTGATACGGAACCATTCTTATTTTGCTCACTCTCAGCTTGAGCTCTATTACTTTGTATTAAAGTACGCGAAAATTGTATACAAGGTAATTATAAACCTTTAATATGAGTATTAATTAAGTAGCGGTCGTATTATCATGTTTGTGATACTTTAGGATGTATACAGGTCGCACTCCTAATACTTATTCGACTTATATATAATGGTAACAAATACTACGTGTATACAATTATTATCCGTTTAGCAGATGTTTAAAAGGTAATTATATGACAAAATGTACAGTTTTATGACGTTTATACTACGAAAACGTTTAGAGGACGAAAAGTTGTATAAGTAAGTTTTATAAATGTCGAAATAACGTCATATGACATTATTATACGACAAAAAATGTTTATGACTATTCGGACATATAATACACCAGTACATGACGAAGAGTTAAAATAATGACTATAAAATAACTTTAAAAAGACTTAAGGTCATATAAAAGTTTGATTATATGACAAAAATGTTTGTTGGGCAAAGCACGAGCTAAGCAACGTTTATAGATCTCGGCCTTAGAGTTTATTACAACCCACGCCACCGTTCATGATATTATAAATTGTGCACAAACCATGATATTCCTAACCTAAAGGAAAAACCTGAAAATACAAAACATGATTCTTAACATAAAGAACAAGGGATTACGATACAAAACATCTTAGAGCGATGGCGGGGGCTGGCATCAGCTCTCTAGTTAATAACTCTAATTTGTCGGAACAATCTACGCCGGCATTAATCACCGACTCTCACCGAGTCTCACGGACTCGCTGGGAGGGAGCTCAGCTCCATACTGTACGAGGCGACGTCATAGCTTCTACAAACAAGAGATTGGTAAAGAAAGCGTTCACACAGGTATTCTAGAGGTCAGTCATTAGCAATTCCTCTAATTTGACACAAAATGGTGACACAATACATATTATTAGCTGTATCATAATATGTACTCAATTCAATTCATATTCGATTCATATTTGGTGTAAAAAGACCCATCAAATAACCGTCAACTACGCATTCTGTACATCAAATTAAGTAACATAGCACAAAAATAATTGCTGGGAAACAGCTTTTATTTTTGGTGTGAAAAATCACTGTTTACGGTAGTGCGCAAAGCATTGTGTTTATGGGTGCATGCAACGGTTCAGGTTTTGTGGAGGTATTTAAAATTAATTTATAACATTTAAAACAATAAGCTTTCTTTAATAAAACGTCTGAAAAAGTTGGAAGTTTGACCTTCAATGTCTCCGTAACCGGAATAAAAAAATGATCACAACGACGGGAATAACAAGTAGCTTTTGTGTCGTTTTACACCCGTTATTGCTGCATGAAAATTACTTAATCATTAATAAACCGTATGTTTAATGGAAGCATTTTAATTTAACATTAAATTTCAATAGAGAAATTCATAATTTGTGGACCATATTACGAATCTCCATAGAAAACTGTCAAACAGATGAATTGCGTATTAAGAATTGCACGTAGATCACTGAATTGTCAGTTTGTGACATTTTACGATGATTCATAATATTATCCTATTATGATTCTGCCAAAGTGGCCGTTTTACGCCCCCTTTTCAACTATGAAAACATCGAGATATCGCGCTGTAACGAAGTTAAGTTTAATATTACACACCGCATCAGACTACATTGTTTTAGTTTAAAAGATTTAAGCGGTCATGCAGACAGACACAAAAAGTGACTTTATTTTTATACTACAAAGATCTATACGAATTGAACCCCAGACCTCGAGAACCTCAGCCAACTTACTGACCCCCAAGTGTATCAAAGTAGTTCAAACAGTGTGAACCGCGAGGTGGCGCCACTGTCGCTGTGTTCACACCGGAACGTTGCGAGACGCGGACGCTGCGTGACTTGCTTACTCAACGTGTTTCAACTCCGAGCTCTTATCTATGTGGCGACTGTAGCCCATCACCGATGGCGGGGAAAAGGGTCCATGGATTGCAATATAATGCCAACTCCATGTTAATAGAACAAGAATATTTACCACTTTACCATAAACCTATAGAATTATAATAACTCTACCTCGAGGAGTTTATAAGGGTTCCGAAGTAATCCTAATTAACTACAAACATAAGAAAAATATAAATAAGTTAGGTACTCTGACATGTCAGAAAAAAAATTGGCAAATGGACATACTACTCGGGTGTGAAATATCAATGTGACTCAACTCAGCGAATCATGTGGGTTTTAGGTATTACGGAATCCTTAAACTAATTTGGGACGATCATTTCAGGTTTTCGAGTTAAGTTGCTGGATGTACTGCAATTGAGATTTTCAGTAAAAAAAAACTTTTTACAACCAAAATTGGAGCCATGACCGGAAAAAGCCCGTTGTTTTTATGACTAGCTAGCTACTAGAAAAGCAATGAGTGAATGAGAACGTAGTTTATTCGTTATCAACAATACTGAAGTTCAACTTAAATATTCCCTCAATTTGGCATTTAAAGCAATTTAAAAATAACGTTTTACCTATTACAATTGCTTTCTACTTTAATTAAACAAAGAAATTATATCAATTAATAATCATATTTCCCTTGTGTAGGTACTACACTACTCTTTAATATTATCACGACCCGGAACATCGATACATCTCGTTTTGATAAGCGCACGTCACACTCACGCGCGCATGTTATTAATTCTAATTACAAATTACACGTAATCGGCTCCGCTCCACGGGGTTCATGTTAATCACATTTAAGTAATTATCCTTATTACGTCTATATTATGGAACACTTGCTTTCGCACACTTTACTGATGTATTGGATTTCCTGGGTAAATGTACCTACCTACTAAAATTACAGGATTATGACCTAATCTAAACGGTACCTAGCTAGAGTTGCTTTTACTGAGTTTATCACACGGAGTATAGAAAGAAGCGGAGGTGTCGCAAGCCAAAATCTCTATAGAAAGGAGCGTCGCCTAAATGCGGGTGTGAGAGGGGTGCAGTACACGATGCCCCCGCCCATTATTTGTAAATCCATCTAGCGGAGAAAGGAATTATTACAGTGAAACTGAACTGGCTATTTTTCATTTTAATTCGTCTATTGGCCACTGCATAAAAAACCATGACACTTTTTCCAGAACATTCTATGTGCATTAGTATGGCGGGACCATATTATTTATTACCCAACTGTGGGCGAAGCCAAAAGATGGATAATAATTATGTTCCCTGTCTCAGATTGAAACATTTGTTTATAGTATATCATGTGGAGTATTGGGTATATAGGGTGGATAGGTACGTAGTAAAATCAAAAAGTTGTTAAATCATCAATCTTTATTTTTTTTATTAGACATTGGTTAGGTATTATTATTGTCCACTAAACAACACAGTTTTGTTTAAATGCTGCCTTTTAGATAAAACAATGTTTTCGAGCTTACTGTAATAATTAAGTCTCGTATTACAATAGTAGTGGCTTATAGCTTTAGTTAACAACGTGACATGGTTGAAAATTGGATCTTGATCATGCGCATGTGCATTTAATGATATGAAGTAGTTTTCTCCTATTAGACTCTTAAGTGTAGCATGAACAATATTACGAGGCTTAAAATTATGAACATTTAAACTTTCTTTTTTCATTCTTCTTATTATTAATTCTGTGCGTAATCAGATTTTGATAACATCATCAGACGGGAAAATAAGTTGCCCGCGGCTTTTCAGTGAAATAAATCTATGTCCTGTCTTTATTTGTAAAGCGTGAAGGGCGAGAACACATTCTTCACATTTTATTTTTTTCTGCAACACACGTACTATGTAACCCGCTATATATGAGACAATTTGATGAGTGTCAGAGTATTTACTCTGGAAAATTCTATTACTTTCGACCAACGCGTCATGAAGTAAATTGTCATCATAAGTATTTGGACTCTCGTCTGATATTCTGTACCTTTCACTTGTGCTGTTAATCAAATCAACAGCGCTAAGACGCGAAGAACAAGACAGGATTCCAATGTTCTCAAGGGGAATGCAATTTCCTGTAAAGGAATCCTTTAACTCAGTGTTAATAAGAGTTTTTTTGTACGCCGCCTGGAACTGTCGCGCCGTAGGATTATTATTTGTCCTTCCATGTGCCCTAATATTTCCAAAGAATAATTCAAGGTGATCTTGGCTAAACTTATACAAAGGCAAATATATAAGTTCCTTTTTTTCTTGTACTAAACTTTTGTACAAACCTATTGTGCTATCTATGCAAACAATGATGCCAATGAAACCAGTTTTTCTTCTTGACTGAATAATTTTTTCGGAACATGTTGCTAAATGCAAGATGTAATTTTTTGAAAATATTAGAAATGATAAAGTTTTCGAAAAATTGCGTTCAAAGAGTGCTTTTTTGGTTCCGTACTGTTTTAAATTTTTCGAATTTAATATGTCAAACAAGTCGTTGATTAGTTTTATAAAAAAAATTGTTCCATAGGCATCTTTAAATAATAATACCGTTCTTGGCAAGATTCTAAGGCTTTGGCAACACTCGTGCTAAAAAGTTGACTTGTCAATTTAACTTTCATCTTTTCTCGGTGAAAGTTGATATGTCTATCCGTTAGTTTGTTTCCCAAATTTAAAGTTTCCTTTTTCTGTAACTTATTTAATTCAACTAAATATCGCCATTCTATCGCATTTCCTTGATAATCATATAATATTTTATTAAACTCAAAAGCATTTCGTATCAATTTCACCATGTGACATGCATCCAAAAACACGTAAACCAATTCGTCAGAACATGGATGCTTAAAAAACGTTTTAATATGGCCAATGTCTAATGAACAGCCGAGAATTTTTGCCATGCTTACATTCGATGGACATCCATCCATAGTTAGCCCTACTACTTTTACTCCGGTATCATGAGCGTTAATTAAGCATTGTTGGACTAGAGAAGCACGTTGTTCACCTGAAACATTAAAATGTATGTTTAAATTTCTTCTTCTGTGGTGTCGGCTTGAGCTATCACTTGGTAATCGCTCCTTAATTTAAAATGAAAATTCGTGAAAACGGAAAAAAAAAATACCTGTAACACTATCAATGAGAAAAAATCCTACGGGTAATTTCCATGAATCATTTACACCAACTAGCATTAAAACAAGGGCCTGAGTGGCTTTGTTTAAAGTATCTATATCTAAAGAAGTGCCAGTGTCAACATATCCATAGTATTTAGATCCATCCCACTCTACGTGTCGTTTAATCGCCATTTCATCTAATACTAAATTGCAAATGAGAGGATGTTCGAATTATTCTATTTTCTGTTTCAACACTTTAAAAGACTCTTCTGTGAATCCTGGTTTACCATTCACCGTTTGATACCATTTTGCTATGGTTCGCTGGTGTGGTAGACATGTATCAACAGTACGCCTCACGTAATCATACGCCTTGGGTGAATAGAAATTCAGTGTTAACGCAAAAGTGCGCAAATTAACGGAGTATTTTTTTTTTACTGTCTTGCCAGGTGTTTTTTTATGTATTTGTCGTTGCACAAGCTCTCTTGCTTTTATGTCAATGCTATTAAGAAGATCTGCGTCAGAGGACAATATCATATTTTTTTGCTGGAGGTCATTTAAAAGGCTTTGGACCGATGCTATCTGAAAAAGACATATTTACCCCTTATATAAACCTTATACTAACAAAATACTGTATTTGTTTTATTTCTTAAGAGCTGATTATGTTAAGCTATTTCTTTGATAAGTCCCAAATGAATAGTAAGATTGCCATTGAGAAATCGGGCTTTGGCTCTTTAATACATTATTACGTAAATTCCTTAAAGCCACACATTATCGTTGCTTCCGAAAAAAAACATCCTACATTAACTTATTGAAATATTATAAGCTAACTACTTTAAGTGATAGACGCACTTTTTTGGAAACTAAGTTTCTCTATGACCTGTGTAATAACAAGTACGATTGCTCAGAGTTGACAAACAAATTGTGCTATATAGTACCTAGAACTGTTGTGCGGCGTGGGGTGCGTGGGTGCCCGTTATTTGCAGTGTCTTCTTGTGGCACCAACGCGGGTGTCCGCGCAACTCTACGTCGTTTAGCAAAAAATTATAATACTCTTTTTGCAGAATTAGATTTGTTCTCTTTGTCAGCTAATAAAATTCGCATTGAGCTTCTTAAAACGATCGAGGGACCGGATGATTAACCGTGTCTCCGTATAATTATGTATACATTAGTATTATAAGAATAAGATTTGTTCATTTTTAAGTTTCATTAGTATTGTTGTTGCACTCGTGCTCTTCCAAATTTCTATTAGAATATGTAATATGTGGATAACGTAGTTGGTTACACACTGATATACCTATTTATAAGCCATTTTGAACTATGTAAAGTGTGTAACTGTTGGTTTTCCTTAATAAATAAAATAAAATAAAATAAAATTACTCTATAATATATACTTGCAATAATCCAAACAAAAAATGCAGATTGTAAAATAATTGGTTCGTATTGAAGCTTACGCGTAGACGCAGCATTCACCAACATGATATCGAAAAAAAAATCTTACCTTTTTTTTTAATCGTCTATTTTTTGCTTGTAGCTGCTTAATTTTTTTATTTTTTCTGATATTTTCAATTTTTAGCCCGTTCATTTCCCGTTTCAATGCTTTTCTTCTTGGTGTATCGTTTAGTTTTAAAAACGGTTCCAAGTCTTTTTCAATATTTGGAGCAGAATTATGTAGAGGAAACTTCTGTAACTGCTGTGTTTCAAATTCCTGTAAAGATATTATGTATAGTCGCCGGCACGTACCTTGGCATTCCAAAACCTTGCCAAGTTACGTGCAATATTAGTATAGATAATGTATCATTAGCCAGTTATAAAAAGTGCCCGATTGGCTAGATATTGGTAAATAATGCGTATTCTTGTTCAGAATGTAGTTCTAATACAGTTATGTTTATATAAATCTTTACCTGTACTTGACTAGTATTTGGCATTGTATGTGATGTTCCTTCAAACATATTTGCTTCTAATCCCTGTAAAAATAAATTCGTAAAATATTTCTTTCTCTTTTTTGCGTCTCTTTTTAACTATTTCTAGGCTCGCGTTTTATAACTATCTCACCCGATGTATTATATTAAGTTAAAACTTTATTTTAAATATTATCTTAAGTACCTGTTTAGATATAAACAATTTAGGTAACGCTCCTTGGTGCAATTTCTTATATCCGTTTTTTGTTTTATAAAAATCTTTTTCATCGAAATGAAGTGAACAGATTTTAGAATACTTTGTTGGTGTCCAGTTGTTAGGTTTATTTATAATACGTATCCATGCATTTCTAATATCTGTATTTACAGGGAATCTAAAATTATAACAAAAATAAGTAAGGATTAAAAAAACAAATAAATGAAGAAAATCAATTCGATAAAATAGGGTCTTACTAGCATGATGCACACATTTTTATTTATCAGTTAGGACCGACTACTTACCGACAGATGGCGCATTTTACTTATGTTAAATTCTTCTTATTACATGTATCAAGGTACGTAATTATCTATAAAATAACTTATAGCGAGCAAAATAAACTTAAGCAAGTAATTTGAGTTACAATAATATGCATTGATAATGATAAAAACACGAAATCGGTGAGAAGTGGTTAGTATATATCTCTTCGACGATAGATGTCTCTAGCTACAATCTGACGAGCAAACGAGAAAATGTGTTTAAAAAAGGAATATATGAATTTTAGGGACTTACACGTGAAATGTTATGCCATCAATATGTTTCAGTTTGGATCCTGAACAATTTTTGCATCCAACAACAGCGCACTTCATTATTAAAATAATTTAACTACTAAAAAACGATTAAAATACAACGCACCCGAACGCGATGCCGATTCACTCACAACTAAGGTTTGCGGCCCCGCCCACTGTGACGTCATGACCTAATTGAAGGCGCACGACCTACTTGCCTTGCGGCACCTCCGCTTCTTTCTATACTCCGTGGTTTATCATATTAAGTTTGTCTGCCTCAATGACACAAACTCGGCCACTCGGCGCACACAACTTTGCACAATTGTAGATGCTACTAACGGTATTCCTAAAAACTACCTACTCCACTGCCAATACAAACACCAATTTTCGCATTCATAAACATTATTATACATAGTTGGGATTATTTCAAAGTGGATTACTCTCTAAGCTTCTGCTGAAATGATCCACATAAAGTCCAGAGAAGTTTTAATATCTACAGCCCTCGGCTAAGAGTTTCAAATTCACTGTATTATGATTAGTTCGGTAGTGCTGTGGTTATTCGCAGCTATTTATCAAGTATTTCCGATAGTGCTGAACTGCGCAACTGCGGTAAATTGCCAGAAGTTGCGCGCCGTGTATCAGCCAATGGCATGTTATTGCACTCAGATTATATTGTTAACCAGGACTACTGCAACAATGTAGTCTTAGAAACAAATAAGTTTAATAAGTAGAAAACCCAACTGCAAAATCACAGATAAGAGAAAAACAAGAATTGAATAAAATCCGCATTAGCAACAATAATATAACAACCATTATTATTTAGAGAATTTTATCGCAGGCGGGACAAACCAATAACCTGAAATATGGTGTAACTTTTGTTTGTCCGGGGGCCTGAGATATAATTCTGTTTATTTAATAATTATTATTAATAATGCTTGTTTTTTTCTTGTCAGATAAGTTATTTGTGTGATTTTGCAGTCGGGTTTTCTACTTATTAAAATTATTTGTTTCTACTTATTAAGTTGGCTATAATATAAAATTAGTTATTTTAGTTTGTTAATAGTTTATGATAAGTTAAGTTAATTATAATTATTCGGACAGTGTTAGACAAGTTCTCAACTTCAAATATTCAATTCAGAAATCGGGTGCTAGCTTTAAAATATGGTGTGATTTAAAATTTTAGGGGTATGAGGAACAGGGTGTAAAGTTCACTCATCCCCCATAGAAAAGGGAGGATCCTCCGACCAGACGGGTGTTGTGTCTGGCGGGCAACTGCCCAATGATTGATATTGGGTTTTTGTATATATGTTCACTGCACGGTAAACTCTAATTGCGCGATGCAGGATTTATGTGACGTCAGAATTTTTGTGTGAGGTCAGGTCTTCAATGCGTAGTTCGCATGTGGCGATGTAGATACCGCCACAAAATCTTTGATTAAAACCGAAATAGAAGAAAAGTAGTTCATATGTTATTTTCATCTTTTTTTTTATTTTCAGGTGTAAGCTGATCAAGGCATTATAAGATTTACTTCGCCCTCCAGAGCCAGATTAATTACGTCATAAAAACTTGACGTGACACGAAGCCGGCGGCTATTCAGCCTATCATGGAAGTTTTTATTATGTCTGAGCAGGATTTTTAAATATCTTTATGAGTATTTATTTTAATGAAAATTCCATTAAGTTTTGCGGACTATAAAAATAAATTATTTACTACAAAATTGCATCTAACTAACCATATTCGTATTAAGTTCACGAAATAAAGCAACAGAAATTAAAGTAGCAAGCGCTACATAGGACAGCTTTACACCACTTCAATGCTCTCTAGAAGAAGACAGCTTATTCTCAACCAGTTAAACATCAGATAAAAGATAATCTGCCGCGAGCTCGTCCGGCACTCAAGCGGCCGAGCACTGAGGAGCACTGAGGAGCACTGAGCTCAACCGGCCAAGTTGGTGGACAACTCGGAAACACTCCGTAACACTCGGTACTCGATACTTTAATCACGGTGATCGCACACACATCTCATTTATACTCAATACTCAATTCTATATTGCATTCCATATTATGCTACATAGATGGTATAACAAGTATTTATTTATTTATTTTCTACACCAACAGCAGTACATACAAAAACAATTAAATGGGAACAGTAAGTTAAAAATATACTGGTATAAATGCCTATTATATGGTATACACAGCATTTGCCACAAAACAACATAGTAATAAAATAAAAATAAAATTTGAAAGAAACATAAAATACAATAAGTAAAGCAAAAGATCAATGAGTCGGGCACAACAGAATTAGGAGAGAGAAAGAGGGTGCTGAGTAGTAATTCAAGCAATTCAATATTATTATAAACTAGCTGCGCCCCGCGGTTTCACCCGCGTAAGTCTCGATCCCGAGAGAATATCGGGATAAAAAGTATACTATGTGTTAATCCAGGTTATAAGCTATCTGTTTGCCAAATTTCATCCAAATCCATTCAGCCGTTTTTGCCTGATTGAGTAACAAACATCCAAACACACAAACTTTCACATTTATAATATCAGTAGGATTATTAGGTGTGTTTATAATATTATTATATATATTAGTAGGTTTAATTGGGTGTATATCGATTAGTCAGGGTTGTCACATTGTGACATATTCCGAATAAGTAAAACAGCTTCATAAAATTTATTGTTGAACGTCAAAATAAAGCGATCGTAAAAAATAAATATTAGATGCGGAGAGTTTAGTACAGCTAGTAAAAAATGAAGGAGCATCAAATATTAACAGCCTGCGCTCCTCGGAGGAAAATAAACAAAATCGTTTTATTCATGCTTTGCTAATAATTTTCACGGTGTCTAAACCGAAAATCCTGAAATCTCCTCCCACGGGACGAGCGAAAGCGATCTTCTGAATTATTCAGACATTACACCTACTTGTAGCTGCAGGAGGTTTGACACATACCTGTAAGTCGTGATTATCTTCGACAGCCATCCTTTTTACTTTGCTGATAATATTGATAATTAAGTGGGTTGTAGTTGTGGCTCAACTACAAACAGAAGTCCATTGATCCGATCTCTTCTCATTACGACATAATTTCGTTCGTCCCACTTGACGCTACAAAGCTATTCAGGCGCATCTCTAACGAGCTAGTAATTAATAGATCAGTAGTAAGTGGCAGTGGATCGCAGCCCTGTGCGTGACAAATGCTCACTACTCGCTAAGGAAGTGGCGAGAGCGATGGAGGGATGGGATGGATGGCAAGCGACGGATGAGCGCCATCACTCAGGGGATAACGTCGCGCCAGGAAGGTGCGCGGACAACGGACACATTTACATGAAAATTCACAGACACATTCAATCTCTGTGGGCTTGTTATAAAGCTACGCAGCATTAGCTACGTCGTAGCAAGGTCTACGCCGTAGCAAGGTCTACGCCGTAGCAAGGTCTACGCGACGTCTTGTTACTTATGTTCGTAGTACTCGCTACAGATTAAATGTAAATATTTCGTAGTCTTAACCCGTTCAAGTTTGAAGCAAGATTTTATTAGTAAAGCACCGATCCTATCCCGAACACTATGTACCTGTAACAAGAAAAGTATGAACTTGTAACTACGCGAGGAATATGGCTGGATAATGTGAAGATAAGGTACCATCGTGAGAGGAAAATGTGAAAAGACGTTTCGGATTAAAAGCTTTCTTAATCTCTGCAGCTACACATTATTATACTCTCCATGTAGTATAATTAACTAAATGGTAGAAGTAGATAACTTAGTTTTCACATACTTGCAGTATCTAAACTTTGCAAGTTGCATTACTTACCTAAATTAAAACACACTCGGCATTCTCATTAAAATTCAGTTGCTAAGGAAGAAACACAAGAGGCAAAAGCCTGAATATACAAGAGCCATCTTTTGTCGACTTGAAAAATAAGAGTCACTAAATTTTGTCGCTCATAAATAATAATGTGGTATTTATAAAAGCGGGTGCAGACGGCGCGCGGCGCGTTTCGGCGCGACACGCGCGCGCTCGCATATTCATTGCGCATAATCTGTTGCTAAGTGATAGCGTGGTGATGGTGCATGAATATTTAGAGTTATGCACTCGCGCTCAACTGTTGCGGAAGCGAGACGGACGGGGAGGTGTGACGTAAGAGGCGAGCCAAGTGACGCGGCCAAATGGCAGATAATAGCTACTAGCCAACGTACAACGTGTGCGTGTTATTTCTTCACCTGATAGCGTACAAGGTACACGTGTTCTGATCACACAATCATCTTGATGCTATGTATTTATTATCATTACAACTACTAAGATTTGACGGCTAATACAAGGGTATGGACGAAGAAAAGATGCTACGTGGACCTCAAGTAAATTAAGATAAGAGCAGGATGGCAAGCCGCAGAGCATTGGTTCTGCACACAAAAAAAAACACTGAATACCTACATCAGTCATTCGATTAGTCAATAAAGCTTATTGCACACTGAAGGAGCTAATAGACACTACGTGATGATCACCACCGGGCTATCTAACACGCTTCACCCCCTCCTATCCCTCCCTCCTGCCCTCTCGCCCCACAGCCGGCGCTCGCGCTGATGGACGCGCGCTGATAACGTTCACAGCTTTTTATGCAGTTTCTCTGAGAACTTCCATTTAAAGAACAATGGAAATTGTGCAGTCTTTTAAACCTTTGTCGCTTGCATTTAACGAATAATATTATACCAAAGTTAAATGGGAAATACTTAGGCAAATATTTAAATCTTTGAAGATTAATACACTGTATTCTGGAGTCACATTTGTGAGGTCAATAATTATAAAAATAAAACAGAAAATATACATACACTCAAATTAAATTAACAGTTGTAGGTTCACCGTAGTAGATAACAATAAAACTGTTAAACCGTTTATCTATACGTCAAAGCTATGGACTTCGCGATGTCTAAATAAGTCCTTTAATTTTTTGACGCTTCAACGCGATCTATACACATGTAGGATAATGTTGAAGGCTCTAATGAAGACATTCACGACCTTTAAGCTAGATATTCATTTCGTTCGTTTTGGGTATGAATGTCAATGGCTATAAGAGTAGGGGAAGACCAAAGAAACGATGGATGGACTGTGTGAAAGATGATATGGCTAGAAAGGGGGTGACTACCGAGATGACGACTAATAGAGAAGTATGGAAGAAAGGGACATGTTGCGCCGACCCCAAATAAATTGGGATAAAGGCAGGAGAATGATGATTCGTGACCACAAAATTAAAGCTGTAAAAAAAACAAAAAGTTTAAGTACGGTTTTCATTCACATAAAAACAACGTTTACACCTATTATAAAGTCATAACACACGCAACGACCCGACAACAAGCAACACACTACGACACACACGGACACACACTACACACAGGCCGCTTTCAGCCAAATAACAAATATCAACAGTAATGGCGACAATTATTATGTGTCCCTACAACACAAAACAATAACTGCAGAACGTCTACTCGATGAGTTCACTAATTTAGTAGTTACTCAGTTTACTTGTTACATTATTTTTTTTATTTTTTTGTACTCCTGTTTATTTTGACAAGTCTATACTAATATTATAATTTCAAAAGTAACGCTGTCTGTCTGTCTGTATGTTACCTTTTCACGCATATACTCGTACAACTGAATGGATTTCGATAAAATTTGGCAAGGAGATAGACTTTTTATCGACATACCACGCGGGCGAAAGCTAGTGTTCAATAAAATATACGTCCCATTGTCGCGTGGCAAGCCTTAGGTTCTTAAACAGCTGGCACCCCAGCTGGTGACAAGAGCCCGACTGATGATGTCATTAATGCTTGCGTGCCGTGCCAACCGACCAGCGGTCTTGCTGCAGGAAAGGCCATGGTGTCCGAGCCGGTCAAAACACAAACTTGTAGCGAGCTAGAAAGTGGTGTCACCCAACATAGCACTATGCTGACGGTAGCGCCTGAGGTCAGATGCCCGACTCCCATTCCCCCACAGCCAGTAGGCTGCTAGGGGCACGCTCAGCATTGATGGTGGACGTAATAATGAGGTTATTCCGTACCAACCTGCAGAGCGGCTCATCCCACTGTCTCTGGGAGAATGGGTTCTTGGGCTGCTCCGTATCTGGACAAGCCACTTTCCAGGCGTTCATCGCATCAGTCAAAAACGACACTTTTAGTTGACTGGATAGAGTATTTAGTCTCTGAGATACTCTATAAAATTCTTACAGAGATAGATGTGCCTTATGATAGGTACTCGTACTGTTTCATCCTCCCCATGCTTCAGCTTAAGTTATTATTGTTGGGATTGTGGCCGTACAGTGAACCTTCTGCCCCTCCGTTCTGCCGCTACACACTCAACAAACAAGGGACGCTGTCAATTTTATGGCTTCATATCTGCGATACATTCGCGATCGTTGGCATACATTAACCGGATTTAAGGCTTTAAGCTGCCGAATGGACCGAATATCACCAGGGTACACGATGTTGGTGCCGCTGCTACAATCTGAAGATTATGGTGGCTAAGGCTTTGACGTGGGTTATCATATTAACTGTCTTAATAATTCTAGTTCGAGGTTTTTTAATCTTATACCTGTTCTAAATGTGGTGATACTTTAATTTAATTTTGTTAAAATCACGGGATTTTATGATTATTATCTAAGGTATTAATCTGCTCTTTTAGTTTATAGTTATATGTATAGTGTCGCGACAAGTCGCGACTACCTGATGTTTGTCGCGTGTGCCGGGACGCGTGCGTTTAACGATATGTCAGGCGTAATGCCGACCAATTTACTGCGTGATGCCGATGCCGATTTAAATGGCTGCCATCATTCTGTGAAGCACTTTTTTATTCCAAGCCGCTGGTATACGTTTATTGCAGCCGATAATATGCACATAAAATATTGTGCAATTTATGATTCGTGAGCTTTATGCCTGCGCTTGTATAAAGCTTCAATTAAACTCGTAAAGTTGTAGAGAGTTCAACTACTTGCGAACAAGCTTGATTTCAGCACCAAGTTTTGAACATCAAAAAAGTTGTAAAACTATCAAACCTCTAAACAAGTTTGAGTTAAGGTAATCAAGTTGATATCTAACCTACACCTCGTTGTTAATATTAGTTCCAAAGCTTGTCTTGTCGTGGACAGTGGTGGTTGAAATTAATAATCATAATCAGCCTATAATGTATTTATTTTGGGAAAACAGACAATCGTACATTGTATATTACAACTAGATACACAGTATGCTATAAGTAAAAGTACAATTCACTACGTTTCCACATGTTACTAATTTTATATTTGATACAGTTTTGGTAAAAAGAAGTAAAATAAAGAGATACTTAACAAAAATACATGTTTTTTTCGATATAAAAAATTTAATACTTGCTCTAAAAAGAATTGAGTAAGGCGCTTAATAATTTGTTTTTTTAATTTAAGTTTAGATAGGGCAAATATATCAATATCGTTAAAATTATTATTGTAAGCCCGAACCAATCTCTGTTCAATTCAAACAATAATGTTCCCACAGCTGGGATACTCTCTGGGCTCCTCTCTGTTAGGGAGAGGTAGAAATTAATGTGTGAATGAAACTTATTTTATGAAAGTTTCTGGCTGTCTTCTAAAAGCTCAACAGTATTTAGAAGAAATGTTTACGAGAGCTCGGTTCGTTTATTTTTAGAACAAGAAAAAATTAATAAGTGCTCAAATTGTAAGAACCAGTGAAGCAAATGATGCCCCTGGGATTCTTCGGATTCTATCGGGCAGAAGGAAAATCTAGAAAATATACACAACACTGTTTTGAGATAAAAATAAATTTGTCTATTGTTTGAATTCTCTATTTTACCTATTATTTTGTTCTTTCCATGCATTACTCGCGTCTTGTGAGCTCTAAGACTTTATTATTAGCCTCCGCGACTGCTCAGTGTTGAGAGCGGGTAATGTAATGTAATGCAAGCAATGCATGTTGTAATGTAATGCAAAGAGTGTCACTAGTGTAACGACATGTTTGTGTCGCGCGGGACTAAGGACCAATGTCACAGAGATTAGCAGATTTATTGCATTTTAGAATTAGTTTTAAGAAACGTTAAACCTCATTCTTCGTTTTATAAATTAATGTTTATCAAAAATCAAATTATTGAAAAAGCCGAAACACTCGTGATTCCCCAAACTCATCGGCAATGCCACTCGATGTAACGCCACAATCAGCCCTGAGCATCGCAATGTAATGCCACAGTATAAAATAATATGACAGGGCACAGCGGTATTGGATAATCACTGAGCAAATATTTCGGGAGTGTCGCGCTGTCATTATCTCGCATTGTGCTGCACCCACTGCGCAATAAAATAGTCTGTGGTGGGGAACAGGGCTGGTACTATCTGATCGAAGAATCGAAGGGGCTTAATAAATGGAATGTCAAAATAAAACACTGTCGAGTCTGATGAGAACATAATATTTTCGTGATCAAACTCTAAGGGATGAATTCTGTATACAATTTATGTCGTAGCCAGATCTTAGAATTGATCATTTTCATGAAATGGTTGTGTTTCATGAAACCATAATAATAATCGTTTAAACGTCAACGGTTAATGATGAATGTTAGTTGACGTTTGGCCATATCAAGGGTATATTGGAGGCATTATTAAGTGGGATGATCTTCTATCGATCTTCTTCTCCTCCTTGGGACCGGGTGGCATCACCGGTGATGCCACCTGGGCCCGGCAAGTACATCCATGGTTATTTCCCGGTTAATAAATATATTAAATTCAATCATTCATTCACCGACAGACAATGCACAGCATTGTCATTTTTAAGCTTAACGACGAGATAATGTAGTATTTAACTTTCTAAGTCAGTACGGGCCTAATAATTATTGTCAGTCTTTTGTTTGAGGATGAGACCAGGATTAGCGAAAAACTGAAGAATAATTCGATTGCTCCTAGGTATAACGACGACAAGCACTAAGATAGGATTTTTGAAAATTTACCTCCTAACGGAGTTAAATTGATGATTAAAGCTTAAAGGGAAGTTCGACATCGATGGGAAATCGCATTGGGCACACGACTTCTGAATAAAAATTAAACTATAGTGGTGTTCGAAAGAATTTCTAAAGCTCGTCAACCCTGCGCGTTACAACGTTATGCTTATTAATATTAATGACTGCTGATTGTGCTGCACGTTGAGCGCTGATTGCAACTGAAGAAATACACCTGCATTATAAGCATCAGGAGGAAACTCAACCAGTTGTTGTGGATGAAGAATACATTAATATGGGTATTATTTTTAACCGACTTGTTCAAAAAGGAGGAGGTTCTCAATTCGTATGTGTTTTTTTTTTGGTGTATTTTACCCGATTTGCTCCGCCAATAATGAATCGATTTTGATGATTCTTTTTTTGTTTGTGGTGTGAAGTGATCCCATATAAATTTTATTTACTTTGCTTGCGTAGTTTTTGTGTTAGCTTCAATATTACGTATTTTTCCCACTTAGTAATGTAGACGATGTTCTATGTGACTCTATCACTGTTTTTTACATAGCAGGCAGTGGTATTCGAATTTGTGTAAGGTAGGACCACAACTAAAAATTGAAAAATAACTTTAATTTTGGAAGTAGGTCGCAAAAAACGAAAATTGAAAAACAAAGACACCGACTTCCGAAATTAAAGTTATTTTTAAATTTTTTGTGTTTCTTTTTGAAGACGGTTGTTTTTTTTATCATAATTATTTTTCACAACTAGTACCTATATGATCCTGAAGGCCTAAACAAAGTGACATTCTATCAGCGAGATAATGCTGAAAGAAACGTCAAATAATTTCTTGGATGCTTAACGAAAAGCTTAGTTATGGCAATCCTATCGAAAAATGTTGAAGAAATACAAAACGCTTTGAAAGCGTACTTGTCTACACCCTCTGTATTAATGGGTACCTTAACTAATACCTAGGAACAGAACAATATATTTATTCCTATCGGGAACCGAAACCACAAATAATTCCACCGAATCCAATCACATAACCATGACTGCGCCAGTGGAATCTCAAACACTAAACTTTCACACTCTCTCTTCATCTTATTAATGACGCCTCTCAAAGTAAATAATCCCTGCTAATGTAATCGATCACAGAACAATGTTGTTAGTAATCAATAGAGAAGGTGATCCACCGCGCGGTTGACCCTCCGAGGTGCAACAATAGTGAAGCTACAGCCGCCATAGCCGACAAAATGAGGCGTGTGATCGCAGATCATCTATGGGACGAGATAGGAGTTTAATTAACTTAATGTCGTCAAGTCTGTGTTATTATTTTATTTGAGTTTTATTAGGCTTTGGATAATAAAACTTATAGCATAATAAAGGTCGTAAAAAATGTGATCTATATAGGCCGACATAATGTGAAATATTAAAATATTTATACCACTAATTTAAAAAATAAGTGTTTTCATCTTTTCTTGCGCTCGCCACGCGTTTAGTCTCGAGCGGAACGTCTTGGAGGGCGGAAGTGTCCCAATTTTTGGAAACCCGTCACCCCTGCCAGTTAGTTCTTGCCTTTTCGTTATTTTTGTTTTCAAATATAACAGCGACTGTACTATTTTTGCAGTACATAAATACATTGCTTCTTAACTACTACCTAAGTGTTTCGCTAAGTGACTGGACAAGCAATGTAAAACTCACAAAACGATACTTTACGTAAGCGTTTGCTCGCGTAGTAAAGCCGCTGTAGCTTGCAGACGACGCTAGTGATGATATTATATGACATAGATATTACATTATTATATTGTGAAATATTAAAATACCGGTATCAGCCATAAATACGCCATAGCCGCGGAAAATCCCGCGAGGCCGACGATGTACTAGAACATCGTCTTATAACTCCCGCGAGGCCGACGATGTACTAGAACATCGTCTTATAACCATACGTTTGATGTATTTATTGCCCTTCATAATATTATATAAATATAAATTCATACAACAATCGAAATTATTGTCAATAGCCTACGTTAGAAGGTGTGCATGAGTTTATTCTTCAATTTGTCACCCGCTATAGCCCGGTTGGAAGACCGAAATCATGTTTTTTACTCATTTTGATTTTCTCATAAGTGTTTAAATTTTTTGATGTATTGTACTGTGTTTTGATGATAAATTATTATGACAATCTCCCGAACTTTTCTCAAACTCCCGAATCATATCGTCCAAAAATATAGCTCATTCTGTAATTGAAATCGTTTATTTATTAGCAGGGGCCACGGGGCCGTGGCGTGGGGCGGCCTACAGACGGCAAGCGGGTAAGTCGTCCGCACAGATTTATGTACACCTTGCCATTATTCTAAATTGCTCTTTAATTTGTAATGACTTTTAAATAACCAGTGAAAAGTTTTAAAACGATAAGCCTGCTGGCGATTACGATTTAGAATGGAGGCTGTGTTAGGTTTGTTTAGCAGTAGGCTTTTCAGGACTGGTAAATAACGTGTTTTTCTAACCTTTACCATCATACTTACATTACTTAATCGCCGTTTATCAAACCTGGTATAACATTCTTAGCAACAAAGACTTGAACATTAACTTAAACGCAGCCATAACTACTGAAGCACCATTTCATCTGATTCCCACATGTTACTGTAATATTGCCGTTTATTAGTCGATGTTTTAACAAAGAAGTACCTGCATAACACGCACTTGGCGTGCCATCCATCCATCACGCGTGACGGGCACACAATACCGGTATCAGCCATAAATACGCCATAACCGCGGAAAATCCCGCGAGGCCGACGATGTACTAGAACATCGTCTTATAACCATACGTTTGATGTATTTATTGCCCTTCATAAACGAAGCAATGTGGTGAGGAGCGACGCGTTGGACGTGTACTTAAAGATCATTATTAGTCACATTCTAGATGAAAACATCTTGTGGTCTTAGGCAAGGATGAAAAATGTGTATAAATAATGCAATATATTGGTTCTAATTTTCAGCAAAACTGAAGAAGGGTGAAGCAAAGTGTTAGTTAGAAATACTAAGTGAGTACTGTAGTACACTAAGTACTGAAGGATAAGACTCATCAGGTCTGAATGAATCTATACCTACATGTTATAAGGAAGAAAAGTAATCCCCCGACACTAGTTAGATTCTTATTTCACACCAGACAGTAATGTGCATGGTAATAGTAATAGTGAGTTAGTCCTTATTGGAGCTTACTTGCACAAAATCGTAGCTAAGTACACATATTAGCTAATATTCTGAACGATCCCGTAGGTATTAGAAGATCGTAAGATCGTTCGAGACGACTCGTGGGTCCTATTCGATGTTATATCCTACGCGAGAAAAGTGAATACAAATTCGTTTATAGAATTTTATGTATTTCAACGGAAGAATACACGATACGGTGAGTCACGAGGTGCTCAGGAAATATATATTTAAAAAAATGTATGTAATACGGTTCCTAGAAATATGAATTTGGGTAACCAAATAAAGAACGTAAGTTCTTTCCACATTATTAAACTTTGGACTAATCAGAGAAAGTTCAAGTTAAAAAAGCTTAAAATGGTCCTGTGCAAGGGTCAGACAACACTTATTTAGAAAAAAACAATCCATTTTGTATAACTGACAATGACAAATACATTATTTCCACACGAAAGTTTAGATTTCTTCAATGTTGTTTCTTTGTCGCCGTCTAACTAGGGCCTCGTCGCTTAATTAAAACTGTTCATTAAAATTAACTGAGCGCAATGAGCTCTCAACAGCAGACGAAAGCTAAAAATATCAAGACTGTTAAACCATTTAAAAACTAATTCATTCAGAGTAGTTTGAAAGTTGAAAGAATAATAGTGTCCTGCCTTAACCCCTCTTTCAACACACAGTAGCAAAGAACAGAAGGACTTTCGAATATCTAAAAAGCTTGGAAAAGGACATCAAATAATTTTAGTTGCAAATAATTAAACACACTCATGGCTTCTTTTCACACAACTACTTTAAAAAAAAAATCCTTTCTATGTCTACTAAAATAAACTTACAAAATTATATTTTAATACCCGAGAGATAAAATTGTTGGTTGCACGCAGTTTGTTTTTAGGGTTTTGTTCCAAATGGGAAAAACGAACCCTTATAATTTCGTCATGTCCGTCTGTCCGTCCGTCCGGATATTACACAGTCATTTTACTTGAAGACTATTTTTGCACTATTCGATGGAAATGGAAAGAAGGTGTATTCTGTGCGCGGTGCACAGAATACACCTTCTTCCTTCTTCCTTTAACAATGTCGTAGTGAAAAAAACGAAAAAAACTATTAGGGGTAATGTAACAAAACAGGAAAAATACAACGCACGCTTGCGAGAGGTCAGTCCGTGGATGAGTAACCATCCATTACAAATATCGAGACCCCTCAGGCTGTCACTCCTACATCTTTGGCAGTCATTACGGCTACTCAGAAGCCCGAAAATCTGACAACCAGTCTTTCCAAGGGGCTGTGGAGGTCAGACTGATAACCATGTAAAATACTGGTATTCAGTTGAATCCGGTTAGACTGGAAGCCGACTCCGGTATCGTTGGATAAGATAATTTGAAAAAAAATGTGACTTAAGTCAATAGTTTTTGAGATATGGGATATTTTTCGATACAACCGCAGTAATAACTTTGATTTTCATAGTTTTTTTTTTGAGAAATGCAAACTTATTTTTGCAGTCGATAAAATCAATACTGTGAATTATTCGTAAGCATTTGTCCCAACTACGGAACCCTTCACTGTGTTGATTTGATTGATTGTTACTGCCCATATTTTTGACATTATGTGATAATCACCGTGTGCAATTTAAGTTTCTGAACTAATAACCGCATATAGGCAAATAGTATAAAGTGGTCCTTTTGCACAATCTTCATCGCCCTCGCACCCCGCACCCCACTTTCCCCTCTATTGCCCCAGTGTTTCTTACTTGAGGTGCCCGTCCGGCACGTCACGTCGAGATGCAGTGCCTTGCAGGAACCCGAGACTCTCTATGTCGGGAGTCCGGAGGACCCCGAGGCTCGCGGATAGCCAGAGCCGGGAGGACTCTGCACAAGTTACCGGACGCTGGGGACCGCTGAGACACGACGTCGAACAAGTCTTAGTGAAGCTGTATTTATAATGCAAGTTGCAGTAATGTGCACTGGTTTTTTGTATGTTAGTGTCGGACTTGTTCAGACAAGTCGTTTAAATCTTTTTCTCGCCAACTTGGTGTTTTCTTCAGAAACACGTACTTTTTACCCGACTATGCAATAGATTTGTAATAATGGTCCAAGTGACATAGGCTATATAAATTCTCCGTATAGATTATTAGGGTGGACCTTACACTTACATTTCTAACCTGGAATAAAAATTTATTGAGCAAGCACATTAAAATATGTATAGGTCTAAGTAAATAAATTATGTTTAAATTGTTAAATTAAAAACAAGCAAAAGTGAGACTGCCCCACGTACGACGCTGAGGCTATGCACTCGTATAAGCTCTTAGCCGCCCGGAATAGTAAACCCGTCGTCGCATGCCATTATAATTTTGTAGGTGTTCCTGGCACCCACATGCTACCTATACAGATACAGGCATGCGACCACGAGTTTACGTTGACCATTTTTGTACCTATGTCTGAAATATTTTATTGTTTCGTACTTTTAATTAATTAATTCAGTAACAATGAGACACATAGTGTTAGTAACAATAAAATAAACTTACAACTATGTTAGTGATACAGTAACAACAATTACACAAAACATACACAACATAACAATCAGTGCTTCAGTAATCCAGCTGAAATATCGGAGCAGCGACTCACAACACAGCAGTCCAGCCTGTCAGCAATCATTCCCAGGATGCTGTTGGAACTGGTTCGCACCCTGCGCACCAAGGACGCACATCTTTAAAAGCAGTCAACACGCAATTCCGCAAACATCCCTGATGCGCTACAGAAGCTTTATAGATCAGTGTTATATTTTTCCGTAGTTAGGCCACAGTTACAAAAAAAAAATAGTTTAAACTATTTTGTTTTTGCAAGGTTGTTTTGGATTATTTTCAGAACTCGACTTTAATTGTAGGAAATGAACTCTCTACTCTCTAGGATGGTAAGCAAGTCTGCAAGTATAAGAAAAATAATATACTGTTGTCATATTTCCTGCCATATAAAACAACATTATAGGGAACCTTATCTGCTAGTGACTCGCCCGCGGCACTTGCTACTTTACTTATCTGCTAGTGACTCGCCCGCGGCACTTGCTACTTTACTTTGCGTGCAGTTTCTTCGATGCTGTTGTTCTAACACATCTGGCCGAGCTTACCGCCGTTCGCTGAATAATATTAGCAAGCTACGCAAGTTTTTGCTGGTGGCTCTATTTGTGTGAAAGCTATCGTAAACATCTACTAGTAGCAAATTCTTCTTTCTAGTAAAAAGTATAAGTGTAAGTAGTTTCTTAACATTGGACACGACATTGTCATAATTATCTAGACCGCCAGCGGCTTCGCCCGCGTGATATCTTTATAAATTACAAGCTGCGCCCCGTGGTTTCACCCGCGTAAGTCTCGATCCCGTGGGAATATCGGGATAAAAAGTATCCTATGTCCTATTCCAGGTTATGGTCTACCCTTGTGCCAAATTTCATCGAAATCCGGTCAGCCGTTTTATTGTGAAAGAGTAAAAGACAAACAAACAAACTCACCTTCGCATTTATAATTTAAAAGTGAAGATAGCCTATGTTACTCATAGCATTCGACTCGGAGAAAGAATTTTTAAAACCGGTGAGTTTATAATGTTACTACGTTTTTCTCTTTATAATGTTACTAACTGATGCCCGCAGCTTCGCCCGCGTGGATGTCGGTTATTATATACTCAAACCTTACTCGAGAACCACTCTATCCATTGGTGAAAACAGCATGAAAATCGGTGCAGTAGTTTTTGAGTTTATCGCGAACAGGACGATAGACAGACTCGGCGGAGGACTTTGTTTTATATTATGTAAGAATTTAGATAACGAGTGTGTGTGAGTGCATCTCTCACATGTAGAATTTTATTTTTGTAATTTGGATCCTGATTGTCTGATAATTAAATACATTATTCATTATTATTAATATAAGTATATCGCCATAAACTTTAGAGTGTGAAATTGGACCTGTAGTATGAGTTTCTTTAATATAATAGCGCTGTTTGTTGGACAAGTGTGGAAATGAGTAGGGTCACAAGTCACAACAAAGTTTAGTCCTTAGACTAGCCAATGTTAGTATCTAAATAACGATACCTACATTAATAAAAACGAAATAACTTGAGGAATGTCCTCATAAACACTGTAACAAAACATCAGCACTCTCGATGTTGGATCCATATTCGGCGTGAGTCATAACAAAAGGTAATGTAGACGTCCGGGACTGTAGTACATTGAAACCGGTGGCGAGTTCCGGCGATATGACGTGATGTGAGGCGATATGAGGCGAGTGGCGTGCATTAGCGGGACATCTATCACGCGATATGATCAGCAGCAACACGCCGCGACTGCTTTCTCTCGCCTGAACACGGCGCCAACGTGTGATAAGGCGCAGTCATGCTACTACTACTACTGATGACAGATTTCCGCCATAGCTGCTTTGTTCTTTGTAAGATATCAACGCAATCTCGGTTTCGGGATCCGCATACGGTGCAGGTTTTTTGTTGGCTGCCTTCACAACACACCTCATTGGGGCGTCATCATTCTCTTGCCCTTATCCCAATTTATTGGGGGTCTGCGCACCATGTCAACATGTTTTCACTTCATAGTTACTAACATAAAACAATGACCTATTATAACAGCGCACATTACACACATGCACAATATGCAGTATGCAGTGACATCTATAGATACTAGATCATAGATTCACAGCCATGCATCGCAGCTAGCTAAAACATTGCCTCAACACATACAAACACGTGCACATCCACCTATAAACTAGGGACTCGAATGTTCCTCGGATATGAATTTCTTTGTCGCAAAATACGCATCTTTATTTATTTATTTTTAAAGAATTTTCATTAAAACTCCGCTGTTTGTGTGAAACGGAATATACAGATTTATTTCGGATGGACGTCTGTTTGCATAATATTAAGAAAATATGACGTTTAGTGGGTGGGAGTCGGCGAAATAAATAATTACAATATATTTATCAAGATCAGCGAGGTTGCGCTGTATTGTTTGAGCAAGGCTACCTTCGATGGCCATACAGAGCGACTGTCTGTATTGACAGCAGTCAATTTCTGCTTTGCTAAAAATACCAGCCTATTATGAGACCACATTATTTAACCTAAATAAGATCCCAAATCATGGTTTTACTGAAAACATAACTACCATCAGTTAAACATGACCTTGTTTGTAGGAAGAGGCACAAGTTCAGCAGTACACGTTTTGAGGATGATATGATGAAGAAAACAATGTTTCGCTAATTTCACACAATGATAATTATATTAGTTCCCAATTATTTGAATATAGATTCTCTATTTTGAATATATCCTCGGTGTTTTCATCCTATATAATTTTTATCCTTTTCCTCGAGGAAACAGCAACAATTCAACAAAACCATAACAACTGTAAATCCCGGCGAGGAACGATTAACCCGAGTCAATTATCCGCTTAGTTAAAATGTATTGTGTAATTTAGAACAAGCCTCACTGCGCGCCGGGTTACTAACGGATTATTGTGCGTACCTCCTACCGCCCGCGCCGGCGCCGGCCGGCTAAACCACTTTCTGTAATAGATTATGATTTACGAGCTGTCGTACTCTATACTAACGGTTTAGGGCAGAAGAGGACAGACAAATGAACAACTTTCCACTATCGGTGTTTTCTTCAAGATGTTTGGTTGTTAGGACCATTGCTGCCACATGTTCCAATTGCAACTGACTATTATGTTATACACCACCCATTGTTATTCGTGTCATCATTTGTAATCTAGAGTAGGTACAATAACCATTGCTTTCGAACAGCAAACGAGGAACACGTTCACTCAGACACAGACTCACTCTGTTAAATCTTTTTGATTCGTTTGTAAGCATATTATCGCGCTTTGTGTAATGTTATCCTTCTGCTTATTATCAGGTTTTGTTGTTGTGTAGACCTAGATTTGTGGTTAGTCTGATATGCAAAAATGTTTAAAGATCTAATAAATACTTCAAGGAATCTATCGATAGTTGGGATTGTTGATCGTTATCATCGCTGTTGACCTTAAACAATACTGCGGTTCATGTCATTGTGAGCAGTAGTGAAGAGACTTTCTTCTACGAAAGTTTCCGAGTTAATATAAAATCACTTTTCCTTTGTTTCGTCAAAGCAGCGTTACGATGAAATAGGAAATAATGAAATATTCCTTTGTCTGAGTTCCAGTAACTGAAGGAAGATAGTGAGGCTACGATTCCTCAAACTAAATACTATGCGAGCAATTTGAGTGTTCATACTTTTAGCTACCTGCAAGCTCTCGTAGTTATGGTTTATAATGAAATAAATAATAAAAACGTTCCAAAGGTATCTGACGAGGGTACAAATAAAACCTGTTCATGCTAAATTCTTACGCACTAAGGGGAATAAATACATTCCTCAGTATTTAGAAGGTTTCCACTTCTATCACCACTTTTTCAGACAATTATTGTTTGAATAACATTATTAATTGAAATTAAAAAAATGTGAAAAAGGTCATAATTTGCTTAAAGAGAACAAATCTTTAAAGTAATTCAAATAATCTAATCAAATCACTCAACTAGTAAGTGGCACTACAGGTGGCACAGTTAGCGTCCACAGGTTCGCCTTCTGATTCATTTGTTAACATTCATTAGTTACTTAAATGGACAGAAAATTAAATGAATTGTGTCGCTCTATAACCACGAGTGCGGGATTCAATGCGAAACTAATTATTTTGTGTGAATGCCCAATCAGTTATCTCGTTATTTTGGAATCACGGCATTTTAATTAAGTACATCCTTTAAATATACCTAGAATGTTGCGGATAGCATATTAACATTTTGTATCAAGCAATTTGGGCTATGAGGCAGGCTCGAAGCAAGCTATAAAACTATTTACAAAATACACATAAATATTTGCACATAAATATAGGTATACTTAGAATGAAATAACATTGTTTTATTTCCTTTACCTCGAAAATTAGAACTGTTCATCAACCTTTAACATAAAACCGTCCCGTTTTATCGAGTAAGTAACTACAGTGCTGAAACGAACAAAAACAGCTGTAAAAGATGAAACAAGTAAATATATAAATAAATTCTATATTTATTTATTAAACACAGACTATTTGACTTAAGGTTGATGCGCTAGGGTGGCCCGTAAAATTCAAATTTTCTTACGTTTTTTGCTATTTGCAGGTGAGTATCAGGTTGTATGTTTCAATGGTATTATAAATTTGTTAGCTTAGATGTAAATTCAATTATGCATGCTGTGGTCTCCTGTAAGTGAAGGAGTTCACCTACGTGATACTTTTTAAGTGCAGTCTATTTCACATGATCTGTGTGCCTTTGTTGGAGATCCTAAATAAATAAATAAATAAATCTAAATATTATTAGCGCTCGTAACAAATATGAATTTACAGAATTATAAACATTAGAATCAGCAATACAACTCTCTAAGTTCATGAAAGTGCCAAATGTCATGATTTTATGAAATAGTCATTCAATACACTTTCATGATCTTAGAGAGTTGTATTACTTTTTTTTTTTTTTTCTTATTATTTTCTGTAACTTGGCGGTCTGTGTTAAACACAATAAGCCATTCAGTTGAGGTGTCACGTTCTGTGTTTTATTAGCAGAAGGAGCTCTACCGAGCCCCTTTCATAAGGTGCGATCAAATCTCGCGGTAAGCGAAGGGACACTGTGCCGCTTCAATCTGGAATGTGTGACACTTCCCGTGCCTACCAGTACTGATGCCAGTTCATTGACGTGAGTTGATATTTTCGTCTGATAGCTTTCACTATGTTTAGCAATCTCTTGTCTGACGGTGTTGATCTTAAGATCCTCGTGTATGTTTTTGTTGTTCACATAGTAGGGTATATCTAGCATGACTCTCAATGTCTTGCTCTGAAATCTTTCGAGGATCTCTATATTGCTATTGCTAGCAGTTCCCCATAGCTGGATTCCGTAAGTCCAGATTGGTTTGAGGATAGTCTTGTAAATAGCTACTTTGCTTTCATGTGACAGGCTTGATTTACGACCTATCAGCCAGTACATTGATCTGAATTTCGTATCCAGCTGTTTGCGTTTGGTCCAGATGTGCTTTCTCCAGGTGAGTCTTCGATCCATATGCATACCCAAATATTTGGCATCATCAGCTTGGGGGATTTCCTCATTATGGAGTTTTATTGAGGGACAGGTCTGCCTTCTCAGGGTGAAGGTCACTTGGACAGATTTTCCCTGATTAGCCTTAATACGCCATTTATCAAGCCACTTCTCCACTTCATGGACATGGACTTGTAATTTGGCTGATGCTGTAGTAGAATCCTCATGTACCGACAGAAGGGCTGTGTCATCCGCATAAGTGGCAGTTATAGTATCAGTGTGCGTTGGCAGGTCTGCAGCAAATAGTAAGTATAGTATGGGTCCCAATATACTTCCTTGTGGTACTCCTGAGAGGATTTCATTTAAAGGAGCGATTTCATTGTTAAATTTCACCTCAAAAAATCTCCTGTGTAGGTATGATCGCAAAATCGGAAAGGAGTGGGGAAGGAGCTTTTTAAGTTTGAAGAGAAGTCCTTCATGCCACACTCTATCAAATGCCTGGCTAATATCTAGGAAGACAGCAGAGCAGAACTGTTTGCATTCCAGTGCACGACTTATTGTATCCGTAATACGGTGTATCTGTTCAATAGTTCCGTGTTGCTCTCGGAATCCAAACTGATGAAGAGGAATAACGTCCGGTAGGTAGGTGCGCATTCTGTTTAGCAATATTTTTTCCAGGAGTTTACCCAATACTGGAAGTAGGCTTATTGGTCTGTAGGAGCTTACTTCATGGAGCGGTTTGCCTGGTTTGGGTATCATTATAACCTGCGGGAATTGCAATTTTCCACTGATCGGGAAAAATTGCTAGTCTTAGGCAGGCATTGTAGATAGCCGTGATGTGAATTACACCCTTTCTAGGAAGTTGCTTGAGTAGTTGTGCATCGATTAGGTCGTAGCCTGGTGATTTTCCCTTCCGTAGTTTTAAGATTTCTCTCCATAATTCTTTAGGGCTAGCACTTTTTAGTGGTAGGGTCATTTGCAGTGGTGCGTCCAGATATTCGTAGACTTCCTTGTCGTGTTCAGGATGTTTGCTAGGTAAAGGTCTGAAAATGGATTTTAGGTATTCCGTGTATACCTGGGCCTTCTCGAGTTCTGTTTTTGCCCACTTGCCGTCATTGGCTTTTATGGGTGGTATATGTTCTTTTGGTCTTTTCAGCCTTTTTGTTATCTTCCACAGTGAGTAGTTGGTGTCTTTATTTGGGGTGAGGTTAGCTAGTTGATTTTGAAGGCGATCGTTTTCTGCTTGACAGATCATATGCTTAAGTTCCTCAGAGGCTTTGTTGAAAGCTTTTTTGTCACAGGGATATTTTGTGGAATGCCATTTTTTCCGCAGCTGTCGTCTTTCATTTACCTTATCCTTTATCAGCTTGGGGTGGTGGGCATTTTGTGTGGTGTTCAGTCTCAGAGGAGGTGTTGACTCTTTGGCCGCTAGGTGAATAAGCTTGTTGAGTGATTCGATAGCTGTTTCGATGCTATCCGCACTATTTAGCGGGGAGTTCAGATTTATGAATTCTGATATTTTGGTTCTGTAGCTGTCCCAGTCTGTTCTGTGGTTATACAGTCTTTGTGGATACTCAGTCAGAATGGCCTTGCAGTGTACATTGATTATCACCGGTGTATGGTCGGACGACAGGTCAGTACATTCTTCTACGTCTATTTGGCTGAGTGGGACATTTTTGGTGATGAAGAAATCTAATACCTAGATCTGGTACCTTCTTTGGATCGGCAGATCTTCCAATATGTGGGAACACCATGTGAAGCGCAGTGAAGATTTAGGTAATTCGTAGCTATATATAGTTGTCGACCTCGTGGTGAAGTTAGTCTGGAACCCCAGAAGACATGTTTTGCGTTCCAGTCACCACCGCAAATGTATCTGTTTCCTAGCGTATTGAAGTAAGTCTTGAATTCATCAATTGTAATAACGTGCCTAGGTGGACAATAGATTGCAGAGAGTGTTGTTTCTGTTTTGTTATCCTGTATTCTGACTGAGGTTGCTTGTATCTTTTCAGTTTTATGTTCCCCAAGGAGATAATGTTTGATGTTCTCTTTTATTATTATTGCAGTTCCTCCATGTGAGTTTCCAGAAGGGTGGTTAGTAGTGTACACCATATAGTTTTTGAGGCGGAAATGTGTTTTTGAAGTAAACCTTGTTTCTGAGATTAGAGCCGCGTCAACTTTTTCAGTTTTCAAGAAGACTTCAAGTTCCTGTCGACGTTTTGTCAGCCCATTGGCATTCCAAGTAATTATCCTAAGGTTTAGGGGTGCTTTATAAGGCTTGAGACTAATTGGATCATACGATCCATCATGTTGTCTAACATAGTATTTATTATGTTTTGGAATTTATCGAACATTGCGTCTAATACTTCAATAATATTATTTGGGTCCTTGATGTCGGTTTTTGATCCTCTTGTGTTATTTTGTTTCGTTGCTTGTGCATACGTGGTATTTGGTTTTGAGTGTTTCTGGAGATTGTTGATTTTGTGCTGGTTGCTTTCTTGAACACTTGCTGCTGTTTCTATTAGGGTTTCGCGGTGTTGGTTTTGTATTGTGTTATTTTTGTTTGCATTGGTTTCTATGGGTATTCTTGTCTTGTTTTTCATAAGGAGATCTTTGTACTGTTTGTATTTTGTGCAACCTTTATAGCTAGTGTTGGAAGGAATTAAAGTGAGTCTAAACGCAGCCTATACTGACACGTCATCTGTCCTTTTGATGGTGACAGGTGACACTTCCGCTCCGCTCATGATTTCTATATGATGTGCAAATTAATAAAACCCATATTAATCTTCGATGAATCTTTCTTTTTCCTGCCCAAATATCCAACATGGTAGCAGAGCGTGGTTTGCTATACACGGAAACGCTCATATTTGGACAAATTAACGAAGAAAATTGGTAACTATAATTATAATTATTAGTATCACGCCACCGGCAAACATTGCAAAATGGCTTCTTCAACACAATTTATGAATTCGATTGAGAAACTCAAGGGGTCAGAAAATTATTCAACTTGGAAGTTCTCGATGCGAATGCTGTTAATTCATGAAGAACTATGGGAATTTGTTGAGAATGACTTTAAAGACAATCAACAAAAGAAGGCGGAAAAGGCGTTAGCACGAATTGCCCTATCAGTGCAACCAGCAGTAATTCCATACATTCGCTCGGCAAACACTGCTTACGAAGCATGGAATAACCTGAAGAAAGCGTACGAAGGTCGCGGATTGTGTAGAAGACTAGGTCTTCTCAGAAGTTTGTTTGGCACAAAACTATGTGATAGCAGCTCGATGGAGGACTACCTCAACAAAATTAAGGAAGCCTCACATCAGTTGAGTGAAATTGAGTCACCACTGGATGATGAATTCGTAGCTGTTATAATGTTGAGTGGTCTAACTGAAGACTTTGATCCACTGATTATGGCAATTGAAAATGCTGGTACAAAACTATGTACTGAACTTGTCTCGGTCAAACTATTGGAAGAGACACGGAGACGAGAGGACAAGCAGGATAATATAACCGCATTGGTCAGCAGCTCGGAAGCAACCAAAATGTTTCAAGTGCAAGCGTATTGGTCATTTCTTGAAGAATTGTCCCGATAAACAAACTAAAGGACAACCTGCAGCTGAAAAGGAGACACAGAGTCAAAGTCATGGTCGAGATAGGAACAAGCTGAAGACTAAACCAAAGGACAAGGCTCTTATCGCTGCTCTTTCTGTGAAGGTGAATAGTGATGTGTGGTACATAGATTCTGGAGCTACAAACCATATGTGTAATAATGCAAAACTAATTGAGAACAACAATTTTAATAAAACTGTTGAAGTCAGTATTGCAAATGGAGAAAAACTATTGACTGCTGGAATAGGACAAGTAAAAGTTCATTTAAAAAAAGGTGTAAAGACAATAAGTGATGCATATTATGTACCTAATTTAAGTACAAATTTATTGTCTGTCAGCACAATGACCAAAAAGGGTTATATAGTTACCTTTGATAGTAGGTCGTGTACTGTTTATGATGGTTCTGATATTTTAGCTACTGGTACTCAAGTTAATGGCGTGTATCAACTCGACACTGTGTCAGACAATAGCTGTGCTCAAGATAATGAAAATACGACAGCAGCAGCAGCGGTAGCAGGCTCGACATCCCAAGAAACGTGGCACAGACGTCTAGGACACCTCAACTCAAGGAGTATGAAGCTTCTACAGTCAGGTATGGCAACTGGTATTAATTATAGTATGTCTGAATATAAACAGTGTATACCATGTATTGAAGGAAAGCAATCTAGATTGCCTTTCCCCAAGAAGTCGTATACGAGAGCTACAGTTGTGTTGGGTTTAGTCCATACAGACCTATGTGGTCCCATTCAAACTCCATCTCTAAGTGGTGCTAAGTATGTGTTAAGTTTCATTGATGACTATACAAGAAAACATTTTGTTTATTTTCTGAAAACCAAAGATGAGACTTTTAGGTATTTTCATCAATATAAGGTTTTTGTAGAAAATGAAACTGGAAACAAGTTAAAAATACTTAGAAGCGATAGAGGAGGAGAATATACCGGATGACATTTTTTACCGTCTCGAGCATAATCAGGTGTGTTGTGTAAGTGGAACAGAAGCCATACCCGAGAATATTTGCTTAGTACCATTGAGATTGTACAGGTTCGGAATTTCCTTCAAAAATCATGAAAACTATCCATCCTACGGCCCGTGCGTAAAAACGAATAATAGCCAAAATAGGAGATAGTAAACGGCGTAGGCTGCGATGGCGCATGAATGATAGTTGTACGTGTGTGCGAGCGAAACGCACGCACATTTCTTTTGCGTAGAAACCTAGTAAGCGGCCGCCCCTCGCATGGTACAGTCGTGTTGAAAACGTTTCCAAAATCAACGCAATAACATTTATAGTCCACTTACTAATAAACTAAGACAAACCTGATCTACAAATAAAATGAACACAGTACCCAAAAAATCTCAAACATACAATACAAATACCCAATTGACCAAATAAGCCTCACACCAAAAGAATAAGTAGTAAATAGGTAATAACTTAACACAAGTAAGAAAACTTAACCTACCTAAAATAATAAAACACAACAAATACTTACGTAAGTACAAATAAAAACCCCACCAATTTACCAATTAAAAAGATAAAATAATAAGTAAACCTATCCTTACAAATAAAACGAAAACAGTAACAGACTCGGAACGAACTTTTAAAACAATCTAAGTAATCTTTTTTAAATAATTCGAAACAATAAATACTTGAATAAGCAAGAATACTCGACTGTACTTCATTCAAAATAAAAAGGACGTGCATACATGCGGGAGCGAGAACATTGACAGAATGTTGTTCGGTCGACCCGTTGCTAAGTAACGTCGGCGCGCCTACGCACACACACGTACATAGAAACTTGATGTGTGCGTGAGAGTTCACTTACCGGGGTTCACGTACGAGAGCCGAGCAGCTGAGCGGTACTCGCGCGCGGGCGACACGACCGACAGACGCGCACGCGCATTGCGCGCATTTTACAAAAAATGAACTTAGGTCTGTACTGTACCTACCTTTTTAGCGATATCGCAGTAGGTAATTATTGTTCAAAATGTTTCGTTCTAAACATAAACTAGCACGTCTTTGCATATTGTTCGGTAAACTTCGAGGCGTGTCTCTATCACTTTTCAAAACATTAAAACCGTTTTAAATTATTCGCTGTTTTAAATCACTAACGCTTTGAGCTTCTTCGGTATACACTAAACGTCAGACTAAACGTTTTAGGTCGGCCCACAAATAAAAGTCAAGGGGTGTTATGTAGGTCTGGTGACCTCGGCCGCCAGTTCACAGGTGCCCCGCGACCTATCCACTTATCACCAAATTGACCATCGAGATACGCGCGCACAGATCGTTTGTAGTGAGCTGGACATCCGTCATGCTGGAAGTACATGTCTTGCAGATAGGGATCAGGAACGTCTTGCAACATGGTGTCAATGACAGAACGGTTCTGCACCCAGTGACAAAACTCCATGCGGGGTCCGAGGGGGAATTTGAGGAGAACGGATACCGTTCCTTCGCAGCGACTGAAGATTTTCTTCTTCTGCGTACATTCGCCTTGCACTGGCTGTTTTCACCAAACAAGATACTCTACGTTAGAATATTCGTACATGTTTAGATACGACAAATATGACCGGGTGCACGATGCATACGTGGAAACAAACAGCGCGACGTCACGCCGCCGTGACTAATCGCAGGTGACTGAAGCTCGGGACGCGGGCGGGCGGGGAGATGCGCGAGCGAGCAGCTCCGGCGCGGCGGCGGCGGCTCAAGCGCCTGGTGATATCAAAGAAGCCGACGGCAAGTACGGCGAGTACCTATCGGCCGCAAAGGAACGTATCTAATTCATTGATAAATTCCGTGCATTTAGTAGGGTGCGTATGATTTGAATTTCGATATTTTTTCATGGATTTATTAAAAAAAAAAAAAAAAACTGTTTTTATTGTTTTTGTATTAAAAGTTTACTTCAAATGGGTAGTATTTTTAGATAAATCAATTTGTTTAAAGGCCATAAAAAAAAAAAAAAAAATAGTTGACTATGCCATTGGCTTCTACTCCGTTCACCTACTACACCCTATGTTTATCGAGACGGTAAAAATAATCATCCGGTATGAGTTTAAAATTTCAGAATTTTCTCAAGATTAATGGAATCAAACATCAGAAAACTATACCTGATTCTCCACAACAAAATGGTGTTGCTGAACGCTCTAACAGAACTATTATGGAAAAAGTCAGGTGTATGCTGCGAGATGCTGGACTAAGTATGGAATTCTGGGCTGAAGCAGTAAATACTGCTGTCTATCTGAAAAACCGAAGTCCAACTAAGGCAGTTCCTGGTACAACTCCAGAAGAAAAATGGAGTGGAATAAAGGTAAAACTTGACCATTTAAGAATTTTTGGTTGTATTGCTTATGTTATGGTGAAGAATAGAAAGAAACTTGATGTAAAAAGTAAACCATACATATTTGTGGGATATAATGAAGAATCTAAAGGATATAGACTCATTGATCCAGATAATCCCATGAATTGTGTCAATTCTCGTGATGTTGTTTTTATAGAAAATAAATTTTATACGAAAGAAATGTCACATGATGAAAAAGGTGATCAACAACTGCTTGTTGATCTTAGTTTGAATCAAAATGTAATTCAAACATCGGAATCATCCGTTGTGAGTTCTGACATATCTGATGACATAAGAATATCACAGAATATTGAACAAAGAATAAGCACAATCACACTAGAAGATTCCGACAGTGAAAGAACAAGTGATGAATCAGATAATCGCTTGGATCCAACTTACCTTCCAGGAGAAGATTCTGAGACAGAATCACCAGAAGACTGCAGCTATGATGATGCTTCTGAGTCACATCTCATGTCCAACTTCGTGACTACATTGGAATACAATGATCCTGATGAACCTCAAACTGCAGCCGAGGCATTAAATGGACCAGAATCCGATAGTTGGCGTAAGGCGATGACTGACGAGTATAATTCTTTTATTAAAAATAAAGTTTGGACTTTAACAGAACGAGTACAGCATCATAAGCCTGTGTCATGTAAGTGGATATTTAAGAAAAAATATGGAGTAAATGGTGAGTTGTTGAAATATAAAGCTCGTTTAGTAGCCAGGGGTTACACCCAGAAATATGGTGTTGACTATTTAGAAACGTTTTCCCCTGTCGTGAGATACTCCACACTAAGGTTATTGATCGCTTTAGCAGCAGAACATAACATGAGTATTGATCACTTGGATGTTAAAACGGCATTTCTGAATGCAGACCTGGAAGAAACGGTTTTCATGCAGCAACCACAGGGTTTTGAAGTTAAGGGGAGTGAGAATATGGTATGCAAGCTCAACAAAGCTGTTTATGGACTTAAACAGGCATCAAAATCTTGGTACGATAAAATTAACAAGGTATTATGCGATAAGTTGAACTTCTGTCGTTTAACTTCTGAACCATGTGTTTACTACAGGTCTGAAAACCAAGCAATGATGCTCATAGCGCTTTATGTCGACGATTTGATCATATTTTGTTCTCCGACATTTCAAGGAAAAGACAAAATGAAAGCGCAATTGCAGCAAGAATTTGATATCACGGATCTAGGGCCAGCTCAGCATATTCTCAATATGAAGCTGTCTAGAACCGGTACTGAAATATCTCTTAGTCAGTCCAACTATATTCAAAAACTGCTTAAGAAATTTCGGATGGAGGATTGTAAAACCTCAGGAACACCAATGGAGACTGGTCTGAAGTTACCAAAAGAAACTCAAAAGGATGATACTTATGACTACAGAGGTTTGGTAGGGTCGCTTATGTATATAGCAGTTTGTACGAGACCAGACATCAGTTATGCAGTGAGTTATCTGAGTCAATTCAACAACTGTTTTAGTGAAGTTCATTGGAAGGCCGCCAAGAGAGTTTTACGATATTTAAAAGGTACACTGAATTTGGGTCTAACTTTTACTAAAAGTAGTATGGAGATTAGAGCTTATGCTGATGCAGATTGGGCATCAAACACTATAGATCGTCGGTCCTATACGGGTTATGTCTTCTTTCTAGGGAAGTCTGCTGTCTCTTGGGAGAGTAGAAAGCAACGTACTGTTGCATTATCTAGTACTGAGGCAGAGTACATGGCATTGTCTGACACGTGTAAAGAAGCTCTATTCATTAGGAAACTTTTATTTGAGATTCTTGGTACCAAAACTAAAGTTGTCATATTTAATGATAATCAATCTGCTATAAAACTTTGTAAAAACTTTATGTTCCATTCTAGGATGAAACACATCGGCATTCGTCATCATTTTATAAAAGAAATTGTTAATGATGGTGTAGTTGAAATAAAATACTTATCAACTAATGTTATGTTGGCTGATGTATTAACAAAGTCACTTTATAAAGAAAAACATTGTGAGTTTACAAATTTAATGTTAGCCGTCTAGTTAATTCTAGTTTTGTGAATTTTATTAATTAAGTTTTATAGAAGAAAAAAGTTGTTTTATAATAGGTAGTTTGCGTTTAAGGGCCAGTGTTGGAAGGAATTAAAGTGAGTCTAAACGCAGCCTATAATGACACGTCATCTGTCCTTTTGATGGTGACAGGTGACACTTCCGCTCCGCTCATGATTTCTATATGATGTGCAAATTAATAAAACCCATATTAATCTTCTATGAATCTTTCTTTTTCCTGCCCAAATATCCAACAGCTAGCTGGATGTTTTTCTTGGCAGTTTGCACGAGTTGCCTCGGTGTCGGGTCTTTTTAAGCAGCTTGTTGTGGGGTGCTCTTCGCTACATTTCACGCATCTAAATGGCCTATTGCATTGGTTTTTGGCATGTCCAAACCTCTGACATCTTTTACACTGTAAAATGTCTATCTTTTTGTATGGTGCTTCAAATGAGACTTTTACGTAGTTGACTCGGTTGATTTTGAAGATTTCTTTGTTGTTGTGTTTAGGCTCAAGGTCCACATAGAATAATGGAAGTGCTTGTTTTGTATTTTTGTGCTTTACATTTGTAATGTGCCTGATTTCATGCCCCATTTCGAAAAGCTCTTTTTTTATAAGTTCTGTGTCTTCTGATGAGTGTAGACCACGTAAAACTACTCGGTATGCTCTTTCACTTTTGAGTTTGTATGTATAGTGGCTAACATCATTTTCTATAAAGTTAGCTCTTATGTTTTTGTACGTGTCTACATCGGTAGGCATTATTTTAACTATGTGACCTGACCTCATAGTTGTCATAGTATATTTATCAGTGTCTGCAATTGATAAGAGGAGTTCTTTTAATTTCATTATTTCAATGACTCCCGTGACAAATATGGGTTCTGGTTTTGGTGGTTTGGGCTCCTTGAGTTGTTCAGTTCGTTCCTCGTTGCTTGCTGATTCTAAGACAGTTCTATTACTGACTTTAATTTTTATAATTCTGTAAATCCATATTTGTTACGAGCGCTAATAATACTTAGATCAACATACAACCTGATACTGACCTGCAAATCGCAAAAAACGTTCTTACGTTTTTTGCGATTTGCAGGTTCCCCGCCCGCCCGCCCGCGAAATTCAAATTTTCTTAAATTTGAATTTCGCGGGCCACCCTAGCGCATCCCCCTTAAAGTTTTTGCTAATAATATACATTGGCTTTTTACTAGATTCAGAGAGAACTATTTGGAAATATATTTTATTTAATCTTATCTTGAAAGTAAGAATAGTGGTGATTATAAAAATAGATATGTATCTATTTGACGTTTACTGTCTTATTAATGTAAAATACGCCTATGGGCTAAGAAAACTTTCAATATATTCGATGTTATTATACTTTAGTATTAGCTTGTATATTGTTATTAAGTTTTACAACAGAATTAAAAATACGTACGTAAGTACATAAGACAAAATGAAAAAATGTGATTATAGATAATTCCTATTTTTAAAGCTCCACTTATAATCTCAAGCAGCAAATACCGACCCATCCGTCAATATTGTGATTAGGCTTCGCTTTTAGTAACTTTATTATAAATCACTCAAATTTCGTCTTTGGTTTGCCATTAGTAATATCTATTTAAATTATGAAAAATCTTATTTAAGAACTAACAAAACAATCTGTGTAACAAAGTCAACATAAAAAATAGATTTATCAAATTCATCCTAAAGGACCAGCTGTCAATGAAAACAGATCTTTCATAACAAAAGCTCTTCACCTGTAACGTAACGTTTGAACACGCAATTCTCACATCAGGAATCTTCCTAAACATCTATCGTAACTCTCGTCAGAGTAACAGTCGCTACCTTCGACTACACCTCTCCGTGTCTTCTAAGTAGGTAACGCAGATGAACGCTAAATAAAACGTTTCACTAACGTAGACATAATTTTAAAATCTTCTCTGAGAATTTTATTACTTTTCAAAGTTGAAAAGAGGTTCTGTGAAAGATTTGGATCACAGTCATGTTTTACCTTAACGGCGTACAAAATTTTCTTCGCATGATTGATTATAATAACAGCTTATTAAGTGATTCATTAAGAAGGTACTTAAATATTATGTTCTGATATAGACGTAACAAGACGTATTCATTAGTTCTTAGAACATGTTTATGATTATGTAGTTAGTAATTAGTTACACTACACTAGTACTAGTGTAGTGTAACTAATTTAGTTTCTGAATTTCATTCAGACAGCAGTTCCTAATTAGCAAAATGTTATCAATTTACACAATAAAAAACAGTCAGTCAATGAAATGGTACAAGAGTGTAGTTCTCTCGACCCCTGAACATCCTCATTCACTGGAGCTAATATTAAAAATCATCCGCAAATGTTTAAGTTTAGCGGACGTCGGAGCCAACTGTACTTACTAAGAGAGCTTAAATTAACTTCTTGATTCCTAACGCAGCCTCTTCGCTCTATAGATGAGACAAGCCTCGTATATAACGTTGAACACGTCTAGATTAATATCAAATTATTACTCAAAACCTCAACAAGTCAGAGACGCGCTATTAATCATAATAGGGTGTCAGTTTGCGCAAATAATTATTTATCAATAAATCTTCTCGTGTTCCTACAATTGGATCACTGTTCGTCAAAGTCAATCACATGTCTCACTTAAACAAGATACAATAACGTGGAGAGATCCCCAAATAAACACAATGTTTGTATATCTAAACGATGTAGTCTGGTGTAAATGATTCACCATTTGGTTCGGAAAATGTTGGAAAATTCGTGCAAAATTCCAGACAAACATTTCTGTCCATTCTTATCGCTGTACGTCCGTGGCGGACAATGTACAAAGCGCTTGAAGTCGGTCCATCTCATCAGGGCTAGTGCTTACATAGCGCTTGCAGCGGCCCTCCCAAGTCTGTCTGCACTTGTTACAGTTTGTACGCAGATAGCGCTGCAGCGCTGCACGGGGTTGTACCGCGATGTGCTCTTTTAGTATTCAAACTAGCGGAAATTCAATTAGTTTAAAATATTACTAACAAACAATAAGTTGTTGGACAACAGCTGCACACTCACCGCGGCAATCGTGAGGCAGCCGTTGTGTTCTTCTTTTTGTGTGGTTAGTGCCTAACCTGGTGTCAGAGTTTTAAAGCCACCCAAGGGCCTCTGACTTGGCTTCACATGTCAAGAAATATCTCTCAAGCATGCTGTACAATGAAGAGTTTGTTTTGATGTCAAAGCTACAGATAAAATTATTTTAATATAACGTTTCGACCTTCCCTGACTTATGTTTTAATTTACCTGAAAAAGTACCTTAGTATTTAAAATATTCACTTCATTAAGAAAATTCTATGTAGGACGTTACTCTAGCCGACTATTTTCTTTTCATGAATACATAAGCTTCGCGTTTTTCCATAAGAAGTAACGTGCTCTTAGCAATTCCGATCCGCGGGGGAAGCTCCCTGGCATGCAGAGTAAGTCATTCCTCATGTGCAAACAATTTATGCTGGAAAATAATTACATATGAGCATAACAATCCCTTTTTTAAATAGAATAGTAATTGTTAAATATGCTAATTAAATAAAATATTCATTCATTATAATTATTATTGTAGGTTCTCGTATTACCTATCTGATATATACATCCGAAACATTCCTAGAATCATTAAAATATTTTAAAGCAGCGAAACAAGAGATAATTAAAATAACACGTGAAATGGTTCATGTTGGCCGCTCGGCTGCAGGCTGTCAGACTTACGGCACACGGTTTTAATGGCGTAAAGTTGTGCCTGGCTAGTGGCTGGGGGTTATTGTGTTCAGCGTGGCCAAACAACGCGCATTAGTCATAGCCCCGCAGCCGCAGCAGACATGAGCCAGGTTGTGCGCTGGCCGGTTTGTAAGACATTGTGTGTATGGCGCTAAGTGTTCACGCTAATGGGGGGCGGGACAATGCACACACATTATTTGCATTCTGCATGCCCGTGAACAATCGTATACAAGCGTGGAGACAGACAGAGAAATGTTAAGCCGCCTCTAAACGTTTTCTACATAAAATATCAGGTCTATTTACAAACCATGACAAAAACTCATCCATTTTAAATACTTACTTACCAACCGAAAAAAAGGCGTGATTTTCACCTCTGTTTTACAATGTGTAATGCATTTTTGTAACACCGAGTGTCAAGCACTCCACTGCATGGTCCTTGTATCCGCACAAAAACAAAGCTCAACCAAGCAATAAAACGTTCGACTCCAACCGTCGGTCGGTGTTCGTAAAAGGTCGCGAGCTTACGCGAGAGGTCGTAGGCATACGCAAGTGCGCCGAGAGCGGTCGAGGGCCTGCCTTTGCACTGCTGGGATGTACCGCCTCAAAGGAAATCACAATTGAAGCAGAGTACGCAATTAGATGGATTAAGTATGTGGAATGATTTGAATGATCTAATCATAGTCTGGTCGGTGAGCAGCTTTAATAATGTGTGCTAGTCTGTACGTCGTCGCTTGAAATAATGGTATTCATTAGTCGCTCGGTAGCGAACTTGTAAAGCGCAAGGGTGGCAAAAGTCATTATCATTTCATGTCATTGAATGAAAGTCATTAAATCATTTCATGCTGTTTCTTATAATTATTGGAACTTCGGCTAAGCTCCTTCACTCCTGTATCCAGCGATTTAGCACAAGCTAATCTAAAGGTAAGCACAGTACACGGCCATCAATATGGCTCATCTTTCTCAGTAGCAGTCCGGAGTTTGAATAACATATATCATCTAAATCATACATAATTCAATCTGTTCCACACTGACTCGCCAGTCACAAGTACATGAGACAAGGCACACTTTGCTGCCACTTTGTAACGGCCACATTTGCGGGACATTAAGCCTGACCTGCAACAAGCGTTAAATCGCCGAGAATCGCAGCGAGTCGCACGTGTGCGTGGCCATACGCAATCTCGTCGGATGCTCCGCCATTCATAAAGGCTCGTTTTGCAGACGAGACAAATTGGCCCGGATTAGTCTGCGCTATTGAGTTTGTTTGTGCGATAGAAAAGCAAAGTTCACTTTGGAATACACGATGTTATCATTTGATTCTGAAATTCCTAGTATCTGTAATGAGCTTCTTGACAAGATAGTTTTATTTCAAGACTTATAATGTAGACTGAGTAATTGAAATAGCCTTTTGATCTATGCAGTTTCCTATACAGATAAAAATATCTTGAAATTAAAAACCTACTCTGTTTATTTTAACGGATTTAGTTAGCTTAGTAGGTACCAAATAATGGCGTAAACTCCATATTCGCCTGTTGCAAGGTTGGCTTGTACTATACTAATAAATGGAGATTTTATTTAATAGTCGATTGTTTATACTTGATTTTAGTCACTCTTGAGAACTTTTTATTCTGCAAGGCATTTAAAACAAGCCAAATAAATAAAATTTAAAACCCCGTCAACTTGACTGATCTAACTTCACTTGTTGATAAGCAGCTGGCGAGTTAACGAACAAGCTGATACATGTATCCTAACATCCACGTATCCGTCACTGCGTCACTCAGTCACTGGCTGCATCGGTTTGTATATCATTTCGCGGCAGCAGCCACGGCCGGCTATTTGCAGTGCGCATGAAGCACTTAGACCTGCGTGCCGGGGCCGTAGGGCTGGCACTACGATCTATGAGCTAAAATACAAGTAATTTTGAGTTACTGTATTCCTTGGAGTCGGACGTATAGGCAAAGGTTTAGCTATATGTAGTTAAATAAGTATGGGAGGCGAGCCAATTATCATTGCCATGAACACAAAACTGCTAATACAAAACTGAATAAAACTTTAATCTGACCTAGGGATTGAACCCAGGACCCCAGACACGTTCAGCAGTCCCAGTTTCGACAACTAGATCAACGAGGCAGTCACAGGTCGTGAGAGAGTTCCATTCATGGAAATGTTCAAGTAAGCGATGTACACGATAAGTTAGAAAGTAACAGTTAGTGGCCCATAATCTTGAGCAGTAAAAATAATGTTTTAGAGCGCACTTGACGAGGAAACGCAATATTGTACCACTTTGTTGTTTACGATAAGAGTAATGGCTCCGTTATAATGCTTTAGATGTGAACAATACAGTATTACAAAGTTTTATCGATATAAAAATATTTACTTAAGTCCTAGTTCACCATGTCGTTAGTGAGACTAGAACTAGGACTAGCAAGCATTCGATTTTATTAAAAGCCTGGTCTGTTCTAGATGCATTAGTAGCAAAGCTTATTGAACCTATCAAGAGCTTTAATTTAATAATTATCTATTAATAAATCTAATATCTATGTCAACGCTTTCAACGAATGGTAATCAAAGTCCTCTGCATTGTCAGCCCTACTCCAAGCCTGCGGGAAGCCTGTGATTTTTCTCTCAGCGCGGTGTTTTTATTGATTTGAATGTAACGTGTAACATAACGTCACGGCAGCGGCTCGTGAAGTATTGACGATCTATTACTACTCTCTACTATCGATGCATCGCTGGTTTTCCACAGATTTTCCTATTTTGATCCCGCCCACACCTCGGAGGTGGGTGGGATCACTCACACCTGATATAATTAATATGATACTCTATTTCCTCCATAAATTACGGAATATGAGAGGAACGTATCGATGTCCTACTGCCATTTCAATAGTAATTCAATGTATTAATCAGGCTGTACGCATTGCATAGTTCTCGTAGCTCATTTGACATACTAGAGTCACTCACGTATGTAATGAGAGACTGGTATGTGGAATCCAGTAGGTCATGTTATCATTAGTGCTTAAGCAAATGCCAATAACTTTAATATTTAATTTACGTTTGTTCCTTGTCTCCAAAAAATCACCACAGACAGTACCTAAGGATCAAAAACCAGCTTTTATGCGTAACGCGTAAAAACATCTATTATACTTTAGTCAACGATCACTTCACCCATAAACTGTCCGCATCTTACGATCTCGGAACACCATGGACAATTTTATTTCCGCTACAAAGTGCGGGGCTATAAATCTGCGGGGCTATTTCCCGCGCAATGGGCCAGGGTGGGCAAGTGTAGGTAAGGGTGGGCAAAGTGCCTGTATCGAGGTATTAGTTACAGCTGCCTATCGGGAACTGCGTGAGGTGAGAGATGAAGAAACAAAATAATGGATGACGTGATGTTTCGGGAAGGAACCATAAGTGAAGAGTGATATTGAATGAGTACTGTGTGGTAGTGTGCTGACAGATGTCTTTTATACCAATATTGGTATTATTTACCAGGTAGTAGTTCTGAAAGAGTATTATGAAGTTAAGGAAGAAGAAGATGAATATTATGTTCTCATTTGTAGTAATATGAAAATCATTTATAATAGGTACTTCAGAGCGTTTACGCTGAAAGTGGGCAACTTCGCAAATAGATGTCAAATATTTCACTTTTTTGATTAATTTGCTAATATATTGATTAAAAAAAGGATTTTCTTTTTTACAACTAAAACTAAATATTCAGTGTTACGATATTATTTATTGCATTTCATAATCAATATTTTAAACAGTTGTCTAGCCATATTTCATATTTCAATACAGTAATATTGCCAAATTAATCAAAACAGCGAAATATTTGACATCTATTTGCGACGTTGCCCACTTTCAGCGTAACCGCTAGATCAAATCAATTTCTTGGAAAAAATCACTGAAGCAACTTATAATGCACCAACTTATTCTTCAAATAATAAAAGCCAATATAGAATAAGAGGCAGCACATATTTCCCGGCGCGTGCAGACGACAAGTCGATAGCGGGCAGCCGGCCTTAGCGGCGTCCGGGCGAGTGGAGTGGCTACAGCATCTATTACTTTATGCAAATCGCGGTAGAGGCGGCGACGCGGTGCTAAGGCAGTTCACGACTTGCGACGCGACTTACGTCAAGCGACGCGACTTGCGTCAAGAGACGCGCGCGTGACACTTTTTGCAAGTCGCGTTGCGGTAGCTCGTCGTGGCATGCTCTAGGCAACTTCTTTCATTTGTTTCCTCCGTAGTCGCTACCGCGTGACGCGTGTCGCTCGTGGCCGCGGAGTACGGTATGCCGCGGACGAGCGACTTAACACCAATTTTCTACTTTTTCCTTTCAACTTAAGCTGTTGAAGATATCATTCTTAAAATAAGCTTTGAAAAGCCCTGGTTTTATTTAAAGAAACTCTTTCTCTTCACCTTAGAATTAAAGTAGAGTTTCTGTTGTAACCATATTAATAAGGAAACATACGACAATGGAGTCCTTTTACATTCTAACATCTAACTGATGTAGCTTAATCTTCGATCAACCTTCGGCTGTTATCATTTAGCTACGGGCCCCTCCCACATTTAAATTGGCAGCCTACGTCGATTTGCCGTGCCATTTTCATACAATTGTTAAAGAATAAGCGTAGCAGTATGTATAGATAGTCCTTCCAAAAAAGTGATCGCCCCCTGCAGGCGTAGCATGGCGTTTTCTATCTCTACGAAGAATAGACATAGCTTTTTCTATACAAAGTGACAGTTCGTTTCTTCATTTTTGACATCCACCGTAGAAATCTTTCTACAATCTGTCATTTTGTCTTTTATTTCTAACGATCTTTGTCTACGTCTTTTTATATGTAGACTATTTCGGAAGAAAGTTTTCTATCCTTACTGTCAAAATCACACTGACAACCGATAAATCCTATGACAAAACAAAGAATTCTGAGTCGAATTATGTAAAAGAGTGAATTTCATAAAAAGTGCAGTTGACTCTTCCTACTTTGCTGCCGTCTCGTACTGTCTACTGTCTACAGGAAACGTCATTTTTGTCTACTCTTCCGTCGACAAAACGGTGCTCATGCTACGCCTGCAGGTGGGCTCGAACCACCAACCTCTTTGCACCACGGAGGCTATGGCTCCTGGAAGCGGAAATTACATGCCTTACTATTGTGTAGATTGGGGTAGGTACCTTATCCCGGAACCACAGCCTACATTAGCCACCGTAAATTGGGGTTTCCCTAAGTCATGGGATACAAATCGCAAGGTTGTGGCGCGCCTTACTATCGAGTGTTCCGCCGCAGCTGTGCATGCGAGCGCCATCGCCACAATCCCAAGTGTCCAGTGTCCCTAATGTCGCGAATGCTACGACACCACATTTTTATGGAAACACGCCGTGATGTGCTCTGCAGCCGATTGTTTATGGCGACCACTTCGGACATACCTACTAATCCACAGTATGTGAATTTTCTCTCAGAATTTATTAAAGTTAGAATTCTGAAAATCTCGTTTGAAGAACGTTCGTAATCATTAGACCCAAATGACTTTAATATTCTAGCTCATAGAAGTTTCATTTTTCATCGCATATGGGAAAATAATGTAAAAATATCAAATAAAATAATGAAAAAACGAAACACGGACTGGTTCGCTGACTTGGATTGATGAGATTTAGTACAAAATATTTTATTTTGTACTAAATCTCATCATATTAAATATATCATATTTAATATTTAATTTTTTACACTAGGTCTGACATGATCGAATTAAGCGTTCCTGAAATATATTCAGATGACGAAAATAAGCGTAATGTACCTAGATTCTCCTCGTGGTTCACGTGACGAAAGTTAAGTAGCTAGGGAAACAGGCAACTGTTTGAAATATTACAGCAAAGTTGTTTTATAATCAGTTCTTGCCACTTTTCTGGGTCTATTAGAGCATTACCTGATGTTTGTTAATTGTCGAAGGACCTGATTCATATTTTAAACACAACCAATTATATTAAAATAACGAAACCCACCATCGTACTGGCCTGTTACTCCATCATACTGGATGTACCTGGAAATACACAAAGTATTTATTAATTTAAAGGTGCTCTTCAGGTAATCAGATAACCCTGATCATTATACACGTCTCAGTAAGCCATTATTAGAGCAGTTAGTGAATACTGGTGAATACGGTAACGGCTTGTGTTTCCATAATCACGCCGACCGCTGCGGGGCACATAATTGCTATGATAGGGTTCGGATCTACCGCCATTTGTGATAATGTAGCATATGCTAAACAGTAAGGCAACTGGGCCGTGTTCTTGAAATGTTTATTCATTATTTACATAAAATCAATACGTTGATGCTTAAAATGCCGGAGATTGGTGAAATGTAGCACACATGAGCCGTTTAGTACAAAAGTGACACAAAAGCTAGGTGAATATGTTTCAATGTGTTACGTTTCACCAATCTGTACCCAGTATTATACTACACACAGCTCAGTATATGTAATTAAAGTTTGCAATCACCGTTTTATAGTTTGGTATAAGGAGAGTCCGTATCAGATATGCAACTAATTGTATATTTTAACGCGTCAAGCATTGCCGTCCCGTGAATAAACCGCTGTTTAAATTAATTATAAGATATCTTGAGAGATAGATACAATTGCATTAGCAGATCACTGACCCTTGGACTGACTAAAACTGTTTCTCCTTCAGTATAAATTTGTACAATTTCAGGTCAAAATATTCAGCTTCAAATAGCTTATAAGCGTATGCATACTGAAGCAGTGGTTTATTTCAAGTTTCGTTACTGTGCCTATATATTGACTGTGGTAGTAGTGCGTGAAATATTTAGATGATCTATGTTACAGGGAACATAGCCTACTCAATACACGTGTATACGTCCGCATGTGTTATACCAAGAAAGTTGCCACTACCGTAATTATATGGCGACTACTAGGAAAATCAATTTTCTTGGTATCTTCTGTAGATTTTCATTTATGTGCTTCTTCTTTATATTCTTTGAAATAGTTAAGTATGTTCAGAAAAATAAATTCAATTCGTATTTTCAATAGCAAAGGACGTCACTGAGTCACTTCCTCTAACATGTTTAGGGCGAGTTACAAAAAAAATAAAACTTTTTGTATTTCAAGACATGACCAAACTAAGATTGTATTCTATTCCTACAATTTCCTAACGATTCCAGCAGCTGTAACAAACAATAAACAAGTAATACTGGTCACTGCACCTTCCTGTCTTAATATAATTACGTAAAATAGTTGACAGCGACGAGCTTCGCTTTAATACAGTTAGACGCGATCTGCTTCTTCTCATTTAGCTAGAAACACTGTAGAATTGCATTTAATAATATTATGAGTAAACAAAGTAATAATGTACATTGTACTTTAATAATAATAATCTCTTTTCTTTAATAATAATAAGATCTTTGTGATGGAGTTATTCCGCGATTGTACTTTTACGTTCATTAAATTCTTGCCGCCAAGTGACATAAATGCTGGTTAACAGCCGGTCTATTCTGTAAACACCTCACCGTGAAAACTTAGGTGAAGTGACCGTGGAGTGAGCTGTCATTGTCATCGATACCTACTGATGCTAAGACAGAGACAGTTCACTTCAAGCTCACTTCACCTAAGTTTTCACAGTGAGATGGTTACAGAATAGCAATGCTGTTCTTTATGCGGCGTACATGTGACGGAGCCTTGACATCTGACTAAAAAAAACTTAAAATAAAAAAATAATTTTGGTATCGCAGGCGGGACAAACCAATAACCTGAAATATGGTGTAACTTTTGTTTGTCCCGCCTGCGATACCAAAATTCTATAAATAATAATGCTTGTTTATCTCTTTTCAGTCAAGTACGTGTTTTTACAGTCGGGGTTTTTGATTTTTTAAATTATTTTTTTAATTTCAGCTTTTTAGTTTATTGCAAATTAGCTTGTGCAAGGCTTCGCAGGCGATTTACGAGGTCCGACACAAACATGGCCCATTTTTACGCTATCAAAAACTTTGTATCTTTAATAACTGCGTGAATGGCGCAGCGGCGGCCATCGCCATTTTTCCGCCTTCACGCGCCGTCGCTACGTAAACAGAAAAAAACGTCTGACGTGCCGCGAGACGTCACGCTGCACGCGACGTGCAACGCCCCGCTTCTCCGTAAATGAGGCCTAAGAGTATATTTTGTAACAACAAAAATATTAAGTCAAAGCCATAGTAAGTCAATCTAAAATAGCAATCACTTTTTGCGATGAGACTTACATTTTCATTGATACAATTCAAACTATTGATTTCATTTTCCTCGTCTGACTGAAGGCTATAATATTGAACGCATTAGGGACATACCACATGAAGCTATAAAAATCTTATATGTCACAGAAAATCATTTTCGCTATGGACCCTGGATATTATCCTGGGCTCGTTGGCTTTTGTCGTGACAAGTAGGTACTATATACTTGTCACGACAAAAGCCAACGAGTCCAAACACGATGATGTTATCTTGTGTTGTTGAGGAGTTCCTATGACCACCTCCCAGCTCCATTATTGGACCCTGGATATTATCTTGGGCTTGTCAATACAAAGCCTGTTACCTAAGTGCAAGGCTTTGCAGGCGATTTACGAAGTCAGACACAAACATGGGCTTTTTTACACTATCAAAAACTTTTTTAAACCAATTAATTATTCCTAATTAAATTTATACATATAATTTATATGTATTTTTGTAATCCCCTTTTCATTGCCTTTATTTAGATACCTCATTCGAAAGGTTTGGTAATTTTTTTTTTACTAACGTGTTACTATTTCATTCCGAAAGTCCGCCATTTTGTTTTTTTTTTCATACACCTATCTAAGGACACTTGGGTTGGTAAGACGAATATAACGATACTCTAATTGTTGACATCCATCCAGCCGTTTGGAAGATACGAGGTAATAAAGAAATTTACAAACATACATACATACAAGATACGCGCGAAAAACATAACCCTTCCTTGGCAGTCCGGTAAAAAAACAATTGATTTAAAAAAAAACAACTAAAAAGTGAAAATAACTTTAAGAGTTTTTTTTATCACTTTTTAGTTGTGGTACCTACCCCACAAAATTTATTTATTTAATTACAACGGTTGTGCAACCACTTACAGTAACTAAAATTATAAAAATAAAAGAGACAATAAGAAAATGAAAACATAAAGGTTAACCACACTTCCATAAATTCCTCTCACAGTACTTCTGACATACCAATAAAATCTTCGTCCATCCATCCGCAAACAGATCGCCTGTTGGGTTAGAATCCAAATCACAAATTCGAATACCACTACCTGACATGTAAATAACAGTGACGGAGTCAATTAAAACGTCGTCTACAAATTATTAAGTGGGAAAATACGTAATATTGAAGCTAACTCAAAAAAAGTTAATAAAATTTATGTGAAACCACATCTGAAGCTACCAAACAAAAAAATAATCATCAAAATCGATTCATAATTGGCGGAGTAATCACGTAACATACATTAAAAAAAACATACAGACGAATTGAGAACCGGAAAAAGGAGAAGGACCTTTTTGAAGAACTCGGTTAAAAAGTAAACAGTCTGCAACACGTATTTCAACACAGAAAGTATTTTTGACTTCGAAAATGTACCTATTTTCCCCTTTATAAAAGTCCAACCATTCCCAGAGCTACCATTCAAGCGAGAAATCTATAATTTAGCCTAAGCCCTAGTCGATACGTGCGGCTTAACCGTAACTGTCGCTTGGCCGCAACGTGTCGCTTAGTCGGTATTAATTTACGAGCGCGATAAGCGAATCACGCCGTTTTGAACTCGCCCCAATATTAATCATATTCGGATGACTTAGACTGTGTGCTTTTTGTTTAAGAACCAATTTATTGATGTTTGCGGTGTACATATTGGTAAGAGTGGGTGTTGGCGCTTAATAGTATTGCTGCCAAGAAATGTAAGTTCCAACGTAAACACACAACGTAACACGTTTGTGTTCTCTGAAGGGCGCGGCAGATGTGTATAATAGTACACCCACACAGGTACATAGACTAGACTCTAGCCTATGCTTTGATGTAAAACGACGTGTGATATAACAGAACTGGGTCATACATAGTCATTATACGTAAACAAGAACAGTTCTCTACATTATTTTGAAAGCTGTTTCTGAAATTCGATCTCAATTTTCGTACCACTTTTATTGGAGTCTAAAACGCCTAAAATTATACCTACTTGTGGTCCAATCTGAACTAACCACAATGGGATCGAAGTGTACAGACTGGAACATTACCTAACCCATACAATTTATATCAGACGTGGCCATTACATTAGCGTAGCGGGCCCTGGTCTGACGGTCAGGCGGTCAGCCGGTCAGACACTGTGCGGTCTGGTCCAGCCGTGCAGCCGGTAAATAAGCCGTTTGTACGCATTTAAACGTGGCCCGACACGGCGGCGGTCGCACTTTATTGTTACTGTGGTGCCACCGGGAATACTACATATTTGCGCGCTCGTGCAGATTTGTGAGACGCTTTGCATATACGAACAAAGCTTAAGATTTAATTTTATGACACACACACACACACTCGCCCACACATATCACACACATGTCACATATCTGATGGTGTGGGCTCCGCTCGCCCCTTATCTGATGGGTTCAAAAATAATACCTACACTTCTCACTGTTCATCTAGTAAACTAATTACTATTATGAAGATACACCAATTAAGGGAACATTAATATTATCCAGCTGCCTCTTAGCCGGACCCTTTCATGTGGTCTTAAACCCGGAAAATTACTAAGTTCTTCCTTAATTAGGTGAAAATACTCGTGAACCGGAGTGCGTACATCTTGCTACTGGCAACACTGAGTAAGCACTAATTATAGTAAATAAACAGCGAAGGATCGTGCGTGGGCGGGCGATGGTCAGCGCTGGTCCACTATCTCGCAGGGACACTGTTGATTTAGGCCTGTTTGTACCGCACCTGATACATCGGGCCTAAACACATCAATTGTGTCCGCCACTTTATGACTCCGCTCTGCCGGTACCATTGCGATACAACGCCCAACATGTTCCGACACACTGATTGTGGACTCATGATGAGGCGGACCGGCAGTTTTGAACAAACACACCCCTAATATTTTATTAATTTGCCTACTCATATTTTTTGTTAAGGCATTTGAATAGCCTGGTATGAAATAACGACTTGAAAAGCGCTTATTTAAAAAGGCTGTGTTTGTATTTTAAAAGCGAACCCGAGTAATCCAGAACTTAGAGTCAGAGAAAATGGCACAGAGGAATAACTATACCTCTCAAATTATAAGCAAACATAGAGTGGGACAGTCGGCCCCGCACTCCGCAGCGCACACACGCAGGGTTTACAATTAAAACGTCAGCCGAACTGCGCGCGTGTGTGACGGACATAATTAGGGCTGCCCAGTCCCTGTTGTTTTGTAATTTATTGTGAGCAGCGCCGTCGCGCCCCGCGCCTTCCCGGCCAGATGCCAGTGATAAAAGCCTTCCTTTTGTGAAATGGAAAATTGCATAATAGAACATTATTCTAGAACACCTAGTTCGAATGCAGGAGCTGCATCATACTCCTTTTGATCTCGGACAAAGGCCAGTAACGCGATCGCCGAGGAAATCAAATGGCAGAGCTCACGAACTTATCTCATGCAATCCATTCTGAGAGGAGTTCTTTCCACAAAAAAGAGTCATTTCAACTCGATGAGATTGGCTTTAAAGAGCAATTGAAGGCGCGTAGTTGACGCGCACGAGCGGGCGACCAAGCGCGCGCCCGCTGTTGTATGAAGTCACATCAGTTAGTAAAGAATAATAAAACACTTTAAAGGTGAAACTTTCGTCAGCTAACGAGTTTCCTCCTGCCATTACCGCGGTACTACCCGCGCAGGTAGACTTTTTATAAAATAAATTGTGGAAGTACTCATCAACTCTTTGCTTTGTTATTTTTATATGGTGTAATAAAGCCTCCGTCGGGGAAATTATTTAATAATGTTTTAAGTATCTATTATACCTTTTAAGGCGAAAGCATCAGGGTAGCCCGCAAAATTCAAATTTTCTTAGGTTTTTTGGTATTTGCAGGTCAGTATCAAGTTTTATGTTGATAAAATATGATTCGCGGTCGTGTCAAATATTTATTTATAGAATCATAATCATAAAAATCATCAACACAACTCTCTGAGTTCATACTAATCCTATTGAATGATTATTTCATGAAATCATGACATTTGAGGATTAATCTAACATAATAATTATGGAGTTGTATTCCTTTATGTAATTATAATTCTGTAAAGCCATATTTGCTACGAATCGCGAATCATATTTTAATCAACATACAAACTGACACTGAATGGCAAATTGCAAAAAACTTAAGAAAATTTGAATTTCGCGGACTACCTTGGCGACCTACCAGTTAACCGCTGTTTCGCACCAGTTAAACGGTGCGAAACAGCGGTTCACCAGTGCGAATTACTAAAAACCATTTCCAATAGTTTATGAAAATATCTTAGCGGCTGGGTTATTTTCAGGAAAATTAAGTATTTAGCATCCCTCACGAGAGATAATCCACATTCACGTACATTGAGGTTCAATCACGCGCACTGATTACACGGCAGGCACTGTATATAAGAGTTGAGAGAAAGCGGAACCTTTGGCATGCAAATGTATTCCGTTGTACATCGCGAGTTAATCCTTGACGAATGCTAAATTCGTTAACTCACGCCCGTGTTCCCGAGCCGGGAGAAAAAACGTGTGAGCACCGGACCGGCGGCGGCGGTGGCGCCGGCGACTAGCGGCGACGCGGCGGGCCCGGGCGTGCCTCGCGGCAGTCGCGCGGCGCCCGCCGCACAGTCCGCACGTCGCTGCGCCGCATTGCCGCTGGAATCATCGCTTCGCTCCGTCCGTTCGAGCTCGTCGACTCGCTCATCCGCGTTCGGAACACCTGTGACGTGATAGTGTTATGGTGGAAGTTTTCGGAATGCTAGTGTGGTGTGAATAAAAGATCGGGGCTACCTCGGAGAGCCGGCACCGCTCGAGGTGGGTCACATCACATGTATTATTTAGAAGATCGCTCTGCTGTCGTCGTTCAGCGAATTATTAAGACAGGCTGCGACGAACCGCGTGAATGTTTAATGTGATAAGTTTATTAGCAAGCGGGTCTGGGGCCTGTATCTCGCCGGAGTCAGCGATTCGAGCTGTCCGCGATAGATAAGCGGCTGGTTATTCGTCCCCTTACGTCCATTACAGACTCGAAACAGTGGGGACTACTCGTAACCGTTATTTTGAGAAACCGCCTTTGTAAAAGTTATATTTAGGTAGTATATACAACAACGAGAAAATATTTTCTACAGACTGAAACTTTTATAATGACAACGGTAAAAAAAATTTAATTTCTCTAAGAAGCATGCTCATGTTCTACTTATTTTATTTTATCTGAGTGTAAGCTCGATCACATATTTACATAATATATTTCCCGACATAATTATAAACCTACTAAAGTATTTGATTAATGCTCTGTATTCTGGAATAAAGACTGAGTGGCGTAAAGCGAACATAAATAATAAGATTTTTTAAGCTTGCTTGATTTACATTAGATAAAATTTTCTTATATTTTATGTCCTATTACGTTGACCCAATAAACATGCCAACCTTTTCAAATTATGAAATAATTTTACATTTTCACAAGGCTTTTAACAAAATATTTTGACTAACAAAAACCTTGGTTCCACGAAAAATTTTGCTTCATACACATTCTTGCAAATATTTGGCGTATGCCCAGAATGACGGTAGTTGCGATTTTGCTCACTAAGCGTTACAACGCCTCGTCTTACGTAAACGGTAATAAAGGATACGTCTATGTAATACAACCGCCTCGGTTTACGAAAGTAGTAGGTAATCTAGCTGACAACAACACACTATAATATGTTATTAGTATTACAAATGGTCTGCCTACCTACTTGCTTTCCAATGAACTTTGGGATTAATGACGGAGAATCAGAGCAAGTAATTAATGGGAAGAACTTGTTAATTGTTATTAATAATTGTTGCACTGTCTCGTTCATAGTTCATCCATACGTATATTATAAATTCGAAAGTAACTCTGTCTTTCTGTCTGTATGTTACCTTTTCACGCCTAAACTTTTGAACGGATTTCGACAAAATTTGAGCAAGGAGAGATAGATGGCACCCTGTGGACATACGCTACTTTTTATCGACATACCGCGCGGGCGAAGCCGCTGGCGGAAGCTAGAACTGGATAATAGGTTGTTGTGTAATATTAACGTTATTAGCAGCAACCCCTAAAGGTCTATGTAACTTTAGGTTTGACAATTATGAATTATATTCTGAGTCATTAAGTTAAATGAGATTACAGAAAGAGGTTCTTGGAAACCAAGTGCAGCTATTTAATTAGGAATGAAAAATTGCTACATAGGTTCATATAGACGAGAACTAATTGGTGAAGAAGCCAACGACCCGTTTAAAGACTCATTATGGCTCAGTCTGAGTATTTCAGAAAATCCAGCTTCAAATAGTGAGCTTACAAGATCTAAGTTTAATCTCTGAACTTTGGAGAAAAGAAAAACAATGAATTTAAATAAAATATAAAGTGGCATAACTACCGCTACATTTACTAATAACGTTAAATCTGCTTCAAGTTTTCATATAATACAGTTTAGACTGTTTCATGATTAATTTAATTCTGACATCGACATTTTACGGTCTTTCTAGATTGAGTGATTGCAATATAAAGCTCAATTACGAACAGTTTCTAGATTTTATCAGAGTTCCTTCGTCCAACATACCCATACCTCGGGTGTCTGGGCCACAAGGGCAGAGGCTCGATGGCAGGCGTGATAAACGGCAATAAACTTGCTTTATGTCCTCAATATAACTGCGGGAGTGGCGCACTCGCTGGCTGTGCCCGCACTTGCCAAGACGTTGTTACAGATTTTAACATACTTAGCTGCCACAATATTGTTGTAATTCAAGGAAGAACAAACAGTAAAAAAATTAAAGGAATTTAAGGGGGATGAATTCTTCTCTGTCATGAACCGTCCGCATGTTTCTTTGTAATATAAGAGAAAACTAGCAGATCTAGTTGTAGCTTTTAATCAGGTAACACTACAGGCAATCTTAAGCCATTTAAATAAAGAGCTAATTTTTAACTAGTGATATGTATTTTTTTGCATACTCCAATCATTTCAACTGTTTTAAGAAGCTAAGGAAGTTAAGGTATAACACAAAAAACTGATGATTTTATGATTATAATCAATAAACTTGATTTATCTAGATGATACAATGATTTATTATTTGCACAAAACTTATGTTTTGCTATTGCTCCCCTGTTCAAGTTAATTACTGTGTTGGTTGCTACAATAAGTGCGCTGCGATGGACATGCAATTTATCGCATCATTGCACCGCAGTCCTCCACATATGACGTACTTGCTACATGCACACCACAGCCATAGCTAGGAATCACGTACCGCAATTTCGCATCGGATTTAAAGATCGCCACAAACGTGATGGTTCGTACATCGCACACAAACAACCAACCAACTCTTTTTACAAGCTTTGTTTTAACTCCATCCAGTGTTAGTTCAAATCGTGCCAAAATCGGACTGAAAACATGCCACATTATTATAACTAGTTATTTTTCAAAAACACAGAGTGAATGCACATGTAAACGTTATCAATCTATCATTGTTTTCACGCTTTTTGTTCGTATCAAGATAGTGAATATTTTAAAAGCTTCTCAGCTTTTAACACAATATCTCCCAAAAGCAGACCACGTAGGAGATGGCGGGACGAGCTGGATAGGTTCCATCAAAACTGGAAAGAGGACGCGCGGGCTCGCGAAAGATGGAAGGAGTGGAGGGAGGCCTTTGCCCAGGAGTGGGACAGCGTAGGCTAGGAAAAAAAAAAAAAAAAAAAGAAAATCTCCCAAAAAACCACGTTTGAGCAAAAACTTTAGTGGAACATTTTGCGTGTGTACTTGTACACCAGTTGTTGAATTATTTTCTATTTAAATAGATAATAGTTAAACGCTATACACTATTTTTTTTTTATCTTCAAGAGAATATTCCTTTCACTTAACGTTCCCTAAAACTTGCAAGTAATTAAGCTATAAACGAGGACACGTAGACCCGGTGAGCCCGACATGTACCCCTCTCGGTGCCGGCTCCGCTGCCGGCTGTTTGCGTATGATAAACTTGGACATATCATTAATACCGCGCGTGTGTACTAGAATAACATTATCACATAATTACAGGCACACGGTTGTGTACATAGCCTTGTTTTCTTTAAGGTATTTAGTGATAGAGCCTGGCTAATGGGGCAGTAATTTGTCAACCAGTTGGAAGCCACATTATAGTAACTAAAATACATTTTGGTGAAAGCAAATTCTTATTGTACAGACGAGGATTTTTGGTGGGCTTTTTTACCAATACAATGGAAGATGTAACACAATGTTGGTAAGTCCTCTTTTATGACACGTTAGGAAAAGTACGGTCTGATGGACTAGCAACTTAGGACACGGGTGTTTTCTTAAAAAGAAGTTACTCACCTCGTCAATTCTTGATCAATATTATTTCTCTTTATTTTTTAATGTTGTTAGTCATTAAATTGGTCTGAAAGAAAAAAGCAATAAAACGCAGTTACCTGCTCATGTTATTAAACTACCATTTTACAAAGACGTAAAACGATTAATTGGACACGGCTCCCAGCTCTACGATATTAAAACGTATTTCAAATGAAAAGCCAGACGTATTCATTACGTTGCCGCTGCGGCTCCAGTCAGCTCCACTTGCCAGCTTTTGTCACTATTCTGACTCCATTCACTTCTTTATAATTCAATGTAAAAGCAATAAACTTTTCATGAAAGCTAATAGTACCTACATAAAAAATAATTATATTCATATTTTGTTTAGTTACCTACTACTTACCTCAACATATTAAATATGTTTCTGAATTTTAAAACGTTTTAGTTTTCGTACATGTTAGGTACTTTTTGACCATTTTTTTCAATTGGGAATCTGACACGCTAAAAATTAATGCAAATGCAAATAATGTGAATTTAATAAAACATTTATTTATAGACGCGTATTTATGTCATTTAAAAACTTACAGACTTAAAATAATAAGTCACGTGAATAGTCGTATAAATTGTATTAACTTTGCTTGCGTAGTTTTTGAGTTAGCTTCAATGGATGATGTTTTAAGTTCCCGTCACTATTATTTACATAGCAGGTAGATGGTATTCGAATTTGTGTGGGGTAGGTACCAACAACTAAAAAGTGAAAAATAACTTTAATATCAGAAGTCGGTTGCAAAAAACAAAAGTTCAAAAGCAAAGACTTAAATTAAAGTTATTTTTCTGTGGAAGTTGTTTTTTGTTTTTGTAATTAGCCAAAGAATCGGCATTGCCGTACAACCTGGCAATGCTACCAGTCTCTTGGGCACTTTTCCTGTTGACAGTGATGCGGACGAATGATTTGATGCGCTATGATTATTCCCCCCCCCCCCCCCCCCTTTTTATATATATAATAAACTTAGTGAGATTTTTGAAACTTGACAACGTAATTAGTATTAGTATCGTAATTTATCTAGTATTTAACTATTGTGGCTGGTTGGCGGGCAGGGGTAGTGTAACTCATGGCTCACTTTGGCGATATCGCAATCATGGAAATATTGTCTTGCAGAAACCATTCTGTTGACAGATTTTGAGTAATTGAGAAAAGATAAATTGATGTTTGACCCGCAATGCAAAGAACACCAATCTCATAATATCAAGAGAAATATCAGTCAATAGTATAGTGCACCCTGGGGTGCAGTTTTACATACCTACTCAACTAGCGCAGGTGACAAAGCCGGGCGGGCAACTAACGCGCGACCTGCGAGTGCGACAAACAAACGCGCCGTTTACTGCATTCCTTATTCAGCAAGCTGGTTGATTCGCACGAGCCTGGCGTCCTGAAATATTCAACACAAACTATGCACGCATTTTGAAACCTGCATTAGTTCGTTTGACGTGACTGTTTCAACAGTTCTTGATAAAAATAGCATGGGAATTTAAAGTTAGGCGGGATTTGTTTTAAAATCAATATGAATGCATTCCTTATGGTGTAGGTACAATACAGTGGCTAGGTACTTATTCATCGAATTCGAAGTTTTATTTAACTTGGCTCCTCTCCCAGTCAGGGATATAACCGAACTAAACCACGTTAAGAAATTATAGATCTGTAGGCCGAAGCGTAAAATGTACACACGGCTACACATCAAGCTATACATTTCCAGTATAAGCTGACCTCGCATTGTACGAAAATCCTACACAATGCGAGATCAGCATAAACTGGAAATGTATAGCTTGATGTGTAGCCGTGTGTACTCTAAAACCATATTTCAATACTTACGATTTATAAAACGTTCAAAAGTAAGTAAAATGAACGATTTGGATTAACGAGTGGTTTTATGTGAAAACTTTGTATTACCCCAGGACTAGTGGCCGTGAGGAAATTGCACTAAAGATTTATTTGACGCCAAGTGCTGAAATAAATAGCTTCAGATAAAGGCTATCTGTGCAGATAAGTGCTCAATTAAGGGCGGAGACAGACGGAATGGATTAAGTATGAACGTAAAATATAATAGTGCGGTGGAGGCAATAAAAATGATTGTTCGTCATTAGTAGATAGGTAGGTAATGGTATTATTTGTTCCGCAAAATTGGCATTGTCTGCTCGGCTTTAGTATATAAATTGGTTGACCGTTCATTATCAATTGCCTGAGCGGCACTCGTATCAACTATGGTATGCTTTTGCAAATGTGCGTAAAATTATTTTGATGGTAATAATAACTGGTAAAATAAAATACAATAGACGCTGATATATTTAGTAACCTATTCCGCCTGACTATTCTTCAAGAGTCATAAAAACCCTGTAAGAAATCGACACGTGTTTCACCTCTCAACGAGGCATCTTCAGGATGACGATTGACCAATTGCAAACCAGAACGCGACGTGTTACCACACCGAGCGCTGGACGGATTTTTCTAGATTTTATAATGGTTTTCCGCAAAGTCACGCCTGAATCAATTAACTAACTGGTAAAATGCATAACAAAGGAATCACAATGGTGAAACAAAACCATTGCCTTAGTTTATCACCGATTGGTGTACCGTCTAAGGACAACTAGAACATAAAAATTTCAAAACAACAAAAATCGCCAACAGTGAAAGATGACATCGCTACAACTCACTGTAATAAAGTAACAAGACGAATGATGGAAATGAAAAATAGAAGAAAAACTAAAGTGAATGGACCGTTCCGCCGCTAATAATATTACTTAGGAGAAAAACTGGCATTTTCTAGGACAGCGCTCTTGATGCAAAAGGTCAATTTAGAAAAAGTGGAGAACACTTAATCACAAAGCAAGCTGTATTCGGGACTTCAGGAGCTCAGGCTTTTTATTTGATGAACGAAGAAATGTCCAATACCTATGATTTAGAATATTACTACACGATTATGAATATTCGTTTATTTATAAAAGAAAAGAAGGGAGGAGAAGAAGGAAGAGAAGGATGGGTGGGAGGGCTGAGCTGTTTTCTATTATTAGAGATTTATAAAACATTTGTCACTGACTGATTGACAATACGCTGACTAAGTATTTTTTATGCAAAAATTATTGTTTGTGGATACGTAAAAATTAGGTTGCATGCGATATTCAATTAGTAAGATTGTATTATAAACCCACTCCGGTAAGTCGCGGGGCAAAAGCTAGTCTGTTATTATGAAACTGCTTGAAGAAATAATTTTACGTTTCAAAATGGTTAAACGTAAAACGTAAACATTTACTTTGTAACAAGTTTAAAGCAAAATCCAAGTAAAAGATAATAAGAATACTTTACCTTAAGTTTAATGAAAACACCAGAAGTTGTAGTTAGTCCGTGAGATGACATTGTAGACAGTTTAAATTAAAAACATGTCAGTAAACCGAAGCAGTTCTGTGACGAGTTAACTAGCTAACTTTGACGGGTTACTATAGTTAAATTACCTAACCGGTATAAATATTTTAATGCATGTGACGTTGCAGTCGCTGCTCATAATCTGAGTAGTTATAGTATCTGACACCGTTAAAGTGATGTTCCCATGTTTTCCAAATGAAAATAATCGTAAACAATTCAAAAACCTCCTGAATGTTTCCATAAATATTGATACACATTCCTGAGTCAAAACCGAAGTTTTCATAACTGAAAATACACAGCCATTATTAAATAAGATATGAAATAATTTATACAACTCCAGAACGGTAATAAAACCAAAAAGACGATTAAATAAAGTGATAGGAGCCATGAATTTCTTAGTTTATCTTTTATCTAATAGCCCAATTTAATTAACGTGAAATCGTTTCAAGGAAGTCATTCGCTTAAATTACCTGTTTTAATAATTCCTTAATGATAGCAGATTATCATTTTATATTAATTTTGGATATTAGTACATAATACATTATGCAGTAAAATTTTAACGATAGACCTTTGAAGGATTCTTATTAAATTCAGATATACAGAACAAAACACTTGCAAGCTATTGCTTCCTGCTTCAATATCTTCCAATAAAGGGTAACTTGGAATATTTGCGACACATCAAACGGGTGACAGGACCGAAATTCAAATATGTTTCGAGTACGTTTCATCGCAATAGGCGTGTCGCTGCACCGAAACGCCACCTTAAGCGGTAAATTATTCGCATCACGCGGCAAATATGACAGGCTCGTTCAGGCGCACAAGCTTGAGAGAGTCGCCTTCCTGAGGAGAGGCTCGGGCGCGATCCGGGCCTGATAACACCGCAATAAACTTGCTTTATGCGAACAATAAAAGGCGTGGGGCGGTCCACGGCCGGGAGGCCCCTTGTATCCCGCAAATTGACGCGCCACTACAGACTGTACTCAATCCTGCGGAGACTTCAATACATCATTCAACTTGTTTTATGGTTTATTTCGATATTAGTTTGTTGAGTGAGCCAAATTTAGTAGGTATTCATGTGGGAATATGTGCTCGAACTTCATATTGAAGTTTGCGAGAATAATATTAAACTTAGAGACCTAGCAGCTTTATGATGAAGTGACACTTTAAAGACTTTAAAAATACAGACATAAACTCACGCCTTCTTCCCACGGGGGTAGGTAGAAACTACAGAACGTCACCTGCTACGATCCTTACATACTCCTTTTGCCTCGTTTACGTTTATACATCTGGTCACACGCACGCCGGTTACGAGTACTACGCACCTGACCTTTCTGAAGACAATCACAAATAAGGTCTCTATAATTATGTCCTCCTATTATATAGGCTTTAAATATTCACCCAAATTAAGTTTATTTGTTTAAAACTGGCGAGGGCTGTCTGTCAATAATCCAACGTTTTAGGCAGTTATTTTCCATCTGTATAAGTGCATGTTCGCCAAAATTCAAAGCTAAAATTATCTGTGATTGCAATCCGTATAATGCACGTATATCCCCATATTCTGTATGCACGCGGTTATTACCTCTGTTGACCTACCCGTCAGATCCGACCTGGTCAATTTGATCAACAATAGGACCGAATGAGGGACGCGGTACATCCATCCTAACTAAATTATGATAAATGCGAAAGTGAGTTTGTTAGTTACGCTTTCACGCTAAAACGGATTTGGATAAAAGGCACAGGGGACCATGACCTGAAGAAGGACATAGGATACTTTTTATATTCCCACGGGATCGGGACTTATGCAGGTGAAACCGCGGGGCGTAGCTAGTACTGTATACTATATAAATACTTGCTGCTATTTGTCAACTGGTGGATGCATAAATAAGTTGGTTTGATAATTTTGTGTTACTGCAAGCATATTAATTTGCGCCACATTTATACAATTCAACTGAATGATGGCCTATTGATAGCTTTTGTTTAAAAAAAAGACCTATTTGTATCAACAAAATTCAATATAAAAAGGAAAGTATCGCTTGCCAGATTTTGAGTGGTTTTTAGAGTACCTACAAAAATTAAATATGATCAAACATATTTTTAAGGCTTGATAGATACGATTGGGTTAACAAAATAAAAATGCCATTTTAAAGGCTTTTTGGATACGTCCTATCGTATCCAAAAAGCCTTGCCTAACAAAATAAAAATGGAATTTTAAAATTTCAATCTTCTATACATATAATATAATCTACATCAACAAAAAGTTATATATTGAGAGCTGTCTGAAATCTCGTCTCAACCAACAAAATTACTTTGCCCTCCTTTTTTATCTAATATTAAGTGCATATTATTATGTGTGTTAACGTACATTATTATTGTAATAATAATCTAATTCAAAATACAAATGTACCAACAACTTAATGAGTATCTAGATAATATGCCAATATCAATATAACGTTGAAATACCGCATACTTGACACTTGCACCGGAGGCACATGAGTGCACCAACTTGTATAACATGACGTCATGCAACTAACTGGCACCAACTATGTACAAGTACATGCAGTACTTCTACATAGTTGGTGCCAGTTAATTTTAGTACTGCACCGAGAGAAGCCAACCTCGTGTGGTGATCTGCGTGGAAGCATTATAAATCTAGATTATATTGTGTAATAGAAGGTTAGAAAATAGGGTAAGATCAAATAAACAATAGAGAAAAGTATGTGAAAACTGTGAAAGATGGCTAGAAAGAGGATGAATATTGATGAGGCGGTTGATAGAGATTTGTTTAGTTATTTATTAATATATAATTTACCTGTACACCAGACTAGACATTACATAATAATAATATAAACTACAAAACCTTATCCCTTATTGCGATCTCTTCCAGGCAACCATGGAATGGACAGTAATTTTCTGGACATAAAATGGGGTGCAAATTAAAATTCGCGACTACAATGTACGATGGTCTGTACCACACCCTTAAATATCCATTTCTGAAACGCTGTGCAGGGTAAAAGCTGTGGACTTATTTTACCAAACTCACTTTTTTGTTTATAATTCATACGAAAAAATTATAAAATAGTTAAAAAAAAAAAAAAAAAATTGAGGTCCGCCAGTATCAGGACCAAGGTCTAAGCTACCGGTGGTTAGGGCTGCAGAGACAAGAACCTCCTCACAATGCGAGTCGTATTAAGGAGTACTGCCTTCTGAATCAGGCCCAAGATCCAACCGCCTAACGAGAGCCTCGAGAGATGTTGGTCGAAGTTTTCGGCCATCAGGCCATCGGCCGTTACGACAGTCGCCACAATGATAGCCGCTCACATTCCATATGTCAACAACCTCGTCTGCTAAGTTAAGATATTTTATTTGTTTCTCTTTCTCAGCTTTCACGAGGTTCTCGTCATGTGGGATGGTAACATCGACTGTCATTGCGCGGCGCGCCAATCGGTTTATCACCACTATAAATATCAGGCTTATTGGCAACAATAGTCCTGTCAGTAATGTTAGACCGATCCCAGTACAACGTGACATGGTCATTTTCAAGAACTGGGTCGGACACATACTTGTGATACGGTACCGCAGAGTCCACAAGTTTATATATCAAGGCAAGTTGCGGCTACTTGGTTATGCCTATGCAAGTACTCGCCGTTAGCCAGATGAGAACAACCAGAGATAATATTATTAGTATTAAGTATTTTAAGTCAGTAAGTAGATGTTTTACATTTTGTTTAGTAAATAAAATACCCCATGTATTTTTTTATGTTTAATCTTGTAAATCATAATTAATGGTGTATATAAATCCTATTCTATTCGTGAAGATACATGATAGGAATATGTGGACGGTTCCCGAAACTGAATGAAAATCTTCATTTCTCAGAGGCAAGCGTGAGTTTATGTGACACAGATGTCTTTGATGTTTCCACGGAAGTAATTGGAAGGTCATACCGATCATACAACGATGTTTCTGGTTCAGTCTATAAAGCTTTCACATCCAAAAAAGTCTAAATGGATGCCTTTTGTCACCGAACTATTTCATTAACGCTGTTTATGGTATTTTACACTGAGTTTATCAAAACTAGCTAAAACTAAACGAGCCAAATACACTGCTCCTGATAAAACACACCAGACCGGGAATAACGGAAAGATTAATTATGAAAGGGAATTCTATTTAAGGTACGAAATGATATCCTTTGTCATTCGTGACACTTCGCCACTACAAAGACAAGGACCACCTAAAGACCTTACTCACCCAAAAATAGAAATCCACCACAACGTCATTAGTGCGGGGCTTTTAAACACGTGTAACTCAATTGGTCCAGTGTTTGATCCCCCGCTAATAAGATGTCGTGTGGGATTAGTAATCACGTTTGGTGGACGGTGGGTGGTGGATGGTGGATGGGATGGGTTACACTTTGATGTGTCGCCCGCGGATCACTTGGCTTGTCACCATCTTTGGTGTGACGTGTGCCACTGACCTCTGTAGTAGTAGCTATTATGTTACTGTCATTATCTTGTCGTTGTCATAAAATAAATACGTAGTCATATCAATTATTTACACATTGTAAGAATATTGGTACTATAATTCTATTCTTTCCTATTTTGACATGCTACGAAAAAAACCCGACATTATGGGCTTAACCTGGAATCATAAAATATAGCGATATCTATCGCGACAGTTTTTAGTCGACGCACGGGACCGGGCCCTTTCGCCCGAGTTCACCCATAACTTAGACATAATGGCGAAGAAATTATACCTACGTAGGTACGTACATGCGGTGCGCGCATGTTCTTACATTTCCGGATACACGTGGAAGTAAAGTTGACCTAGTAATTTCTTTACCCGTTTTGCACAAAATTAAAAGTTCAGGTTGAAAATATATATTTACATTGTATGTGACAAAGACTTTGTCGTATTATGACGTTCAAATGACATTCAAGAGAACTGACGTAGTAAAGCAATTATGAGGTCGACTGTACAGAATCTACGTGAACTTCGTATGGTAGGAATCATCGAGTAGACGAAATCATCGCCCGAGGGCTGAACAGTAAAAGTTAGAGTAGCGTCCTCCCCGGCGGCGGCGGCGGGCGGCGGCGAATCGATCTCAACTTACTTTGAAAGCTTTACTATGTTCAGTAAAACGATTATCGGTAAGCAAATTATGTTGTTTCCTTTATAATCTCAGAGTTCTGGTGAATTGACGCGGGGCGGTGTGTATATACTAGGTAAATAATCTCCTTAGAGGTTCATTGTATGTGTCTCAAGCCTATTAGTACGGGTTATAAACTATCTAGTTTGATTTATCGCTAGTTTGTTGCGCAACTACGACTACGACTCATTTAATATGAGTTACCTAAGACTTCAAACTCATATGTTTGGGTCCTGGGGGCTTACCATGAACTCTTATAGCAGGTCAATTTTCGACGGAAAGTGAACTGTCGGGCTATTTTGTACCGTGAACATGTCAAATAACAGGCAAGCCAGCGATCACGTGACTAAAGCCGGTCAGTGATCACGTGACAACATTTCACTGGTCTGACCTGCGTTAAGCTGTACATTTAATTGATGAGCCACCTTCAAACTTTTCAATTTTGCAGTTTCATACATTCACGAGATTACACGATTAAACACGAACTCAAATCGCAAGCTCGTAAACAAGATGACAAATAAATTACTTTTAATCGGAAATATCCATAGAGGTTGACTAATAAGTTCTCAATGATAAAAATAAATACAATGTTGCATTAAGTTTATCCAATCTATTTGATACCGACCTCCTTTGAATCACAGCTCATTAACTCGATAATTATGAAAACATAACTGAAGACAGTGACAGTTGAAATATCAAGATGACAAATAAATTACTTTTAATCGGAAATAGTCCTATCCATAGAGGTTGACTAATAAGTTCTTAATGATAAAAATAAATACAATGTTGCATTTAGTTTATCCAATCTATTTTATACCGACCTCCTTTGAACCATAGCTCATTAACTCGATAATTATGAAAACATAACTGAAGACAGTGACATTTGAAATATCGAGATGACAAATAAATTACTTTTAATCGGAAATAGTCTTATCCATAGAGGTTGACTAATAAGTTCTCAATGATAAAAATAAATACAATGTTGCATTAAGTTTATCCAATCTATTTGATACTGACCTCCTTTGAATCATACCTCATTAAGTCAATAATTATTCTGAAAACTTAACTGAAGACAGTGACAGTTGAAATATCGATGTCAGAGAATTTCTCCGTACGCTAACGTTACTATCGCAACAGTAACCTAGCAACAATTGTTTATCGTTGCTAGGTTACTGTTGCTAGACCTGCAATTGGTTGACTTTGAGTAGTCACTGCTGTCAAGTTTGTAGTTCTGCTCTCAGGCAGGTTAGCCAACCGGTAAAGATATGAAATATAATTTTCTTCTTCTAATACGAAGACATACGACTTTGCGTGTCGGGAACCGAATAAACCCGATTTGCATTACACGGCTAAAATACGGACAGTGCCAGGTGGCTCATCAATTAAAGTCCGTGACTGTACCATCAAGTCCTTTTGCAAAATTGTTTGATATGTAAACACTCGACTACTGAACTGCCCTGCAGTCATATTAAGCAGGCGTGTAAAACTTACTTTTAGTGAACTGTTTTCTTTAATTTAAAATAAAATACGTAGGTACATGTTCATTTGTGAATATGTACTCTGATAATGATCTCTAGATTACAGTGGTAGTAATGATTATACTTCGTCTAACGAGGTTACTGAGAAATACGATCATAACTTAAAAAATTGTTTAGTGAGCAGGCCAACCTACACTTCATCGGTATTGTAGTTTAGTAAAATAGTGCACTGTTCCGTAATGTATAGTAGGAACCTAGGAACGTGGGAATGTATGAACGTAGGAATGTATAGTAGGAACGTAGGGTGTTTTAAACGGTTATTGAAAGCAAAAATCACATTATGTAAACAAAGCATTTTTATTACTGTAAGTATCAATTTCAACGTTGGACGACTTAGAAGTAGATAATATTTCATCTAATAAAGATGCAGGTTGCTCCACCATGCTCCACCTCTCATCTTTATACGACGTGCATTTGATACAAAAGCGTTCACCGCACATCTGTAGCTTCGGACTATGTCTTCGCACATTGCGTTGCAATCTCACAGAACAAATAACACAACATCCATCTGGAGTAAATGCTGTACCATCTTGAAGATTCCATACTAATTATAATCCTTCAATAACACACAGGCAAAAAAGAAATATATGAAATTGATGCAATTCGAAAGAAACTGAATAAATAAAATAATGAAGTGTTGTTGTCCCTTGACTTGACTTGTCTTTCTGACAGTGTCAGATAGTGATGCGGCAAAATTTTGTTTAATATCGATACTGCATTGTATAAAATAAAAACTCGATTTCATTTTCTCTCAAGGTACCAAAATAATATGTTGTGTAGAGTCAAAGAGCTTTAATAAGATGAGTGAAAGTATATTATGTACTGTGGGTAAATGATTTCTGTTGATAACTTGTAATTTGTCATTAAAATCATCATCGTATCATCATTGATTATCAGATTGAGAGTGGAATGTGGAGAAAGCGCTTTTTACAAAGTCGAACAAAGCCGAACAAAACTGAATGTCACTGACTTAAACCCCAATATACCAACAAGGAACGGTTGCTGTACTTTGGATCGGGCTATGATTCTTTTCTCTGTTTTTTGGTGTGCGTTTCAAACGTGCGAAGCTGTTGGAAACCTCCCTCTAGTAACTACCTAAGATTCAACTTGAATTGAGTACTTGAATTACATAATTGGAACAATCGAGTGCCTGACCGTTAGTGACTGAGTAACATCACTAGAGTCAAACTGACAAGCAATCAAAAACTATATTTTTTTATACTTAATGGCTAGGATAGTCGTTCGAAAATAGCAATAAATTTGGTAACTTTCAAGATTATTTTCATAAGTATCTACCTAAAAGGGTCTCCAATGTCGTATTAGTGTTAAATAAGATATTTTGTTACGAAACATAGTTTTTTTAAGAATGAATCTTGATCATTATAAACTGTTATTAAATTAATTTAATCTAGTTCTTTAAAACCGTAAAATCGGTAACATTGCGAAAAAGTATTTCCGAACGTTTGTTTATAATATGGCGTACCGGTCAACGGTCACGAGTTGATACATTGCAGGTCAGACGGAAATGCTTATGGTACAAATAGAAAACCTGTCAGGTTAGCCTGCTAAGTTGACCTGTCATGTACTTGGCAAGTATTTTAAAAGTTGATGGTAGGGCCCCTGAGTAGATTAAGAACCTTTTAAAGATTTAGATAGAAACAATCAATTATTCGCCTGGACGCGGCTGTAATATTCAATGACAACGTTCTCAATCGATGTTCAAGTTGATGTTTACTTAGGTCGGGCCATTCTATTGTATTTTTTCATTTTCTTATTTATTTCTCATTTGTCACCGACAACTGTCCGGCAAACAAAGTTGCTCGTTAAATATTCCAGCGTTGAGTTGAACAACTAGATCTAACTCGAACAACTGTTCAACAAAGTATCAACAAATACTAGAACAGATTCAACCTGCAGCGTCCAGCCGGGCTGCCGCGTCTTGAGGCGATTTTTTCAATTTTAATTGAAAATGCTTCAACTTTTTAATGAAGGGAAATAAAGAAAAGTTGTAAATTAAGCGCGGCCCGGCAGAGTTTCCTCTTGTCTTAATTAAAGCTGAAAGACTCAACTATTTTCTTGTTCTATTGTTTATTTAAGATTTTTTTCCGAAGGTGGCGCCAGTGAAGAGTTCAGATATCGGGCGCGATAACGTTCGACATTGTTTACGCTCCGCGATAACTCCCGGCCGACAATAGGCGCCACCGGTTGGCGCTAATCCCGTCTTTTGTTAATCTCGGATAGATCGTATCGTTGAGGCCTCCGTTTAGGTTGGCTTCGCTTGTAATTGTGTTGAATATTTAATTGTAGCATAAGTTTCCAATGGCACCTCTCTGTCAGATTTCACAAAGTTAAACCAATGTCAAAGAATCAGACTGCCGTAACAGAATAATAATATTGCTGGATTGGTACTTAAGTGAGTTGACATTGTCAATAAGAATCCTCGAAACGGGAAAGGGAAAAATAAAAGTCAAAAAGATTACAAAGAATTGAGATTGAAGATATGAACGAAGTTCCTTAACGCGGCTTGCGGGAGGAGTTGTTTACATTGCAGCAACTTACAAGCTGGTGTTTACAATGTAGATCTCCCGAGCAGCAGCAACCACTCTTTTAAATTTTAACAAAAAACAAGCAAAAGACTTCTTCTTTGAGAACTTAGTTTGCTGTATATTTTTCGCTATGTAAGTATAAATTTTTGTGGAAGTTTAACTTGTATTTGCATTTTAATAAACAAGACGAGAAGTTATAATAAAAAATAAAGTGCCTCGGGTGTCTTTCACAGTAATATTTTGATTCAAACGAATGATACGTACCAAGATACGAATTATAATAAACCTTCTGATTTACCTATGCTTGTAATAGGTATTATTAATACAGAACAAAGTGAAAACTGTTGAAGTTTTAATAAATAGAAATTGATTAATAAACTTACTAGTAAAATTATTTGGCTCAAAATTATATTTCTGGGAATTTCTCATACCCACGAATAAATTAGCAAGTCCAATAAAATCGTAAAACATCCCTCGTTCATAGTCAGCTCTATTTTAGAACTTTCAAAGTTAGAAATCGATCAAGCAGAACTAGGTAGCGGAGGATATCGTTGCCGACCTATTTCCGATCAACTATATCTGTTGGTATACCAACTGGGTACGTGTGGGGTCCGGATCGGCACGAGATAGGTGCAGGAGGCCGGCGCCACACTACGAGCGAAGGCGGGCACTACTTTATAATCTAAACTACATATATTTTGAATGATCTCTCCCAAAGATGTGTTCCCCTGAACTGCAATGTGAAAACAGTTTTGTGGGGAACTTGTTTATGCTTGGCACTGTTATAAACTTGTTATTAATAAAGATATTATAATATAATAGATAGGCGTACGTACGGCGATCTTCATCTTTCTCAAACGAATAACAGTCGCGACTGCACTTGCACTCGCTGTACAGTCGGAGAAATAATTGTTAAGCAACTTGACCTTCTACGTCAAATTGGCGTGCCTCATATAAATGTCAAAGAATAACAGTTCTGATTTGAATACACGGACAATTTAAGTTGGTAGTCAATTTGCGTAGACGAGTGTGTGTGCGTTTTTGCTCGTCATTTATGGAGTCAGCCTTCTGTACATATCTATTCCTGTGCGTGTGTTCGGATCGACATCGACGGTTGACATCGTGGTCGACGCGGTTGGGTGTCTGATTATGTTTGCGCACCTATTAGCGAGGTGTTTGCTCGGCGCGAATTAACGACGAACAGCCGGAACTATTGTAGCAGCCTATAGACAGAGATACGTGATCAACTCATTAGGGGATGCTGAGCGCGCCAATTTAACGGAATCGATACCTATGTTTGTAAAATTAGGTTATAAACTGCGTGTAATTGAAAACTAATTATTATTTGAATTTTAAACAATTTAATTTGTAGTAATCAAATGTGGTACATAAACAAACAATCCAACAAAACACCTGAAAAACAATCTCTTTTCTCTTGTTGCGAAGTAAATACTCTAATCATTATAATTAATTATTCTGCTTATCTTCCTAATGTAACTCCCTGGTGGCCGCTTGAGATCGCCGGTAGGAACAACGGAGCCTTTTTCCGCTGGAAAATTAAATTAACAAATAATATTATTTTCTTTATCAAATTGTGTACTTCTCCACGACTGACTACGGCGAAATCTGTTCCAGCAATGATATTTAGGAGTTAGTTTATTTAGATGACATGTTCGTCGATATTGCGTCTTTGTGGGAGTTTTATTTGTGTTTGCCTTTAATTTCCGGTCAGTCGGAAAGATTCGATGGAATTGGACGATACTAAGTAATGTTACTCTGGTGTAAGAAGAAATTCCAATTATATTTTGTATTATTTTTCCTTCATAATTTTATTTCCTATTTTAGAAGTCTGAAGTGATAACAACAGAAGAAATCTAAAAATGTTTGAAATCAATCATCAGGCACCAATTGATTACTTCCCGAGCAATTCCAATCTCTTAAACCAATACTCCACTACTTACAAACTGCTTCAAGCTACACAATAAAATTGCATCCTGAGTCCGTGACTCGTTGCTACTTGTGATTCTGCTCAGGAAAAGAAAACGAAGAGAAAGCATTCTGTGTACAGAGTTTCAGCCTCGTTCTTCTTAACATTCTGTGAACTGGGGCCAGTGTCTGTGATATTTACACAGTCCACTTATTGGGAAGACCTCCAGATTTGGAACGTTCAATTAATATTAATACAAATTGGACATCGCGCTGCTGTATTCCCGCGACAATCGTGGGTGACCAAGAATTGCTAATCCCTTAAGACGAACAAACCCAATTGGTTGCTAATTGATCTGTCAACCAATTAGGACTTAGTGAGCCGGTGCTCTGTGTTGTTCATTATTCAGCGCTCCATTATTCTTGGGTAGCTTTAGCGTTTATTGCTGGACCACGAATTAATTCCCGATAAGCTATGTAATGGGAACAGTTCATTTATTTAGTATCGGTTTAGGAGAGCTCGCCAAGGATTAACTCGCGTATGCCGCACACATTTTTAATTCAATTTTGAATTTATTATTCTATTTATTTTCTTGGCTTTATAATGTTTTTAATGAGGTTTGCTGAATATAATTTTATGCATTGAAATATAGTTATTGTCACGGATACCTAGAAATAAAAACCTAGTAAGTAGTTATGTTATGAGATTGTATTCTATGAACACAGAGACTATACGTCGGGCTAGGTATTCAAACAGAAATTCATTAGAGCAAAATTTATATAGTCCCTAAGCATTATAAACTTCCCAATGAAGGTATAAATTGAAAGTTACCTAACCAACAAAGTAAAATTTAAGAGCGGTATTCCAATAGCTTCATGGAATTTCCATATCCAAGCGATCTAGCTGAAATATCTCATGCTAACGTATACAACTGCAGTTTTAAGTGAAGGAAAACTAAAAAGCAACTTTAAATTTTTCAAGATACGATGTAAATTTTCATTTGCAATACTTACTTGTAATCCGCTACAAGATGGCCGCTCGTCTCTGGAGAAGGCTCCCGTCTGAGAAGTTTACAATTTATAGCTGGACGAGGTAGCCTTGCGGCGTTGTCTGTGTGTCCGGAATTATGGACGTGTTTTTGCCAAATCCGATGCTTTCTGTGATTGATAATGAGCGGAAACGGTACTGCCGTGTGCACGAATTAATATTCCATTTATACGAATATTATTATCTGTGATAAGTATCCACAATCAACATACTGAGCAAGTAAGTAAGATTTCCGAAAAATCGTAAGTAAAAAGTATTAAAAAACTTGATCGTTCGTTCGGAAAATGTTGCAAAATCTTGATAAAGTATTTACACCCTTAAGTGATCATTAATGCGGAGTTAATGTTCATAGAATTAATTTATACAGTATTTATACTTTACTTTGTAGGAATTTCCTTCAGTGGGATGCCGCCGGTATCTCTTGATGAATTTAAATAAACATTAGTCATCATGACATAACCTGTAGATACGGTCTTAGAACTGTAGCAGGAAATTGACTATAACTTATGTGTTTTTGAAGTTACACCGTTATCTATGCAATAGCGACAGTAAGATACGTTGCCACTGTGAGTATAGGTACAGTATAGTGGTATTATAGCCGAGACAGCTTTGTTATAATCATCTGGTGTTGCGAGTGCGTCGGGCAGGCGTCCAAGTGCGTGAGGCATGGAGGACCACTCCGCACTGCACCGACCAACAGTACAGGCAACTCACAGTCGGTGTATCGCGCCGAGTGGATACAAGTTCGCCATCCATTCGCAATAACTGTGTTATCTAGTCGCAAACAAACTGCAAGTCCATTTGGTTAGTCGTTCGGAAATATTTTATTTTTAAAACTGCTCTTTTTGAATACGTTCATCAAATATTTGTAAACATCGCGGTTCTATTCATAGACTAATAGTGCTGAACCGTTGTGTTTACTTTTTGGATTTGTTTGGCTTATTTTTAGGGTTCCGTACCTCAGAAGAAACAAACGAAACTCATACGGGATATCACTTCGTTGTCCGTCTGTCAGTCTGTCAAGACCCTTCATCTATATCTTATCTTATTTCAGGAACGTGTCATGGAGCTCGAAAAAAACAGCCATTTATGCGACATATTTCTAGCAAGAATGTAAAGCATGCTGTTAAGACCTTGCGTCTGCATAAGTGAAGAATAAAATCCGAAAATAGTTAGCTTTATCACATATTTAATTTAGTTTTTGCGATAACAAGCTTACATTATCGATGTACGGGAGAATAGTTATTCAACTTCAAAGTTAAGCTTGTTCTTGGTATAAATTCATCCTTACTACGGAACCCTTCATTGTGCTTGGCCGGCTTTTGTTAATCAGAATATTACCTGATTAGAGATTGAAATAGTTATGTATCTCACAGGATCGGTCAAATTACTGACTCGCAATTTATTCCTACAACAATACCACATTCTGATCCTACAAATAACTTACAACGTAATATTTGTTCTAATATTACTGTAATATTAATTGGTAATATCAATATAGCGAACAAGGCAATTACAGACAACGAACTGTATTAAAGTATCAGTAAATATTACCTCTGATGAATGCTCTACAATAAACTAGGGATCGCTTTATTCTCAAACAATACGCTCGAATCCTTTCGTAATGAACTGTTTCATCTAGTTGGGGACTAATGTCCCCTTCAAAGACTAATGTCTTTGACGGGTTATTTGTAATGGCGTGACACTATTGCGAGTATTCTATTTACTTTGATTTATATTAAGCTTGTCGAACATCGATCGAGGGTTTTCCTGATTGAAATTTAATTTTATGGTGAAAGAGATGACTAGAACAGTCAATAAGATAAGAGTAGCAGCAGTTACAGCATTTGATTCCAGAATGTAAATGTATCATTGACACGTTCATTCAACGGGTTGTTGAGTTCAAAAGAGTTGACCTGGCTTAAGATCCACTTACATATCTCTGTTTCATATTTCTTGGACCGAGCTTTTCAAGAGTAAGTTATAGCTCATCCTTCATAGATTAGTATTCTTACCGCGCCCGGAAGCTAATACATCAAGTATATGGTTTTGGGATGCTCTGCGTGGATATAATACCCCCGAAGGCCTGCACTCGCCCCAAAGAGTAATCGCCTTACTTTTAAATATACCTACATCATAGTGGACTAACGGCCCCTTTATTATCCCCAAACATAATGGTCATGTTAATATTAACTTATTATTATGGAGTAGGTCTTACGTACTTTGTGCTGGAACGTAAGTTATACGTGATTTGAACTTAAAATATTTTGCCGAAAGAGTCGTTGTTATATTATTAGGATTATGTTTCTGCGAACACATAATATTAACCCGTTAGGCAATCACGCACGTTGGATAGTCGATCGAGTTGCACAGAAATTGGTTATTTGCTACGATTGCGTAGAAACCATCGCTACGAACCGCTACGCTGTAGTAACCATTGCTACGAACCGCTACGCCGTAGCAACGGCGTAGACCTATTTCAATAGTCCGTTCCATTTCATTTGAACTTTGAAACCGTAAAATAATATTAAATTTCAGTTCGATACCTTACAATGTAGGTAAAGAAATACGATATTATTAGTCCAAGTCCCCTAACTCCTTAATAGGGTTAGCATCCTGTTAAGAATATTGCCTCAGTAAGTTAAGGGTTCTTTGGGGTATTAGTTTACCAAGCATATACTAAAATACTCATATTATAACAACATTCATCTTACTATAAACAAGTACAAAGTACTGCCAACATTGCGTGCGAGTACATACAGATCTCCAGGGGTTTATAGGCATGTTATGCGTGCTGTGATAGTCTAGACACTATAAATTATCGGATATCGAACGAAAAAATACGAATGTAGTCTTTGGAAATTAGGAGTTACTACTTGAACATAAACAACGAACACACTATATTGCGCGAAATGGTTGAGGTTTGTCATCAGGAAAGATATCCTTACGCCAAAACTGCCATAGAAACATAAGTCAAGACAGAACTGCAATAAACATCATCTTTGAAAACAGAATTAAGTAACAAGATAGGTATTATTTTTATCATCTGCACAGGCTACCAAGCTAACATCCAACAGCACGTGCAGCACCACAATCGAAACGGGTTTTGTCGACGGAAGAATAGACAAAATCATATATTCATAATTACAATCTGTCATTTTGTCTATTCTTCCGTCGAAAAAAAACCCGTTTCTATGGTGGTCATGTAACGCGTGCAGTTAGACTGGAAGCTGACCCCAACATAGTTAAGGAAATACTAGACAGATGATGAGTCTGTTTAAATAAAATTATCATAAGGGAATAATTACTAGAACTTAGCGGTATTGAATGCTAATTTCAAGTTTACTTAAATAATTTTTCTGTTGATAATTTAAATTGCAACTTTACAAAAATATGTTTATTCTTTTTTCTTAGGAATAGCAACTTACATTGCATAAAGCACCCTTAAGGTCACAGTACACTGTATAAATACTATATTATGTCACAAACATTTTACAAAAATCGGTTGAAAAATACGATTTCTGGCCCAAGATACTTAATGAATATTATGAATAACTCTGTAGTATAAGTGAACGTCAATGATGTGAAAGAGCGAAGCCTTCTAATACAGGCGTTGTTTGCTTAAAAGGAGGCTCCAACATGTTGAAGTGTAATGTATTTTTCTATTTATCACAAAAAACTATTTTGTATTTTGTATGTGCGGCATTGCTGCCTGTCGCGTGATCCCGAGCACCGCTGTTCGGCACGGCTGTTCGCGGTTTACTTCTCAACGTTTGTCAACATTCACGTGTTATCGCTGTGTTGAACGCCCGCACTACTGGACGGTCTAGCGCGGCTGCAGGGCGACATTGCCGCGCAGCAGTGCCGTCGAAGCAATGACGCGTAGCATAGCTGCCGTGCTCGGAATGTAATCTCATCTATAAACCTATAGAAAATGTATGGGGAGCAGTAGTGACGCGGCAGCAATGCCGCGTGAGGCGTTATTCCGAATTTCACGATTAGTATAATTATTATAACGTAATCTTGAAATGAGCTTTATATACCGCTAAGATCTAGTAATTATTTCCGTGAGCCATATAATTGTATTTCAGTACCAAAGTGGCAAGTGGCCGCTCTGCGCATCTCAATTATACGACTGTCGACAGAATTGATTCGTTTATGTCTCTTGTAATCATTCGCACCGCAGCGCCCTCTTCAGCTGTTTGCTGACAGTTTCGCTGTAGCTGTTTACAGCGGGTTCAATTATATCCCTTTACTCGTTACGTTTATAGAAATTGCCACTGGTTTTACGGGTTTGTGTTTTTGTTACGCTCAATGAAGGGTTCCGTAGTAATGAATAAACAAATAAACATGTTCTCCCATAGTTAATTGATTCAGGCGTGACTTTGCGGAAATCCATTATAAAATACAATAGACGATGATATTTTTAGTAACCTATTCCGCTTGACTATTCTTCAAGAGTCATAAAAACCCTGTAAGAAATCGACACGTGTTTCGAACGAACGAATTAAATACCAGTATTCCAAGGTCGCCTTTGTTGCGATTGTTCGCCCCTTATCGCGCTTATCGCACTGATAACGGTCCTAGCCAATCAGCGCCGAGCAGCAATCCTATATAAGTGGGGGTGTCGGGCGATTTGATTCACTCTGCGTCCAGCGCTCGGTGTGGTAACACGTCGCGTTCTGGTTTGCAATTGGTCAATCGTCATCCTGAAGATGCCTCGTTGAGAGGTGAAACACGTGTCGATTTCTTACAGGGTTTTTATGACTCTTGAAGAATAGTCAAGCGGAATAGGTTACTAAAAATATCATTGTCTATTGTATGTTCTCCCATACTTCGATTTAAGTCACGGTCAATTCTCCAACTGCAAATGTAAGTTTGTAATCGCAATAAAATATGTTTTATGTGTTAAAACTACATATGAACGATTTTAGTATGTTTTCCCTTTACTAGTGCTGTGAGACCTTGCTTCTTTCTAAACATGGTTTTAGATCAAGTGGAAGTACCCTATAGTTTTAATTTATTTGCGAGTATATACGTCTATGAATGTGTGTAAGCATTTTTTTTAGAGCTTCAAGGGACCTTACGTGTCTGATATTAATTTCAGCTTGATACCTCCACGCGTTCCCGAGAAAAAGTTTCTTGACAGAGACAGACGGACAACGAAGTGATCCCATATGGGTCCGTTTTTGCCTGTTGAGGTACGGAACCCTAAAAATGCTAGAAAATTTAGGTGGGTCAGTGACCGCTATTGCTATGATAAGACGCGACAGCTATTCTAGGTATTTACTCGCCAGAAATAAAGCGTATGGTTTTTCAATTTGAGTTTTCTTATAATTATTATTCGTTACTTCTTAGAAATGTTAACATAATTGTTTTAGTTCTCTTTTTCTTCCTCGTGCAATACAGGCGTGATGTTATGTATGTTTGTGTAACTCTTTTAGTTTACTTTTATTTACAATAATTTTCTCCAATGTAAAAAAGACCTGACTTTTTTAGTCATCGCTTTACAAACACTAGACATACGTTTTATCATTTACGCTTTATCCTACAGCATCTCACAAACATGTACAACGTTTCTATTCTGTCCCATTTCATCCATGCTGTGATTTCCCCTATGGGAGGCGGCCCTGGTTGCAATCAATCACGGGAATGGCCGCCGCGGCCCGCAGCCGGGGGCTTGGGGCTCGGGTCACATGGCTGGATCGCCTGACCTCGCAACCAGACATTTCCATAACTACAGGTTGTCTGACCTCTTACTTTCATATTAATATGTAGGAAGCGATTACAGTGAGTATCGTAAATGTTTTATTAAACTACCTATTGTATTAGTTAAGTATGGAGTGGGGAATGGGCACGTTTTGATGACTTATTCAACCTAAATGGTTTACGGGCACGAGTTAATAACTGGGCACGATACTGACATGACACTACTAAATTGTGTTCATACTTTCTAAGTTAGGGTTAGAGTTAGAGTTTCCTGAGACAACGCTGACTTACGTTGAAGACCCACAGCGCAACATTAAAGTTCTAAAATTGAAATCCATGAATGAAGTTGGTAATTGCAACGTGGTCTCATATCAGTGCTCTTACTTTGTACAATCCCTAAATTAAAATATAATTGACTACGGCGAACAGTACACCTCGCAAAGATGAACTTTTTTGCAACAATTAATATACCACTAAAGTTATTTAATACGGGATATTTACCATGTTTTTTGTTTTTAAAATATGGTAAATATCCCGTTTTAAATAACTGTATAGTAGTGAAGAAAAAAAATTACATTTATTCAGCACAGACTAAAAGGCACACAATACAGCAGATACTCGTAAAATAAATTAATGAAGAAACAAAAATAAAGAGTGTAAAAGTGCGATGTAGGACATTATCAGGGGAGTGTGCGGCTGCACCAAAAAGGCCCAGTTCAGCAAAAATTCCAGACAACTAATGCTCTGACGCTGGTTTTCAACCGAACACCAGATAGTGAACATTAACAGCCTCGTTTTAGATTTCTATTAGATCTGAAAATTTTATTATTTTCAGGATTCTGACCTGGGCTGATTCCACTTGTAGAAATCTAAAAGTGAGCAATTTACTGCATTTTGAGGCACTATTCTCTCAACACGCCGAAGATCCTCATCAGATCTTCAACACATTTTTATGAGACCAAATACTACCTTTCAAATAAAACCATCCAAATCGGTGGAGATATCCAGTAGTAAGGGTAGTCCTTTTTTGGAGGAAGTAGCCCTGACGAAAAAAAATCTATTATGTCCTAAAACCTGTACTTATACCATGTTTCGTCCAGATCGCTTGTGAATACGACCTGTAGAGGAGCACCAACAAACTAACACCCGAAAGCAAAGCCAGACTTGCTGCTTGTCGCTCGATCAATTACACAGGGTGTTTAATTCATGGGCATCCTCTTAAGGGGTCATTGTACTCATCATTATGAACAAATTTCACAATGGGACCAACCCTGAAATCGCGAAAAAAATCAGCTGGACTTGATAGACGAACATAAATGTCAGGAACAGCAGATTTTTTTTCGCGATTTCAGTGTAGGTCCCACAGTGAAAGTTGTTCATAATGATTTCAATTTCATTCTGTAAATAGGCTGGTAAGAATTACTAAAAATAAATAAAATCATTTCAATGAATTACTAAAGTTCTAAAATAACTTGATACAGAATAATACTTTTTAGAAGATCACAGACATTTATAATCTTACAGTTTTCATAGCCTTTTCGCAGACCTTTGAAAATTTATTTACTGAAACCTTTGTACAATTCTTAGGCCTTCAAGAGATTCTGTTACATAATGTAACTTTACATTTTTACTCCGAATGAAATATACGCGTGATCTCACGAGCGGCGCTGGCGATCAATTATTTCAATGACCGCTCCCGCGGTGTTCCCGCGCCCTGCAGGCGTAGCATGGTGGTTTCTATCTCTACGAAGAATAGACATAGCTTTTTTTATACAATGTGACAGTTTGTTTCTTCATTTTTGACATCCACCGTAGAAAAGTTTCTACAATCTGTCATTTTGTTTTTCATTTCTAACGATTTTTGTCTACGTCTTTTTGTAGGTAGACTATTTCGGAAGAAAGTTTTCTATCCTTACTGTCAAAATCACACTGACAACCGATAAGTCCTATGACAAAACAAAGAATTCTGAGTCGAATTATAAATAAGAGTGAATTTCGTAAAAAGTGCAGTTGACTCTTTCTACTTTACTGCCGTCTCGTACTGTCTACTGTCTACAGGAAAAGTCATTTTTGTCTACTCTTCCGTCGACAAAACGATGCTCATGCTACGCCTGCTGAAGCTCAAAGTAGGATTTATGTTATGTGCGTACACTGTACCTACATAATGTACCTACATGTGTATCTCTCAGTTTTTTCCTGTGTTAGGGTGGATTTGTGTTGAAATAGTGACAAGTAACAACCTTATCAGGATTTTTATATTTCCCTTTGTCATCTCTTTATTTTCTTCCTATACATACCTAGGTACTTACCTATTTCCAGATGAGCCTATAGTGTTTCAGGTTCCGAGCATACTCTTATTTCCAAGTTAACTTATGATAAAATTAATGTTTCCGGTCACTTGGCAAACTGACGGGCTTCCCTAACCCTTATCGAAATCTAACGCCAATATGATCTCATCAGTTCGGATGGCGACTACATACATAATTCATTTTCCGCGGCTGACATTTTTACCTAGCCCGCTTATATGAACGAGATAAAACATTTCATGTGTCGCATTACGGTTGAAATAAGCAGGATTGTGACATTGAGCGATATGATCCCTCAACAAAACATAAAAGTGGGAACAAATCATTTGGATTTCAAGGCTTTAGTCAGGACACAATAAATCTGAATGGCAGTGGATCCGACGAGAGACATTTTATTTTATTAAACCAGCCCAACGAACCGTGCGGAGGTATATTTCATTTGTATTTTTCCATTTTTCTCTCAGGCTATTGTTTGCAATTGATTTCGAAGAGAACGTGACAGCTATATCTTTTTGAACATAAAACACTATCATTGTAACTGAACAGCTCGTCAGTGATATGCTTATTTTAAGTCGCTGTCTGGCTGTGTGACCGTATTGTTCTTATCAAATCCGCAACGGATTTTGATGCGATTTTCATCATCATTTAGAGCATTTATTCCGGAAAGGTTTTTGTCTGTACATAATAGACGGATATTAAACTTACATAAAAATAAAGAAATCGCGATATTTTTGTCGTAAAAACTGTATGAATAAGGGGCGGGTCGCTAGTTATAAATAACAAATTATTTAAAAAACAAAAAACCCGCCTGCAAAAATGCATAACTTAAAAGAGAAAAACAAGCATTATAGTCTGTAGAATTTTGGAATTACAGGCGGGGAACAAACAAAAGTTACACCATATTTCAGGTTATTGGTTTCAAGCTTTTTAGTTTTATTAATTTATATATTTGGAATTAACTCATTACTAACTTTTATTTGATACCAATATGGTAATTTATTTAAAAAAAAAAACCTTTCCCTCCCTGTTTTTTTTGTTTGCAGATGGAATATATAAAAAAAATATAGCCTATGTCACTCCCACAATTAAGACGAACCTAACGACACCTTGTATGTTAAAATCCATCAAGCCGTTTAGGCTACAGAGCGTGCCAAAAAAATAGACATACATACATACAAACATACATACATACATACATACTCTCGAAAAACATTACCCTCCTTCTGGGGCAGTCGGGTAAAAATAACACAACCTAAATAAAACCTGCCTTACAAAAACGAAACTTATGGAAATATTCTTGACAAATATTTTCTTCCAAAACAATGTTATTAGTCGGCAATATTCCAATCGCGAAGTTCCACATTGCAGGGCGATATTTACCTCGAGTTAGCAACTGCCATCAGTTCCCCTCTCACAAGTTATCACCCGTCGAAGAGTTGCGAGCCTTGATTTATGGCGTTTGACCGGTAAACAAAGCCTGCCCGGTTTGTTCGCAAGGCTAACAAAAAGGTGACGAATGAACGGCGATACCACTCATACACTATTCTTTTGTTTCCCTTTATAAGGAGATTTTCCTTCATATTTTTATTTAACTTTAACTACTTCATTAACGCTGTTTTCTTTTTGTTTTAAAATAAACATGATGAAATTAAAAATGTTTTAATGCTTCCAACGAAATGCATCTCTCTTTTTGACCGACTTCAAAAAGGAGGAGGTTCTCAACTCGACTGTTTTTTGTGTGTTTGTTACCCGATTACTGCGCCAATTATGAGTTGATTTTGATGATTATTTTTTTGTTTGGTAATAGGTCATGCTTCAGACGTAGTTTCATATAAATTGTATTAACTTTTTTTTGCGTAGTTTTTGAGTTAGCTTCAGTCATACGTATTTTTTTGCCTATATGGATGATGTTTTAAGTTCCCATCACTGTCATTTACATATCAGGTATTCAAATTTGTGTGGGGTAGTGACCAACAACTAAAAACTGAAAAATAAAAAGTTTTTACAAAAAAAAAACAACAGAAAGTGGTATAGTTACAATGCAAAATAGTATAGAGTAACAAAGTATTAAAACTGTGATAAAACTAGCTCGTGTTAATCCTTTCCTCAAAAATATAACTGACTGAGGAATTATCAAGTTAGTGGTCTATCTTATTATAGAGCGAGGTCGAAGTAAGATCGTCTGAATGCAACTATAAGCCAACACAAATCTAAGTGGAGCAACAACGACGCTTCTGTTATAATCTCAAGACTACAAACTTGAACAAAGTGCATAAATCTTGAGTGGTGTTATTGTTGCAAGTATTGCCAGCGGGCTGTCTGTTTGTCGGGCGTGTTGTTCGAGCCGTCCGGAGTGTCCGCTGTCCGGGGCGGTCGGACAGAGAGTGCGGAAGTCAGCGGTCGCGTGCTGCGGTTAACAGCTTGGAAACTTGACGGAGTCATGAACTATTTACTGTGAATAAATGATGAGTGAGATTTTAGGATAGGTACTTTATGACTTAGTAAGTGATTGATAGTGGAAAAAGATTGAAGAGACATCAAGTGACACAACACGAGATAAATAATTGTAAATAAAAATGTAAAAGTGAGCGGCAAGAACACTAAAAGTACTAAATAAGTAACATTTCTGCATTATTCTGAAAATGCTATCTCAAAACAATACGTTTATAACCACACATCGACTACGCGTTATATTTTCTAGATATGTTCTATCTCTCACAAAAAAAACCTAAGCTCCATAACTCTTCTTTGTTACAAAATGTTACAAAAATACTGCTGTCCTCTATTCTGGAGATATAAGTTGCGGCAGTTCATCATCATCTTGTAACGCGAACAACACGACGGAGACAAATCTCGCGAGTTATTCGAACCGCGCCATCCCGCCATCGCACCATCCCGCCAGCCCGCGCCGGGGACGAATAGAAATTGCTTTCTCACTTGTCACCTACTGATCAAGGCCCCGGGGAATATATAAATCCGCCAAATAATATCGAGTTTCAATGTCGAGCGAATGGTTGGTATTGCGGAGAAATGGAAGAATAACAGAATATGTCAGCTGCTTATCTTACGGCGCAAGAGTCGGGGGATAGGAGGCGATGGCTTTGTCAGAGTATACTTGACGCCGACTACATGACGGTTTTGTTATTTCAGAAATATTCCCAGCAGGTTTAAGTTGGTATAAGTTGAACTTATAATCTACAACACTTTTAGAACAGTCTATTCAAGAACCGTTAAGATTAAATGGTGAGTATTGAGCAATGATCATGATAATAATATTATTATACGAATAGTTCTACTCATAAATAGCTCAAATCGATTCAATTCACTCCAAAATCAATATCGAGATTTTCAATTTTTAACGGATACATTATTTGTTGCTAGTAAATTCAAGTGTCTTCGCGTCGATGCGATGCGATCGCTGCGGCGACTGAGAGAGTATTACCTACATAACGACACACGTACAGCTGCTAGTTGTCGAACACTACAAATGACCGGCTTCAAATGATGAAAATTAACGGAGCTCTGCGAGTGAGGTGACGTCACACATACGAAAGATGTGTGACGTCACCTCACTCGCAGTGCTCCGTTAATTTTCATCATTTGAAGCCGGTCATTTGTAGTGTTCAAGCATTTCTCTGTATAAAAAGACGTGTATTTTTAGATCTTATTAAAAGTTAAATTTTTAACAGCATGTCGGTTTTGAACCCAGTTTTTTAGACATTACTTTATTATTTACGTAAAATCGTTGGGTTATTCGTGTTATGTAAAGGGAATGGCTCACTTTTTGTTCTTTTTTTGTTGGATGGAAACTCGGAGCAATACATGAATAAGTAATAGGTACTAAATGCTCTTCATATTTTATCTACAATCACCAAAAACATTTTTCTCGGTTTATTCAAAAGAGGATTATATTTTATTTAACACAGTTGTATTATTTTAAAATGTTATTATTAAAAGAGTTTCAGTACAATACCGTTGTATTATTCAGCAAGTTCATACGTACAATGTAATAACAGTAAGAGCACAACTTTAGTCGGCTAGAACAAAACAAAACAAAATGAAGCAATTTAATAGAAGCTCGTGGAGTCAGCAGCGAGCGAAGTTCGCGGAATTTAATGTGCAGCCATAAGGAGTGGCTCGTGGCTCGTGTGTACACCGACAGCTAAGTGCGGGCTTCGTGCACTTGTAGTTTACTTCTGTAGATTTGCAACTTTTGTGTTACTTGGCAATACGCTCTAGGAGACACTACAAGTGCTTCAGAAAACTACACGAGAGCCATTACCTTTGTAGCTCTATTATCAAAGTAATCCCATTCCTTTACATTGCAACTTCTGCACCTAATTTATAAAAACGTCGAAAACGTAACAAAGCGCTCTGCCATATTATATCAATCATCACGAAAAGAGAGCCAATTCTTAATGATGAACTTCCGAATGAAAAGAGTTCAGTAAAGATAAAAATATATTGAGAAAGTTACTGAGAATGATTGATGACGTCGAGAATGACACCCGACGAATCATATTAAAAGGAATTCTGTCAAGAGAGGGTACGACGTAATGCGAATGAAATAAATTCACACAGCCATGAAATTTAATATAGATGCCTTGGAAACAAACGAGATGATTGAACATGAGTGACGGGAGTCCTTTGTATTGAACACAAGTAAATATGTGATGTGGGAAATTGGCGAGAATTACCTGAACAATTGGGGCTGTTTCCCGGCGCCGGTGTAAACGGAGCCTCAAATTACATATGCATGGATATTGCTTGATATCACGTGGAACAGACGTGACGTCTCAGATTGCAATAGTGGAGGAATGAACCCATTGCCGTAAACACGAAAACGTATATTATCTACCTACTATTCTCAGAATACAGCTACATACACAGGTACCCAGAAATATGAACATGACCAACCGCATAATTTAGGTACATACCTATCCATACCTTAATTTAATTTTTGAAACAGAACACAAATTGAGAATGAATGATACATTTTTGTTATCTTGATAAAATATTTGAAAACCAAATTCTTTTGTTAGACCGCACTCGGTAGTATGGTTAAACCAATCAAGAAATAAATCGCTACCATCTCCATCTTTGATAAGGAAATTAACCTTTTATTGATTTAGGGACGTCCAGTAGGTATTTTAAGAACGAACCACATAATAATATTCTAAAACTCAAACATTCTTAGATCCGTTAGATCATTTTTATGATTTTCCAAAAAATACAATTACTGAGTATGCCAAACGCTAGGCAATGAAAAGAGCAAAAATAATAATTAATATATGAGGCAGCATTCGCAACGGTTTGATCCTATAAACGGATTTTTTTATCAGATTTCAGCTGAGCGGGCGGTTGCGAGGCGGGTAGCGGAGGGCGGGGCGGGTAGCGGGTGAATGGCGCTGTAGATTACGTTTGTTGCTTTGTATTAAAACTGATGGGAATTTATCTCAACATCCGTTTTAAAGAAGCAAAGTGACATTATCAAAAACCAATATCGTAGCGAGCGGCGGCGAACGAGAAAAATATTTTTCGTCATCATTTATCAAAAACACGGTGTATTCGCGAGCTCCTTTGAGGCGACGTCTGTCGCTCGCTCACAAATACCATCCACAAAGAAAGGTAATTTCTGTAGAACTGTTTGGAGTGTATTAAAATCCTTTATGGAAATGAGCACTCAGTTTTTTATGTTTCGTCTTTGATTCGCCTTGAACAAATATAATATTTTTATCTACATTTAATATTTGGTCTCGATCAAACGTTTTATTTAGTGATCTTCGTAACGCAGGTACCTACCTCATTATTGTATAAATGAATATTTTTAAATGAATTATTGTATAAATGAAAATAATAAGTTACTGGAACTTACCTATACCTACTCTCTTAAGTTTTATTTAGAACCTGATTTTATCAATCAACTGAAATATTTCCTTAATAAACAGTAAGCACACAAAACGGGCTACACCAGTTTATTATTGGCAACAACAATCAAACTAGGATAAATTTCAAGCAATTTCTCAGTTTCCGTTTGCCTGTCGCGTTGTCCTCGACCTCGCTCATTAGACCACCGCGCGAACCGTAAGCTTATTTATGACAATACATAAAAAGGACGTAAGAAAGGAAAATGTTACGTCATCATTTTCCTAAATCATCATCAGTCCCTTCCGGCCCTTAATGTGGAAACGAAGAATTAAATTCGTTTTACGAGGGGACTGTTTTACGGCCGCCGAATCCGCTGACGCGTCTTCAATACTTTCATCGTGATAGGCTTTTATTTCGGCCTTCGCCTCGAACTTATTATGAAAATCATCTTGTTTATAGACGTCCTGGTAAATACTTATATTTGCATTTTCCTCTCTCAAAAAACCCCGAGGTCAGACCAAAATCCCTAAATTGAATATCTTATACTATTTATCTTCATGCTCTGAATAAACCCCAGTCGTGGTGTACAACGCGCAAATGATTACCGCAGAAAATAAATTAGCTTTGCCTTATGATGGTGTATTTGCAACTGCGGATAAAAATCCGCCGCCGTCCGCGGATGATGGATGATCGCAGATCCCGCGGCGTGTGGCGGATACATCCCGCCGCTCTCGCTTATGACGGAGGAATAGCGCGAACCAACACAAATGAACTGGAACTTGTTCAGTAGGAAAAACCTTGAATAAACCCTGATTGCTTTTTACACCGAATTACTTACGTTATTGTTCTCGCTGTGATCCTGTTATTGGATTTTATTACCAGAAAGTAGATTAGAAAAATTGCTACTATCCAACGGAGACCGAGGGGAGCACAGTACGAAAATATCATAATAGCGAGCCCTATCATTAGACGACATTGTTTTTATGGAGAGGAAGTAACGTATGATATTGTTCGGAAGCGAGTAGACATAGTCGTAAAACTTGGCAAGATAAAACGATCCCGATATTGGTCAAAATCGGAGCCAAAATAAACAGACGAGACCATTGTGTGGAAACGAATGAGAAAACAGACTGCCTGGAAGATTTGGATTAACGTTTGTAATAATCAACGAAGAGTATCGAGAGGGTTTAGGGAAGCGGGTCTTACGTTTGCAAAGATTTTCTTTTTGAACCCAATTTGGTTCAACGAATTACATATAACTACGGAAATTCGTGTCTATTCGCGACGATTCCGCACTCGCTTTGACCGTTACATTTTCCACGCAAATGCTCCGCAACGAGCTCGAATGGCCTCACTTCGATCTCACGCTTTTCCATCGTTATTGCATTTATGGAGATTCCGCGATAAAAGCGTGGGGAGCGGTAATGTTGACGTGAACACGACATTTCTTTTATTCTGCCGCGACAAGAACTTCGAGAGTGTAGCGTCGGAAGACGGATACTTTAAATTGTTTACAACTGGCAGCTCCGACTCGCTGTGCTGTGGAACTTCGCGCACGGCTACGAAGTCTGCGCTTGCAAGGTCATCCGCGAGATTAAGCGCGCTCGTAAATCTTGATGCTGGAAGTTTTGCACCCTGCGGTATAACTATACCCCCACCGCCTTATTTATATATCGCGCAAACAAAAGCCTTTGTCTCTGAACTTATCGGGACCTGAAAGAAGAGAAATTCATTACGGTGGCTAATAACGGCCAAAATTAAACAAGGCACAGTACGGGGCGGGACATCGATTCTCGACAAGACTCTGGCTACAAAGCCGTTCTCATTGAATTAAACTTTAATAATATTAAAACTTTGAAATCGAAGTTAGTTCAGAGTTGCTATAACATTTGCACAGTCGACAGCGCTGCAAACATAACGCCTACGCGACTCGCGGCTCGAGCTACGATATGTAATAAAACTGTCACACACAAGACGGAAAGTTCAAAGGCAGCGGAACGATTACAGCCAATAATAATTCGTTTTTTACTGAGAGAAACGTTTCCTTTTTACATCAAAGGCTGTTCGCTTGTCGAAAATACTCAACAGCTTATTCACGAGTGCTCGATGTGTATGTTAAATGGTGCGTCCCGACGTCGTTTGCATCACTTCGCTGAATTAATTGCTGCGATCTTGTCTCTCCAAAATACATTTACCTTTGACCATTTATATCATCGAACTCTTGGCCACCTCTCGAAATTTAATATTTTTGGAGAAACGTTCAATGTTTTGCTAATCTAACAACCTGTTTCCGTCAACAGGAACACTCGAAGATCCTCAAAGGAGTTTCCAATTATCTTCGAATCCGTCGCACTTCTCTTGTTAGGGCTGAAATTGGCTACAATGCCAAACGAGCTGTACAGCTTGGCTTTAATCCGGACGATCGTTAGGATATGCACTCAAGAGTGGAGTGGGGCGGCCCTGAGTGACCATCTATCAAAGTAAGCCTCGTTAACTAAGAGAGTGCTCAGTTTTAATCGTACTCTCTTCTGTTTCTGAAAATCGGCAAATCGGGATGAAAAATGTGCGGGTAGAGGCCGTGATGTTTCTCCCAAAAGAAGGAGGCCACCGGGACGCTGTGATTTATATTCAATGCGCGCGCCGCCGAACAGATTATGTCGTGTCATGTCGCTTGTATCGGGACACTCTATGTCTACCTGCGTCTGTGACATGCCTATCATCCGAAATATATCGCGCATACGTTCCCTCCGAAAAATGGATTGTTTTTCTTTTGTTTCCCTTTTTTGTTTCAGCAAGTAAATCATGTTCTGTAACGATGATTGTGGATCGGTCTTAAAACTTTTTTACTGTCTTTAAATTGTCTTGTAGCTGTTACTAGTATAGTATAATTTTATGTAATTTTCTCGCGACGTCGGCGTCGCGCATGGATAGCTGCAGATCGTCTGTGGGTGACTGAGCGTTTACGGTGCGGGATGTGTCGATTTATTTCAATACAGCACAATATTGCTGCGGCCGACAAAGCCCGAGACGGAATTTCGATTCCCGCATTCCCAGGGAGCAGATGCGAGCCACCAGCCACAAAGAGGGCCTCAGTAGGCGTGTGTCCGGATATCGTCCATCACGTGTCCGGCCGGCAGTTCAGGACAAATACATCATTCATGTCACGACAACAATTTTACCGAATAATGAACAAAAGGAAATTAATAATAATAATAGCCTTATTTAATTTTTATACATATAAATTACATTTTTTTATATTTTTAAATAAGTATTATTTTTTATATGCTTATTTAAATGTTTTTTTTTTGTTATTATTAATAAAAAAAATGTAGATAATTATTAAGTGTGTCATTTTGTTTTTATATTTATTGGTAGGTACTTAGAGTTAGAGTGGAGTGGAGTTTTGGAGGAGCTCGTGGCTAAGTAATAACAGCCGCTCGGGTCGATCCGTCAGGTTAAGCTACGCTTACCGGGTTGGTCCGTTGATGGGTGACCATCTTTACATACCGAGACACCTCCGTGCCTCGGAAAGCACGTTAAGCCGTTGGTCCCGGCTGTCATTTGTGGATCTTTGACAGTCGTTCCGGATCGTCAGAAGCTCGAAAGTCTTACAACCAGTCTTACCAAGGGGTATCGTATTCCCCAGTTACTGGGTTGTGGAGGTCAGATAGGCAGTCGCTCCATGTAAAATACTGGTATTCAGCTGCATCCGGTTAGACTGGAAGCCGACCCCAACATAGTTGGGAAAAGGCTAGGCAGATGATGATGGTACTTAGAGTTAGTTAGTGCTTTAATTTAGTTTTTTAGTTAATTTAGTATAAGAAGTTTATCCAATGTATAATATTTTAATATTATATTTTATAAAAAAAATATTTTTTTATTATGATAATATATAATATATATGATATAAATGAAATAAAGGAGATATTATTAGCCTTTATTAACAATCTTACAATTATTACATATACAGGGTGTTAGAGTGAACACCGTTATCCTTAAAACAAGTGGTTTGGTTTCATTTATACAGGGTGTTAGTGTAAACACCGTTATCCTTGAAACAAGTGCTTTGGTTTCATTTATAGAACGTAAATCAATGCAAAAATACAACTTTTTTTTTTAAAGAAAATCTACATTTTTCCACAAGAATATTTCACCCTACACGCAAGGGCAACGACCGGCCGCGGCGGGCGTTTGGCGGGGGTGGGCGGGGCGCGCGGGACGTTACATGACCAGCTGTCAGCTGTTTCGCAGCGCTCTCGAACGCGTATCCATGAGTATCAGGACAGTGACGGATTATTACTTTTTAAAATCTTTTAATGAAAATAAGTTTTTTTTTTGTTGTTACTAGGTTATTTATTTATATATTTAAGTGAACTACCCATGGTTTGAGTGACAACAGTGTTTACCCTTGCATACTGTAGAACGTAAAATCAATCGAAAATGACAACTTTTTTTTAAAAGAAAATCTAACTTCTAAGCTAATCTTTACCACAAGAAAATTTCACCCCTTAACCCTGGTGGCGCGGGACGTGACCTGACCGTCCGCGAGCGCGACCCCTCCCTCAGTCAGTCAGCTGTTTCGCTAGCGAGCACGGTGTTGGATATAAACTTTTTAAAATATTTGAATGAAAATAATGTTTTATTTATTTATTTATTTTATTACTTATGTACACACAGTTAAATACATAGAGATACGACATAATTAGAATATGAGTACAAAGGTACGCAGCTACGTAGGTAGGTAGGTAAGTAAGGTTTTTTATTGTTACTCGGTCATTTATTTTTATATTTAAGTCAACTACCCATGGTTTGGGTGACAACGGTGTTTACCCTTCGACTCTATATTATAAAAAAAGTTAATTCTTCGGACATCGATTTCAGAAGATTGGTTTACTTACCCCATACTCCCGCATAATCCTCCACAGTTCACATTTTTAAAAAAGCTCGCTGCTTTCCGTCAGCTGTTCATATTGGAATTTATGTCGACTTTCTAAACTGGGATGCGCCTCAGCCAATCTCGAGCGGTTCCTTGTTTAGACGTAGTCTGCACGTTTACCCTACTACAATTTGTCTAATACGCAATCAGAGCTGACAACTGTATACCATCACGCTAGGTATCCGCAAGGGGTAAACACGGATGTACTTGAGTTCCCCCGTTCGCTAACAGTATTGCTGCCTAACCCGAGAGGGCACGAAGTTATCGACATTTTTATCGGGCACAGTTCCAATTTCGGATTTCGTCTGAGATTTTCACACTGCGAAAACACTCGAATGCACTTTGCTGATATGTAGATGTGAACCCGGGCGAGTAGTGCCAAAGGTTAATGCCGTGTTTATGATTATTTTATTGTTTTCAAGTATTTGAATTTATCATGAAATATTGGCATTTTGAATTTTATGTAACTGAGCGCGGCATATCTTTAAAAAAAAATTTGTGAAGGCACTACTTTTACAAAGATAAGATGTAGCAAAGATAACACACAGCCAAAATCTTACAAAATAAAAGGAACAAAACATTGGCAAGAGGCGTTAAAAGGTTGGAACGATTCGGTTCTGAGAGGAACAGTAAATGTGAGGGAACTAGACGAGGGTGTGGAATGTACAGTCTAACGATTTTGTGCGATCGCCGGCGGCCGACAGCGAGGAGACCTTGTGTCGCCTGTACTTACCTTCTTCAGAGAACGTCTTAAAAATTTAGAAAGAAATATTTTCCTGGTTCAAGAGGCTTGTCAAAGACTCAGGCAATTAATTTATTTTACAACTTTATACTCATAGATCAAGATACTGCCGACTCAGCTTTTGAGCCTGTAGTTTGGGTTTGATTTCCAGTTTAGGAAGGAATTGACTTTGTTTTAAATGTAGTTCTAAATCTGTTGCTATTTGATGAGGTTTTGGGATTCTATCGTCATATTTGTCTGTTAATCCTTTATTGTTAATTAGTTTATTGAACAGGATATTAACTTCAGTGTAATTAATATCCCCGGCGGCAGTTTGTCCCTGTCGGGTAGCAGGAATGTTCCGACTCACTGCTAATACATACGTGTCATGTTGATACACGTGTTTACATGAGCCCGTGAGCCCGTGGGCCGGCCTTGTTCATACAGTTTGGTTAGGGCTAATATGATACTCATTTTACTGTCCATATATGCAATAGCATATTATTATCGGCTTATACTTAAGACTTCAGTATCCGATCATTGATTCTTAAAGACGACCAAGACTTACGTTCCCATACTTTATTATTTAAATCGCGAGAATATAAAATCTTGTACTGATAAATTCATAGTAGATAACCAGAATCCAAAATCCAGAATCAAATGCTTTAGTATTTCAGGCATCTTCGAAATAAACATGATAGGTCAGTGGCGATATTTTTGCCTGATATAAATTCAGAGCCCCAAAAAGGAAATGCTCGTAATAATAGGACAACACACTTCAGACTGTCTGTTATAGCAACTCTGCTGTAGTCTTTTGCCTCGACACACAAACAGGTCGTTAGCAGCCGACACAACTAGCCAACGAGGCCTGAACCAATACCAATTATAGCAAGTGGGAACCATTGCACGGGTGTGTTTGGTAACATCATGGTGCCCATTAAAATTGTCCTGGCATTTAAAGTTATGCTGGCTTGGCTATGATCTGACAATACTACAATGACCAAATACGTGGTCACTTTCTTTTTTGAGCTAAAAGTTACTTGGATGGACGTTCATCGACTGATCGGGGTAGCATTTAGCCTGCATCTCACCTGATGGTAAGTGATGATCAGGGCGAAGGTGGAAGCGATCTTCACCCGGAATCCTCAACCACAGAGAAACTGGCTATCTTACCTCTAAATGCTGTTAAAATTGTTCTTATGGCGAGAGACTTAGATAAGATGGTGGTAGTTAGCCAGGCAGACTTAGAACAAGCCCTACCACCAATAAAACCGACCAAAAAATTTTCTCCCCACTGGGAATAAACCTCTGGTTAAAGAGCAGTGGTGATGAAATAATTTACACCTGTCTTGGTTCGAACCCACGACCTACAACACATAAGTCGCGGTCGTTACTACTGGGCCACCACCACTACTGTTCTACATGGAAGTCCGTTTCAGTGGAAGACTAGGCTTGTGTTAAATGTGCAATTGTTCAGTACAGTACCCGGGGGTTAACATATTATTGAGTTTTAGAAAGAGGCTGAATCTTTTGTAAAGTTCGATGTGACCTTCTCTACATATAAGCAGGAACGGTAACATTCATTTATCCGAGTAAACTGTTCAACTCATTCCAACTTCTTTGTTTTCACATCTCTAACTATAAATCCTAAAGCATTTAGTTTAACGAAGACTTTGGAATCACTCGTACTAACTCGTGTTTGCCTCGAACAAACAATTTTGGCATAACTTAATGACGCGAAATCCAAACACATTACAGGAAGGGAACAATGCAGTAAAATGCAAAATGTTGATGCAAAAGAATATTAAAGTGCAGCCACTTTATTATTCCTTTGCTGCAGCATTGGTTCTTATTTCTTTTGTTATTTTTTTTTAAACATATTTTTTGTATGATTGTGCTTTTATCAGATTAATATCGTCTTTGTAACTAAAAACAATAACAAAATAAAATAAATGAGTAGTGTTACTATGTTTTTCTTTATCAGCCTAGCCCTTTCCCTACTTATACTTATTATACTACCTATACTTATACTTATTGGAGTCGGCTTCCAGCCGAACCATATGCAGCTGAATACTACCTAGTATTTTACGTGGAGCGAGTGCATAGCTGACCTTCACAACCCAGTTACTGGGTAACACGATACCTTGGTAAAACTGGTCGCAGACTTTTGGGGCTTCTGACCACTCGTAACGACTGTCCATTGTCCAAGATCTTTGAATGTGGCAGTACTTTTAGTCCCTTGATGTTTTAGTTGTCAAGCTAGTTATTGTTCATAGCGCTATGACAGAACAACACTGTGCAAATAAAAAACATTTTTAATATAAACTGAATACATCAAATAGCAGCTGTTACTACGATTTATGTCCACGCAACCGCCATGACGTCGGGCTCACTACGTTTTTAGTGTTTTGTACAAAATGGCGGCCATTAACAAACAGTTCGGAGGCAAACCATAAATTCGTGAACACGCAAAAACAAAAAGCTCTCGACCTAAAATTACAAGAGCATTTATTCATTGCTTGGCAGAGTTTTAGCTCGAAATGCCTGCCTAGGCGGAGTTTAAGGAATTTAGCGTATAGCGGGCTAACGAAATTATTTGAGTTAGTTGGAGCTATGTATGATACGGTAGTGACGTTGGTAATAGGTTTTATAATTTGAACCAATATCAAAGATAAATATAATGTCAGTCAATCAAAATAACCGTGGCTTTCATCCTTATTATTGAGACTAACAATTTATTATTTGTCAACAAAATCATCGACTACCTATTCATAATAACGACATGAGATTGACCAGAATGATATTCTTTTTGAAGGTTTCTAGAAAATGGACTTTGTTTCTCTAGTTGGCCTACCTTTTGATATCATAATTGTTTTTTTAGGATCCCCCATGCTCGTAGTACCTTGTTATATTTGTATCCTTGGTGTTATATTGTTTAGAAAATTCTATTTAGCTCGGCAAAAAAAAAAAAACTTAGCTACATTATTAATTGCAAACCTATTTATTCAATAATAACCAATGCTTCGCTGGCTTTCGGAACTCCGGTGCGATAAGCAGCTGAGAGCCATTGTTTTTCTCTCAGTAAGATCATCGACGAAGACGTTTCAATTTAACAAAATACTACTGTAGAAGTTAAGAAACATTTTGCGATTAAATACAAGTAAACTTTTAAAATAATAACTCCATTATTCATAACGTTCATAATTATTATAAAGTCGACCAAGTTTGTGAAACTTCCATTAGTTTAAACATAAATAGCTACAAAACAAGTGCAGCGTTCATTAGCAGCTGTTTTAAATATTTGATTGGGTACAGTTTTCGTTTTCGTCAATGTGATATCCGTTCCTAATTGTATTAATCAACGTGGGCTAATGGGCGCTGGTTGTCGGCGGGAGCCGCGGGGCGGCGCTGCGAGCGAGGCGGCCGCACTCGCACTCATTTGCATATTAATCTATTACTCGCTCAAAGTTTCACTCTCAGGGATTTGAAAGCGATCCGGCCTCGTTCAAGTTTTGTTCCTATTCATTGTGTTTCGGAACGTTCTCTCTTTTTTGCTGAAATTTACTTAATGGATTAACAAAGGAAACGTTTTTACGTTGCTTTTGTTTGCCGCTTGTGTGAGTTTAATTTAAATATCTGGATGTACATGAAGTTGCTGGGGTCGCTTAGTCACAATTATTGTGATAAACTGCCATGAGGACGCAAAAATAGGACTTAAAAACAGCAAAGTACACCATCTTAATGTAATTAATTAATGTGATGATTACTAAACCTTAGACTAGTATTTTACTGTAGTTAGGTCCATTATGTCATAACTTCAGCCTCATAGACGCCTAACGATTTAAGTTGAGTGTAAGCTTGATAAATGACCTAGTAGCGAGGAGACGACTGAAGTTATCCGTACATACATAATACACTCAACGGTCTGAGATGTTAAATAATGTATATTTAGAGAAGGTTATTAGATTGGAGATGTCACGGGTGCTCCGAGCCAGAGGAGGGTTGCTTGAGAGGCTTACGAGGGCACAGAGGTCCAATACAGACGCTCAAAGAAGGTTTTTGAATTATTTAGGTGCTTTCCACTAGACATAACAACCAGATGGTATGGACTAGTAGGAAGAGATCACTGTAGGTGTTGTTAAATATCAAGTAATGCTGCAACACAAAAGTATAATAAATACAGCATGTACACAATTACTAATGACTGATATCACAACACGTGCTGTAGGCCGGTACACGTGCCCGCAGGCATTATTAAGTTCGCACTAGTCGACGCCTCGAACTCGTTCGTGCGCGAGGCTTATGCATGCTATTTAGTATAGTTTTTTATTTATTTAGTTTTATATAATTAATATTTATTTATTTGTTAACACTGTCGCGGACAGTAAACGCACATTGACGTAATAACAATAAAACTTCATTGTGTCTCATTCAGTGTCCGCGAAAGTGTTAATTTAGTGAAATAGACGACGACGATTTATAACGAAAATGAGCGAGTATTCATGAACTTTTGGCGTATAGATAATAATGGAAAAACTTCGGGGATGTACTTTTATATTTCTACTCAAAATAAAATTATTTTAACTTTTGAACAAATTATCTATCCCTGTCATCATCTGCCGAGCCTTTTACCAACTATGTTGGGGTTAGCTTCGTGTCTAACCGGATGCAGCTGAATACCAGTATTTTTAAGGAGCGACTGCCTATCTGACCTCCACAACCCAGTAACTGGGTAATACGATACCCCTTGGTAAGACTGGTTGTCAGACTTTCGGGCTTCTGACGACCCGTAACGACTGTCAAAGATCCACAAATGACAGCCGGGACCAACGGCTTAACGTGCTGTCCGAGGCACGGAGGAGTCTCGATATGATGATCTATCCCTAGTACGGTTTATATTTTGCCTGCTAATTTGCTTATTATTTTTCATACTACATAAGTTATTTATTTGCGCCCAAAGATGAGTTAAAATTTAGTGTAGAATTCACGCGAGGAATGGATGACGACGGTACGGGGTCAAATTATACTCACTTGCAGCTCTCCGTTCATTACTGACACTCACGTGACGCACTGTATTTACGTAACATTAAATGAAGGTGTCGACTAAATTTTTAGTCCACACGTACACGTAGCACGGGCACACGTAGGTATAATTATTTTTCGTGCTCCATACATTTTGCGACAAAGGAATTTGATTTAGAAGGGTTGCCCTCATATGATACCTACATGATATCTGCGATTTTGTATAATTTTTTGTATCGCATAAAAAGTGTAGAGTACATTCATTTCGAAACCTCGTTGTTATGACGTTGATTTTCACAGTTACTGCACTACCAAAAATGTCTGGTGAGACCAAAACACACTTTAAAAAAAATAAGCTCGTACATAGAAAAACCAGAGCTACTAAAAAATACCTACTATGTGGAAACAAAAAATGCATGGTCCGACAATATGTGGCCACATAACTCTGTCATGACAAGCGCTCTCTCAGTTTCCTCTACACGTATATTGTATCGCTCAAAACCTACCGAAGTTCCTGACCGAGTCGGTTTCTCAATTTACTAGAAAGCCGTCTTGGAATATTTTATTTCGTTCCACTTTGGGGATGCTATCAACAGAGAGCTGCGGATGGTCGCAATTCCTTTGCGCTCAAACTTATCTTGTGTTTGAGCGGTGACAGCTTCGCTTTGCAAGACTACCCCCACTTTGCCGATACTGTTTTGATGTAAATCGGATTTGCTTAGAAACGTATAGGATCTGGTGCAGACATCTTTGAACGACAGCGAATCAATGTCTAGATATAAAGATAATGCCTACTTGGATAACTTATCCTATTCTAAATCAATATTACTCAAACTTATTTAGGTACCATAGACTTGACTTGTGAGACTTACTAAAATAGTGTGTTTATCTTTATTTAAATACAAAGTTTTTTTGCGCATTTCCTTACGATTATTTCGGTCATACACCCACTTACATTTCGGCAACAGAAAGGAAAACTAGAAAAAGAATTAGCTACTTATGAGCCCACACAAATCGTAAAGCTGACAGGCGAAGGGTCCCTGGTGACTTCGCCCGCGAAAACGTTACGTACCTACTCAAGACTTTATATCAATTGGATAAGCACTTTTATCCAATAAAAATATATATCCTTTTCTTTGTAAAGATAACAATGTTATGAAGCGTTCTTGTAATTCTTAAGTCGAAGTTGTTGTGCCTTGAAGACAAAATAAGTATTAGAGGGAAAAACATTTTTAACTTAGTAACAGGCCTATTGTGACTGTAGTGTGAGTGTGTGACGTTATGTGTTGTACAGCCGGTTAAATAATTTGTTAAGCAAATTGAAAACTGTAATTTTTTCGAGTTATAGCCATTTCATACAACTTTCAAATAATAACAATTGTGATTTGAATATGTAACAAACAATTTAACTTGGTAGTCAATTTCCTTATCAATTAATTTCCCTGACTTTACATAACATACTTAAAATAGATAGTTTGTTCAACAATGTTGTACTCACCCTAATAATGAGAAAATGCACTTCGTATATAAGCTAGTCTAAAAAAACCAAGCCATCAAAACTCCAACGATCATCCACCACGTTAATAACAGTTTCATATTCCCAAGCTGATCACGAGTTTGTTTATAAAGCCGTAATCGTACCGGTTCGCAGTCGGAGCATGAACCGGTTCGCAGTCGGAGCATGAACCGGTTCACAGTCGGGGCATGAATTCACAAGCCCCGCCGCAAATGGCCGGCTGCCTCGGGACTCGGGAGGCTTCCGGCCCCCGGCGCAGCCTCGTGCCTCAGCGGTCTTCACTATCTACGTGTGAGGGGCTGCAGTGAAAGCGAGGGCCCGATAATATGCACAGACACAACACAACATTACGCCTGTATTCCTCGAGAGATTAGTCAGAGCAGACCTCTAGTACACCCACATTTCGCTAGTTATGAAATATTACATTTTTTGAAAGTTGCCGGGAATATTGGAAAATTTGGGAAATTTGAAAGTACATTTTCTAGAGGCATTTTATATGAATTATCGTTTGAACAGAAATGTTCGTCGGTTCAGTTAAAATAAAAAAAAAATTACAAAAAAAAGCAACCCCTAATACAACTTTTATTTTTTTGCAAAAAGTTTTTTCGGAGAAATAGCGTAAAAAAAAACTCACAAAAAAAAGACAGGCGAATTGAGAACCTTCTCGGGTGAAACGGTAGGGCGCAGCTATTGCTCTTATAATTAACTTAACACAGGATCATAGTTCTATAATAATTAAGTAAAAGATTTACTGACAAAGCCTACAGAAATCGGGCAACTAGAGGCTTTGATTTTTTCATTGCCACATGCGCCTTTAATGACATCGGTAATATTTAAATTCCCCAAACAGTACTCTAGCAGGTGCACCAACAACCTCAAACAACTTATTTATTTGTTGTTATTAACAATACGGACATTGTTTCTGTAACACCAACACAACATAAACCAAACACAAAACTTTGGGAAACAACATTGTGTTGCATGTTTATGTATGTGTGGTGTACGAATGTAAGGAAAATAGTATGGGAGTTTCATATTGTGGTGGTGTTCAAATCACCATTGGGAAAATCGACTGGTTTTTCATTCTTTGCGGGATAAAGAGTACGTGCGTGCTGAAATAAAAGAAAGTCTATCACTGTTTTTGTGCTATGTAGAAGAAATTGGGATCGCATAGTTGTCCAGAACAACCTATAACCCAGAAGATGTAGGCAGAGGTGGGTACCATGGTACTTACACCCATATTTTCCCAGTCTCATGTAATAGGGGCGAGCCTATTGCCATCAACCGGGGACAAATCCAGGCTCCGGGCTGCTACTGAGAAATTCCAGATGGAAAAGCCCAATAACACTTTTCCCGGCCTGGGAATCGAACCCAGGACCTCATACCCAGCAGTAGCGCATGCGTACGTCAACGAATTGTAAGATTAGAAACGGAATCGGTATTACAATCTCTTCAAGAAATGATACGGTAGCTAAGGTATTCCTGAAATAATTTACCAGCATTTACCTCCTTTACACATAAACACACATTACCGCATATCTACTTGACATCGAGTACGGAACCAATCAGGAATGTATGCTTTCAATTAACCGATGATAATATCGCGAGCAAAGCCGCGGGATCACACGAGTATTTCCTACTATTGTTTACGATGGGTTCGAGAGGGGTGGGGTACCACGAGGTAGGTGTAGGCAGAAGGATAGTCCTAAAAATAACTAGGTACTGGAATAATAAGGCACATCCTCAAACACAGACCGAAACGAGACACACACCATCATGAGCAGTCTATGGTCAGCTTTGTAGAGCGAGTTATTTTTTTTAGTTAAGGTGATTCCTTCAATGAAGCCTGCGAAATTCAAAAGTTCTTACGTTTTTTTGTAAATTGCAGCGCTGCCGCTGTTTTTCATTGTCATTGTATGTTGATCAATATAAATGTTCAATCAATTCACGTGGTACGTAATTCCCTGAGGTTTACGCACACTTGCATAGTTTAACTGAACTGTGATCAATAGTGTTTCATGCATGGAATTCGGTACTGTATCTACTGTGTATCTTGTATTGTAACTGTTTCAATTCCAGAACTACCGTATACTTCACCAAACAAATTATTAAAGGTATGGAACTTCTGTTACTTCTCTAGTTTTTGGTTGAAAGTCGGATAGTAAGCAGGGAGCGATTAATAGGTAGATATTAATAACGTATTGTTTTGTGCGCTAGCGTCGTAAACAGAGGCGGTTTATGAGAGTCATCTACTTTTATTTATATAAGTTTTATTGGTGATCGCTAGCAAATGTTGTTGACGCAGTTCTGGAATTTTATTATCCGAGTGTTTTGGATGCGAACAGGCTTTTTTATTTTCTGATGTATTTGTTTGACTTTTCTATATTTAAAATTAAAATAAAAGTTAAAAAACTTAAACCCGACTACGACAAAAAAGTCAACTTAAAAGGTGTAAACAAGACATCACAGACAAACAAATTAAAAATCCAGAACAAGACATCACAGACAGACAAATTAAAATTATTTATATTTTTTGGGGTAATAATACCTACCTATTTATATATTTTTGAAATGTGCTCCCTTTCATTTGATACTAAACACATCATAAAAAATATTTACTTTTTAGTTCATGACTATGTCCTCTAGAGGGCGTCATAATCAATTTAATGTGACGTCACATAGCCTATAACCAGCGGAAGATCAAGACACTTCTAACGATACCTCATTTGTTTCGACAAATGAGGTATCGTTATTATGAGTAGTTTAGAAGTTGTGAGGGAACAGATGAACATACATACATATATACCGGTCAAAATCATAACCCTCCTTTTTGTTTCGCCGTAGTCGGGTAAAAATGAACCCCTATTTACCTTGGTCACGCCATAAATTGAGAACGGCTGCACCAAATTGGATAATTATTTTTTCGTTGTATTTATTATACTCAGGACAAGGCTTTTAAGATAGGTAGGTGAAGGTAGGTAGGTAGGTAGGCTTCTAGGTAGGTAGGTATGTTGGTGGTAGGTGCAGGTAGGTATGTGGGTAGGTGTAGCTACGTAGGTGTAGGTAGGTAGGTATGTTGGTGGTAGGTGCAGGTAGGTATGTGGGTAGGTGTAGCTACGTAGGTGTAGGTAGGTAGGTATGTTGGTGGTAGGTGCAGGTAGGTATGTGGGTAGGTGTAGGTACGTAGGTGTAGGTAGGTAGGTATATTGGTGGTAGGTGTAGGTAGGTATGTAGATAGGTGCAGGTACGTAGGTGAAGGTAGGTAGGTATGAAGGTATTTAGGGTAGGTAGGCGCTGCGTGATGATCCACTGAGTTGGATGTGGTACAGCGCCGGGTTGTGGCTGACTGCTAGGATTACTAGAAGAGAAAGGAGAGCTCTGCTTTGTGACCGGCTGAAAGTGCAGGTGCTGCCAAGGCTGCTGGTGAGGCTGAGGGTGATAATACACGCCAATTACCTCTCACTCCATATATTAACGTAATAACTTCAAATCCTATACCTAAAGTTATTAATTACGAAGTTCTTTCCCCACATAATGGAGAAGGTGATAAATCTCCCTCTTTGTTCTACTGCTGCACCGAGCTAATATATTGAACGTTAACGTAACGTTATCGATACACAGTCTTTAACGTAATAGCTTGGGGGCGCCACTCCTGCGGGTGATAAATTGGAACCTGACATGTCATATTATGGGTACCCGTTACATGTACCTACCTATAGGATTATTTACAAGGTACGTCTATTACTAGAATTGTAAGTTTCTTTTTTTTATAATTGGACCTAGTTGTCTGTAGAATAAATAAATTATGTTAAAATTGATGCAGCGTATGATTTGCGTCGTCTATACAGCATTTAACCGCACCACGAGAATCAGGCGTTTGTTTACATTAATAAGTCAAGTGGAAGCAGCTAACTATGGCTAGGGGCACTGATCTCATCCTCATCAGCATCAGCTTGTTTAAGTCAACTACTGTTATTCAGCTTGTTTAGTGGCCTCATTACTATCTCATCACAATTATTTAGAATTGTAACAAGTTCGCTTAGATTAGATAAACAATAGACCCCACATCCGCAACTCGAGTACATGATGGAGCCCCCGCCACAATCATTCTGATGGACATTATCGATATCGAGTTAGTGCAATCAGCGAGCATTGAGCGCTGGCCTGTCCTGGCCGGGGAGGCTTGGCTTGTGGCCTGAATCCCTAATAGCCGGTCTCGTTACGTGGCCACGCCGAATTAGCCTTTTTGTCCTGTTTGTCTTTATTGGCGCCATTTGACTGCCACCGTGCCTTCTGAACTCTCGCGACACTGTGAAAGATTGGAAAATGATCACAATATTGCACAAGTTAGTGTCAATCCAGACAGTAAAAAAACAGTTTTCTCGGAACTTATGTCTAAAAAAATAACGAAGAAAATACCGGAGGAACATTTTAATCCAACCCGAACTCCGTACAAAACTGCCCAACATAATACGAGTTCCAAAAACCTATGACTGAATAACGCAGCCCCGAAATATTCCCGAATCTTAATCAAGCTCTAATCTCTTGGAAAAAGGTCCATGGAGAAAAATCTCGGACCGATCTCATATCGAATAGAAAAGTATTGGAGGCGGGTAACAATTGAGGGTTACCTGCGACTCGAGATATATTTTTATACGAACTCAGACCCTTTCCCTTTTCAATGATACGTCGGGGAATATTTTGACAAACTAATATTAGCGGGGATTACCTCGACGGATAGTTATGCAAACATCGTATGATGTGGGTGGCCCACAGCGGCCCACAGCGGCTCACAGCGGCTGCGGCCCGCCGCGCACCGGCCCAATGGCCCAGCGCGCCCTCGGCCGGGAACGTATTAAGGATTGGTTTTACTTAAGTATGAAAAAGGTATAGGAGGAAGATATCTGTATGATATAATATATTATTCTTAAGTTATTATTCCCATCCAGCCATGATTCCTATACTTACCTACCCGAAAACGGATCCTATCAAAATATTTGTAAGGCAATTTTGCCTGCGGATGATGGTTGCATGGCAGTTTATGACTTTAACATGTCAGTAGGTAATCGACTCTTTATAGTTAACAGTAAGTGAGGTTGCTATGCTGGGTTATAGAACCAAAAGTAAAACGGGTTTTTAAAGCTAAGTAATCCTCAATATAATTATGAAAAGATCGTGTAGTATCTACAAACGGGTGCTTAACCTCATAAATACTACAACTACTTAACTGTACTCCAGAGTTGAACCATCACAAGAAATAATGATAGGAACGTGTCTAGACATGTTCGGATTAGTCTAGACCAGCTATACTCTAAGAGTGTTCCGCGGAACCCTAGGGTTCCGTGATACCTCTGTCGGGGTTCCGTAAGAATTTAGAAAAAAAAATCAAAACACCTCTCTCTGGTCGCTCCGCGGCTGCGCGGACTCCGCGGCAAAAAACGCTATGAACGTTATTTATTTATTTATTTGTATTTGTAGAAACATGTGTTACAATAGCTGGTACAATATCTCATAAGTTAGGTATCAACAATTTTATACTTGTACAACCCGTTCGCTCTAAGTTTGCCGTTCTGTGGAATGCGCGTACCCTCCCCCACGTGACAACAAAACTTATAATGTGTCATAGTTTTACCCAAATATTACAATTTTTATTGTTACAATTAAATAAAAAATATTTTTATATTATGTTTTGCTGACGCTACTTTTCGAACGTCATACCTATCGCCAGCGGAAAACTTAAAACGAGCGGGTAGTATACTTGTGAGCGCGTAGTCTCTTTGATAAAAGCCGCCTCTGAATTAGACGCTATAGTTGTCAACAAGCGACTTTCGACTCTAACTTCAAAGGATAAAGTCGATATTGTTTACAACGCAATTTTTAAATTTCTGTTTTTATTTTTGCTTTTTGTTTATCAAAGGTGCCGACTCGAGTATTTTCGAGAATATTTGAGATCGAGTCTAGGACTAAGTATAAAAGCGTCGCCCGTCGTCAGTTGACGATTAGCGTTCGGAGCGATAAGTTACTGCCTACTTACAAGCTCGCTAGCGAGAAACTAGTGTTCATTGTTTTACTGCCTGCTGTATTCTGTTGTCTCAGTCTTGTACATTTCTTCACCGTAGGTACTAAATTTAGTCTCTTATACGCAGTAACGATTGTGGATTATTTAAACCCCACTATCCTGACGTGTAACATTATAAATAAAGAAGAATGGAACGTTGGCTTAAAGGTGTTAAACGTGTTGCAACAACATCTTCTAATGACGCTGAATGTTCAAAAGCAGTGCGCGCGGAGAATATAGCAATCACCGATTCAGAAGATGATGCCACGACGTCAAGCTCGACGGTTTCAAAGACGAAAAGAAGGAAGTATGATGAATCTTATATCAGTTTCGGATTTGTTGATTCCAACGGCTCACCTCTCTGCATGCTGTCTGTAGTAAACTGCTTCCTAATAGTTCCATGGCACCTGCCAAATTGCGCCGACATTTAGAAACTGTACACCCCGAGTCTAAAGACAAGAATAAAGAATTTTTGTTCGCAAAAAAGATCAGTTATTAGAAATTCAAAAAAATATGATGCATGTAACACAAACTATCAATGAAAAGGCCACGGAGGCATCATATTTAGTTAGCTATCGCATTGCACAAGCAGGTGAAGCGCATACTATCGCTGAGAAATTAATAAAACCATGTGTATTAGACATAACAAAATGTATGCTCGATGAAAAATCTGCAAAGCATCTTTCTACTGTTCCGCTATCAAACGATACTGTTTCACGACGAATCCATGATCTGGCAAGCTACGTCAAACAAGAACTAGTTACACGTCTACAAAATACACGATTCGCCTTGCAAATGGACGAGTCGACTGATGTCGCTGGTTTGGCTATCCCGCTGGTTATTGTGAGATATCCATATAAAAGTTCTCTTGAAGAAGACATGCTTATGTGTTCATCGCTGCTTACAAACACTACCGGGGAAGAAATTTTTAATAAAATAAATATATTTTTTGAAGAAAATAATCTCAGTTGGAACAATTGCATTGACATTTGTACAGATGGGGCCAAGGCGATGACAGGTAAAACACCAGGAGCAGTGTCACGAATTAAAAATAAAGCGCGTAATTGTAGTTCCAGTCATTGTATTCTGCATAGACAAGCACTTGCGATGAAGCAAATGCCGTCAAATCTAAAATTAGTTATGGATGAAGCGGTAAAAATAATTAATTTTATCAAATCACGACCACTACAATCCCGATTGTTCTCATTATTGTGTGAAGATTATGGCAGCAAACATAAAACACTGCTGCTCCATACAGAAGTGCGATGGCTGTCTCGGGGTAAAACTTTAACAAGGCTATTTGAACTTAGAGCCGAGTTACAAATGTTTCTTTCAGCAGATACTTCTTTTAATTTGAAGGACCGTTTGTATGATAAAACTTGGTTGTTCCGATTGTCTTTTATGGCGGATATCTTTCAAAAACTTAACGAATTGAATTTATCGTTGCAAGGTAAACAGACAACAGTGTTTCAGGCCTATAATAAAATAACTGCTTTTAAAAGAAAATTAGATTTTTGGATCATTTGCATTGGTAAGAAAGAAATAGAAAGCTTTACGTTACTCAGTGAGTTTGTTAGCGAAAACGACTCAGTAATGTTTGAAGATGATGTGTTTGAATTGGTCCAATATAAAAGTATTTTCCCGAAGAACACAATACAAAAATTAAAGTGAATTCATGGATTCATAATCCTTCTTTACCCAACTTGGAAAAGCCTGAAAACATGTCAAACGAGATATATGAATCTCTTTTAGAAATGTCATCAGACACAAGTATGGAGTCACTGTTCAAAACGACGTCTCTCAATGATTTTTGGTGCAGAATAGAGATGGGTTGTAACAGGTGAAACACGATATCTGTGATCACTGTGACTGTGACAAAAAAATAACAGATCCAAATAATTGCTTTTCATGAATAACCGCACAATCCAAAATTTTGAAAATACTGGTTTATAACACAGCAAGATCCAAAATAGTCTTTATTTCATGCTTAGTAAGACTCACATTCATATCGGCAAAACCGGCGCAGTGGCGCGCCAATATGTCATTATGTGATTGGTTCATTTACGACGCCATTTTTGTGCAACAACCGACGTTTGCTAGTTGCTATTATTCTTTACACGGAGTCACACTAAATTTCTCGTGAATAATGTCATAATTCTAAATAATTGAGAGAAAGTTTAGTAATATTTTCTGCAATACTGTTCCATTTTGAGTTGTGTGATTATTCAGGATAAAACTATACTAATTTTTGAACATTGTTTTGATGAAAAGTGCAGCCTTTAGTTCTACTACGTTCTTCACGAAAAAGTAAGTGATACATTAATACTTATTTCGTTTTATTTGTTTATTTAAGATAAAAATAACAAAATGTCATAACATGATTACGAAATATATTATGTTAATATTGTTTAGAAATAAAGCTCGTAAATTTATAACTGAAAGCAAGATAAGTTACTTTTGATTATAGCCGGATTGTTTTAATATTATGTAGGGTGCGTAAACTTTAAACAATGTGCAAATACACAATTATGACTATTTTATATAGCGCCCTATGATGCAACCGTCATACCTAGGTAGGTACTTTACCTACCCTTGAACTCACGTAAAGCGTGCGTACCTAGAGTGGTGAATGACCGAGCCGGTTATACCTACATTTTTAAAATTACTTAGAGATACAATACTTACCTATTTAAGTATATTTAAAGGTATCCGTGTTAAGACGTATTGTTAATTTATAAACCTAGGTACATAATATTATTATCGCTGCCGCTCAGTGGTCTAAGTAGTAAGGTAGTGCATTGGATTGATGCGTGTCTTGGGTTCGATTCCCAGGTATGGACAAAAATTGACTCCGTATTCCCACAGGAACGTGAATTACGCGGGTGAGACCGCGGGCGGAAGCTAGTAGGACATAACATAGCTGGAGAAACATTATGTTTACCTAATCGTCATCTGTATTATTTATATTAATACAGTACCTCTGTCCTGGGGTCAACAAAATCGTGAAATTATATTATTATTTAAATAAACTATTATGCCTTGTCTAATATTTAAATATCTAAGTATATCTATCTACCTAACTATACTGTCTAATTGAATATTTAGTAGGTAACCTATTTATTTTTCTTACAGTGCCGAATCCCCGTACTCTTCAAATAATCCGAAATATAAATAGAATTCATGAGGATAGCAACAAAAATGACGAAGTACCTACCACTTCAACTTCCATGCAATTCACTGAAAAAGAACACACAATTTTATCTCCCAAGTCCAAAGAAAACATTGAAAATATGGATTTATCTAATGCCAGTGAAGACTTTTGTTCTGATGATAGTGTGAAGGATCCAGATTATGTAGATAAATTTCCAATAAAGAGGTCCTTTTTATATAATGAACAACGACATGTTTTGAAAGATTTAATGAAGGAAACAGATTTAAATGAAAAAGAATTTGATAATATTATAAACAACGATGTGTCAATTACAAACCGAACGAGTTCACCAATACCAGTACCTATAGTTCCTATGCAAACAGAGTCTAGTAGCAGTTCATCCAGTTCAAGCAGTTCATCTAGTTCATCAAGCTCATCAGATTCCGACAGTTCATCAGAAAATGAATTAGATAATGAAAGTTCAACAGCAGTGGTTCAATCTAGGATAGATAGCAACAGATTTCCTACGTCGCTGTCGCCTCACTACATGGAAGATGATCCTTCTCGTTATAATTTGACTGAGCCAATAGCCTCAACTTCGCGATCTACAGCTACAATGCCTCCGACTTCTTCAGCACTTACTGCAAATACCAATTCTATACGTAGGGAATGTGAAGGTAATATTATAAGTTCAAATAAAGGACGAAAACGAAAATCTACACCCAACAATTGGTTGCGAAACAAAGCAAAAATCCTAAGAAACTCTGGTAAGTCCTATTTATCTAATTCTAAAAAAGAAAAGACCGTTGTGCCTGCAAAGTCACTAAAACCACCATGTACTGACAAATGCAAACAAAAGTGTATCCAAAATATTACGGAATCACAGCGAAAAGAAATTTTTGAATGCTATTGGGGCATGGGAGATTTGCAAAGACAACGAGAGTTCGTTTTACGCCATCTTTCTGTCATCGAACCACGTTACTCCTACAAAATGCATAATAGTAACCGAGGAAAAAACAATGCTTTTTATTTGACCATTGATAATAAGAGAATTCGAGTTTGCAAAGTATTTTTTAAAGCCACGCTTGATATAACCGATACTACAATCCGAACTGTACTTCAAAAGAAGGTTAATAATTCATATGGCTTGTTAGATGTAGATAATCGTGGCAAACATAGTCAACATGTTCATTTAGATCTTTCTATAAAAGAAGGTGTTAAGCAACACATAAACTCAATTCCAAAAATTGAAAGTCACTACTGTCGTGCAGACACTACAAGACTTTATATTGACGGTGGTAAAACTGTAGCTGACCTACATAGGGATTACGAACTTGACTGTCAGTCAAAAAGCCTACCAAGTGCCAATTACCTTATGTATTACAAAATTTTTACCAACGATTTTAACATTGGCTTTTTTCAACCGAAAAAAGACCAATGTGAGGATTGTACATCATTTGGTAATGCAACAGAAAATGATAAAGTAGGACTGAAAGAAAAGTTTGATGCGCATTTAAAAGAGAAGAACTTGGCTAGGCAAAATAAAGAAGATGACAAAAAATTTACTCCTGATAATTGCATTGTAGCCGTTTATGATCTTCAGGCTGCAATGCCTTGTCCAAGAGGAGATGCATCAAATTTTTATTACGTGTCAAAATTAAATACGTATAACTTCACAATTTGCGATATTAAATCTAAAGACACTGCCTGTTATTTCTGGCAGGAAGGTGAAGGCAAACGTGGCGCTATAGAAATAGGGACATGTTTGCTTAAATATATAAATAATTTAAAAGTTAGAGCTGAAGAACTGGATTCAAAATTAGATTTAATTTTTTATTCCGACAATTGCTGCGGGCAGCAAAAGAACCAATACATTATAGCTCTCTATGTATACGCAGTTTATCATCACGATTTTATTAACTCCATAACCCACAAATACTTGGTGAAAGGCCACACACAAAACGAGGGCGATAATGTCCACTCCCTCATTGAAAGAGGAATAAATAAAGCTCTGAAGTCTGGACCTATATACACACCTGATCAATATGTGCATATCATAAGAAATGCTAAAAAAACTGGCAAATCATATCAAGTAAACGAATTAGTACACGAAGATTTTTTTGATATAAAAGCGTTGGCTTCAACTATAGGTAAAATTTTTTCCAAGAATGTGGAAAAGGAAACTTTAAAGCTCGGAGATGTCAAAATTTTGAAAGTGGAGGCTAGTGACTCTAATAATTACTGTTTTTCCTATAAAACATCATATGAGGACACAGAGTTTAAAACAGTAGTGATAGACAAAATTGGCAAAACAAGAAACACTGCTAGTAATGTCACTGTGAAAAGGGCATACAGAGAAAAGTTCCCATTGTGTGAAAAGAAGAAAAAGGGTTTGCTTGAACTTATAAGGAAAAATATTGTACCAAGATTTTATAAACCGTTTTATGAGAATCTCTAGTATTCTTTATGTACCTGAACAAGACTGATTATGCGGTAGTTGCCTTATTATATTGTTTTAAAAGAAGAAGAAGTTTTAAGAAGAATAGAGAATAAGTTTGTTAGAATTTTTTTATGTTTAATACGGTTACTAATTTTTGTTACCTATATTATTGTTTTAATAAAATATTATTTTAATAGGCTTAGTAGCTATTTGTGTTCTGTTCACGTTGCAATTATTACAATGTGGACTACTTTTATGTTCCTATTAGTTTTATATTTAATATTGTTTATGACAGCATCTTTTTTTCTAAAATTGCTTGTCCATAGATAATGTTTTTCTCAGATTTTAATGTTAATTAGCATAATTCACCATAGCATAACCAAAATTGTGTTATTCTTCAGAAAAATTCAGTCCACTGGTTTTAATATAAAACCAAAAAAAATATTTGATTACAGAAATATCTTTCATGAATATTATCATAATCGCAATTGTGTTACTATTACATAAATATTTTTATATCTTGTAGAACATATTGCCAGTTATGTCATTCTAAACGAAAAATTGAGAACTAGACAAGTACAACATTTTGAGTTATGCTACTATTCACAATAATATAACAAAACTAATTTTGTCATAAGTCGAATACTGCTCAGTTTTTAAAAATTAATTATGATATTCCAAGCTAAGAACCTAAAATTTTTGATGTTAATTAAAACCTTGATTAATACCCTTTAGATATAAACATTTCATGTTTTCATTGCTCACATATATTAAAAGTTGTGACAGCAAATATTTTGTTTGATTTTCAAATGGCTACCCTGTAAAATTTGCGTTTTTTGGAATGTGCGGTTATTCATGAAAAGCAGCGATATGTGTTATTAAATCACAGCCTGTGATTTTTGTACGGACAATAAATACGTATCTCAATCGAATATCATCTTTATTTCTTTTGATTTAATGTCGAAAATCGTATCTATCTGTTATAAAATCACAGCCTGTGATTTTTGTACAGACGATAAATACGTATTAACTCAATTGAATATCTTCTTTATTTCTATTTGTTAAAGTCGAAAATCGTATCCTAAGTTTTAACTGTAACAGTCTTGAGGATCTGTGATTTTAAGTAACAGATATTTTTTATCGTTAGGAGCAATTGCTATCTGCTATTTTTTAATATCTGTGATTTCTATCTGTGACGATAAATACGCCTGACTCCTAGTGCAGAATCCAAGATGAATATGCAATGCTTGGCCAAATGGCTCTGGATTTTCTGCTCCCGTTCCCAACTACATATTTGTGCGAAACAGTATTCTCTACCTACGCCGCCACGAAAACAAAATATCGCAATAGACTGGACGCCGAAGCTGATATGAGACTCCAACTTTCTTCCATCAAACCTGATATCAACCAATTGATGAAAAATAAAAAACAGTTTCATACCTCCCTACTACTAGTTAGATTTTTTCTTTTTTAATGTTTTCTATTGTTGTCCTTGCCAAGTGGTGAAGTAAATAATAATTAGTAACTGTTACATTGTACTTTTATTATGCTGATTAATAAAAAATACACTTATAAAAACAATTGTTTTATTGTAGGGTTCCATCAAGTATTTTGCTTCCCAAAAGGGTTCCGTCATTTAAAAAGTTTGAGAACCACTGGTCTAGACTAGCGAGAGCCTGACTCCAGCGTATTGAGATGTTACGAGAGAGGGAACTAATTGAGGCTGTCGATGTGTATGTTCATTAATTGTAATTAGGTGATAAATAGGTAAGATTAAGTAAGTACTGATTGATTTTGTCTTAATTGTGAATAAGTGGTCGATCGACACGACATACGAACTAGGTGACCAATGTGGAATGGACGACAATCAGTAGCAGCAGTTGTTATTACTCTGTCTTACTTTCACTGTTCTTCTGTTTTCAGTATATTATCGTTTATTTATTTTCTTTCTTATTTATTTACATTTTTAAATATTTTTATAAAATCATAAAAAAAAACATTAAAAAATATAAAAAATAGTAGCCCATCGGCATCGGGATCAGGGTCCAAGCTGCCGGTCCGGGCTCTAGAGAGAGGAACCGTATATTTATTATTTACTAGCAGATGCCCGCGACTTCGCCTGCGTGGATGTCGGTTATTATAATATAAGTACTAAAACCTTCCTCGAGAACTACTCTATCCATTGGTGAAAACAGCATGAAATTCGGTGCAGTAGTTTTTAAGTTTATCGCGAACAGGATGACAGACAGACGCGGCGGAGGACTTTGTTTTATAATAATGTAAGGATTTGCAATCCAAAGCCTCTTTTGCGATGCAGTTATTTTATTAACAATGTTGTTGTTATTTTTTCTATAAAAGCTAACGGAATGCTGCCAATTCTTTTAAGTATAGTGTCACTAACTTAAATTCATTTTATTTTCTCTTCTCGCTCTTTAGAAAACTTGACGGAGGTCAACTATACACCTTTAACGAAACTGTTTTACTACAATATTTTCTACAAAGGCTCCTCCATAAACAATACTCAAGTTGGGTCCAATTAAAGTTAAACATGCCAGAATAGTTCGGGTTTAAAGTCTGCACTAGCAGGTAACTAGCCACCCTGTCCAAACAACGCACTGACCCAATTCCCGGCCGACTATTTATGAAGAGGGAACAGTCGTGATCATCAGTTTTGCTTCGTCAAACTAATAAGTTAGCGTCGAACTATTTAAGGATAAAGAGAGATACATTTCCTCCCTAAGTCCTTCTTGACAGGAAAATAAAACGGACCTAAGAAATCGAACCCATAATGATAAGATTATAGAGCTTACAGTCTTATTACATAGGTAGGTACGTATTAATGAATATTATCTTTGTCGGAAAAAATAAACATAATATGTAGGTAGGTACCTACTTTAATTTTCTTGCAAAAATAGCTTAGTATAATTATGATTTATAAAACAACCAATAGAGACACACCAATAAAAAAACTAACGCAAAAATGCCAACAACCATACAGTACAATAATTCAAAAAGCGTTCAAAAATATTGTGTTTTAGTGAGTTTCGATACACGCCGCGCGACCATTAATCGAGGCTGGCTCCATCCATCACGTTTTTTCCGACGCACTGTGGACTGTGGCCACCCTCGGCTGTTTTATTGCCGCAAAATATATCTACAGGGTAAAATAATCGTTAGCAAGCGGACTCTATGTGTAGGGAAATATTGGATAGGGATTTAAAACGTTTTGGTAAGTGTTGGTTTTACATTTAACATTCACACACACAACTTTATGCACTAATTCAGTTTACCGAACGTAATGATTATAGCGTCATTCCCCCAGGATTGTTCATGGCACACCCAGGGGAGTTCCATATTCAGCAGTGTTGTACATAGCCCGATAAAAATACAATAGAGCAATGAAAATACATCATGCGCCATACATTTCCAGTATCAGATATTATTCCAGATAACAAAAACTTGCTGACACAAAACATTGAAAGCCTCGGGTAGTAGATAACAAATGGATAATACTCGTATTTGTATTGTCCGGTGCACAGAGCAGTGGGCACCGATGCTATCTACTTAATCGTCCACTCTATAGGTACAGCGACGATACAAAATTGTGTACTTTCAATCAGTGCTATACTTTTGTAGAAAGGTAAGTGGTTTGTCAATACTGAGACGATAGATCTACCGACTTTTACATTTTCAATGTCAGTTTGTTCGTTTGCATAAATAAGTAGTCCGGGCTCCTACTGAAAAATGTCTACTGGAAATCTCCAATAACAAGCTTCTATCAATGAATTCCAACTACTTATGTCACTTATTTGTCTAGTAATTTTCCTCTAATAATATGAATATAGTACTCTTGCTGTTACCATTTGATCTAAACGGCTATTCAAACGTTTTCGACAGAAACTAATTCGGAATCTCCGCGGAACGTGTCCCGGGCTCCCGACGTATTTCCATTGCGGAGTGATTTAGTTTCTTCTTGAGAAGCAATTAGCGATGATCGTGTCGGCGGCGACAAGCGCGGACAACGCCGTATTTAATTATGGACTTGTAAATGTTGATTTATTTCCACAGCACTTTCACATTTTAAGGTTGACGCCTCGGGCGGTAGACGCTTGTTCAAAGTTTTCAGGCGTGCTTTTGTGTCTTATGCAACGGTTTTAATAGTTTTAAAGTAAATAGTTTAGCTGTTGATTTATTTGACTTTATCTTTCAGGATATCTCTATATATAGGGTAAACAGTGCTAATGTTGGCACCCCTCCAATTATTGGCACTTTGCTAGTTTAGGCTGCGTGCTACGAATGTTTTCTTTTTTTTAAGTTATAGCAAAACAATTTATCATTATTATTATTATAAATTGTGTTGATATAATAATAATAAATAGGGAATGTAAGACCATATCCACCCATAACCAATAATTGGGTCAGCCAGTGCGTAATATAAGGTAGGTATATAGTACTTTTCTGCTGACAACATATTTAAGCTGTTTTCAATTTCCAAAATGAGGCGTAGCTTATTACAAACGTTTTTAACATGCAGATTCCATGAGAATGTGTTATCTATTACTGACCAGTCCTAGGTACTTAAAAGAGGTAACTGTTTCTAAACTTAAACACTGACAAAATTGCTTGTTGCTATGGAGACATTCGTACGAATGCCCAATTCTATGTATGTGAAAAAGCAAATCGTTCTTTTAGCAAGTTTAAAACAGGCACTGGCACTTATGATAACGCTAAGACGATTCAGAAATAAGCACTCATGGCAAGTATATAGTAATTATCGTAATAACATTGCACGAACTTACAGAAACGTGTTCATTTACAAATTATATTTGTATGTTAAAGGTTATTCCTAATGGGTACTTACAGTAATTACTTCAGTTACTGAGAAAAGGGGACATTAATGAATACCTACGTATTTCTTCTCCAGTAGCGAGATTACTTATGTTTGTTTGTATACTAATGAGAGCATCAGTCTTATTGTTTTTCTTCTTTTACAGATAAATGCAGACATGCACCGCATCACGCTTGTGCTCCCTGATGGGGTGAGTTCAATATTATGTTCTGCATTTGCTATTCGTTAGTAGATCCCGTAATTTTTTCATGAGTTCATTTGTTTCACGAAGAAAAATCTACATAATTTGTTTATCTACACCCATGCTATAAATCCCCTATAAAAGTTTCTGATACAGTTAGCTTATTGCCAACATTAAAACATCCAGTGTCATAGTAACCATAATATCATCCAAACGGGTGGTACAACATTTGTAGGTACTGAATTTCATAATGCAACTCATTTTAAAAAAAAGAGCACTGTCATTCACGAGCATTTCACTAACAAAGCACCGTAATTTAAAAACAAAACACATTCGAATTTGAAAAATTCGAATTCACGTCGTACCGCGCCATTTTTGTTTGATATTGGTATTGCAAAGAAACTTTTATAGAAGATTCATATAATGGGTGTACATAAAATCTTGTATGCAACTGTAAATAATTAGGTATTAAAACACTCATGTGATACTATTAACACATTCGTGTTTTAATACCCCTTATTATATAAAAGTTGCAAAAATAACTACGAGTATTATACCATTCCCCCTCTAAAAATCTTATGTTTTGCACTGAAAACAGTGAATAAAAAGCACTTTTAATCACTATTTTGGTATCTGAATTTAGAACACACCAATATATTCGACCTTCATCTGAATGCTATACAACCTCCTTGCGTAAAACTACTCGATACAAACTCCTTGTGCAAGGAATACTCAACATACAAACTCCTTGTGCATATAACTCTTCGAGATTTGTTTGGTCGACATTTTCGACAAGGAGTTTAGCATTAGAATAAAAACTGATTTGTGTTCTTTGCTGTCATTAGTAAATTGGCGCTATTTTGAACACTGTAAGTTGTACGAACACAAAGTTTAGTGTTACTTTATAATACCTACATCGATTGAAAATGCATTGAAGTGATGAAGAAGATGTGTTAACACCTGAGTGAAAGAGATAGCTTACTAAGAAGGCCGATAACTTGCTACCCAACAAATTACGACTAGTTTACATCAAAGCCGACGATGATTTTTGCTAATAGAAAAATGAAAATCAAGCTTCTGGCACATTTTCAGTCTGTTTTCCTAATTTTTTTGAATAAGCTGTCGAAGAAAAAGAAGTCATCGAAATTATGTAGTATGTATTCCAAGCTACGGTGTACTATAAAAACATTGACATAAAAACATATTCGAAGTTGCAAACCTACCTTAAAAGGCTATCAAAAGGCTACAAACCGAAATTTTTCTTCATTAAATGTCAATTTTCGCTTAAATCTTTCTTTTTATCGTAGTCATGGTATAAAGTATAATATGCAACTCTTGAATAAAACGGATTTATATCGAGGGTCATGAATCATTCGCGTCGCTCAGGATTCTAACACTTAAATTACTCACTACGCTCATGATTCAATCATCATGAATCACTCACTATAACGGTCGTAATTCAGTCGTTAGAATCCTTAACTTGCTCGGGATGCACCTATAGCCCTCGCTTTAAAGCCGTCCTTTATTCACTTATTGCATAATATACTGTTAACTTTCTTTTTCTCCTAAAGCTATTAATTTACGTAGACTCCTTATCTACAGCTAAACCTTTAAGCACGGTCTATAAAACTTCCCGACTTAATTCCATTAGTACACAAAGAACCGATCCTATGAATTTTCATTAGAACTTATTTTTTCCATTAGTGCATCTTGCAAAGCCTCCGTTTTACCCATTAATGTCTTTCAGTTAAATCCAGTATTAATTCTTCGGATATAATAACTGTTACTGGTCTTATGAACTTAATCCAGATCGTGACGACTAACGACAAACGTCTGCCTCGCTTTTTATTACCATTGTTATTTTCGAGTAGGTACCTATGTTTAAAATAACTAAATCGTTGCATGGTTGCCATCTAAAAACCTTTAAATTTTCCACCACCAAACTTTTATGATGATGATAAATTAATAATAAAAAAGATAAATGATTTTATTAATATAATAATCATCTATACTTACTATATAAGAGAGCGTCCGCAGGTGGTGATGGCAACTTTTGACCGGAGTCGATAGAGGCAGATTGTCCGTTTAAAGGGGTCCAGTGACCACAATCCTCAGTAATGAGGGACCGATTGAAGAAGAAGAACATTACGCTACTTAGGAGCCGAGCAAAACGAAGAGAAGTCAGAAAGAACTCTAAGCGAAAACAGTGCGGGCGGGCGGGCGAGGGAGTTTTATAAAAATGTGGCTGTCGTGTTGTTTTAGTATATTCTAAGCGAGCGAATATCATAGGCGACCGCGTCATCGCTTAGCACTATTATTATTAAGCCAGACAAAGGCCAAACACAAACTTTTCCGATAAAACAAAAAACAAAAACACGCCAAATCCAATCAACAAATCGATGTAATTGACAGATCCTCATCCCTTCCTACCTTGGACATTGGCGGCACAATAACCCGCTTTGCTCAATATTTTTCTTTTCTTTTCAAACAATTGTGAAAGCTTTTAATCTATTAAGCGGCCATTTTGTTTCCGGATCCGTTCAGCGACGGAATTATATCAGAGTCGCGGCGGGTAATAGGCGATTTGCTTATACCAACGGAATTAGCTCCTGATTGGTTTTCTCGGTTCAAGCAAACGTTGATATCCCGGAATGTCTTTGTTATATTCTAATGAAGTGATTACTGATTCCGTTATGGTATTACAATAGTTAACATTATCGAAGATTAGGAATAAATCTGATTTTAAATCGGGATGATCATGTCAATTCTCCTTTGATTGTTAATGATAGCTGTTACTTTCTCTTCTAGGTATTAAAAGACACTTCCTACAATTCACTTACTGGCACAAACGACTAATTGATCAACCTCATGGCGGCTAACTACAACTAACTAATTAGTGCCAGCACATAATAATACGCAAAAACATAAATGTGAAAAAAAAAAGTATTTAATTTAATGTATGACCTGAAAAAACCTCTAAAAGAAGCAGTAACAAACATAAGATACAAACACGCCGTCTTGGGACACGTGAGGTTTGACTCTCAAAACCGCACCAACCTAAATCCAGTCAGCCCCGAAGAAGATGAATACATCTCTCTCTGGTGCGAACACGCCGCTTGTGATTGCGTAGCGTGCATTATTGAGCTGGAAGGCCCATCACGAGCCCTGAATTATTCGCAGCTACCCTCTTATTTACTACTCGGGTGGCCCTCGTTCCGACGCAACGAACATGGAGCCGACCTTGAGCCACGAAATAGAGGGATTCAGAAGCATCACGAAATAGCGGACGAAATTAAGCATCACTTACGGATGTTCAATCTGTGGTGGTTTCTAGAACACGTTACCCAAATTGTTGTACGTTAGCGTTATTGTAGGATGTTTATTGAAGTGGGTCTTCTATTCCATCTTGTTTCGTGCCAACACGTATTAACCTTTACTTCAACAATTCAGTATCCTTTGACCGAGCTCTCTTTGTTCCCAATGAAATAATTATTTAAACCCGAGGGAACCGAGTTGCCGAACAAAATAATTATAAGTACTATATGTGTAAAGTTATATCGTACCCGTATAATTTTCACTCTTCAGACTGATGTCGGCACGTCTGAACCTTCATTTGAGGGAACTCATTTTAATTAACAGTTAGAGCCTTAAACATAACTTGTGTCGATCAATTTATTTCTGCCGCAACCTATTAATGAATCGCGTATTTCGCAATCGCAGCACCGGATCTATCATAAATCGTGTCATTAAAATGATTCCCTTAATTTTCATAATGGCCGCCATATTCCGGGGTTGTTGGGGAAATGTCGCCTTGTAGCAATTAAGAGGTGCGGCGCGTCCGCGGCTGCTGCCAATTACCGGCGGATGTATCGATACAAAGAACGTTGATTGCTTGGGCGTCTGCGGGGAACAAGCCAAGCATCTTCAAGGCGAGAGGAACCGGGGCTCCCCCAACAACGACACTTAGCGATTGTATTCCAATGAAACTGAAGCGGAGTTACTCATTCACGGCTCTCGCTTCGCTACTTGCCGGTCTTGTATTTAGGTAGTTATCAGCTGTCGGTGGACTGACAACAACAACACAAAAGGTCGGGAAAAATAGTTCCTTTGTGTTGTAAAAATTAAAATAAAATAAAATGAGTGTCTGTTGAGTTCCAGTAACTACACTGGCCATCAAAACTTAGTACCACACTTCTAAAATTGCTATAACTTTTAATTATTGTACACAAGATATATTTTCGAAATAAAAAGGATAATATAAAGAATTTAATTTTTTGTATAAAAACTTTATACCCGATAACCGTCTTTTAAGGAATAGTAAAAAAAATCTTATAAAAGTCAAAAGCTGTAACAATTTGAAAAGGAGTGTTTTTGCTCCTTTTCAAATTGTTACAGCTTTTGACTCTTTTTATTTTTCACATTTATTTCTTGATCGATGAATTTTGATTCAAAAGTAAAGGTGTCAAAAAAAAAAAAGTAGAACTGTAGTTTTAAATATTGTTTGAGTTTTTTGCCAGTACGTCGATTCTGTAAAATTCAAACAACAACTCGCATCTCACATCGCTATTCACGAATTTTGAATCGGGCTCGAGTGCGAAGAGATCGTCGAAGTGACGGCGGAATTACCTTACTGAATGCCACTTCATACGTCATCTAGTCATCTCATACTATATCTGTCAAAATCTCACGGTCAATTTAGTTCAATCGCTGACACGCTCGCAAGGGTAGCGCTAGTGTATCAACCGAGTTTTTAGAATGCCAATCAAGAAACTCACAGCGGATTCAGGTTCAAAGTTTAGAATGACGTCAGTAAGTTAAAAATGGCAATTTTTTGGTTTAAGTTAAAAACGTTACTTATGTATAATAAACTATAATTTCCAAGAAAGCTGATGAAATTTGCTACAAAACGTTTTTTATTTCAAAACTCTGGCTTCTACAGTCAAGGAGAAATTGCAATTTTAAAAGTGTACTAAGTTTTGAAGGCTCGTGTATAATAAATATACAACATAAATCAGTGACGTCTGGAGCTTAGGTGTTGGATGAGCGCTGACGTTAATGATGTTTCGACATCAATTAAGTGAGGTGCTACTTGTCAACGTCACTGGGTATAAAGTAGGCATTATGACGATGCGCCTTCACCTTGTTTATGGCCAACTAGTGCTTTCTCGTTAGATTTAATCCGATGAAGTTGGTATTGTAATTAATTGTGAAGCAAACTAAGCGGAACAGAGCATAAGGGGCTGTGTCACTTGCCGGGAAAGTTGCTTGCATTAGAACTACGAAGACGGCACAGTTGCGTCTCTAGAGTAAAAGTAACATTACTGTTTTTATAAATTAGATAACAGTGCCGCGAATTTATTGTTGTATTGTAATAATATAATAATAACATAATATTATATTCTTTATTTCGGACTACACATACAAGTACACACAATCCATATTATAGTGTGAGTTAGACTTAAAAAGTACCTATGTTAGTAAACTTTTACAAACTAAAACTGACGTGGCCCAACGGCCCAACACACGTTGGCACGTGGCTCCGTATTCCGTACCCAGTACCTTATAAAGGGAGTGTCAACTTTGTCTAATTATGATTTTAGGTTGCTGTCGGAGCTTCCGCGCCACCTACTCATTATTGACGTTGTTCTTGTCCTCATAATAGCATGAAAATCGTCAACACGGGCTTCCATGAACATCTACGAAGCACTGCTGAAGCGCGGAAGCCCCATCAATATCCTAAATCCATGATTATATTCTACGCGTAAAACCATGTAGGCTCTCTAAGTAGGTATATTTCACACATAAGCTGCACGTGAAGAAGGTTTGGCAAGCGTAATACTGATGTTGTATTGAATGTAGTGTGTGTTCCCATTAGGTAAATAGATTTATGTGTATACCTTTAGACCTTTAAATCTAACCTTCAACTTTCTGTCTACCTAACTGATCTTCAGTTGAAAAATTCCCAAAATCTATTTCGTAAATACAGAAGTGTCGAAATATAAAGCTACCCTTCAAGTAATGAATCTAACCAGAAATCGCAGCAGAGGACGCAACAGCTAATTCCCGGGACTATCGAGGCGCGGTTGATTGGCCGGCTACGATTCCGCGCGATCCCGCGTGCTCCTGCTCGATTCCGTGCGAGATTAACGTGGTTATTGCCCACGAAATATGGCGCCTTCACCACTTGTATCGGCTGCGGTAGTCGGTACTATATCTACGCTTCGGGTTCGGTATCTTGTTTCATTGTTTATTGAGCTATTCTTAGATGTAATGTGGGGTAGACATTGCTGTAAAGCACATAACGCAAGAATAGCGAAATTAAAATATTAATTCAAATATTTATGCAAAAACAAAAATAGATGGCCATTATTTTGCTCTTAAAATAACCAAGAACTTAAAATAACTTAAGTAGATATTACAAGCTTTATTCATTCAAGTGTTTCCAGTTACTCCAAATTGTCATCCATTTTTCAAGCACTTAATGGCATCCGATTGAGCTGAAACTTGGCATTCTTACCTATGCATAATAACTACCGAGACATTTTAAAAATCGCAATTTAATACACGCTAGGAGGACACATATTGGTGTTGTTCTTCAGAAAGGTCAGGTCAGTAGTACTTGCAACCGGCGTGCGTGACCACATGTATGAACGTAAATCAGGCAAGAGGAGTAGGGTTGTGAGGATCGTAGCAGGTGGCGTTCTGTAGTTTCTACCTACCCCCATGGGAAGAAGGCATGAGTTTATGTAATGTAATGTAACATTTTAAAAATATGATACCTCCTAGCGATGGATAATAGCGTCGTTGATTTAAGTTGAGAACTATAGCCCAAGATGCTGTCCAGGATCTGATGATGGAGCAGGCAAGTGACCATCGGAACTCCTTAGAAGAACAAGATAGCACATTCGTGTTTGGACTCATTGGTTATGTACTGACAAGTGATATTACACTACGTTGTGTCTATTAGGGTCTGATCATGGAGCCGGAAGGTTGCCATAGGAACTTCTCCATCAAACAAGATAGCAACATCGTGTTTGGACTCATTGGATATGTATTGACAAGTCCTTACTCTAGGTGCTATTCATCATTTTATTCGTAACAAAAACTATATATAGCCTCAGGTGTAGTCCAAGATTTGATTATAGAGGCGAAAGGTGGCCACAGGAACTCCTCGACCTTACAAGATAGTAGTGTTGGGCTCATTGGATTTGTGAAGGTTATAGAACAGATATAAATAACTGAACTTTAATATTTTTTTAAAAGCAATATCAAGTTCTATGTTTACGTAAGTTTTATTTAGTACTTTTTAGTTCATAAAGAGCTTGTTTTTAAGAAGATTTTTACTCATATTTTTTTTTTAGTAAATTACGGGTATGTACACATCTGACAGAAGTTATAGGTAGAAAGTTATAAACATACTGTTCGGCGTTATGAGAGGCCTCTTGAAAGTGGCTGTAAAGGTAACATCCGCACTGAGAGCTACACGGCCACTTCAGGCTCTTAACGAGCTACACATCAAACGTAACCCTGTACCACCCACTCAATTCAATGCCAGCTTTCTAGAATATTCCTTTACCAATTTCTAAGCTTGGTTTTATCCGGCTTCAAAAGGGAGGTAGTGAATTCGTTGGTAATGTTGTTTTGTATATTATTTTTGCGGCATTGTTCAAATTATTTATGAGAATTGTTTCTTATTTTAGAATGGTTTGCCATCTAGTTGATTTCCTATATTTTTTCTTGATTTGATAAAACCCTTGTGAGAGGGGCCAGTGGATAACAGCAATCATTACGATTGTGGTTATTTAATTCCAACTAGGTATTTTATATCATAATATAGTTACATGAACACACCTAACTTCAGAAACGTTAGAAGCTAGGTGCACGATTCCAATTGGTCGCAATGCTGACCCTAAATAAATATTGATTGGCAAAATAAACTTAAAACCAGGCCAAGTGCGTGTCGGACCACGCGCAATACCTGAAGGGTTCCGTAGTTGGGATGAATTTATCCCAAGAACAAACTTAACATTGTAGTTGAAAACCATGTTCTCCCATAAATGTATTGGAGAAAGTGTTTTTGTAACTGCAATTTAAGTTGGCCGATTACTACTAGTTAACTCGTAGACCCTTCTTAGTTGCGAAAGTTTTCCTTTTAATTTAGTTGTTTTTACAAAGACAAAAACAATAATAATACTGGCAGTAGTATAAACTACTGCCAGTATTTTTTTACATATCCATAACCAGCCATTTAGCTGGCAGGGGGGAACCCTTGGATCCCTGAATCAAAAAATTATTTTTACTCACTCAACGGACGAGAACGAGCTTTCTAACGACACCCCAAAAAAACATTTTTTTATGATTGCCATGATTCCTTTCTGCTAAATTACAGCTTTCTAGTACTGAGAGCCTCTGAGCTAAGCCGCGGCCACACAACCGGACAGACAGACATGGCGAAAATATAAGGGGTTCATTGTTGACTGCGGAACCCTCTAAAGTAAAAAATACTTTGTTCGCCAATTTTCCCGAAACTGCTGCACACAAAAGAAAATTATTTCTATAAGTCAGGTTTTCAATGAAAACCTGACTTACTGAAAATTGTAATTCAATTTATGTTTTCCGTTTCTGTATCAGCCGACGTGCAGCTTACGTTACCAGGAGTTCAGGTATTTTCAGGAAGCTTTGATAACCTGACGCTACGTTTGTGGCTTCCCGGCCTCCGTGCGCTCGCGACACCCCTTTATAATCTGAAACATTTTCTTAATTAGCTCCATGTACCTACTAGCAACGCTTTGGTATGGTTGGGTTTTGATGTTGAAATACAGTTTTAATTTAGAAATTGGTCAAAGTTTTGAGCCATTTAATTTGGTGTGGTCGTCAGGGATTAATATTGACAGTAATTACTACGCACAAATTGCGTTATTAGAGCCATAGGTTTGATTGTCTAGAGTTTAGCAAGGCTATTCTTTTCTAGGATTAAGATTATATTATATAATATAATGATATTGAATCTAATATTTGTGTTTCTCAAAACCAATAACAAAGACTGGAAATAAAAATATAGGCAAACATATTTTTTTAAACAAGCTTTTATTGAACTTAAAAGTACAAAACCAAACTCACGTGAACATTGAAATTATTTTTTTTCTTAATAGCTTTAGCAAGGCACGTACTATCGCGGTCTAAAAATGTTTATCAGTTTTCAAATTAACTTCTTTACCACACTGTGTGCAGTAAAGTCTAAAATGCTATATCTGCTTCTTATTACTTTTATTTCTTAATTTTAAAGTTGACACATTACCATAATGACATAAAATGCTATACCTCCTTCGTATTACTTTTATTTCATAATTTTAAAGTTGACTCCTGTTGACATATTATCATATGACATTTAACAAAGAAAATAGGTTTGAATTTTAGTAATTATAGATTGATAGAAATAAAATGGCTAGTATAACCCTGCAACAAAGGGCTGAAATATTATTTCTCCACGAAGATGGCTTGAATATTAGTGCGATATCACGAGAGCTCAATATATCTCGATTCACCGTGAGATTTTGGATTCGGCGTCATGGCGAAGAAGTGCAAATAACAGATCATAGAAGTAATTCAGGACGACGGCGACGGGCGATACTAACCACCGCGCAAATAACTGATATGGTTCGACATTACGAAGTGCGCGGCTTCACACAAACTAGTCATTTTGCTGCTTTGTAAGATGTGGGTCCTCGGACGATTCGACGAGCTTTGCACGGAGCAGGGCGTCAGACGTCATGCTATAAAAGTGGAACTCAAAGCTCACCACAAAACTGCCCGACTTAATAATTTTGCGCGACAATATCTTGATTTTGATTGGTCGAATGTTATATTTACCGACGAAAAAACTTTTAAATCGAGTCAAATTGGAAGATTGACTTTATGGCGTTATAATCGCCCTCGGTATGATGAAGCTCATATCGTGCCTCAAAATGAATCTGGTTGCATAACAGTCAACTTATGGGGTGGATGAGCCACGATGACGTCGGAGAACTGACGTCGTTAGAAAAAAGGGCTACTGCGAATAATTATGTGTCACTTTTGGAAGAGGTGATGCTGCCTACTGTGCGCGTTGTGTATCCTGCAGCAGAATTCCCACAAATTGATTACGTTTAAGATAATGCACCGATACACAAGGCCCGGGCTACTATGGCGTGGTTCAACATGCACCGTGACATTCGTCTCATTCAATGGCCTGCTCGTTCAGCAGATATGAACCCGATTGAAAATCTGTGGGGCATAATGGTTCAACGCTGGGACTGTCAAAACGAAAGAAACCCTGAAGCTCTTAGAACACATTGTGCACGGGTATGGGATGATATCAGGGGGACTGATTTATGCGCGCGGCTTGTCTCATCTTTGAGAGATAGACTACGTGCCGTCATAGCTGCTGATGGAGGCTATACTAGTTATTAAAACTATAAATTATTGATAATTTCCATAAAAAATAAAAATGTTTATTATAAAATTGTCTGTTTTTGCATTTTTAGTAACAAGTTCAACCTCGCTTGGTTAAAAAAGATTTGTTTTAGAAAAAATATTAAATGATATTTGATTTATTTCTGTAAGTAGGTTTGTACAAACACTTTTAAACGTCAATCACATTTTTAAACTAAATGAGGTCGGCGTTTAATAACTGACTACTCTGAGAAAAAAGGCCGAAACAAACTCAGTATTGTGCTCTATACCTAATCAAAATCACTATATTGTCACCGACCTTGTGACATAGATGTGTGCATGCAGTTATAAACCTTAAGGTGGTAAACATTCTCAGACCGCGACCGTATACCGGTAAAATTTTCAAGCCGATATGATGTACTTCACGCAAAAACCTTTACATTTGGTTTCGTTCGCATATTCCGGTTTTTTTAACCGGTATTTGGAAGAGTATTATATACTCTGTAATTGGTTTTAGTGATAATTGTCATTGCCTCACTATCACTGAGCAGCATGTGTAGACGTCACTTGCTAGTGACTTTGACGCAACTGCATTGGCTGTTCACTGATAGCGGGGTGGGTATTCTTAATTCATGTAACTTAATTAATAAGCTGTTGAGTTTCCAAATGGATAAATAAATAAAGGTGTTTCGGAATTACCTAGTTAGAGCAAAAAGATCGGTTAATACTTCAGTGTTTATTCAGCGCGACATCCTCACAATTAGTCACAAGTTGCAACGCTTTTACCGACATGCCGCTCGTCGAATAAACCGGTTAATTTACGTTAAAATAAAGTTCTCTAAACATTCGCGTTCTTTAGAAAAGTTCGGAGCAAAACCGAAATAAACACACACCGGCTAAAACAGCACTTCTAGGAAAAAGTGTGGTTTGCATGGCCCCATTAATATACAATAACATTCCGAATGACATTAAGCAATTGAATTTTAATTTGTTTAAGAAAACACTGAAAAAGCTGCTTACTGATAAGTGCTACTATAATATTGTTGATTTTCTAAATGATAAATTTTGAATTTTATTTTTGACTTAATTTTATAATTTTTTTGACATATTTTGTTTGTTTTGAGTATTGTATTGACTACATTTTGTACTGACTCTAATTGTAAACTGAATTATTGACTATATTTTGCACAGACTCTAATTTCATATTTGAACCTTACATTAATAATTAATCTATAATTGCCTACCTATTTAATTAATATCATTTATGAACATTTTGTACGCCGAGAGAGGCAAAACATGTTGGTCCGCTAAAATTATGTTTCCACCTATATGTGCATATTTTTGTATCATGTAACACATGTTTGAACAAATAAATTTATCTTTGTCTTTGTCTTTGTCTTTGAAACCGGTATTTTTTAATCCGATTCCAAGTCTTGAGCTTGAGGCTTATCTTTAAGTGTAAGAAAGACATTCACTCCTCAAGCAAGAAAATATCAAAGTTTACGTTATGTTTACGTAAGTTTATTTAGTACTGTTTAGTTCTTATAACCTTGTTTTTAGGGTTCCGTCCCCGAAGGGTGCCAAACGGAACCCCGCTGTCCGTCCGTCCGTCTGTCTGACAACGGGCTGTAACTCATGAACGGTAGACGTTGAAAATGTACGTTGGTATTTCTATTGCCAGTCATCATCATCATCTGCCTAGCCTTTTCCCAACTATGTTGGGGTCGGCTTCCAGTCTAACCGGATGCAGCTGAATACCAGTATTTTACATGGAGCGACTGCCTATCTGACCTCCACAACCCAGTAACTGGGGAATACGATACCCCTTGGTAAGACTGTATAACAAAAAATAAAAAGTAATAAAGTGGTCCCTCTAAGAAACGTGTTTTTTGCTTTGTGTGCGAGTCTGACTCGCACTCGCACTTAATTTTAAAATATTTTATATTTTTGCATAAGAATCTGTTTAAAATACCAACATAAGTATGCATGTATAGTATGTATGTTCTATCACCTTCACTTCTAATAAGGTACTTGTCATAATAAATCCAAATGGCTATCTTGTTTCATCGAGTTTCTTTACCCACTTTCCGGCTCCAACATCAGCCCTGGACACAACCTAGTATAATGAAATACATATCCAATAAGTCCAAAAACGACGGTGCTATCTTGTTTGGTTGAGGCGTTCCTATGGCCCCTTGCGGCTTCATCATCAGACCCTGGATATAACCTTGGGCTATAGTACTTGTCAAGACTTGCAAGCTTGAACCCAGTAATGTGAATCGTAGTAGGGACTGGAATTTTAAAAAATGTAATCGCAGTCTTCTTTATGAACTTCTTTCTGAGTAATCTTGGGAGGCAGTTATAACATCCAATGACGTTCGCACTAGCACTCAAGCTTTCTATGATATCATTTATAGCTTATTTGACACTTGTGTCCCTAAAAAGCGCCGAAACAATAAGATGAATAGAAGATATCCAACCTGGTTTACATCGGATATTATTCAGGACATCCAGAAAAAAATAAAGTTACATACTGTCTGGAAAAAGAGCAAATGTGACCAAATTTATAAGCAGTTCTCTGGCTGTAGATCTAGCTTAAAAGCTCGTATATCGACTGCTTATGACGCTTATATCAGGCGCATCGAAGGGAGCATTAAAAAAAACCCCAAAGAGTTCTGGCAACACATTTCCAACATTAAATCAAAAGGCGGGTTTGAGCCTAATGTAACCCACAAGGGTAAGGTTCACTCTGGTGTGGCGGCTGCCGAGGCGTTCGCAGAATATTTTGCGAGCGTGTTCCAACCTGAAGTACCAAAGTTAGACCATGAAAATGTAGCCGGTCCAAGCAACTGTAATATTAGTAATTATATTAATATTGATACCTTCACCGAAAGTGATATAAGCACAGGAATTAACAAGCTAAAACTAAACAGTTCTATTGGTCCGGATAATATTCCTCCATGGTTTCTAAAAGAGGGAAAGGAATTTCTCATTCAGCCCCTTAGCCACATTTTTAATTTAGCCCTTAAATCCGGAATCTATCCACCACAGTGGAAGATATCACGTGTGACTCCCATACCGAAATCTTCCAATAAATCTTCAGTCGATGAATATCGTCCAATAGCGATACTATCTTCTCCCGCGAAAGTCTTCGAGAATGTCCTCCATCGAGGAATTTACAAGCAAGTGAAGCAGCACCTGTGCAATGAACAGCATGGTTTTTGTGAAAAAAGATCCGTCAATACCAACTTACTGACACTAGTTAATTACATCTCGACTAGTCTTGATCACAGACGCCAGGTAGACGTGGTTTACTTTGATTTTAAAAAGGCGTTCGACAGAGTCAATAACGACGTCTTGCTGTCAAAGCTCAGTGCGTTAGGCGTTGCTCCAAAGCTTCTACGGCTTTTGGCAGATTATTTGCGGGACCGACAACAATTTGTCAGATTAGGTTTGTACGAGTCACTCCCATACCACACTCGCTCCGGTGTGAGTCAAGGTTCGGTAGTCGGCCCTCTCCTTTTCATTTTGATGATAAATGACCTCCCTGATGTGGTTGCGAATGCCAGATCCCTCTTATATGCTGATGACTTAAAACTATTTCATGAAATCAAATCTGAGCACGATTGCCAAGCTCTGCAATCAGACATTGACTCAGTATTTAAGTGGAGCTTAGAGAATAAAATGGAATTTAACAAGTTAAAATGTTGCGTGATGTCTTTCGGTCGAATGCGGCGCCCAGTCAACTTTCTATACAAGCTGAATGGAGAAACAATCACAAGAACTGATTCCATGAAAGACCTTGGAGTCACATTTGACCGTAAGCTCACTTTTCGCGACCACATCGCATCCACTACCAAGGAGTCCTTCAGGCGCCTTGGCTTTGTATTGAGAAACTGTCGCGACTTCCGCAACCCCCACGTTATCAGGCTTCTTTTTGGGGCATTGGTCCGTAGCAAGCTTGAGTCTAGTGCGTGCGTATGGAATCCTTTTGAGAAGCAGTATGTGTTAGCTTTGGAGAAAGTGCAAAAAGCATTCCTTAGATACCTTTACAAGCATATGTACGGGTTTTATCCCTTTTTGTATCCCACTAAATTCATATTGGGCTGCTTGGGTTTCAATTCTCTAGAAGTAAGACGGTCGCGCGATCAGATGATACTGATATTTAAAGTTTTTCGGGGGATTATCGATGACTCTGAGTTGCATAATGTAACCTGCAGTCTATTTGTCCCTGACAATTACTGTCGCGGCAGGAAACACCGCTTACTGGCTGTTCCAACTTGCCGCACAGTTGCGCACTCCAAGTCACCCATCCCTCGGACATTAGGCGCTATTAACGCTCTCCTGGACTCAAACACAGATCTTGATATGTTTGCGGATGAATGGAAGGTGATACTATCGGAATGATTGAAGTTTTGTGAGAAGAATGCATGACTGAGTTGAATCAATTTTATTTTCTCTCAAATTATATTAAATAGTGTAATTGGCTTCGGCCGTTCTATTTAAATAAATAAATAAATAAAAGACAAAGTCAACGAGTAATACGATTCTATCTTGTTTGAATGAGGAGTTCCTATGGCCACCATCATCAGACCATATCCCTGGTATCATATTTTTGTGTTTTCACTGAAGTTTAATATGATAATATTGACTTTTCCGGCTCGATACGTAACAGTAATTTTATTTAATCTTGTTACAAATAACATTTTAGAGACTCCGCGACTTTCTTCAAAGTGAAAATTTAATTTCTCCAAAATACCTCTAATACCGGGCTGAAGCCGAAGCCTTTAAAATGAGCTATCAGGCGCTTTGCACATTATTCCCAACTCGTGACGCCTGTCAAAGGTTGATAAAGGATGTTCTACAAACGTTCCGGTTTTTTCGCGGGACCGCCGCGCCGCGCTGGGCGAGCCCGCGGCGCGGCGGGCGTGACTGCCGCGCGCGATTATGCGGCCATAATTTGTGTCAAACTCGCGCCAAGTTGCGCTAATTTATTTCACGGTAGTGTTCACGTTCAGTGGAAGATAGTTATTTAATTTTGAACACGTTAAAGTTTTGCTTTGAAAGCACCTTCCTACCTGAATCGCTATTTTGTTTTGTCATTTTGTTCTCATATATATTTCCATAATGCCACTTCAGAAGCTATAGCAAACATCGCAGTGTATTGTCATAATATTAAATTATATCATTGTTGGAAGACTTCCCAAGTCACTTGAACTCCGACATGCGTGTAAATTGACATTAAACTTCCACCATATGTCCACCCCCCCCCCCCCCCCCCCTCCGGCCCCCGACCCCCGTCCCATGTCCGGGCGGGGTAACCCTCACGCGCCGCAGGTTGCCAAACGCTTGCCGATTCATAATGCATGAAGTGTTAAACTTTCGGCCGCTCAACTATTCACCCCTTTCCCTTTGAGTTACAACTTTTGCGGCGAAATATAATACATTCATATTATCACGGATGAGGGAAATCTACTCAAACTGACGAATCTTTTGCGGGAAAACAATGCGCTGAAGTTTGATATACTTACATACCTACCTCCTATAGCTTGTAATCGCTTTTGATAAGTATGTGCTAGGTGCTGTAAAAAAGTATTGTTATTACATTAATATTAGTAGGTAGGTATTAAAATATGTAAATTTAACCTACAATACAATTGCAATAGCTAGAAATGTAATGATGGTACAGTATCTGCCTGCGGCAGTCTACCTGTGGTCTTACCTGAAGATCACAAAGCAAAGAATTTTCGATAAGTCCCTTGAAAGTACATTTCCTTACTTTTTTGTTATATGAGCGTTCAGACATTTGAGGAGACAAGACAAAGGCGTGAGGCAAAAACCCTTCCTAGACTTTACGACGGAGTCGATCCCGCGCCTACAGAACAAGGACATTCCTTGTTACCGGCCTGAAGTAATTTACGAGGCATTTTAGTACCGTACAAAAACTGTACCTAGTAGCTACCTACATAGGTACACATTACGTACCGCCCGCGAACATCGATCACTTTTATGACACACAATTATATCTGCCATAACTCTTTTATGTACGAATATAAAATTACCTTCTAGCTGTTTGGGACTATACAGGCCTTTGTGCTCGACTTTGTCTGCTAGAAATTATTTTGTAACTTTTCGACAAAAAGCTTTCGGTACAATATTTCATGCAGTGACTTGCGAATGTAGTGAAACTTTCAATGTGGTTATTGCGTGACGCACAACACTGTAAAACAAAAATCAAGATAGGAAAATTAATAAAAAATAATTTATGTAAAAAAAATATACTGTTATATTCTCGCTTGATCAAATAATGATACAAACTTACAAACAGTTTAATTAAATACCTAAATCTAATAAATAAGTAAATGAACTAAGCAATCAGTACAATGGGTTCAACTTGTAGGGTATGCATCAACAACAGACATAGATATTTTGAAACCAGGCTGTCTGTATGAAGCATACCTATTCCTACCCATTCCAGGACAAACAGCGAGTATGTAGTGTATGTAGGTCACATCGCTATGATTTAAGACAATTGGGTCGCGGAACTACCGTCCACAGAGCTGTGGTCGCCGATCTACGTAAATGAATATGTATACGGATGGGTACCGGTCAGTCCCGACGACCACGATCTGTGGGTACGACCACAAATTTGTGGCTATCCCTGGTTTAAAATAATATAAAGCACAATGATTATTATAAATGAATAAATTATTAATGGGATTAAAGGAATTGGTTTAGACATTGCTATGTAGATAGAGCTTGAAAATTGTTACAATTTTTAACATACGGAAAGTGCTTTCTAGCTGTCGTATTTCCTGCACACGACATATACAACACATGTTCCACACGCCAGATCCGCGGCACGACAGCCGCCCTGACAGTCGACCGTCGCCCATTCATCACTCATATTTCATGAAACGATCAAATTCGTATCACTTTCGGTGCGAGTGATAATTTCCCTGGAGACGTCACACAAGAAAACAAGCCACAATTCGGCAAAAGGGGTCCGTACTAAAGTATTTTGTTTATCAAGATATTTATTAACAAAAAGGTCGGCAGGCGACACGATTGTTCAATTAATTGACGGATGTTCCTTGATTTATATCGAGAAACAAAATATTTGTATTTTCGGCCGCTCAAAAAAAATTACTAATTGGATGACAGTTCGTAATAAAGTAATTACGGGAAACAAGCAATTGAGACAAACGTGACACTTCATTATCAGATGATGAGCAGATCTTAATTACTTTTATTAGGGATACAAATCCTAATTGATGGCACTTTTAATTACTTTGCAACACTCAATAAATAAAGGAAATTACAAAATGGTGTCTTAGTAATTTCTTACTACTTTCAAAAACAATAAAATAGTTTAGTTTAAAAATACAACAATATGTACCTCATCAACCGTGTTTGTCAACCTTTTCTTTTACAATTCATTCCCGATGCTCTGAAAGCTCTTCTCATTTTTCTCCATATTTCCTATCCACCCATATCCACCTTCATTTATTATATGCGTCCATCAGACATGAACGGTTGACTGTTGCCTCCCTTCCTTTGTTCACAAACGCCATAAAAGCTGTTTAATGAGTGGTGTAACGACGCCTGTGTCATGCTCAAAAAATTATTACGCTCAGAATAATTAAGTATAATTCATCCTGAAACATATTTGTGTTGGGACAATTTAGACTGTTTTGTTTAGGTTATTCTGTAAAAAGGTGTAATGTGAAATACATTATGTTACCCTTTTTGCGAATAAACTGTTTACTTTTGCAGGAAAAGGGTATTTTTGGGTAAATGATTGACTCTTTAGGACAATGGTACCGGTATTAGAAGAAAGAAAGAAAGAAAGGAAGAAAAATTGTTTATTCTGCACAAACTAAACGCACAATACAAAATAAAAAATGACATTTACTAAAACTACAAATAAGCCAAAAGCCTCGTATTTAACAACAAGAATATTAGACAGTTATCTGTGGATGAGAGGCCAACAATGACTAATAAATCCTATGGACTTGGCATACCTACAAGAAAAACGTGTATACCTACGCTCTACTGAGAGGATAAAATGGCGGTTACTAGAGCAGCCCTTATCGATACTTCTTTAAAATAACATCGATAAAAGATTGTGAAATGTTTTCATAATGTCACGGTACAATATGTACGGGTAAAAATACCCCAAGTTCTTTAACATGCATGAGTCTTTCATTTAACCGATAGAGTACCGCGCCGTTAAGTTGTTTGTTGGATCGTCCTTCTTTCAAGGCTAAACCGTAGAACTGGAGGACGGATATAAGCTGCTTTATATCGACGTAGTATTCTATAACGGATTTCACTCCATTGTGTATACAATGGAGTGAAATCCGTTATACTAGTACAGTCGACGTAATACAGAGCTGCAATTTGCAAAAAATGTATGAAAATTTGAATTTCACGGATAACCAGTGAAAAACTTTTTTTTAAATGGTTTTATTCACCATAATTCATATTTTTGATGCTAAGTTTCTAAAAGGAAAATGATAGAGGGTTAATTATTTAATTAAAAATCAACAATTCTATTAATTTCTGAACAATACAATTTAGTTTGGTAATTTCTATGGGATATTCTCTCAGTAGATTTCTTCCCATAATATTTGTATCTCAAATTCATGTATAACTCCTTTACACTTTTAATTAATAAATATTATTATATCCTTTAAAATCTTTGATAATATTACTAAAATGAGCAATTTCTTTCGTCTGTCTTCTAACTTTCTCCGTCTCTTTATCTTCTTGGACTGTTTTTGACATTTGTCCTTTAATTTCTTTATCATTTTAAATGGCTGTACCTGAAATCAAATAAAATTAAGCTTTAACAGATATTGAAGACAAGAAGCGAGAGATATCACCCAGCCAGTCTCAATTCAATCAATGAGATGTTATCAATTAGATTTAAAAAAACGGAACTGGTCATACCAGTAAATCTGGCGTAGCGGAGGTGCTAGCAGCTAAATCTGGCGCAACGTAGGTGCTAGCAGCGAAATGTAGCGCAACGGAGACTAAATCTAGTGTAGCGGATGTGCTAGGGGCTAAATCTATGCCACTCCTCTTTGAAATTTCTCCAGGTTGATTTTGAGTGGTAGGCACACAAACAGCTTGGACCTGAAAACCACTCTTTATCATTAACATAAATATTAATAAAAATTGAATAGTAAATACTTACAAAATTTATGACTTTTCAAAACAGTAATGATCCTACTGTTTATAATTACAAAAATCAATTACCGTATTAGGAGCACCACATCCATTGATTGTGAGTTTGTCTGATTTTGATCATTCTCAATTAAAATGCCAGACATATTTGTTCGAATCTTAGGCTGTAAACAACCAATAAAATGATGAGTATTCTTGATGTTTCTTGATTTTATTAATAGGATTTTTAATTAATATTAATTCTTCCAACACATTCTTTACATCACTCTTTGTGTACACATTAGACAACTGTTGCAATTGAGGACATCACCATCATTTATCAGCCACTACACAATCATGTTGGAAAAATTTATAACATGCAATGTTACTTACCAATAAGGTTCGTGATGATCGTGGTCGTGGGATCTGAAGCGTTCCAGTCAGACCTGGAGAACCGATTTGCTGCCGTGGAATCCACAGATGACGTCAACCAGGCGCTCGACCAAATGGTGGAAGTCCTCAGGGAGGAAGGTACGCGATTTTGCAAAATGCGGCGTAAAGGCAAGAAGTCGAAACTTTCGGATGAGACTCTGAAGCTTATGACGGAACGACGTGAAAACCCACCTATCACTTCGTCAGAACAACGGGCACTCAACAAAAATATTAGAACATTGGTACGACGTGACCTCCGACGCTCCAATACACGCTCAATAGAGAAAGCGATTGAGCAAAATCGGGGGTCGAAAGTGTTCGTCCAATCACTCGGGAGGAGCCACCTGACGAAGTTGACCAAATCTAGTGGGGATACCGTCGTTTCGAAGCCGGAGATCCTTTCGGAAGTCGAAAACTTCTACGGCCAATTGTACGCATCGCATGCATCACGAGCTGATCCCGAAAATGAGGATTCCAGAGCCACCTTAACCCGCCATTTCACGGAAGACCTGCCAGAAGTCAGCCAAGATGAAATCGAGGCGGCTCTTAAACAGCTTAAAAATGGAAAAGCCCCTGGTGAGGACGGCATTACGACTGAGCTCCTGAAAGCGGGAGGAAGTCCTGTACTGAAAGAGCTTCGGGAGCTCTTCAACTCTGTCCTGTTCTCTGGGAGAACTCCAGAAGCGTGGCGAAAGAGCGTGGTCGTTCTCTTCTTTAAAAAGGGTGATAAGACCCTTTTAAAGAATTACAGACCCATTTCGCTCCTAAGCCACGTATATAAGTTGTTTTCAAGAGTCGTCACGAATCGTCTAGCGCGAAGACTCGACGAGTTTCAGCCGCCGGAGCAGGCCGGGTTTCGAGGAGGTTACAGCACCATAGACCACATCCACACAGTGCGGCAAATTATACAGAAGTCCGAAGAGTATAATCGGCCCCTATGTCTTGCTTTTGTGGACTATGAGAAGGCTTTTGACTCTATCGAGACCTGGTCTGTTTTGGAGTCTATGCAGCGATGCCAAGTTGACTGGCGATACATCCAAGTGCTGAGATGTCTTTATGAAAACGCGACAATGACCGTCCAAACTCAGAACCAGCAAACTGAACATATCCCCCTGCGTCGAGGTGTGAGGGAAGGGGACGTTATTTCCCCGAAATTGTTCTCTAACGCTTTAGAGGATGTGTTTAAGACGCTGAACTGGGAAGGACGCGGCATTAACATCAACGGCGAGTACATCTCACACTTGAGATTTGCAGATGACATCGTCATAATGGCTGAGTCGCTGCATGACTTACAGCAGATGCTGGACGGCCTGGTTGATTCTTCTGTACGCATTGGTCTCCGGATGAACTTGGACAAAACCCAAGTTATGGTCAACGACCACGTTAGTCCGGGACCGATTGCTGTTAATGGCGATGCTCTCGAAGTTGTTCGTGAATACGTTTACCTCGGTCAAACTCTGCAGTTTGGTACGAACAACTTTGAGAAGGAGGCTAACAGAAGAATTCAGCTGGGCTGGGCAGCTTTTGGGAAGCTCCGTCGAGTCTTCTCGTCGCGTATCCCGCAGAGCCTAAAGACTAAAGTCTTCAATCAGTGCGTCCTGCCTGTGATGACCTATGGAGCCGAAACGTGGACACTCACGGTACGGCTGGTCCATAAATTCAAGGTCGCTCAGCGAGCTATGGAACGTGCTATGCTTGGAGTATCTCTGAGAGATAGAATCCGGAATGAGGTAATCCGGCAGAGAACCAAAGTTGTCGACATAGCTCACAGAATAAGCAAGCTTAAGTGGCAATGGGCCGGCCATATTAGCCGTAGAACCGATGACCGCTGGGGTAGACGTGTTCTTGAGTGGAGACCGCGAATCGGAAAACGTAAGGTAGGACGCCCTCAGGCTAGGTGGAGCGACGATCTTCGCAGGGTGGCTGGTAGCAACTGGATGAGAGCTGCCGAGAATCGAGCTGAATGGCGTGCAATTGGAGAGGCCTATGTCCAGCAGTGGACTGCTATAGGCTGATGATGATGATGATGATGAAGGTTCGTGATAGTAAAGCATCGTCACGTAATGTTACTTTATTCAGTGTCCAAAACATGATTCTTCAAAGTGAAGAGAACAAAATATGTGAATTGTTTTTGTTGACATCTTTAAATTTTCAACACTGATTGTTTCCAGCCAAATTTTCTTTTTCGTTCATCAGGCAGCCTTGAAAATAAAACATAAAACCAATAAAGAATCATAAAATAGCATTATCGATAAATATAAAAATGTCTAAATGCACTACTCTATCCCTTCAATAACAAGAAAATCATTTCATGTTGAAAAACTATTAAAAATAAAGGCAAAAGGGAAAATAAGAATGCTTTACTGTTAAAGCTCTTCAACAAATGCAGAATCTTTTGTTTATCATATAAATCTTAAGATATTTCAGCTGAAATTATGTACGTACTGGTGCAAAGTTATGTTCGGGAGATTTCCGCTTCTTTTGATGCCAAATCCGATTATATTGCAATTGGGCATCTTGCTATTGACGATTTCTACTAGAGGACCGAGTTTAAACGCATTATTACTGCAAATTACTCCAAAATTTACAATTATAACCACAGCTCAAGAGCATTTGACAGTTGACGTACTCAAGTTTGGTACCAAACAGCGAGAGGATAAAATGGCGACTCGGCCGCAAATAGGTATTCAATGACTCTAGAAATGTAGGGTTGCCAATAAATTAACTGTCAAAAATAGTATTGTCCTTTTTCACTTACGCAAAATTATGAAAGTTAAAAAGAGATGGCAATATTTTTATGATTTTGGCGTCGATATGCCTCATATTTGTATAACTGTTTTTTCTATAGTCAAACATTTCAAGTCCATATGATTTATAAGTCAATGGAGGCCAAAAACAAATCAGTTGCGTAATGTGTTGCGACATTAACAAATGAAAACAAACAAAACAATCACAAATTAAACGAAATGCTGATTACAGTGGAAAATTATCAATTTCTGAAACAACAATAACAAGAAGTGCGTCGTATCTGTGCAAGAATAGGTCATTGCTCAGCTAAAAGCCGTGTCTTCAGACGAACCTATTGTCAACAGCGCTGATTTTCAGCAAAAACCTCGCGAATGACGTAATGACGTCCCCCCATGTGAAAAAGAAACAATATTACGATTGAAGAAAGTGTGAAAGAGGATATTCAGGTAATCATTTATTATGAACTCAAATAACAGCACCCTTTAACAAAATTTATTATTAATTGAATAGACAATCATACTTATTTATTTCCATTCGAGTGTATATTAGATATCTCTGACGTCATGCAATAATATATTATGTTATCATTATGTCGTCATGCAATAATAATTGCAAGCTATAATTAATAGGTCCACATTAATGGATACCTATAGCTAACTAAGTAATCAATAGCTTCGCTCCTCTCTGTGTATCTGTACATATAGAAGTACCTAATCGTTGCAGATCAAAGGGAATGTTCAAATGTCCAGCCATACGACAGTAATTTTTAATGGCCAAGCTTCCTCCCTGATACTCTAATGTGACTTTACATATTATCCATAGATCACTATGAATCTTACTAACTCTGATCTTAGCTCCTATTATTGCGTCACTTAGAAACAACTACAAAATGATAATATCGACCAAAAGAACCTTGTAAGGCAGCAGTTTCTATGAATGTATTGGTATCATACGCTCTTGCTTAACTTATAGCAAATTAATCAAACACCACGGTTAATGGTGGACATAAAAAGTTAAAGTTCAAAATTGTTAGTTTGTAGGGCGAATGAAATAAAAATTAAGTTTTTTATCACTGAATGTTATAATCATTGACCGATACAAAAAAATATAGTAATACAAAGTATAAGTCTAAATTCGAGTGACACCGGACAGTATAAAATCGTGCCGTAACAATTTCAAGAAAAGTAATTAAAAAAATACTGTGTGGTGGTCTCCCTAATGATGGTTCCTCGGCTCCACAATGTTTGGACAACTGGAGTAAATATAGCAGTGCCTGAGCGGCGAGATAACCGCGCTTCGCAGCCATGCGGCTCCCGGAGATATTGTGCTGCGACACCAGACGGAATAAATACTCTGTAGTAGTTTAATACTTTTTCGTCAACGAGGAAGTGTTTTGGTTTCAATTAGACCATTTACAGGTACTTTTGAATTGTCAAAGGAGTCGGTTAGTCAGAAAAACCCATTCAAAAGCGTTGGGTAGGTTCATAGAGAGGAGAACGGGCTAGAAATTCCACGGACACTCTTTTAAAGTCGTGTCGACGTGTTTAGATAACAACGGTGTGCCTGCGTACCTACGAGTACAAAATAGCTTTGTTTGAATATTATTATTGATCAATCATAAGTTACGTTTGACTTGTCCAGTATCACACTTGACTAGTATAATACTAGTGGTGGGTCCTTGTCGATTTTTTTGCGGACAGAACGCAAGTGTTCTCCGACGACGAAAACGGTTGCAGAAAACGGTCTTTTACCGTTTTATCCAAAAACGGGTTTGACCTTCGCATCACGAACGACAGCATTGACGTCATGGACAAAAAGTTCACTTTTGACTGTAAGAACTGTTTTACAAACGAACGAACGCGGAACGTAGATAGTTGAATAATTGCGTTTTAGACTGTATTTTCTTAGTCGTAAAATGCAAAATCGCACCGAGTAGGTAATTCGAAGACTGGTTTGTGCAACTGTTTAAAACGCCCACCCCTTTATAATACCAACCAGTTAGAAGATACCTACTATAAACCTCTGTCTATGGGGACTATAGGCACAATATTTACCTGGTCAACCGAGCTCTGCTTTGGTGTTTTTTTGCAACTTTCATCGAAATCGTTAGAGCCGTCCGAGAACGTGATTAAAATGATGAATCGGATAATCTGCCGCAGAAATGTGTTTTCACCATTGTCTAATTATCTAGTCGCAGGCAGATTGTGTGATTCCAACTTGAAACCAAGTTTACACCTGTTTGAAGAGTACTTTTGCCAGTAATTACTTTCTAAAGAATAGAAAAAAAAGAAAATATTTAGAAGGATTTTATCACGAACTTCCTTATAAAACTCATTATTATCGCCATTAACAAATTAAACACAAACAAACCATTAAAAACTTAGAAAACAACATAAAATGAATTAACTTCTTATCAAAAGAAACCTAATTTGCGCGTTGTCGTTAATCACGGGACAAAGCTTCGATAGAACAATGTTTTTAGAAATAAAAAAACGAGGATAAATCTCAAAAGAGAATTCGGCTGTTCCCAAAAATACTAATAAATAATTGTTAATAACTGATACTGTTACTGGGGTTGTTAGAACAAAGCTCCGGAACACACAATTATTATAATCCTCGGTACAAAGGGAGGTAATGCTATTGAATTAATGACGTCAGAGAGAACAGTTGGAGTGGCCTCCTTGCGTCGCAGAGTATCGGCGGCTCCGCTATTGCCAAGACTTCGTTACGCGGACCCCGTCGGTACCTCGTGTCGTCCAATCAAATGTCCTCTCATTTTTCGGGACAGAATATTATTAAATAAATTGAGAAGCCCCTATTATTTCCATATTTTAAGTGTGCGCTGATTCGGCTATGAATGTCAAGTTGACATCAAAAGCAAATCGTTAAAGTGATTTCTTTTTACCGACTTCAAAAAGGAGGAGGTTCTCATTCGACTGTATTTTTTTTTGTATGTTACCTGATTACTGCACCAATTATGAATTGATTTTGATGATTATATTTTTGTTTGGTTGGTCATGCTTCAGAGGTGGTCCCATATTTTTAATAAATTGCGTAGTTTTTGAGTTATTTTTAATAATAGGTACGTATTTGTTTTAAGTTCCTGTCACTGTTATTTATATAGCAGGTAGAGGTATTCAGGCCGGTACCAAAACTGAAAAAAACAAACTTTATCTAAAAACAAAAACACGACTTCTAAAAAAAACACAAAGTGAAAAATTACTTTAATTTGGGAAGTCCGTGGCTTTGGTTTTAAATTTTCGTTTTTTTGCCACCGACTTCCGAAAGTATTTTTTTGTAGGTAATTTTTTTATAAACGTTAAATTATTTTATTTCTGTAAGTAGGTTTATACAAACAGACACGTCAATCATAATTATTTAAAAAACTAGATGAGGTCGGCATTTCCTACCTGACTCAGAGGTCACAGGCTCTTTTAAAGTCCAGTCATAATCTTGGTCAGACAATTTCACTTAACATTACAATCTTATGGTGTGGTTTTGATTGAAATCGGGCCTTTTATTTATGCATCAAAAATAGAAATAAGAATTCAATGTAAGACTAGATATGTAAAAGAAAACAGTTTGGTTTTGATGACAAAGCAGTGAAGCCCCTAAAAATAACAAAAATTCAATCAAACCGCTCTTTGATTTTAGATACCGAGTAACGCAACATTCTGGAATAATCGTTATTTCTACATGACATCCCAAAGAAATGTCAATAAGTTATGATGGAGCAAGCGAACGTCTGCTACTTACGTCTCAAAGCAATTTGTTTTACGTCAGCCGATGAGGGATCCGCAGGCCCTTCCATCAACCAATAACTTATTGCTTTCCATCCAATTTCGCTACTAATGCCTTTCGGCTAGTTTTTGACCTAGTTCATTCAAAAGAGGGTTCCGAGTCATATTTTAGGACTTTTTCAGGCAAATGAAATTTTCTTGAGAATCGGACAACATTAAAGTCAATCGAAGGCTTCTTGCTTTGATGTTTTCCCATAATCTTATCGGTAGGTACACCTATTTGGTTAAACTAAGTCGCAACATTTCTTTTCTGTCATCAATATAGCCTTATTTACACGATACAAATAACATTAAAGCAACAAATGACTTACAACTAAACACTGTTTAGTTGTACTTGCTAAAACTTATGGTATGCCACAAGCAAAGTCGCATCAGGCTTTTAAGACAATATTGCTTCACCATTGATTTTCGTTTATTTTCAAATACAGCTTCTTCCTGTACATTCTTTACGAATATATACATATATACCTACTATCTCGTTGGACGCTCGGTTGTCTAGTTTAAGTTGTATAACAACGTCGGCTAAGCACACACGTAGTACGCTAATGACGTTACGCCAGCATGTGTCGGCGTCTCAACTGCACTAACATCGCCTTAAGATAGTTTACGCTAACTAGTTATACCTCACAGTTCCTACAGATTAAACTCCCAACAACGCAGGTGGAACCCAATTATATTTATACACACATTTACCAAGTAATCGAGTTTCTTAGGTCTTAGAGAATAGATATCTTTTTTACAATAATGTAAAAAAGATATCTATTCTCTAAGACCGAAGAAACTCGATTTGACAGCTAAAAAACCCTTTATAACACACCCCGTAAATACGGCCGCTAGAACGTTATCAAACGTTAACGTTCTACGTTAAGTTGCGTTGGAAGTCGGTTTTTTTTTTTGTAAAAAGTTTTTATTATTTTTCCATTTTTTGTATAATTTATTCACCCGTTCTATTTAATCCAAACATTAGACGTTGATTTAGAATGTTTAGTCTGCCCACTAGTGCCGCCAGTTGAGTTATATCGATTACGGTGAAGTTGGGCGGCACTACTGGGCAAACTGTGCCGTATCAAGAATAAAAAGTCTCAAGAATAAATGTGATTTATTTCATGGAATCAATCATTTTCGGAAGTCGGTAGATTTCGCTTTTTTTTTTAATTATTTTTTTCACCGGCTTCCGATATTTATCTTTTTTTAGTTGCTTTTATCTCCTTATTGAAAATCTTATTTTTCCACAAACTTTTCTACAAGAGAAAAGTACAGCTTGCGTATAGTTCCCCTCATCATCATATTATATCGTGTCCATAATCAGATCTGTAATGTCACTTAACCTATATGGTTGCAAAGTTCTCATCAATATAATTGAAATACAAGGTAGTAACTGTGAACCGTTGAGGAGTTTCATTTTAGTTTCACCTTACACTTTGATAGGTTGTGACTGTCGTTAACATTAACGACAGTCACAACCTATCAAAGTGTAAGGTTCTTATCAATACAAATTAATCAAGCCCAAACACAAGGTATCTGCTGTAAACCACTGAGGAGTTCCCTTGACTGTCTTTCGGCTCCATCATCAGATCGACTCCAGACCTTCATAAAATTGTAGTGCTGTAGAATACTTAATGAAATAATTTAGAAATGCACTAGTTGCCCCTACGATTTTTGAAAGTTTCCCTCGATTTCTCTAGGATTCCATCATCAGATCCTGACTTGGTGACAATGGGACCACCTCAGAAGTATAAGCCTTTGAACAAAAAAAGATTTTTTTAAATCGGTTCCCAAACGGCGGAGTAATCGGTGAACAAATATAAAAATAAAAAAATAAAAAACAATCATCCGAACGTAGTACCTCCTCCTTTTTTGAAGTCGGTAAAAAATAAGGTTAACGACAAGTATAACTCGCTTTTATTTAACTTTTTATGTGTCTCAACCATGACCAAAGCCGAGGTTACTATTGATTACATAGTAATAAGAACATTTTGAAATTGAAGATTGATTTTAGTACCGGGAAATAGAAAAGCAATCATCCAAACGCCTTGATAAAATATTCACAAACTAAAACAAACAATGAATACTTTAAAGTCGAACGAGCTCTCACCATTACACGCGAAATTCTATCAAAGAAAAAACTGAAGGTCATTCGGTAACCGAGACTCTCGCAGTCTCAGAGTTGAAACATTCGTATGCAGATGTCGCCCGAACCCTGTCGTCGATGGCTGGGTCCCCGGGCCCCGTACTCTCCTAACGATATGGCTCCTGAGGTACCTGGGACCCGATACCGAGCCTATATCTCCTCCGAGGGAATGCAAATAGCGCAGAATGTGGCCTATATTTCTTCGTAGATGTGAGCCGTTGAAAAGAAAGGAGATTGGGCGTTTCTGCCCTGGAGCCCAATAGCGTTAAGATTATATTATTATAACAATGGAAAGATCTCATCAAGAAGAATATTTTTTACTCTGAAGACTTCTCTTGATCGTTAGTACGAAAGGAGCTACAGAGCTTTAAGTGTGAGTGATTAAATATTATTGTAATTCTGGTATTTCGTCAATTAAATAACTTTTAATGATTTAGTGCTCTGCAAACATCAACTTTGAAGCCTATAAGCGCCCATTTTAAAACATTGGTCTCCAATAGATGCCATTTTAGGAACAATGTTTTTAAGAGTCGGTCGACCGGACACATCGTTAAGCTTGACGCGTACCCCAATAGAGTTGAGATATATGCCAATGGAAGATCTCTTCAAGGCTAATATTTTGTCATAGGACGCTTCTCTTGATTGTTAGTACGAAAGGAGCTACAGAGCTCTAAATGTGAGTAATTAAGCATTAGTGAAAGTAAGGTATTTAGACAATGAAATAACTTTTACTAACTTTGAGCCTTGCAAACATGATCTTGCAAACCTATAAACGGACATTTTAAAACGTTGGCCTCCCGTGCCGTTGCCGCCGTTTGCCGTTGATGCCGTTTTGGGAACAATGTGTTTAAGAGTCGATCGGCCGTACACATCGTTAAGCCTTCGTTAAGCCCGCCGCATCCCCCAATAGAGTTAAGAAATATGCCAATGGAAAGATCTTTTCAAAGGAAATATTTCGTGATATGACGTTTGTCTCGATTGATAGTACGAAAGGAGCTACAGAGCTCTAAATGTGAGTAATTAGGCATTATTGAAATTTATCACCCATTTAGGTCACTAACTCTGTACTGACTAATAATAGGCAAAAGTCGTGTAGCAAAGGTTATCCCTAAAAAGCTCTTTTCAGTGGTATATATCTAATGGCTATTGGACGCCAAGAATTGCTTAACTTCGGTGCGCAATTTATTACCTATTTAGGTCATTAACTCCGAACTGACTAACAATTGGCAACAGTTATATTAGAAGCAAGGGTTCGAAAAGCTCTTTTCATTGGTGTATATCTTAAGGCTATTGGGTCGAAAAAAATCCTTAACTTCAATGCCCCAGTAGCAACACTTATTTAGGTCAGTAACTCCAAACTGACTAACAATATGCAAAAGTCGTATTCGTAGCAAAGGGTCTCCTTGGAAAGTTCTTTATATTGGTGTATATCTTATGGCTATTGGACCAAGAGAATTCCTTAACTTCGGTGCCCCAGTGGTGACCTATTTATGCCATTAACTCCGAACTGACTAACAATTGGCAATAGTCATGTTACTATCAAAGGTTCCCCTCAAAAAGCTAAAGCCGTTGATGTATATCTTATGGCTATTGGGCCAAGAATATTCTATAACTTCGATGCCCAAGTATTCACACCTATTTGGGTCATTTACTCCGAACTGACTAACAATTGGCCAAAGTCGTGTTAGTAGGAAAGGTTCCCCTTGAAAAGTTCATTCCATTGGTGTATATCTTATGGCTATTGGATTAAGAAAATTCCTTAACTTCGGTGTCCCAGTTGTCATATTTATTTAGTTCATTAACTCCAAACTGACTGACAATTAGCAAAAGTCGTGTTAGTAGCAAAGGTTTTCCATGGAAAGCTCTTTCCATTGGTGTTTATCTAATGGCTATTGGGCCAAGAAAATTCCTTAACTTCGGTACCGAAGTAGTCACATATTTAGGTCATTAACTCCAAACTGATTTCAAATTGGCAACAGTCATGTTAGTAGTAAAGGTTTCCCTTGAAAAGCTCTTTCCATTGGTGTATATCTTATGGCAATTGGGTCAAGAAAATTCCTTAACTTCGGTGTCCCAGTAGTAATATTTATTGAGATCATTAACTCCAAACTGACTAACAATTGGCAAAAGTCGCGTTAGTAGGAAAGGTTCCCTTTGAAAAGCTCTTTCCATTGGTATATATCTTATTTTTATTGGGCTTCAGGGCAGACCCCATAGGCAAAAGCCCATTCCCCTTTAAAGGATAAAAGAAGTTTGGTAAACAGACTGTTCTTTTTATATTTTGGGATCTATCTCAACACTCGATCATCTACCTACTTTGATTTAATATTAAAAGTATGTCTATACAAAAACCGTTTGCTACAAGATAACCAAAACATTTCTTATTATCTCGATCAATTTGGAGATGTAGTCAGAGTGATTCATGAACACTTACACAATGTAGGTAATAATATCTCATCCGCGCAGATTCTATACGTAAAATACATCTATCACGCGATGTCTCGCACAAGCTATTACAAGGAATGAGGAGAATAGGTTATTCGCAGACGTAAACTAGCTATTTATATTCATTACCCAATTTCAATTCTAACATTTCTCGTACAAAAGTCCAAGAAATTCGCTAATATTGTCGTAAGGTTTCACCCTTGGAAGAACAAAAGCGAACGTAATGACATACCTGCTGACATCTGAGGTAGCTGCGGGACGCCGCCGGTCGGAGCTTTTAAATAGTTCGATAGTGATACCTTCCATGAGCTGAATGCCGACGTCGATGATTAAAACTGGATGAAAGGAGACGGTCGCAATCGATTTGTGAGATATAAACTATACAGAATATCTGAAATTAGTAGGTTACAACTCATTATGTGTTGGACTCAACCATTCCAGGTGCTGTATTTTAATTTTGGGATTAACTCATGTATTGATGCATGTTTTCATATGCCTCGGGACGGTAGGTATACTAGAACAGACTACACAGCGATATAAATTGAGACATTATCGCGATACCTGCATCAGATATGATCCCCAAAAGGACTTTTCACGACATTTTAGCCGAAGCACTTGGCAACATATTCTTAGCTTAGGACCGCCCGTCCAATATTTGTATTTATACTACAAAAGCTGAACATATTACATATCCTGTAGTGTTCGGTACCCAGCGGCAATATGTCTACTACACGTATCCCTTTGAGTTAACCAAGTTTTAGTATGCCGGCGTCGTCGGGACAGGTTCGTGCCTAACAGGTGTCCAGGTCAACGCCTTCAATACCCTGCAGAGTGTACAGGACAGCTAGCCTTTATTGAGCCGCAACCCTTTCACAAAAAGTCATAAAAGAAACTTTAAGGATTCTGCGAACCGAAATCAAAGCGCCGACATGAGTGAGATTTCAAAGTTAAAGGTCACGAAATACAAATAACATTTTTATTAGAATCGTGTATTTATGTACACATTTTAGGTTTTACTCATAAGTAGGTAAGTGTAGCATGACGGGTGCATGACGACCGCTGTCGAGCCCCATTCAGCTCCGTCTGCGGCCGACGTAAGGAGACTATTTGTCTTCCGAGCGCCGAAGGCAAAAACTAAACCACTTTTTCCCCAAACTTAACCTTTGTGAAGAATAACCATTTGGGGGAAAACATTTCTAAAGAGTTGACGAAATTCTGCTCTTCAAAGGTACCGAACTAAATTAATTGGGAAATTTGGCGCGAGTGACGTCACTGCGTGCGTCCCGATATTGTTGTTTGTGTTCGATGATTGTTTCCTCACTTCCTTATTGTGTGATCGGCTTTTGATGTAAGCCCCTTTACAATTTCTATTCGTGTTACTACAAAGAAAAGTTAATCAACGTGGGAATGGATCGTGAGTTCTGATCATTTGCTACGTTTTCCTGTTTCCGAATGTTTCTTTTGTCTCATATTTATGATTGAGCTAAGTTTGCGGATATTTTCAGATTTCTTACCTTTGTGAAGGTCTCATCATTTCCTCGTGCGGCAGATGTAATGTTTTATTAAACAGCTTGTTATTCTTTTTGTCAGTTTGTTTTGGGGCATTGCCTGGCCTTTCAAATGTTTGACGCTTTTATATATAAAAAAAAAAAATATTGGTTGGTTACCCTCTTCACTCGTCTAGTGGGTTGACACCAGATGCGACAAAGCCGCCAGGAATTACATACGTTAAGCCCTTTGCACGCGGGAGCTTTTTTGTCGAGCTTTTCTGTCACTTTGAAACAATTAGCCTATTGCTGCAAAAATTTTCTGCATGCAGGAAAATATTAAACTGAACTCATGTATTTAGCGGATAGATGTCACTTCACTTCGATTAATTTAGAGGTTTGCGCATTTGTGTCGTCCACACTAACAATCTAGGTTGATGCAAAGCGTGCAGCGTCTTAGCTCGTATTTCGGTCAGCGCAGCGGCAAGCGCAACATAGTAAGACTTCTCACAAGGTCACACAGGCGCTGAACTGGTCTTTGTAGGGGCGTTTGAACGGGTAGTATATTCAGCAATAGACGTCTTTCGTTTATGATGATGACGAAGACTACCAAAAGTACCTGGCACTTGTTGACAGATTTACACAGTCCTCCTGTACTTATAATAGTAACCGTTCTTACCGGCTCTTCTCCGTAGGAAACTACCAATGGGGACCGGGCACCTAGCTATGTGCCCCTACATGGGGACTTATAAATCGTCAGAAGCTTCTGACGTTTCGTATGTGCCCATGTAGGCTTAAGTGAAATAATAATTTATTATGAATTTGAATTTTATAATGTTATCTTATCCGACCAGTTTTCTTCATTTATTTGATGTACAATAAAGAGGATAATATCTATCTATGATGACCAGTGATAGGAATAGGTAGTGCCTATTTGCCTAAACTTCGAAGAACAGAGACGAGACTTCCTCAGGACTAAATTTTTTCCGGGACATCTGTCCCGAAATTTTAAATACATTAAAAAAATATGTTATTTGGAATAAGTAATTCGTCTATATTTACCTAAAGTTTGCGACTAGACATAACCGTTAGGGCGCATAAGGTCAATAGCGCGAAATGACAAGTGGGTTGCAAATTGTCAAAAGAGCAGAATGTTAAAAGCGTAGAAAGTCAAAGGCGCACATAGTCAAAAGCGCAGAATGTCAAAAGCTCAGAATGTCAAAAGAGCACAATGGCAAAAATTCTACTTCAACGCGTTAACTATTCAATATTACTAAGAGTTCAATCGAAAAAATAAAAGGATCAAGCGCAGGACAAAATACTCCCTGAATGAGTGCCATTATACCTTTCGTTCTGGCAAATGAAATACCAGCTGCATGACACTATATTTTAGAGACTAGCCCAAACTCACGCAAAATCGATAAGTTTCGTAGATACTTTGAGTCCACATGGTACCCAAAAGAAGTCGCAAGCTACAGTGAACTGTACTGGACAGCGTCATAGAACTACTAACGCATTAGAAGAATGGCACAGGTGATTAAATAGCCGTATCCAGAAGAATCCTGATTTATACTTCTTTTTATACAAATTGAGAAATAAAAGTAAATATTGGGACTGTCGTTTAGAGGATTCGCTGTTTAAGAAAATGAGTAGTAAAAGTAGACGAGATACATCCAGTTTGATCGGAAATACAAAACATATTTAGTAAAATTACGAAACAAAGATCTCACATTACATTTATTATATGAATAGATAACACTGTAATCATCTAGTATAATACTAGCTTGTTAGCTAATACACTGCTTTGCAAAAAAAACGGGCACCTTAACAGTCATTGGCTTTTGTATGGATAATATTAATATTTTTACTATGTCATTAGCATTAATGACTAGTAATTTGTTATAATCAATAAGAATATAGTTTTTTGGCTACACCCCTCTTGCAGCAGCGCTACAATTTTACTAGCTCTTTCTGCTATTCTATTCGACACAAAGATATCACTTTTAAGTCACAATAAGGCTGGATTATGCGACAAACATAAATTATTCTACTAAAAATAATGAGAAGTTAGTTTTAGTTGCCAGGATAACCTTCTAACCGCAAATCTGCAAAATGTTAGTAAAAGTCACAAACGGAAAACGGGATTATTATTGTTTTTATACAAAAGTTTCGAATTTGGAATTAACTTTTTTTCATACCCAGACTCTTTATTAAGTGCCAGTAACCTCTTTACAACTAAATGATTACCGATAATGTACAAAAATCAAAACCGCCCGTTTTTTTTTGCAAAGGGGTGTATTATACTAGATGATTATAACATCATATATTAGCTTGCCCTGTTCGTATGTGTTTCCGGTTACTCCAGTTGTCCTCCATTTTTCAAGCACTTCCTGGAATCCGATTGAGCTGAAACTTGGCATACTTATACAACTACCGAGACATTTTGCAAAATTGATATCATGGAGCTGATCTGATGATGGAGCCGGAAATTAGCCATATGAACTCCTCAATCAAACAAGATAGCACCATCGTGTTTGGACTCATTGGTCATGTATTAACAAGCGATTTGACACTAGGTGGTGTTCAGGGTCTGATGATGGATCCAGAAGGTAGTTACGAGCACTCCTCAATCAAACAAGACAGCACCATTGTGTTTGGACTCATTGGTTTTGTATTGACAAGTGCTTTGACACTAGGTAGTGTTCAGGGACTGATGATGGATCCGGAAGGTGGTCATGGGAAAACCTCAAGCAAACAAGTTGGCACTTTCTCTGTTAGCACTTTATCTGAGGAATGATTCAAATTCATTTGAAACAAATTGTCGACTGTTGTCTGATACTAAAGTTAGCGGAAATACAAATGTCACGAAACGTTCTATAAGTTTGCGGATACACGATATAGAGCTTGTTGTTGTTTTCGTTTCTTTAATTTCCACCTATTTTGTAAAAGCATCCACTATAATAATAATCAAATAAGCAATTATGACTTCTAAATAGAAATTATGTCATTGTGCTCTTTTGACATTCTGAGCTTTTGATATTCTTCGCTTTTGATTATGTGAGCCTTTGAATTACTACGCTTTGACATTTTGCTCTTTCGACAATTTGCAACCCACTTGACATTTTGCGCTTTTGACCTTATACGCCCCAACGAGAATATTGTTGTAACAAATATATGTATATTTATATTATTTTTTATATATGACGTAATTGGAAAGCATGAAACAAAATGTACATACGGAAAAACCTTAAGTTACAAAGGGAACTAGGACCAACAAACATCTGACGTAAGTATACAGGGTGTTAGGGTGAACACCGTTATCCTTGCAACCAGTGGTTTGGTTTCATTTATAGAACGTAAAATCAATGGAAAATTACAACTTTTTTTTTCTTTTTTTTAAACCTAGATTTTACCACAAGAGACGCAAGTTTGTTGCCCTATGCGCTAGGGCAACGAACTTGCGTCTCAACACGGGCGGGGGGTACGAGATGTTACCTGATCGCCAACGAGCGCGATTCCTCCCTTAGTCAGTCAGCTGTTTCGCTAGAGAGCACGGTGTCGGATAGAAACTTTTCAAAATCTTTTAATGAAAATAACGTTTTTTTTTTGTTGTGTTCGGTCATTTATTTTTATATTTAAGTCAACTACCCATGGTTTGAATGACAAGAATGTTTACCCTTACATCCTGTATAATAAATAAAAATATAATTTAATAAACAATTTGCGAATAACAGACAGACACGGACATTCTGCGTTTTATAAGGAACAATTATAAGATATAAAACGATCTACGACTTAAAATCAAAAATGCTGCCATCTTTGACAATTAGACTTGACATGACAATCTCAATTAGTGATGCCCAATCTTTCATTTCACACACATCGAGAGCGAGATTACTTATGTTGACCACCTGCTCACGGATGTCATACGCATCCGTATGTACTTTCCTTTTCAACCTTTTTCGCTCTAGGATAGAACGCTTCTGTAGTGACTTGTGCGACGTTTCTATTGGTACCATACCTCCACCTTAGGTGCGAAAAGAATTCAACATCAAAACCGATTTTCATATCCTAATTCATGCATCCTAAATAATTCATTATCTTTTTCTATACAATTACTACACATAAAAGCGTTTGTGCACTACCTCGTATTCGATTCATATTCATAATTTAGTTTCAGGCAATTTTTCATGATCCGCTTTTAAAAATACGAATAAAATAATAAAAATCGATAAGAGCTGGCAAGAAACTCCACGGTTTCTCTTTTAAAAAAACAAATGGATATTACAATGTTTTCAAATTACAGTGAAATTAGATAAGAGAGGACAATAGGCCTGTCAACGAATCATATTTTCACGAATCACGAATACGAACTGAATACGAGGGCGTGCACAAACACCCTAAGTGAGATGCATTGTAGTATTTCAAATAGAATAACACGCTGGGTACTAAACAATTTTGATTAAAATATATCAATTCGGATCTAGTATACGGGCATCCCTAATCTTTGTCACGTCATGTCAATCAATTCAAGTCAATATTTGAAGTTACCTATTGTTGAATTTCTTCGTGGTCGCATTGTGTAGTGATTTCAATTTGCTTTTATTTTCGGAATACATTCGACGACCTTGCTATTTTTAACGGACTCGTTGCTTTCAACAACGTGTTACCTGGTTATGATAAACTGACTTTGTGATCTGCTCCAACGACACCTGGAATTAATAACGGATTTCGCAACGGATTTTGCATACGAAATGGAAAGTGTATTAATTGTGGGTCTGCTGCTGGTTCCGTGGTGTTTGAAGATGACCTTGACTCTTGCTGGCAAAGAGTAGATCATGCTGCCAGACATTATTCTGCACTATCTTCATGAAGAACTACTCAAACAGGAAGTAATCAGTTGAGATGTGCCAGTTGTGGCATTAATTTGACAGAGAAGACATATCCTTAGCGATAATTCCATTCTCAGTAGCAGCCCGGAGGTTGGATTTGTGCTCGGTTGATGGCAATAGGTGAAATGTGGGTGTACTACGTACTAGGGTAAGGCAGAGGAGATATGCCCACCTCTGCCTAACCGTTCGGGGTCTACAGGCGTGATATTATGTTATACCATTATTTGGTACTTGAGTTTCGCAAGACAGCAAAATAACGTCGTCCCGCCTGCACAATTTTTAGATAATATTTTAATTACCAATGTAGAAGATGATGATCAATAATAAAATCTATAACGAGAAAACGTGTGTTTTTATTTGAATTCAATCTTACACTCTGGCGCGATGTCTACAAAATGCTATGCGATCTAGGTAAGATGAATTCCTACCAAAGGCAAAATATAAATAAATGACATCTAAAAAAAAGTTAAGACAAAGTCGTTTGCATTGAATTTAAATAAATATGTAAGTATTTAATTACCTACCTACCTATTTTAATATAAAAACTAGAAGATTTACCAAATAAGTAAAATGCTTCTTTTACTTTATTTAACACCAAACAAGATAGGTAAGTACATAAGTACTTAAATGTTTTACATAATCTCTTAGCTTCACTAGTAACCTGGGCAATAGAAATAACATTAGTGACAGGCATTTACTAGCATGTAGTTCTAAGTAGTTACCTATTGAAAGGATTGTTTCTTACTAAATATAACCTCAAAATCTTCGTTTTCTATTCAAATAAATTCTTCCTGCGAGTTGTCCGTCATTAAACTTTGTCTTCATGGGCTTATACTTGTAATTTAGAACACGCAAAATTATTATCCTTCACTGTTGGTTGTTGGGGCGGAGGATGTATGGATGCAGAACAATTTCCTTTCTGTTTATCTATCTATGTCATATTTATTTTACTGCCGTTGAGTGATGCAATTTTAACTCAAATCAAAGTACAAATTAACCTTTGAAGTATAACATTTAGAACAATCAGTTTTAATATTGAACTACTAACTGTTCGGTTTTGATACAGATCTTGATGCATTAAAAATTGCTAAGAATTTGAAAATCTTTATTTGTGTTACAAATACCATAAAAAATAAAGAACGATTTTAATTTAATCATCTTGATTCGATTCGTCAAGTTCAGTATCAGAACCGAAATTTTCTTTGTCAGATGAGTTATCTAAGTTAAAATACCCAATCATAATTTTGTCTATATTTTCAACTGTCAGGCGATTTCGTTTTATGTTAAGAATCCATTTATAAGTTGAAAACGACCTTTCAACATCGACTGAGGTTAAAGGCGCGTACATATTATGTTATGTCTAGTCGCAAACTTTAGGTAAATAAAGACGAATAACTTATTCCAAATAACATATTTTTTTAATGTATTTAAAAGTGTTGTCCCGAATTTCGGGACAGATGTCCTGGAAAAAATTTAGTCCTAAGCAAGTCTCCGTTTCTTGTCTCTGTTCTTCGAAGTTTAGGCAAATAGGCACTACCTATTCCTATCACTGATGATGACCTAACCTGTATCGTAAATTACAGCCAATCGTCGCGTGATGGCGCATGGATTGCTTGCGGACGGCGTGGTGCTGGTGCGCGGCGCTGGTGCTCGCGTCGCTGGCCGCCGCCGGCCCGCGGTACAGCTCCCGCATCGTACACACACACGCAGGTACGTTCACACCATGGACCATGCTGGTCAGGCGCGTCCACAGCATGGACCATCCTGGTGCTCCGTGCTGGTGTTCCAAACTGTCTAAGGACGAATTCGACCAAACTTTTAACCCTATTATAAGTCTAATCCAGCGAATTAATATTAAATTTTTGACAGATTTTCTATATAAAAACTGTCATATATTTTTGAGCTGATATACGGTATTAATTAAAATAGCGACGTGCCGCTACAGTTGTACAAGGCATTACATCGCAGTCTCGATCAGAACGGCATCTACTGCTAGATCTAAGTGTTTCATATTTTTATTCAGCTGCTATGCTTACGGAGTACTGCTCAACTATTGCTTGTTTATTGCGAACATAAATTACAATGACATTCCCAAGGCAGCCTCCACCATTTAATGAAAACAGGCGGCTTGCAATGAATCTCAGATTGGAATGTAAGACGATGATTAAGATTTTAAGTTTGGATAACTGAACTGACAGCCGAGATCGCGAGGAAATTCCGTGGCAAGTGGAAACAAGCCTTAAGCAAGGGTTTTATAGTTTAAAAACCTGTTACAACAATATCCAACCATGCTTCCATGTAATAAAGTTATAAATGTAATCTTTTGTGTATTCGCCCGTTACTAAATGAGCGTAGAACGCTGAGGGTCGCTATGATACGCGTATTACGCAAATCATAATGCTATGCGTAAACAGAACGACGGCAGATTACCCGCACGCGACGTAATCCACGAATTTTGTTCCGAACTCGCTCACACCCAGGTACCTTCATGAGTACGTCCCCAGGGTCCCGGGCTCGTGAGAGTTTAATTCCGTCAGATCCCGGGACAATCCAATCAGGCGGTCCTTCGACCCGGGTATGTACATGGTGAGCAAATGATGCTGCCTCGTTTTACAGACGCGACCCAGGAATGCGGGATCAAATTAATTATTGTTTGAAGCCGATTCTGGGCGTGCCGGCTAATGGGATAAATGGCGGCTTTTCCGATACGCAGCGTGGGTGATTCGGCCAATTTATTTATTCACTGCTGTCTCGGCTCGCTGGCAGTAATTTAGGTCCATTTTTTGTTGGCTGTGGATGTGCTGTCGATGTGATCAGTATGTCAAAGGGAAATACTGTTACCGATTTTACAAATTCGTGAGTGTTTTTTTGTTAATCTGATACAACATTTTTGTTTTTAAAGCTACTGTTTTATGCCGACGCGCGACAATGGTAAAACGTTGAGTTTTGTGCAACTTTTAACTAAGAATTTTAATAACTTATTTGTGTAGTCAAGCATAATCTTACGCATTTTAATCTTGGCCAAGTCTAAAAGTTCCTGGATGAACCGCAAAAGTAATTTAAAGGAAAAGCATTCGTTAAAGAACAAATGATAAAAGTGTATTTGAAAAGTGAATATTTGAATGGTATCTTAATCCTAACTTAATTATTATAAATGCGAAAGTGAGTTTGTTTGTTTGTTACGCTTTCACGTCAAAACGGCTATTTGGATTTGTAAGAAATTTGGCACTTATCTGGGTTAGGGACAAAGGATACTTTTAATTCCAATATTCCCACTGGTTCGAGACTTATGCGAGGAAACCGCGGAGCGCAGCATTTTCTTCGTAGTTCAAAAAATAAAGAGAAAAACTAATAGCACTACGTGACTTGTTTTCTATCTTCATTTGGCGGTCATTTTTAATAAAAGTACTTATTCATCAAAATAGTATTAAAAAAAATACAGAAAATTAGATTACAGCTGATATTTTTATAAAAGTTATTTAAATTAGACGAACTATCAACTTGATATTCTGTTATTCGTGTAAACTCGTCGAAATTTAATGATTGCCAATATAATTAAGGCGGCCTATGAATATTGATTGAGAATTATAAATGGACGCCGTACAAACATAATTATGTATATTGCTGAACGATGATAAAATTATGCATCAGCGATGGCTAAGCGATAATGCCGACATCATCTCGATTCGGTGATACGCAATCCATAGTGCAGGTTTACAATAAAACACGATAGTGCAGCAAATCAGTTAGTATTTCACTTTCAGAATAACTATCACAGGAGGTACAATACTAATAATGTTTAGGAACTACTTTCTACGTTCGAGAAAAACGACAGTTTCGCGTAGGAGTAGCGGAGGTCTGCATCCGTTCGTTGCCCGACTCTGTCCACGTGCCGCCCCACTCTAGCGAGCGCGTCACGGTGCGGCGTTCACCTTAGTACTCAATAGAGAGACTATTATCGATCAACTTTTATAATCTAAGACAAGTACTTATTATCATATAACAATAGTTCACGGCGAAATTAAAATTCAGTAACATAAAAGATGTGCTGGTATAATGATAACCAATGTTATATTTTATTCAGTACCTAATTTATTGTTGTTCAGTAATTGTTTATTAGAAAACCTCAGAGCTACCGTATTCCTCAGGGTGCCATACTCGGTCACCAGATGTTTATTATCCGAAAACACGTATGAATAAATGAAAAGCTTTGAATGTTGTCGATATAGCTCTTTAGGGTACCAAACAGAACCCTATTACTAAGCCTCCGCTGTCCGTCTGTTTTTCAGCGGGCTGTATCTAGTGAACCCTAATAGGTACTGTCTAGCTAGCTATAACTGTCTAGCAGTTGAAATTTTCTCAGATTGTGATAAAAATTAAATAAAGTAAATAATTCAAGGGGAGGACAAGAAACATGTGTTTTCGGCGTTTTTTGGTCGATCTTAATACGGTACGGAACAATTCGTGTGCGAGTCTAACTCGCACTTGGCCGGTTTTTATGCAACTTTCACTTTGGTAATGAGCAGTCATACCAAATGCAAGGCAAAATAGTAGAACAGTTAATCATGTCTCTTCTTATCGTCTGGTTAGTTACTAACCTGGTGTCAGAGTTATAAAGCCGCCCGCCCATAGGCCTCTGACTTGGCTTGGCTTCTCTTTGAGTTGATCCTGTAATAAAAACTTTACGTATTATTATACTTTGCCACTCGACTTTATCATTCCGTTTCATCGTAGGTGCTATCCGCGGTATCATAGTAGAACCTGCATCCCGTCGCCTGGAGCCAGTCGAGGTGTTCCTGGGGGTGCCTTACGCAGGGGCCCCGTTACGCCTGGGCCCGCCGCCGCCGGCCCCCAGCTGGCCGGGGACCCGACTCGCCGACGCCTTCGCCCCCGTCTGTCCGCAGCGCTACCCCGACATATCCAACAAGTAAGTCTACTTTCGAACACTTTAAAAATGACTTATAACAGCATTTTTTTTTATTTTTGTGACATTGAATTTTAAGGTATTGAGAACCCGTTTAATAAGGTACCTAGGTATTTTAGCTGACCTAACTAAGCATTACTTATCAAATACGAGTACTTAGACTAATTTAGGTCTTTACCTATGAAATTGCCGTTTTGTATGAAAAAAATTAAACGAATTTTTTTCATGTATTTTTTATTTGTATTAATCGAAGTAATCACCCATGCAATCAATGCATCTTTGCCAACGCAGTGGCAGTTTATTGATGCCCTTCTTAAAGAAATCAGCTGGACGAGAGGCAACAAATTCTTCAAAGGCATTTTGTACTGCCTCTCGGGTATTGAATTTTTTTCCCGCCAAGAAGTTATCCAAATTCTGGAAAAAGTAGTAGTCTGTAGGCGCAAGGTTTGGTGAGTAGGGCGGATGACGGAGAGCTTGCAACCCCAGTTCTTGCAACTTGGAAACCGTCTGCTGTGCAGTATGAGGTCGCGCGTTGTCGTGCAGGAGCAGCGGAGACGAGCGATTGACCAATGCTGGTTGGAGATGTGCCAGCTTCTCCATCATTGTGTTTAGTTCTTCACAGTACACATCTGCAGTAATGCTCACCCCGTTTGGTAAGAAGCTGTGATGAATCAGACCGGCGCTAGACCACCAAACAGTGACCATCACTTTTCTAGGGGTAAGTTTTCGTTTAGAGCATTGTTTAGGTACTGAACCAGGATCCAACCAACTTGCTGAGCGCTTGCGGTTATCAAACAGAATCCATTTTTCATCGCAGGTAACAATGCGGTTCAAAATTCCTTCATTTGTGTGTCTGTTGAGCAGTGCAAGGCACGCCTCGACGCGTACTTGGCGCTGGCGATCATTGAGTTCGTGGGGCACCCATTTGTCAAGCTTTTTTACCTTGCCAATTTGACGCAAATGGACCAATATTGTTTTGACGCTAACGTTGCTGACGTTAGCTGCTGCTAATTCAGCCGTAGATTGTGTATCATCAGCTTCCACAATCGCCTTTAATTCGTCATTGCCGACCAAAGTCTTCGGACGACCGCAAGGTTCATTTTTCAGGTCGAAATTTCCAGAACGGAAGCGAGCAAACCAATAACAGGTGGTGCATTGGTTTGTAGTGTTAGCTCCGTTAACGTCGTTGATGTTGCGTGCCGCTTGTGCCGCGTTGCTGCCACGTCGGTACTCATATTCCATAATTACTCGAATTTTTAACGTATCCATGATGACGAAAAAGATTGAAATGCGATGAAAATGTATCACTAATCATTAAACAAATGACTTCTTTTGAAAAAAGAATTCCATGTTTTAAAAATAAAATTAATTGAAATTAGAATTCTCAGCCAAACAAAAATTATTTTGATTTGAAATGGCCAGTACTGCAGAACGGCAATTTCATAGGTAAAGACCTATTATTATGCCTGCTCCTATCGTTGTCTTGTTCTTGTTGTGTGGCACCTGCGCGGGAGTGACCTGGACTGGACACCAGTTAGTCGTGATAGACGTGATAGACAATTTTAAAATCAACACAAAAATTCGCTGGATGCGGGAAGCACAGAACCGGTCAATGGCAGTGCTTTGGGGAGACATTTATGTCCAGCAGTAGACGTCTTTCGACTGAAATGATGATGATGATGAATCGCATCACTTGACTTGCGTTTAATTCTGACGCGTTGATAATTTTCGTTCCAAAAACCGGTAGTTAGTCTGTTTGTCTTTTACACTTTAGTGTAAATTAAATAACTGTGTGTCCGTTTCAAATTAAAAACATAAAGTTAATGAAAAGTTTTGTACCAGGAGTGCAGCACTGACAAAGATGCCTCTCGGTATTTACAACGAGCTGCGCGCGACGATGCCGCTGCTCGCCAACCAGAGCGAAGACTGCCTCTACCTCAACATATACGTGCCCGGTAGCGGTGAGTCATTCATTCTATAATATGTCGACGATGGAATAGGACTTCATAATACTTTTTCAGTTCCCGTAATAAGCAGTATTCGTAGTGGGTGCTGAAGGTTGTTGATCGGTCAAGACTCTTGTTGCATGATGCATGATTGCTTGCTTGCATTATTTTCATTTTGCTTAGGATGATGTTAATCCTGTTTCTACCTTAGTCCAAAGAGGTCATATTATTGGTTTGCCAGGCGCGCGCGGCGTGGAAGCGCCGTACGCGGTGGTCGTGTGGACAGGTGGGCCGTCGCACGAGTGGGGCACCGCCAACGCGCTCGACGGCGCCGTGCTGGCGGCTCGCGCGCATCTGCTCGTCGTCACCATCAACTATAGGCTAGGTTTGTTAGGTAAGCACCGACACACGATTTAAAAACCCAGCTAATATTAATTCAGCTTGCCAGTTACTCTCAGCATCAATTAAGCTCAACGCTGGGGCTCTACTCCCTAACCACGAAATCCGTAGTTTCCACCATAGTTACAGGAGTTTTAGACACCGTATCACTTACAGACATAAGATCAGTTCGGAGCCCGACCGAACTATGAATAAAAATACAATTTGACAGTTGTCTCTACTCTAGATTAATTGTTTGTGCCCGTCGGAAAAATTGAAGTATACACTTTTTTTGACGGATCAACTACTTTCTGATGGGCATCTTCATTGACGGACTTAGAGAGAAGACCCCCAGATTCCATAAAAGTCGGTATTGCATGACTCGTGGTGTATTATTCGTAGCGCATATCTCGTAGCACCGCGTAGCGGCGTAGACGTTCACGTGGCACAAATTAGAGGTGCACAAATCAGTTAAAATTAAATCACCCATCCCGTCTGGTGTCGGGTGCGTTTGTGTTTTCTGTTGCATTAAACAAAGGTTTTATCTATAAATAGTGATTACCATCTTTTGATTCCGCTGCTGTCCATCACCATGACGGAATCCGAGATTCTAATTTTATTGTTTCCCTTACAATCTTAACCCTTTCCTAGTCAGATGGTTCAGGGAGATTGTTTTTGATTTGCGAACGGTAAAAATGGTAACCCTCCCATCTATCTCCTAGGTTATTTAACTCCGGGAGTGAGGTCCACCGCGGTACAAGCAGCTGGCGGCGCGGCCGTGCTTGACGTGGCCGCCGCGCTGGGCTGGGTGCGCCGCAACGTGGCTGCCTTCGGGGGCGACCCCCGGCGGGTCACGCTGGCGGGGCACGCGGCCGGGGCGGCTCTCGTCAACGCACTGCTTATGCTTCCCGATAGTAAAGGTGAGGGAACTTACACGTGATTACTTAGATTTTGTACCATTTTAAGTACTTATAGGTATATTTATTTATTAACTATTTATGTACACACAACAGATACATTATTTAATGAGTCATCAAACCTCAAAATCGCCGTGATTGATTTGTTATTACTTTACTATAAGATGCAATGAAGGAATTAAAAAAATATATATTTATTAAAATTATATGTATTAGTTTAACAAGAAGATTTCTCCAGTTGAATCTAGGCTTTGCAAACAACTTTGTGCAAGTATTTTAAGAACAAAGAAAGAAAACCGATTTCTTCAAAAGCTCTCTTTGTTAGCAGTAAAAGCTAGAAAAAACGTATTTTAAAAACCCTGAATATTAAATAAACTTAGGTCCGTACTATGCGAGTTAAGTTTCTCACATACGAACATATTTTATAGATATTATGAAGTCTAGACTCCTGAGAAATGGCTATCTATTTCTAGTCGGGACAGATTGCGCCGCGTCACACTGAAATATTCCCAGAACGATCGCTTGACTATGTTTCATAGGATATTGCATATTGCAGTATCACGTATCAATATGAAATCAAAGAGAATAATGTGCAAAAATATCTGAATTTTGACATGTGATTCGGAAAAACAATGTGTCTCTATAAGCTAGTAATATTGAGCTGTATAATATTGAGTCGCATTGTGATGTTTGATTGTGCTTTGTTTCGATTACATTGTATTTCTATCACGGACTGTACATTCAATCTGAAAAGTTCTGTGTGGTGTGAATAAAATAAAAGACTCATATTTTTACAAGCGTTTGATGTCGACAGTATTAATGCTATTTTGAGCAAAAAGACTTCTGTAGTTTTGTGTAACACTGAGTATATTCACTTTATTAGGCACCTATTTCCTCCAACCGTTGTTTGTACCAGGTCTGGTATCTCGCGTACTCCTACTGAGCGGGTCAGCACTAAGTCCGACGGCTCTCGCACCTGACGCGGCGCTGTCCAGGGAACACACTGCGCAGGCGCTGCGGTGCACCCCAGAGTCCACCAATGATGAGAACTGGTGAGACTTTCTTTTGAAGTAGATTATTTTCCATGAAGTAGGAAATCTGCATTAACTATAACTACGGGACGGTCTAGTTTATTCCTTCCAGTAATAATAATAAAATGAATGCAGTGATAAATGGTTTGTTAATTACGGCAACATTGGGGTACCATTTTAACCCACATAATATTTTCATAATATACTTAACTACGTATAGTTTGACATTCTTAATCAGTCTGCAATGGCATAACATAGTGTAGAAATCTGCTAAATAATAGATTCCCTGACTGTACAAATGTGAAATCGAAAGTTGGCCGATTTATGTCTGATTATCCTCCTAGGTTCGTGGAATGCATCCGCGCCCGTCCTTTAGCAGCTCTCCTGGCAGTAGACGCCCCCAGGGCCCGCTTCTTAGCAGGCTGGGCCCCATCAGTGCCCATCTCCCGGGACACACCCTCGCAGGGCCAGGCCCCCACCAGGGCGCTGCATGCCAGTGAAGCTTTCTTGGACTGCGCCCTCGCCGTGGTGGTGGCCACCACTGAGAGCTACCAGTTCTTCAGTGAAGAAGATATTAGGCACGGATTTGAAGAGGAGCATAGGTAATTTTTCCATTTTCTTTATAGATAAAAATTTGTGTTAGAAAATTTCAGTGATGCTTCTAGTATTTTCCAAATTTCTGGTTTCTTCAGTTATTATCATAATTTATTACTACTGTCTTCATAAATATAATTTCGTCATGCTAACAAGTAGATTTCGCAGTATGACTTTTACATCAGTTCGACCATCTTCCTCTAACAAAACTACTCTTCAGGAACCGTATCCTGCGCACATACGTCCGCAACGTGTACCGCTTCCACCGCAACGAGATCTTCGCAGCCATCCGCAACGAGTACACCGACTGGGAGAAGCCCATCCAGCATCCCATCAACATCCGCGACGCGACCCTGGAGTCGCTCAGTGACGCTGCGGTCACCGCACCGGCACTGAGAGTTGCTCAGCTGCATGCGAGACGGGGAGCCAGGACGTACTTCGCGCATTTCGCGCATCAGAGCAAGGATGCTGATTATCCTCAGGTTAGTTCATCATAGTCATCATCATCACTTCTGCCGAAATACGTCCACTTCTGGACTTAGACCTCCACCCGATTCTGCGTTCATTATAGTGTATGTAGTTTAAGTATCCAAGTCTGTTGTTTATTATGATTTTTAAAGTGACATGATTATGTAATTATGTAATAATTTCATATCTTAACAAATTAATCGTAATTAATGAAGGTGGTTAAATTACCGTAGTGGCGACAGGCTCATTATAATATGTGAATGAAATAGAGCGGTGCGAGGTGCGAGGTCATTAATTTACTTACCACAATCTACATGATTGCGGAATTTGTCAAAACTTCCTTTGATGAATATTAAGCTCATTTGCATTCTCACTAACATCATAATTAAAGTTAAATGAATAATTTAGCAGTAATTTATTGCTCCACACGATTATTAATTCACACACTGTTCGTGTTATCGTGAAATACATATTGTGTGAAAGCCACAGTAGCCGGACGACTTCTAATTAGGTCACTATTTAATTCAAGTTTTAATTAATGGGTAACCCCAGTAATAAAAACTTGCAAAAGCATCATAATTTTAAATTTTAAATGCAATTGAAGACCACAAGCCTTTTTCCTTCCCACCAGCGTCTAGGCAGTGTGACAAGTGAGACCCTGCCGTACTTCCTGGGTCTGCCCCTGGTCGGGGGGATGCAGTATGCTCCTCGGAACTACTCGCGCGGTGACGTGGCTGTCGCGGAGATGACTGTGTCACTCGTGGCTGCGTTCGCGAAGACTGGGGACCCAACTCCTCGGGCCGATGAGAGGCATCATGAAGGAGTGACCAGCTGGCCAAGATATGAAATGAACACGCAACAGTATTTAAGTATAGGTAAGAAATAGCTTACAATTTAGTTTATTATCATACGACCATAATGCCTTTCAGACAACACGTTATCAAAAGTTGACGACAGTAGGTAGCTGTTAATTCACATAATCAGAAACCCCAAATGTATTCAGATTTGTACAAATGCCGAGAAAAGAAATTCGAACCTCGCATTGAAACAACAAAAATACTCCGCGGAAAATTCACCGTCAAATGAAAACTCGTTTCCATATATTGGCGGCAACTTAACTCACTTTATGCCAAAAACAGCGCCATAAATAGGTTAATCAAATTCATCGTAATGAAAGTCACAAACTCGTGCGCGAACAAAACAAGCTCGAACAGAATAACATAGGGATTTTTCATCTAAACTGATCTGAAAATAAAATCTCGCACGGCGCGGAGTTAATCAGATAAAGCCCCATTCAAAGTTTCGGCGGCCATATTGTGTCGAAACTCGTTATTTTTACGATCTGCTTCCCGTGCGAATGTGCGTGTTTTCTTCCCTCTCGTTCTCGGCAAGGGTTTACAACTTTTTTAATCCTTTCGTTAAGGTGCTTGTTTGGTTTGAAGCGAGAGTTGTGTCGGAGTTTATTTTCATAAATTGAAAACGTTTTTGCTTACGACTTAAAATTGCAAAGACGCACTGATTTTCAAATATTATTATGATTGACAATCAATCAATCGGCTCCACGTTCAAGCTCAGTGTCACCTGATACCTGCTGCGATTGATTGTTTCATAATCATTTGAGAGCAATTTTCCCGGTCTTTCCGCGTCACACCTTTATTTGAACTCGAATTTAAATGGTAGAGACTCGGTTCTGTTAGTAATTTGATTTAGGGAATGGCACTTTCATGGCTTTATTTTCCTCCACAATTGTTCATTAATAAATGATGTTTGAAAATGAGTTTTTCCTTCTATTGCTCTTCAAAGATTTATTATGTTACATAGTAAAACTTTTTATTTCTGGTCTTTTTAACCAGGTACCAAGCTTCGCGTGAAGAGTCACTACCGTGGGCACAAGATGGCGCTGTGGCTGCACCTGATCCCGCAGCTGCACCGCCCGGGGGCCGCGCCACGGCACCACCAGTTCAGGTCCATTCATCCTGACATGTTTGCAGGTCAGTCGAAGTCCTTAAGCTGCATCCATACTTGATATATTAAAACGAACAATAATCCATACAAACTGTATAATATTCTGAACTGTGTATTATCGCTAATGGATGGTTGTGTGTCATGTTCACCACGGGTATCCGTTGTAGAAGCATGTCTACAATGTGGGCGCAGCTTCATTTTTTAATTGTATTTATTTATTTGGTACACACATAGTAATACATACCTACAACAAAATAAAACAGAGCAATAACATGATAAAAGTAGTACTGGTATGTACTACTGGTACTGGTATATTTATATAGGTATACACAGCATTCACCACAACACAACACTGCAACAAAACTGAAAATAAATGGACATTTGCATTATACGTTTCCACGAAAGGTACCAGGAAATTAATAAGGGTATGAATGTGTGAGTGATATCTAAGATTTAATATGAACTTTGAATGTTAAAAGCTTCGAATGATAATAATTTATTACTTTTAAGTACTCAGTGCTATGAATAGTTAAAACATTTTCCGACTCATAATTAAGTTCCTTTACGTATAATGAATTCGACATTTATATTTAATGATTTCCTTGAAAAATGTATTTATATGTATTATAATATATTTACCTACGGGTTAGAAATCGACAAAGAAAATATTTAGTTTAAAAGTATTAAAAACCCGCAATATTCTGCGAGCCCGAATAATAACGAACTATTAATTTTAATCAAAACATATCCCGTCAAATGCCCGTTATGAAAAGCGCTCGCTGACTAAAGTCTTACTCTTAATTCGTAGTGAATAGCCGCCAAAATTTGGCCAATCACGGCGAAACGTAGGCGCAGTTTTAATGGAAAGCAAATTGGTAACGTATACCGCTGCTTAAATTGAGCATGCCTTATTATCCAGAACCATTAGTGCCATTTCCTGGCGCGGCGCGTAAACGGAACGCCCTCATTAACCGCTTCCCCATCCAATGGGGGGTCATTATAACTGTTCAGGAACACTATAGCTCGTGCGTGAGCGGAATCAGCACCACCGAAGTTAATAACACGCGTGAGATTATATTAGTTGTAAGATACGTCACTGAAAGGATTGAAGTTTGGAAGCTCGACACAGTTCGAATACTAAATAACAGATTCCTGTCTGCCAATGAGAAATTTTACTCAAAATCTCTTGGAGTGAGAGAACTTCCTTCAGTACAAAGACACACGCAACTATTTGCTAAGCGCTCCGCGTCTCTTTTGTACAAAATTTTGCAGACATTACTCGGTATAATCGGTACTTAGTCGGCGAGCCATTAGGCGAATGAGGTCTCCCTAGAATTTATAAAAATAAAAATTGTCGCAAAAATATTTGGTGGCGAAGTGATTAATGGTGAAAGGTGTCACGAATGAAAATAAATCGATCAGGGAGTGTTTCGGGGTGGGTCGGGAACTCGGGATGTTATTAATTGTCCCACGAATGGCTGGAATTCTTCCATAATGAGCGGTATGGGAAGAATGGCGCGGTCTGCGGCGCACAATGCGGCCCTTTGTCACGGACAAGTTCACTCGCTGCCGGCTCCGGTTGCCGGGACACAGACACGCATACAATCTTCAAATTCTTATATTGTTGCGTGTGAGATGTGCTCTTTAATGTTCGCATGCTTGGAATTGTTTTCTGAAGGATATTTACGACCACTTTGGTTTGCGAGAATTTTATGAGCTCTCTACGTTGTAAAACATGTTAACCCACGTTTTACAAACATGACTAAGCCGGAACATGTATTATATATATTTAACATGTATCTGCCTGTATGTATTTAGCAACAAGAATTTAGGTCTTGAAAACCAAATTGATCCTATTCCTTTAACAATTATGAGGCTGAACACAATTGTGCATCAATATTAGATCGTGTTTTATTCATGATTTAGATGCAACTAACCTCAGTTTAAATACAAAACTTGGAATTAACTTGCTTGAATACTCATAAAAAGCTATCTTTTATAGCAAAGCTCTTTTTTTCGATACACACCGTCATTTCCGTGTGCTCACTTGTGCCGAGGTTCTGATGAACTAATTTATCCATCATTGTGGTGAGTGCCGGTAATTGTGGCCGGTCGTAGATCGCCTTTTGTTTTTGAGCAATCGCTCGCAAATTAGCGACGTGTCGAGTGACATAGTCGAGTTTTGCAATTTCAGTCACCGTTTGAAGATTGGATTTTGTTTCAGTTTCGAAAATGGTCTTTAATATTCATGACTGTTATTGAACGGTTTTATTAAGGAGTCCGTATCTATAGAGTTGAATGTCTACTAAACATGCAGAAACGGTTAAGTGGAGGTAATTTTCTGCAATCCGTAATTACACACATAAATCTATTTAGGGTTCTAGACTTTCAGTACTCAATAATATTTTATTGTATTCCACAATGATGCATGTTATATCATAAGATCATAATTTGGTTATATATAATTTATTTAAAGTTCGACCTGACAATAATTTAAATAAATCTTACAGTGTTGCCACTATCTTATAGTGGCAACAAAAATAAACATTAAAAATCCAAAACTGCTAACTCTGAGCTAAAGATTGTAATACCATTTTCTTGGAAAAATCTTGCTCTAAATCTTAAACCATTAGTTAGAATAAAGTGTTCAAATAAAAACACTATCTTGGCGAGAATAGAGTGGCAAACGAGCACGTTAAAGTGTCGATAACTGAGCTCTAGGAGACTCCGCAGGTTTGCCGCGGGTTTCTTTGTTCAGTTTCCTGCCACGTCGTAGGGCTGCCAAACGTACTGAAACTGATGACCATTCAATATCAGAAAAAAACGAAAAAGTTTGATTGGATGACTTTTTATGATTCCGGATAAAATGTTTCTAAAAATAAGTCTGAAAATTGTATTTCGAGTTAAAACCTTCATAAAAATTCTTTTTCAACTTTGCTGAAACTAGCTTTGGATTTTGTAATTCCATCATAGAATCAAGTAAAATAAAATTAAATAAATGCTTAGGATTTGTTTCCAACCAAAAGATAGATTATATAGATTAGTTCGATCATCGATATTGTATAAGTATTCCACACAGTTCACAAGATCTATCTCAGCAACAATAAGTCTAAACACTAGGCTAGGCCCCAGTTCATCCCTAGTTCAACAAAAGAGATCGCGCGGCGGCTCCAACAATCGCCCTTTGTGCGCGTGGGCACAACTTGGGACCGCATTGTGCGCGCGTGGACCATTCATTACCAGCCTTTGATAACTTCAGGGATCGCTTCTTGTTCAGATATGTTCTGTATTGGTGAGCTGTTTACTTCTCATTCAATTGGCAATGTATTGAATTTCATGCGGATATCATATTTGAGATGGATTGTAATCTATATCTAGTTATGATGCAACTGTTTTATTTGTGAAATTCTAATTCTATTATAAATGCAAAAGTGAGTTTGTTTATTTGTTACGCTTTCATGCTAAAACAGCTGAACGGATTTAGATGAATTTTGGCACATGGGTAGACCATGAACCTGGAATAGGACAGGATACTTTTAATCCCGATATTCCCACGGGATCGACACTTAGGCGGATGGAACCGCGGGCGCAGCTAGTCTTGATTATAAATCCACAAAATTAACAGTGTTCAGAATATTGTAGAAAATACGTTACTTTTGTAGGTTAAAATTATTTTAGTATTTAAAACAAAATATAATTAAGAGGAACATTCCTAAAATCAAAGCGGCTACAACTAAATAGGCGAGGTTTATTTTAATCGATGTTAGCTTATTAAAATTCCACGCGAACTTCAGATACCTGCTGAGAGCACTTAATTTAATTAATACGTTATTTACTTAACCTAACGTTTTGCTTAGACCTAAAAACTGACATGGCATTCATTAAAATTCTTAGGGTTTAATTAAGAGAGCAATTTTTTGCCGTCAAGCCCTTTTGGTACTAATTAGGACCTAGTAATTGGGTCCTTAAAAATAATGGCATGCATACACTGACTGGTCTGACGTTGATTACTGAGGTCTAGACAAAAAGCTACGACCTAAAGATAATGTAAGTAGGTACCTAATAATAATCTCTGATGTAATAAAGGTATAACCAACGCAAGAGATAAATTGAGGTCATATAATGGAGAGGTCAATTTACCGTGACATGCCAAATCAAAAACAGCGTAATTTATTCCATGAGTAGGTAATAAACCAATAACATACCGACCGTAAATGGCTTTTTACTCGTAGGTGAGATATTCCCGGAGCTGTACACGACGACATCGGCTCTAGATGATGAGGAGGACAGTACTGAAGCTGATGAGGATTCCTCTGAGGTTGAGGAGTGCGAGCCGTCCCCCTCCCCGCGGCCCGCGCTCTCCGCTCTGCCGGCGCCGCAACCTTCGCCCAAGGAAGACTCCTTGACCAACCTGGACTCCCAGTACTACAGGTTAGTACAAATTCAACTAAAATAGGAATATTTTTTACAAGCTGCGATTCGATTTTAGTCCCATCTTTAGTAGTAAATGTTGACTATCGTATACGCTTTCATTGTTACAAATTCAGATTCCAGCTCACCTTTCAAACAGAATTATTTACTCAAAATATCGGCAAATTAAAAAAAAGACCAGCATTTTGTGCCAAGGATCAACAGTATCGTATGCCACGGAGCACACGCGATCCATAATGCCGTAGTGCCTATATGACGCAAAATTCGCGTCGAATTAGGAGACAACATTCTATTTATGTTTTTATAGGAAAAAATGAAAGGAGCCGCATTGAGGGAATTCTGAAAGGTGCACAAAAAATGTACGTAACGACGTTTGCCGTAATAAGATAAACAAGTGGCGAAAAAAAGAATTTCGTGAAGGGAGCGTTGATCTCTGGTTTGCCGAGACAAACACTTGCTGACACAACGGTCCGTAACCAGTTACCACGTACAGGGAGCCAGCCAATACATAACAGTACTTAACTGTTCTGAAATGTTGACTGTCATTAAGATGTTGATCCATTTCTGAAGTCCTCGTCGAGTCGTCGCTAGTTTTGATCTCAAGTTTTTCTTTAGGCTCCAAACTTGGAACAACACTCGAACTTTCTCAAAGTTTCACAGAGACATTCTGCTTTTCGTATACATGTTTTATCATCGCAGAAGTTGGAAAACAGCAGCCATTTTCACCGGATGTTTTGGCAAAGTTTGGTCTAGTGACCAAACGAATATTCGTCTCGTATTTTGAAACGACATAATAATGAGCATTCAGGCTTATACCTACAAATACTGTTTGCTATTATTTCCTTTATTTAATTTTCAATTTAGTACATTATGATACAAGTGTGCTCTTGGACACTACCCTCGAGGCGGTATCGCGCGAGCCGCAGGTGAGCGCGATAAGGTAGCCGAGAGTTATGTTGTTAATTTATCATATTTTATTGTTTTATACATATATAAATTCTTATTATTATCGTAATGCAGCTTAAAATATAAGCTTGTACAACATTTTACTCAAATAAGTTCCAATCTAACACTAAACAATTTTCTAACTAATATTAAATAAAACTAACTGTACAAATAAACAACTAATATCTAAAATATGGCGTCGAAAAATTCCTCCGCATCGCTGTCGGCTGGTAGTGTACCCAAGAGACTGGCGGCATTGCCACGTTGAATGGTAATGCTTAGCCTCTGACCAAGGCAAAAGCCAGCCCTTGGGTCACGGGAAGTGTCAAACAGCCGTTTGGAGATTTCATTAAATAAACTATGAGCACTCGGACCCCATGGCCCTAGGGTTCCAACCCCAAACGGCTCGAAAATATAATTGCCTATTAGGCTATTATACTTTCGCCACTTGAGGATTTCCGCAGCCGCAGCGGCGGCGTCAGCACAGCACACCGAGCCAGGAAGATGAGATGGCGCAAGAGTATCGACACACGTTGCGTCCCAAACGTGTGTCGATACTCTTGCGCCATCTCATCTTCCCACACTAAAGGCCTACCCATCTTCCATGGAAATAAGGACATGCCGTTCGGTCTTTTGCCATCATGGCGTGCCAAGCCATTGGGTTCTAATACAGCTGGAACGCCTACGGTGACAAGAGCTCGTCGGATGATGTCATTAATGTTAGCGTGACGTGCTAAGCGACCCGCACTTCGGCTGCAAGACAGGCCGTGGTGTCCGAGGCTATTGACAACTTCGCCACAGTGACAGCGATGAGGAGAACAACATGGAGCACCTAGTCGCAGGGAAGCAGCGATGCGGAACGTAGTGTCGTCGAACAAAGTTCCTAGGTTCGATGACGGTAGTGCGTGAAGCCACAAACCCGACTCCCACTTACTCACAGCCAGCAGGCGCGCGCGCTCCGCAGTAGTAGCAGACGTGTCAAGTAAATTGTTCTGTACTACTCTGCAGACCGGCTCATCCCACCGTCTCTGGGAAGATGGATAGTCGGGCGGATCTGTATTCGGGCAAACGAGTCTCCAGGCATCCATAGCCTCGGTGAAGCACGGCACGTCAAAATTAATCAGTGTGGAGGCTAGGATTTTCCTGATTAATTTCTCAGTACCGTGGACCGAGGATATGAATGCCGGTAAACTAATACTAGAAATTTTGCGGACGCCGAGGCCTCCCATACGGATGGGAAGAGTAGCTTGCGCCCAAGCTCGATCGTCCATGGCCACATTTAGGATCAAAGTTTGGAGACGGATAATTTGGTTCATTTGGTCTAAAAGATTAGTGTGCTTCCATAAATGCGAAGCGCGAAGGAAATATGTTAATTTAGGGCCGAAACAGCAGTAGCGGATTAGGGTTATGTTATGGCCGAATGCATGTGAATTTGGAACAATCTTTTCGAAATGTCATTGAAATTTTGAATTTTTTCCTCAATGAAACTGGGAAAGGAATCCTCAAAGATTGGAGATCCAAGGAGACGAAGAGAGCTTTTTTCAATAATTCAGATTTCTGGGGCTATTGCGTTAAATTTGGGAAGTGTCAGATGTCTGTCAGTACTGTCCGCTAAGTATAGTTCACATTTCGAAAGGTTGAGATCGAGGCCAATGGAATGAAGTTCATTTTTTAGAAATTTAAGGTCATTTTAAACAGTTTCTACGTCGCCTCCCAAGGTTCCATCAGCGAGGTACCAAACATTAAATTTGGAATTTAGCTGCCGAATAATTGGGTGAATGGCTAAGCTAAAAATCACTGGCCCGAGGGGGTCACCTTGTTGACAGCGAACAGCAGATTCCAGAAGGATGTACCGAAACACATTCAAAAAAAAAAAAAAGATCATATTTTATTTATTTACACAGTAGGCATAAAAAGGCATGAACACTCTTTGATAAGATTAAAAAAAGCGCAAATCTCTGCTCAGGTGTAAATATAGAATGCTCATTTAATAATAAAGGTCAGTAGATCAGATTGAAGCAGGTCACAGCAGGTCAGATTGAAGTAATTCATACTAATTCAATCTGACCTGCCCATGGTAATTGTTTTTATCATATCTAAACGCCCTGGTTTGTCTATGGTATTTTTCTTTACGAATACTTGCTTTTGAGCGCTTGCCTTTGGTACAATGCTTCACCAAAGTCAATTTCTATTAAATACAAATTCCATGCTGCCATTATACTACTTACTAATTACATACTGCCATGTCATTACTCCGACTAATAAATAGTTATCTGTGGCTCACATTACCGCACCACCGTGGTAATTTATCAAAAAGCACGCGTGTTTAATACACTGCACTATGAACCTAAAAGCGGTTCAATAAGGGCCACTTTACGAGCTAGTGTGTTGAAAACATTTTTATAAAAACACTTTAAAAAAAAAAAGGGCCAAGCGTCTGACCTCGCACAATGAAGAGTTCCGAGTGACTTATTAAAATTAACATTGTAGTTGAAAAACATGTTTTCCCATACATTCCAACCGCAAATGTAAGTTTGTATACGCAAAATATTGGGAGGCTAGAACTATTTCTGTACAATTTTTCAAAAGTTTCGGCTTGGTGGTTTAGGACATTAGGTGGGTATGGTTAATCTTTATTAAAACTATTTAAAGTTATGATAAATTTACTAAAAAAATATATATCTCACATCCTCACAACAAGCCCTCTGTTTTGATATGGCCAGTTTGCAAAACTTTTGTTATAGTTTTTCAATTTGCCCCCGAAAAGTCACCCCCATACTCAAAATTCATTTATTTTTGTTACACGTCGGTGTTTAGGTCACAGAAATTGATATCTATATATAAATTTCAACTCAATCGGTCCATAAGATTCGGAGCAAATGAGCTGTGACAGATGGACAGACAGACAGACACACGAGTGACCCTTTATGGGTTCCATTTTATCGTTTTGAGGCACGGAACCCTAAAAACATTTTAAAATATAAAAAATAGTAAACCATCGGCATCAGGAACAGGGATCAAGCTGCCGGTGGTCAGGTTTCTGGAGGGAGGAACCGCCTCACTATGCGTGCCGTGTCCAGATGATGACAATGATCAGGTTTTGACAGATATGCCTTATATGCTCTGTCAAAAACTCATCATTGTGAGACCACTGACACGTTTGTAAATTAGTAGACTTGGCCCCCAGGAGTAATGCTTTTTGAATCAGACCCAGCCGCGCAATGAGAGCCTGCTGAGGTGTTGGTCGAAGCCCTCCGCTATAAGGCCATTAATCATAACGATTATCGGTAAAATGATTGCAAAGTACACGTCCCACATGTCAACAACCTCGTGTGCTAAGGCGAGGTACTCGATTTTTTTATCTTTCTCTGCTTTCACGAGATTCTCGTCATGAGGAACAGAGATATCAACAATCATTGCACGGCGCTCTCGTCGATCTATCACCTCAATATCAGGCTTATTGGCTACAATAGTCCTGCCAGTGATGATAGATCGATCCCGGTACAATGTGGCGTGACCACTCTCTGTTTGCTATTATAATTATTGAAGTTACTCCGTAAGTGAAACAGTCACCTTGTCGGGTAGCTTTCATTCAAGTACAAGACAGAGCAACAAAACGGAACAGGATGACGATCAGAGTACACAAAATGTTTCGCACGAACGTATATTTTCATAACATGTAAATTCCCCGCGCGAGGGTCGCGGCGTCACCTGAACCTCTGGCAGTACTGACTCTAAACAAGATTGATCGGGGCATTTTGTAGCGAGCCTCGTAATCTCGCTAATGTGTTTACTTACCTGTTTACCTTCGTTCTGTCCCTTTTGTCTCGCATATAATGTCTTAATGCCGACCCATTTCTCTTGGGGAGCGTTTTTTCCTCCAGACAACTGGATACTGCTGATAATGGTAATGGATGGCGCCGAACTTCGGACTGAATTAACTGGACTGCGCGTCACTCCGGAAATAATGATAGTAATATTTCAAACAGATGCGACGAGATATTCATATTTTTCTGGCACAGTCATTTTGGGTTGATGTAACCAAATTTATGCATCGCCCTTGAGATGGTTCAGGACAATTTTATATTCTGAAGCACTCTTCTCTTTCCTATAAGTAAAAAAAAAAACTAACAATAATAATTTTATGACGTCCCTTTACCGATGATGTTACAATATCTTCTTCTGGATTACTTCTAATTAATTATTTGTTTGAAGTAGCTATACAGTGGCGCTGGGTGTGACGGTAGGCGCCGGCTGCTTCTTGCTGGCTCTCAACGTACTGGTCTTCGCAGGAATCTACCTTCAGAGAGGTCGTCGGAGAACGGCCCACCGCCGTCCAAGGAGAGAAGGTCAGGATTATAAAAACATCTCAAGATAATTGCTTCACCGAACCAAAATTACTTAGGGTCCGAGCTAAGTCATTACAAAAAGTAACCTTACGCAAGAAACTCTGAAATTGTTTCGTCGCAAGGAATGAAAAAACTCCGAAGTAAAACGTCGAGCCAACCTCTTATCTTTTCAGCTCAATGAAACGTGTCAACTGCAAGACGCGGTTTCATTCTAAGATTATTGTAAACGATTTATCCCAACATAATAATATTTATATACGTCGCTAACTTTCATCTAGGTTCAAGGCAATGAATATTCGAAGGGAGCAAAGCAAACACATTTTTTACATGGAGGCAAAAAAGACGTCATATCTAAAACCCATTTTTTATGAGCGACCACTTGGGAGCAGACCGTACTATAAACTACGAACACGATTCTCACTTAACCGCGGCTGGTCCACGCTAGTAAATTACACGAGTTATGTGGAATCCAGCAGAGAGACTTTGTTATTCATAGTACGGACCGGTGATAACTCACGAACTATTTGATCTGGTGACAGAATGATGGCGATATGCACCGGAGCTGTCAGTTTTATGTCATCAATTGTAGGTGATCGTTATTGAGGTCACTGGTAAACAGACTGTTTCACCAGTGTGATTTTATTTACCTATGTTTTGTATTTTTGTATTTGGAGTTCGTTCGCTGCTCGGAGATTTCCTTCATTAAAATCCTTGGATTTAATCACTGCTGCAAACCCTGTCGATATTATTACTTTTCATTAATAGGCTAATTTTCCACCCCACTTTTGAAAACCACTACATTTATTTATTTATTGGCTACCAGCAGAATGTCTCCAGTCTCCTCCACAAGGCGGAGACAACTATAACATTTATTATAGACATTCTGGCGATTTATTTGCGGCACATTCGTGTGCCGTTTCAATGCACTTCCCGATTCAAAAGCTACTGGAAACCCGGACATTTTGTGCGATTCAAATATTAAAATTCCGAATGTTATTTATTTTTAAAAGAAAACGTATTTCCGTCTGTCTTTTATACTCTATTCTGGTTTTATGTTTCTTCGTTGTATATTTGGTGTAGTCTTAAGGTTTATTATACATTCTTGAAAATTTTATTGCAATAATGTCGGTGGTATTAAAGAAAAAAAAAAAGAAAGAAAATGCGTTTATTTGCGGCAAACATGACGCTAAGAAAGGACAAATATACGAAAAGAACAAATTGGGGGAAAATATGCGTCATGCGTCGTCGTCATGTATTAGTTATCTGTGCAATGTACGCGATAAAATCCGCGTTCCAATCAGGATTTAATTCAGTGAGATTATTAGTACTACCCTTTCGTTTTTAGTTCTGTTTTCAGCACAATCTTCGGTTCTACACAGTTATACTTAGGTAAATTCAAAGCTATTGCTACTATTTAAATAAAAACAAATATGTTAGTTAACAAGTAAGTTTTCGTTACAGGGAGTTGCAGCAGCCGCAGTGGAGCCTCTCTGAGCAACGAGCCGGCTTCCATCACCTCGCCACGCAAGAGCACTCTTAAGGTAACAATATCGTTTGGAACACTAGAAACCATCGTTATCCACCTTTTGAAAGAAACTTTAAATTAAACGTGTTGAGACAGTCAACATGAACTGCATGTTTCTTCTGAATCTCGGCACGGTCCGAATTTGTAAGAAAGCCATACTGAGTCGTCCAGCAGTGGTTCTCACTCAGTTGAATGATATTGATGATAGCACCTCAGCATCAACTAACATATCTTTCGATTTCCACAGCGCAGCAGCGAGTCAGAACTCAAAGAGAGGCCGAGCAGCGCCGCCACCGCGCCTCCAAAAAAACGCGTCCAGATCCAAGAGATATCTGTGTAGATGACTTCTAAACTAACAATGAAGATAAAATACATTCTCATAACATTGAAACCAATAACACAGATAATTAAATTCAGAATCGCAATTGTAAAACTGATGAAATGTTTGTAAATACTGATAACTAATGCAACAGCTGAAAAAGCCATGACCACAGCAGAAATCAAAATGATAAACGTGCAGTCTAAAGATGATGTAGATATTTGTGATGAGAAGTGTGAAACTCCAATTATTGCTTGAAAACAGTGTGACGCCAATTTAGACGGCACTTTACGTGAGTTTATAGTTGTGACAAGGAAACTTTTAATAAAATTGTGAGTGATCCGGGTTCCGATTTGAACTAAAGCAACGTTGACTCTGCTTAGGTTAGACAAAAAACAATGTCTATATTGATGTTCTCAATGGCCATAAATCTATGATATCGAGTAATTATTGTGAATGTACTCGTAAGATTGTTGTGACTTATCGTAGCGTGAGATCATGGCTGAGCGCAGTCTCGCGCTCCGCTGATCGGTTGCAACGGCGATGGATGCCTGCACTATATACCTACTACATAATATACATATGTATCCGTGTGTACGCGGCTCAGGGGTTCTCTCTTCTCTGCTGGAATACACTGCTGGCATAAACAGTCCCAACCCGCTCCGATCGCTAGGTCAGTGCGCAATCGATTCGTGATTTCGCAATCTGCACGTCTATTGTCAGCCATTATGATAAGGGCTGTGTGTTCCGGCATTCGTGTATCTACCTCCTGACCAATTTAATGGTTTAGTGCAATTACTATTTCGGTTAAATCTTTGTTATTGTTCATCTGGAATTTGTATAGTCTACTTCAGTGTCTAGACACCTCTGTTAACAAACTGTTTCTATATTATGTGATAGTTGAGTATTTAATGGAATCAATGTTTGAGTTCTGAACTCTGGTACGTTTAGATTTTTTTGTAAGAATTGTTATATTAATCTGTACATAATAATGATATAGACCGATATAGATATCTCGAATTCAATTTGTGGAAGCGATGCTAACTCTGTATATAACTACTATTAGTTTCTACTAAATAACATTGTACATATTAGACCGTCGTGAATATTTGTGAACTCTGATGATTTTATCATCTATGAAAAGAGGTTTTAATAAAGACCATTTTTCCTGAACTCTCGACTTCTTATTTATCACTTTCAATATCTTTTCGGTCTCTGAAGCTACCGAGGTTACGTCATTGCAATAACTGACATGGAGTGAATAAAATACCTTTGAAAATTAAAATTTTAAAGACAAATGAAACAGTTATTTTACATAAAATATCTAGTTACATTAAAATTGCTTTGATTTAAGATAGCAAAACGTGTAGGTACCTTAAAAGCAATTGAAAATAATAAATTCCCTTTACAGGTGTAAGATGGTGGCGGATAATTTAAAAGTTAATTAATTTCTAAGCGGCGCGTTATCGCGGGGTTGCGGCTCAAAGGTGACTGCGCAAAAACCATAGACGCTTACCCCAAGCAAAAGTTTTAATGTCTTGCCACAAGTTAAAAAAAAATCAAGAACTCCTACCATCAACAAAATTATGTTGATCTTTATTGTATTTTCGGAACGCGCACCTTTTTGCAGCCTCTATTATCAGGGCCCAAGTTTGCGAGGATAAAATATCTTTTAGATTTTGATAAATCGCCTGAAAGGTCGCGATAAAATTGGGTTAAAAATTACGGGGCCATGTTACTGAACTTTGAATCTTGACGTCAGATCTCGGCAAATTATTGGGCAAAGAAGAACTAGGAAAAAAGTCAAAGTAGAATGAAAGCGCCATGAACATTGCAAAATGAAAGATTTGATTCAGAATACAAATGGCAAAATCTGTGTTTTAAATTTTGACGAACACTGTAAAAAAAATACTTAGAGAGATACTCCAGAAGTTATGATTGTCGCGGACAGCGAAAAATGTGGAAGTTTCAGACGAAGTTAGTGATTCAACGACGTAGAACAGTTTGGAGCTCAGGATAAAGATATGAATCTCTGCCAGAGATAAACTTTGTGAGTTTTTCTTTTTTAAAAGAGTACCTAATCCATAGAGCCTCGAACCTTTTGAATAAATTTCCTCAACACGTTTTCGTTTTGGTGTTTGTTTTGATCTTACCTTATTTATTTTCTGTTTAGTTTAAGGTAAATGATTTTTTTACGATTTCCTGTAGCTTTGTTATATTGATAAAGCTGATTAGAATTCCCAGTAATGGAATAACAAAGACGAATTGGATATGAAAAAAATAATTACCTCTACGGTAGGTAGCGACGCCTCAACCAGGTGATACTTTGGTAAGTACTAAAGCAAAACTCAGTATTCAACAGAATACAGAATAAACTATTTTCATTTACCGATTTATAAATACAACCCGTGCCACCTTACACGGTACACACCTGAAACTCAACAAGTCAACACGAAACACGAACAAAAAAAAACCGTTAAAACTTTGATAACTGGCGGCCATACAAACCGAACAAATGGCCAGGTTTATTAAATTCGCACAAAAAGCGAGGGAGGCATCGCCGGCCGCCGTAGAACAATCACTATTGAACTCCCACCGTTTATTGTACGCCAAATGAAAGTGCACTTAATTTATGATCCGGCTGTGAATGCTGAGGATCCGGCCGCCCGGATCCCGGGAGGGGCGCACGATCATCAATCAGCGGTGCCTTCCATGGAAATGAGATATCTTACAGTCATTTGAATCAAATGTGCGAAATGGAGATTTTGATGTGAATTTTAGTATTGTTGAGATGAATCTGTAACAATTTGCTTCAATGTAATTTTCAGTTTGTTTTTGTCAAAGGTCGGGTTTTTAGCGTTGTACACGCAAAGCACGTCGCCCGTGTATTTTTTTTGTACAATTAACAAAACATTCGTATTTTACATGGAACTTAGATTACAGTATTTTACTTCCTATTCCGTTGCTCCTAATGTAGATACTACCACTAATTAGTTCACATCAAAGAGCCTCAATAGTCTGATCACTGAACATAATATTTTTAAGTCATCTTTGGCGCGACAGCAACACCTAAACAAACCTTCATTTTTAATATATTTTACATTGCATTTACCTGGTTACCATAACCACTTCCAGACAACACGTTTCATCACCACACTAGTGCCACCATAACTTCATTTCGTCGCGATACAAAGGGTGTTGCATTCCTAGTCCCCAGCTCGTTCCGACACACCCTGAGTGCTAGCCGGGCCGTTTCTGTCGGGAACGGGATAACGCGGCCCCTTTGTGTCGCACATTTGTGAGACTAACTTTGTATTTGGCTCCACACGTTCCGTCTTGCCTTAAAGTCGGTAAAGACGCTTCAGGTCTCAGTTTTAAATTAGACTGTGAGATTCAAGTCTTTGCTCACAAGTTGCTGAAATGAAAGTTTAAGGATTTTTGTCCACCGTTATCGTGTATCCTACCTATAAATCTACCTTTACCATTTGGAGGTTGATTTTGTTCGGTCAAATAAAGAATTCATAGCTCGAGCCCCAATAAATACATTAATTATTCTGGCTTTTGATATAACACTGTTATTGTTGAAGCTAACTACGTCATATTTTAATATGAGGGCGATACATTTTTAATGAGCTCGTTAAATAAATTATTCATCACATGTAGAACCTTAGCTTTAAATGGTTTTCAGTCAGAAGGGCACCTTACAACTGCGAAATTATTTATCTTACAGAAGGTTCTCCAGTAACACAGACAAGCACATACACTAAGAGGTGTTGAGCCATATCATTACCAGTACATAACAGAATCATAATACATATCTACTGTGAAATCAATACCCAGAACAAAGTGGCTATCTATCAATCGTTATCTACACATTATGTAATGTACAATGCGTGTAATCCGAGGTTTTAGAGGCGTAATTAACGTATTAATGTAATTACTAGCGGTTATGTCATGTTCGGTTACACAATACTCACTTGGGACATATTACAAACGGTAGTTGATGGAATGGTAGGTACGTAGTGCTTAGCATACGAAAGGCTTATTATTGGTACGGTCGGCAACAAAACTCGACTAACACTTCTTTTTTCAAGCATAATTAAAAATTTCTATAATCTGAACTGATACACAATTTAAAGATTGTATTAATTTAGATGATAATAATTATGTAAAAGTAACAGTGTTACTCGGTTTCTGTAGATAACTTTACTTTCGGCCGGGCTGTTGATCTACCGTTCAAGCTTGGATTAACAGCGGCTTACTAATCTCGACACAGGCCTAAAAGAACACTTCTTAGGTAAAACATTCTGGATTTAATGGTACAGAGTGAGCATAAAATGCTCATTCATTATTTGCGTATAAGAGGCATTTACCTTGCAATGAGTAAATCACTGAATGGTATCAATTTAATTAAAATATAAGCTCATTCCTTTTTTAGGGTTTCGTACCTCAAATGGAAAAAACGGAACCCTTATAGGGACAGTCCGTCCGTATCTGTCAAGACCTTTTTTCTCAGAAGTGCGTGGAGGTATGTCAAATGCGTAAGTCTACGGTCCACTGGAGCTCAAAAAAAATCAAGCTTCTAAGTGAACGCAATGAAAAAATACGGTCATTTACGCGACAGATTTTGATAATCGGAAAGATCAAAACCTATAGAGTACCTACTGTTCCGTTGGGGACCCCTTTTTTTCGCATAATGTTTTTTTCCCTAATATTCTTTGACATAACGATTTTGGCATATTTTTTTTGGTCTAATAATTATTTGCCATAATTTTTTATTGCCATCCAATTTTTTTGACATAATTATCTTGCTGTATAATTTGTTTTGCCATAATTTTAATTCGTATAATGTTACTAGGCGTAATGACTATTAGCATAATAGTGTTACGGCATAAAACAATATTGGAATAACGGTAAGTTGTATAAGTTAATAACGGTAAGGTGTAATAAGTTAAGTTGTTTTTACGTAGTTATTACAAAAATAATGTTAGTTGGTTTAGGTTAGGTTAGGTTAGAACTGTGACCCCCTACGCACGAGCCGAGCGAGCGAAGCGAGCGGTGCCGCGGCAGCGGCCGGCAAAGTGCCAAAAACGACTAGAAGCTATATAAGGTGTACTTATCTATTCATACACGAAATTTCTCAAGTAGTCATTATATTAAAAAAAAGTTTTTATTGTTTCTCATACGATTATTCTACAGCACAGAATTGAGACAGCCCCGGTAAGTTATAAAGATACTTGTGATGGGGCTACCTCGCAACTTCCCTAGGGTTACTAACTACATTGTTGAGACATAATTATAAAGATGAGGAAAAGTTTAACTGGAGTGTTGCAAAACTGTTGTATGTGATGGGGGTCGGATGTGCAGAAGGTGTGGGTGTCAGTGGGTGTGTGTGCATGTTCTGGTTAATATCAGTTCTATTTCATCGTAGGTTTGCGATTTCAACCATTCCGTCATAGTTTTTACACTCGTAGCGCAACATGGGGTAAATATTCAATTTACGGTTCAATTTATTATAAATAATATATGATGATTGCGTATTATACTGTCGCATGGCGAAGACCGTCCGGACCCGAGGGGAGTGGGCCACAATATCTTTACGTCTTTTATCGAGGTTTGATGGATCAAATGAGAAGGTCTTGTGTAGTTGTATGGTTATGTTCAGTATGTATAATTTCCTAACCGTGAGCAGATTACTAATCTTGTAAAGATTGTCTGTAGAATATCGAAAGGGTTTAAAATACATCACTTTGATAAGAGACCTTTGAGCCCTTTCTAGGTCTAGAAATTTAGTCTTGGTGGCCCCTCCCCAGATCGGTGTACAGTATGTGATGACTGACTGTGCCAGAGCAGTATAGACGGTGGCATCACATGCCGCAAGGTTTTAAAAATCTATATAAGCTTTCTGACCCTTTCTCTATATATGTTGTAGTGTCTAATTTTGTTGGAGACAATTATTATGCGAATTTCTTATGCGTTTTAAAATTATGGTTTAAAGTCATTATGCGTAAATATATTTATGCGTTTGAATGTTATGCTTATACACTATTATGATTGGTGAAATTATGCTTAAAATAATTATGCGTTTGCTGATAGGCGAAAATAATATTATGCGTTAATATTGTTAGGATAAACAAAAGTATGCCATGTTATATTATGTCTTAAAATTTTATGCAAATGGATAGGTTACCGTCCCGTTGACCTAGAACCATGAAATTTGGCAAGAAGTAAGTCTCACAGCCGAACTCAGCCAAAGTAAAGGAAAAGTTCAAAAACCGTTAATTTGTCTTTTTATCACTTTTTTTATTTTTGCTATTTTATTCTTTATATTTGTAGTTAGAGAATTGACCGTGACGTATATCGATGGATATTTTTTCCACTCCAAAGTTAAGTTCGTTCATGGGATAAATTCATCCCAACTACACGGAACCCTTCATTGTGCGTGGTCCGACACGCACTTGGCCAGTTTATCATAAAAAGAGATCTTTTCCCTGTACCGGGTTCATTACAGGTTAATATATTAATTTAAAAGTAACTTCACGATGAGCAGGCAGATACTTTACTTAATAATCAAGCCAATAATATTAATCTTCTCAATTTTCCCTCTTTTGCATCGACGTCGAATCACGACGGACCTACATTTTTAATTACATGTCGAAGTTTTAAGTGGCCGGCCCAGAGGCTGGGGGGGGAGTCGAATCTGATTACTCGGTAATATCCACTTATTCGTTACTGGTATAATTGAAAATTCTTCATCCAGGGCGATGTATTACCCACTTATGTCCTTCGGCAACTTAATTTTGTAGTACTCGACGAGTAACGGTGTTTTGTATAAACTTTCTCCATTTTCTGGGGTTAATTTATTACTTTTCACATAGGTTTGGAGCTGTCAGCGTGGAGATTTACGACATCAGTTTTGTCGTGTAGGTGTTAGTATTATGCTGCAATATCAGAACAATTTGATAGAAGCTACTATCGCATATTTCGTGTAAAAAAGAAGCGTTACTTTAGTTCCACCCCTTCTTGTTTTGTCTGCATAGTCTTGGTTTAGTAGGCGCCAATTTATGATATTAATAATATCGTGTAGCACATACCATGTTTCACACAAAGCTACTTAGTGTCAGATGTCGCCGAGCAGACGTTATCGTGACATTTTCCCGAGCCACGAGCCACGAGCCACTGATATTCATGACTCGTACCACACACATAATTGTGGCTAGAACATGTTAACTTACTCGACTTCAACTAATAAATATTCATACTTAGTTGGCGGCCTGTTTGTTCAGACTCTTTGAGGAGTGACACTAACTTATGCATGGCTCTTTAATTTATTTTAGAGGTTTATGTGTCGCTAATGAAATAAATATACCTACTTAGATGTATTTGAAAGGATCTTATAAAAAAAAACAACCGACTTCAAAAAACAAACACAAAAAAGTGAAAAATAACTTTAATTTCGGAAGTCGGTATCTGCTTTTCAATTTTCGTTTTTTGCCACCGACTTCCGAAATTAAAGTTATTTTTCACTTTTATTGTGTTTGTTTTTTGAAGTCGGTTGTTTTTTTTTTGTAAAAAGTTTTTATTTTTCACTTTTTAGTTGTGGTACCTACCTCACACAAATTCGTATACCGTTATCTGCTATGTAAATAACAGTGACGGAGTGAAATAATTATATCATCTACATAGCAAAGTGGGAAAAATACGTAATTATTGAAGCTAACTCAAAAACTACGCAAGAAAAATTAATAAAATTTATATGGGACCACCTCGAAAAAAGAATCATCAAAATCGAAATAAATAAATAAATAAATAATTGGTGGAGTAATCGGGTAACATACATACAAAAAAAAAAAAAAAAACATACAGACGAATTGAGAACCTCCTTCTTTTTGAATAAGTCGGTTAAAAACCATTACCCTTCTGATTGCCAATCCTGAATGTGATGTGTTTGCGGATGAATGGTATAAAATTATGCGTATTTGTCTGGTGTTCTGTGAGAGAAAGTTTATTGGAATATTCTCATTGGAATTAGGGAGGAAATAATTAAGTAAATAATGCTAATAATGCGCTTAATGGATAAATATCTTTATAGATATTACCTTTTTACAACAAAAAAACAACCGACTTCCAAAAAAACACTAAACACTTTACGGTGGTGCGCAAAGTAACGCACGCAAAAAATTGTGTTTATGTGTGCATGCAACGGTTCAGGGTATTTGGGGGTATTTAAAATTAAGTTACTTATAACATTTAATACTTGCTTTCTTTAAAAAACGACTGAAAATGTTGGAACTTTGACCTTGAATATCTCTGTAACCACAAGGTTCCCAGGTATGGACCAGAACAAAAAAAATATCACAATGACGGAAATAATTAGTGACTTCCAGCTTCGTTATGCGTCTTTTACACCCGTTATAAATAACAACTGAAAATTCTACATTTCTATTATTGAAATTGAAGCGTAGCAGCATAATATTTATCAAACTTTATTTTTAAATAGAAATTCATTTGCGTATTGCCTTCGGCGAAAAATATCATTCGGCTATTTATTAACTAAAGGTTTACCAACGAGAGATATCTATATTACAATTATCTTCTACAATATTAAAACATTACAACAACAAGTATGTTAACCACAGCTAACACATTCACGAGTACATGCTCTGGATACATAATTAAATTAAGAATACATAAAAATAAACAATTTACATGCATATTATAAAATATTATATTAAAACGACGTGAATACAATACAATTAAAATAAGCATTATCTTGGTTTTTAGGGTTCCGTACCAAAAGAGGAAAACGGGGGTCCCGTTTTCCTCTTTTAACGTACGCGTGTAGTGTTTCCTTAATAAGATTTTCTATTGGTTTTGGTGAAATTTTAAAACATTCGTTTTGATTTTCTTATTATTTTAGTCATATATAAATGTTAGGTCTAAATTACTCAGCAACATTTAGTCAAGTCCTACCAAAACAAAAAAAAATACAGCTCATTTATAGTTGCCATTTAACAAAAGTAACGACTAACATCAACTTATTACTTCTAACCACTGACCAATAACCGCTTCATTAAAACTACGGCACTTATTTAACGGCACAATTTAACGGCATACCAAACATAAGCATTTGACCAGTCATGCATGGCTAAGTGCGGGTTCAGTTCGATCAGAACAGGTTCAAACACCATCGTCGTAGGTTTTTTAGAAGAAAGTTTAAGTCAGAATGACAATGGTAAACAATATAATAAATATATTGTAAGGACATTTTCTATAATTTACCATAACACGTATCAAAACACTAATGTATCTCAAACCCGACCCAACGACATAATATTTTCATAAGATATCCTACAAAAGAGATCGTCAATAGTTTTCTCATTTTCGCGCGGCTTCAGAGGATTCCAAAGATGAACGAATCCGAGAGGAGTGAACTTGTTATGACATGCTAACGACTCTGCGCCACTGGTATCTCAGGATTTGGAGACCTAGGCTTCCAAGTTTTGTCACATCACTGGGACAAGTAACCCAAGTTCGTATTTTTTACTAGTCTGTTAAAACAAAGTTCGGTAGACTTTTCATTTCATATTTTTGTAAAAATTCTAAAAAATCTTTTAGTGTTCTTGTCCACATAAACACACGCCTCCTTCCCACGGGGGTAGGCAGAAACTACAGCACGCACACCTGCTATGACCTTTTGCTTCGTTTACGATTCACCTGGTAATATATGCAACCCGGTTGCGAGTAACACGCAACTTTTTTTTTTTTTTTTTGTGGGTGGGAAATCATCCAATGACTTCTCCCGCTCCCGCTGGGCGGAGCGGAAGGGCGTGTCAGACTTTTACTGACTAAAACCCACCCGTGTTCCTTCAGTTGCCTGTTGCCAAGGTCCCGGTATCCCTTTCGGACTAACCCGCAACCCTGGCAGGAAGTAGTAATACGCACCTGACATCATTATCTGAGATCTTTAATTTCCTGTAATAATATATAAATTTAAAATTAATATTTGTTTGTTTTGTCCCGACCTATGCATTCCTAAACCATGCGATTGCAATTAACGGTAAGTTGTCGTGCGCACTCCCTCGAAGGTACCGAAAACGAAGTCACGAGCAACAGCTAGATAACTATCTAGCTAGACTTAGAAAACCTGATTTGAATAAAAGGTAAGGTAGCAAAGCTACTCAAATAGTACTTGACCCACTAGTCCATATTTCATAAACAACTCCTACATTACAATAAATCCATCTTTTCTTTTAAAGACTCGTCAAACAAAACGGAGTCTCCAAGTTATGGAGAACAACAACAGTGTTCAGTTGTTCACATATTTATGGCAGCTCCTGTAGGTCCGGGACCCGGGCCTTCGGCCGGATGAGAAATAGCCCCACTTATACCGGCCTGTATCAATAATGTAAGGAGTTCGCTTTTGTCTAACAGCGTCGGATATTGCCTACACAATCCATTTATGTCTATCGCTGTTATTTGTCAGATATAGAAACTAAATTGTGTTTGAGCTGGCGATTCTAGCGAACTTTATTGTTCAGCTGAAAGGAATAAAGGTAAATCTAGAGTAAATTATTTGTTTATGTTTACTTTCAGTACTAAACTGTGTAAATTGTAGATAGTCTGTGCCTTTGTGTCTTGCTAGAGTATGATGAGAGTGCTATTTTATTTATCTTATTCGATTTTCTTAAGTTAGATTTCGAGTTACGTAGACATAATTAAAGCGAAATTTATTATCCAAAATGTAATTTCTAGAAGCTATGCATAAGCTCCCTAAGTCCCCAAAGAAATGTACACGCTTCAAAAGTTTCCACAAAGCTCCGATGGAAGCATTCCACTTCATGCACCTCAGTAACTTACCCAAAAGTTACTAAACAATGCCACAGGAACTGCGCAAGACCCACCAAGACCCAAACATTCTGTACTCTTAGGTATTCGAGCTCAGACCGTAACAGCGCTTTATTCCAGATTTCAATTTGGGAGCAATACTTTTCCATACACATTCCATTCGACCATCGATTTTTGCTGCTCCGTACGTGTTCAGTTAATAAGTTTAGACGCCTTTGGCTTGTACGCGGGTTGAATCCGAGTATTCACAAACTTAGAACCATTCCATGACTTTTAAAATTCCGCCTTATTCCTTGACCCATAAGGTTGATGGGAAGTGTAGAGTTATCGTGGTACAGAAGTTGCACATCGTGAGTAGACGTGTGGGGTCGCGCGACGAGTGCCGATATATTAGCGTGTCAGGTCGAAGAGTTCGTGATGTGTTATAAACTAGCAGATGGATGGAGAGTCGACGAATCACGACTTGTCACGACCTGTCACGATCGTGTGTCGGATATTGAAATACGCTTATTTCTATTGATTTCTTGCGAAAATAAGGACGAACCCGAACCCTTTTAAGCGGCTTATAATTTTATGTTTGTTCGTGTATCAGATTATCTTTCTTTGTAATGGCGAAGAGTTTTATGTACCCATTGTTTACTCACAAATCAAAACATGCAAAAATGTTACTATAGATAAGATTTTTGTGCAAAAACTGTGGATTTAAAAGGCATAATAGCCAGCAAGTCTCGTTGACTTGCTGGCTAGTCTCGACACATGCAATAAAAAAGTTAGTTGTCTATAAGCACGCATTCAAACCTCAATAGTATCGTTCGATTCAATGCTCTCTCCATTCTGATAATATAAAAATAAAGTGCAATGATAATAAACCCGGCATTACAATCGCTGGCAGCTAATCGGGGAGTTTCCGAACACCGCAAATTTCCACCAGCACTATCACATCCTGTCGCAGGATTTGCAGCCTTATTCAAAACGTGCGAAGAGTGATAGTGGGGTGTAGAAAGACTGGCTTGCTGCCAAATTTTGTCGATTGATGGCAGTGGGTTCCTCGCGTGGTACCGACAGGACTAAAATTCTGCATGGATGATTCAAGTCATTTTAACCTAAATATTATGAAACTGATAATATTCGGAATTATTCCTAGCAGTAAAAAAAACCCCGGCTTCCAAAAAAACACAAAAAAGTGAAAAATAACTTTAATAAATAAATTAAAAAAAAAAAAAAAAAAATACTTTATTTCAGACCTTGATCCATATGATGTTAGTAATACACACTACTTATAAGGTATGTTAGTAACAAACGAGAAAAAAAAAAAAAAAACTAAATTTAATTCATATATCTGCTGCACTCACCTGACGCACCGGGTATATGTACATGTACACGTACCCAATGCGCCAAAATGGTGCAGCACGGCTTATCACTAATAACCTTCAGAATGTCATTGCCGCTCCCACGCACTCTGCGCATCATAGAAGCAGGCTTCTTACGCAAAATGGTACTGAAACCGTCAGTACGTGCTTCCGCAAACATTCCTGACGCGCTACAATAACGTGGGAGCCCCAACAATATCCTGAAAGTATTATTATACTGAACTCTGAGGGCGTTGTATGCCCTCTGCGTATATCGAACCCAAAGACTGCACGTGTACAATGATTGACAAAAAGCCTTGAAAAGAGTTATTTTTACTTCTGGTGTACAACGCCCGAACCTGCGGGCCAACATATTACATCGGACAGCCAACGCCCTCCGTTCTCTTTCCATATCGGCATCATCCTTTAAGTCCTCCGTAACTATGTGTCCCAAGTACTTAAAATCTGGCACTCTTTCAAGGGCCACACCCCTTAACATAACCGGTGGCATATTATGCGCTGGTTTTTTATGCTTCGCCCTAAACACAAGCAGTTTGCTTTTTTGCACATTGTATAGAAGTCCGTGCGCTTCTGCATAGGCCTCACAGACCGCCAACAACCTCCTGAGAGCGCTAATTGACGGACGTTGAAAAGCGCTGGTGAGGTCAATCCACCTTGTCTCACCCCGCATTCCAACCTGTACTCCTCAGACAACTCGTTGGCCCATCTAACTTGATTGGTTTGGTGGCCATACCAATACTGAAACATATTTGTTATAGCGTCAGGCGCTCCCGCTTCGCGCATCTTACACCACAAGATGTCATACCTTACCAGGTCGAATGCCCTGGAAAGGTCCAGAAATGCCGCATATACAGGCGTACTTCTCTCGGTATAATACCTGACAGTATGCTTGAGGGCCAAAATAGCACATTCAGTTGATAACTGTGGCCTAAAGCCGAACTGAGCATCGTGTATTTTAAGATGTTTACTAATTTGACTCTCAAACACACCGTCAAGCACCTTAGCCGTAATAGTCGCCAATGAGATCGGTCTGTAATTACCCTTGTCACTGGCGTCACCGGTCTTATTTTTCAGTATTGGTACAACCACCGTTCCCATCAACGCAGCGGGTAGGTATGAGTGTCGGATACAGAACGTAAACAATAACGCTAGCAGTCGTGGGAGATGCGGTCCGGCATGCTCAAAATGTTCTATGCTAAGGCTGTCATGTCCCGGAGATTTGCCGCGTCTCATATTTTTAATTATTACTTTAATCTGCTTAGCCATAATGCAAGCAGGCACATCTAACACAACAGCCCCAGCAACGACACCACTAACATCCGACTTCGAAGGTTGTACCCTAAAATGTTCCTTAAACAGGTTTGCGATCTCCCCAGGCGTGCTTACACCATCGACACTCACCGGAATGCTAGGGTTGGGGTTTAACTTTTTGGTGTGTTTCCAAAACCCGCGAAAGTCTTTCTTTTTGTGTATCGAAGCCAATATATCCATTTTAATTTGGTCTTGTTTATTCTGACAAAACTTAAGTTTTTGTTTAAAAATCTTGCGGGACTCAACCATATCATTATAAACATAACCCGTGCTTGGTTTACCATGCCAAACCCAATTTGTAAACTTTTGCCTGGAGTTCCGGTGAGCATCCCTAACATGCTTATTCCACCCCAGGATAGGTCCATTTACTACCCCCCCTCTACAGTGACTGACATAAGTGGGCTCAGCAGCTTCCCGTAATGATAAAACAATATTATGAAATAAATTATCAATTACTTCCCTATGTTCTAGCTTCTACTAGTGACACATAGTATCACAACATTGACTTAGATCACTAGGAAAATCAATTTGCCTCAATTTAAAGTTACATTCTTTGGTATACAATTCGATCTGAGCTGTATTACGTTCACCCCACATTACCTTATTTATTTGAAACTCACGTAATGGAGTCGACTTTGGCCTGGCCCCCATCATATTACATTGCAGCTCTAACGGGAAGTGATCTGACCAGTAGGTATCATAATGTACTCTACTTTAATGTCGGAAGTCAGTGTTTTTGCTTTTCAATTTTCGTTTTTTGCCACCGACTTCCGAAATTAAAGTTATTTTTGTTTTTTGGAAGCCGGTTGTTTTTTTTTTTTAAAGTTCTTATTTTTCACTTTTTAGTTGTAGTACCTACCCCACACAAATTCGAATACCTGATAAGCAAGTAACAGTGACGGAGTCAAATAAAATATCGTTTACATAGACTAAGTGGGAAAAATACGTAATTATTGAAGCTAACTCAAAAACTACGCAAGCAAAGTTCATAATAGGACCACCTCTGAAGCATGACCTACCAAACAAAAAAAGAATCATCAAAATTTATTCATAGTTGGCGGAGTAATCACGTAACATACAAACAAAAGAAGAATTGATAACCTCCTTGAAGAAGTCGGTTAAAAAGTAAGATCCAAGTTAAAATAGTTTGGTTAGGATGTATTAGCATGGCATGATGCTAACCATGCGTACTCCGGGCGCCAACAAGAATCCAATGCTTCTTGCATTGGACTGTTGCGGTTTTAAGGCTTTAGATACAATTACAAGTAGGTACATAATACATTTTAGCTTTATCCTCTAAAGTTAGTAAACACATCTGCAAAGCATGTGGTGTTGTATGTCTCTAAACGATTGTATGTATTCACTATCCACCGGGAGGGAAGACGCATCAGCTCGACCGGATTGGCAAACTAAAAAACCTCACTACGCCAAAGCAAAGCTTCGCTTTATGCTCATAGCGTATCATGCACGTGATGTAGATGCCAGCCATGCCAGGGCACATAAGCTACGCTCCATACACTGCCAACTTCCCTTACCTATAAATAATTCACAGTAACTGCAATACGATTTTTTTTATTAGATCACTTTTATTTTAAACTCGTACAACAAAACGAATGGATAGGATTTATGTATGGTATGATTAGTAGTGATAAGTAAAAAAATTAGTCTAGTATACCAAGCATCTGTACAAATTACTTAATTTCACTGGTGGTTTGAGTGGACAGGCCTTACTGTTGATATCAATGTAGAGAATACCCAGGACATTCGATGTTGGTGTTAGCATCTAACTTATCCTTATCCAAGCAATACTAAAGGCGAAAGCGTCACGGCATCCCGCGAAATTTTCTTACGTTTTTTTCAATTTACAATTATCAGGTTTTGATCAAAACATGATTTGCGAACGTAAAAAATAATGAACGAACATTACGAATGAACGGATCATGTTGTCTCTGAATTATAATTATAATATTTCTAATTGCCCTATTGAATGACTATTTCATAAAATCATAACATTTGAGGCTAATTCTAACTTACAGAGTGGTATTTTGATCAACACACAACCTGCACTGCAAATTGCAAAAAACATAAGAAAAATTAAATTTTGCGCGCTACCCTAGCGCATGAAGTAGCGCCTTCAATAGTGAGTCCCTGTAACATGTTATACATATGATTTCTCGGAACGTATCTGGTTACTTGATCTATATCTATAGGAGCTGCTACACGGCGCCTTGAGAGGCGTGAGACGGTCGGGCGGCTGACGGCAACGCAGCGGGGACTGCTACAATGTGTTTATTGTTCTATTTGGTGCGGCGCGAGGGAGGAGAGGTCGCGAGTATGTGATGGCTACATGGGCTAAGATGAGATCCAATATATTATATGTGGTATATCATTTGTTTTGTTGCTTTAACCTTAAACTCGACTTGGGGAAAAGGAGAAGGTTTAAAAATTGGGCCTTCAAATATATCTCAGGTATTGTGTATTCTCAAGTCAACCGAAGATGTGGCGCAAGTGACTACTAAAAAGCACTTCAACCTTGCTAATTTTGTGTTCTGAGAAAGCAATCTGGCCGTAAGATGTATAGTGACTCGCGAGCCTACAAAAATCTGAGAGAAACATTGAAAAAACCCGTGTTTTTTTAATCCGTATTAGACCCCGCTTCTATTCTACAAATTAACCCCCAAAAAGGACTCGCGACAAAAACACGTAAAATGTCGAGCACCAGGTGTCGCCACCGTTGTCGAGTTTAATGTGCGAGTGTAACGCCCTGCTGTCCTCAGCACTTTCTAATGACCGCAAGTCTTGAGCACATCGTCTGTGTTACAGAGAAATACACCTCAACTATCGTTAAACATATCAAGTTAATATAGAAACAGAAAATTAAAGAACGTTTTTGAAGGCATCATTCAATTAAATAAAAATAAATCACGGAAATGAATCTTCAAAATTGCAAATAATATTCCTCGAGTTGTATCCTCTCTCAAGCCCAGCATAAAGGTGCGAAGTATTTGTAGATAATATCTTATTCATAATACGCTGCATGCAAGAAAGTCCGCTCTATGAGTCCGAACAAAAAGCGTCCTGTCCCTTCCCTTCCCCTACGGGTGACGGCTCTAAGCGACCGAGCCATTTCCTCCTCCTCCTCATTAGGTACACTCCAAAATTGATGATTCCTTACGATATCGGAAACGCAGCAATCACACGCAAATGAAATCTTGAAAAGTCAACATTGTAAAAAGTTCACTTACATTCTCATATTTTTCTATGCGAGGGTAGACGACGCCATTATGTCCATACCCCCCATAAGAACTTCCAACATTACAAAAGACTTTTTTTTTGACAATAACCATATACGTGGAAGAAATAGGCGGAAGTTGAGCGTCGCGGAGCTAAACAGAAAATATTTTATCTTTAGGAGGCGCGGACGCGGCCGGCGGGTCGCGCCGCGCGCACTTTGCCTCATTAAATACGCCTCCATGACCTACCAGCGACGTGAGGAACGTGTCGTTTCACCCACGCCGCCATCTATCGCTGTACGTCTGCGACAACAGCACACGGTGCTCCCAAAAAACTGGCAATGGTGCGTGAAGTGAACTTGGAGACGATTGTCGGCCGCGATGTCGCACAAATCCACTGCAAGCGCCACGACGCCGAACAAACACGTCCAGCCAGGCGGAAAACTGAACACAGTAAATATTTCCCCGGGACTCAACTATCGCGGTAAATAAAAATTCTCTGTTATTATCACAAGAATGTAGCCCCGATACTCTCTAGGGTTCATATCGATTGAGAAAGGGATTATTTCGGCTGAGTCTGAACCTTACTGCTTACGTTTCATAAGAAATAGACTCTCTAAGTCTGGATATAGAAAAAATGTGGATTGGGGCCAAGAAAAAAGGCGGAGATAATGTAATATGAAATCAGTCATGATAAAACATGTTACGGCCGGGATACATCATGATACTTAGCTAATAAACTAGAGGGTTGAGTGTCGTGAGTGCTAATAGAACATATTGCTTGTGGCCGGTGTGGGGCGTGGGCTGGATTCATTCATCGAGAGATTGTTCCCTCTGATGAGAGATATATCTTACACATATATTTTGTTATTGGTTCAATTACAAGTGTTGATATGAGTACAATGAAATGATTATTTCAGATAAACGGCTGTCATGTACCAATTTTGGGTTAAGAAACTCTTGTAGGTGCCTAATATGGTTGAATGATAACATTACTGCTCTCTGCAAACCCGAAATCTCGTAAACAATAACAAGGCATTAAACAAATCCATTCGTTATAGAAGTAGTTTCAATGAAAACTGAAGTAACATCAACAACGACTGCTATATTCCTTTTTAAATAATAGGGAGGCGTAATCAGATGTCAGTAGTTGCGAATGCCGGGAACCTATTGTATTCCCGGGGCGCCGGGATCTGTGTCACATGTCATGTCATATTTAAATACGTATTGTATTTTTTATTATGTTTTAGATCATCCATTATCAGGTGTTTCAACAACTTGTCATTTGACTACATTTGAAATTAGGTATTTTGTTTGTACTTACAAGCATTTAGATTCTTTATACTTAGTCTTATCTAGATTTGCTACAAAACGAGATTTAACCTTTCTTATGATAAAAGGAAATGTCTTTTATTAGTTCTCAGTAGGTGTTACGTTCATTTCTTTTACACTTTAACAACAAAACGAAATCCGCTTATTAATTAACATCCTAAAAATACACGGAGCCATCTCAGTTCATAGAATGTTAATTACTGACAAAGCCATATAATAATTCATCTCTCGTGTAGAGGCGGTTAAAAAACTAAGGAGCTCGTGTAATTTCGGTGGATCCCGTAATTAAGTGGAATCCCGCATAATCCCTGGTAATTCTAATATAACACCGGGAATTCCCGCCACTCGGTGTATAATGCGCGCAGAACTTTTTTATTAATGAATTCTATTTTTTGACGGGGAATTTAATTAATTAGAAGACGCCGGGGAGAATTGAATGGCTCCTGGGAAAAAAGTGTAACGATTTTTTTTAGGTATTATTGAAAAAGCAATTTGTGTGGACGCCATGAGAATGTACAGGTGTGGTTTGGCCCCGTTTCTAGTTTGTGTCAAGCGTGGAATAAATATTCTGTTGGACAAGTTTGCCGAGTTTAGTTTCAAAAAGAGATACGCTTTAAATGTAAATAGATGGATTACGATGTTAGATCACGACAAAGTGTGCAAACTGTTTTAAAATGTTTTTTACTAGAAAATGTGAGCATCAAAAACAATGTCAAGATTAGCTGCGGTGGCTTTGAAAGTATTTTATAATATTATGCAGCCGCCAGCCGTCGCTACAGTATTAACGAATCCTTGCTAAGTTCTATCATCGTTAGTTGAGTTGAAATTCATGCACCATCTCACTTTAGTCTAAAAATTTTAAACACGTAACCGATCAATGCCATATTCACCCAGCCTCCTCTAATTTTTAAAGATAAGACTTCATTATATCGTGTCTCGCGTTACTCTCAATTCGTAAATTTAGTCGGTAATTAATTTCTGGATTATTAATTTTTTTAAATTTTGTTCTTTCATTAATTGTCTTGAAATTTTAACTGAGGGTTTTATAAACGTTATACACACTGAGCACTGTACCTACTTATATTACAAATACTAAATATTATCAGAAAAGAATCTGCTGGACAAAATCTTGTATATCCGGATTAACTTGTTATTCCCACTCAGTTAATTCTCGCAACAAAACAGTTATAAAGCCATTGACACGCTCTACGTCTTCATGTAAATATTATATTCATACTTCCGCCATTTTATTCGAGCGACATTTTGGCGTGTCGCATGACAAAGTATGTTTGTCGCTGGCGTGCACAAAGTGTTGTCACGCCGAGCCCAACATAGTTTGCGGCCGGCTTTATTAAAATTTTAGTAAAAGCTAACGTAACGCCACGGTGTTTCTGGACGGCTTTAGGAAATTGACACACTTTCCGAAATATTACGTGAAAATTGGTTGAGTTGCGGTCTTTTGCCTCTTTTGCCAAAGTGGACGCTCTAGCAAGATTATGCTTTGTGAAAATCATCTGGAAAAAAAAAATACAATAGACGCTGATATATTTAGTAACCTATTCCGCTTGACTATTCTTCAAGAGTCATAAAAACCCTGTAAGAAATCGACACGTGTTTCACCTCTCAACGAGGCATCTTCAGGATGACGATTGACCAATTGCAAACCAGAACGCGACGTGTTACCACACCGAGCGCTGGACGCAGAGTGAATCAAATCGTTTTTTTTTTTTTTTTTTTGTCTAGGGCATCTCATAGTTGATTTTAGATGAAAATCGTAACTATTTAACCGGACTTTCCTGTGGCTGCCTTAAGCTACTACACTCAGGGCCTCCAGCCAGGGGCATATGACTATTCTAAAATAAAACTAAGTGAACGCTCGCTAAGGGCACCCCCTGTGGGGTACGAACCTCGGCTTAGGGCGTCACTGACGGGAGGACAGCAAAATGGGACAGGCTGGATCAATATAGGATCATTATTATTATACGGGGAATTTAAAGCTACGTGCTCAGCTACGGCGCGGGCTGGCACATCATCGGACAAGTGAATCATATCGCCCGACACCCCCACTTATATAGGATTGCTGCTCGGCGCTGATTGGCTAGGACCGTTATCAGTGCGATAAGCGCGATAAGGGGCGAACAAAAGTCACGCCTGAATCAATTAACTATCTTAAAATCATCTGGTCTGAACTTATAAAAATGTTGCATTTAACATTTTTGTAGTTTATTTTACTACCGACCCTGATCAACTCTCATGTTCCAAGTAAGCAATTTTTTTGTCAAAAATGTATGTCAGTAAAAAATGGATCACCTTAAATTCAACAAACAATTAAAACTTGCACCACAGCATCATAAATATCACTTCACATTTAATATTTTACTACAGAATTCGTAACAGTTAAAGAATTTTACAAAAGTTGCGTTATAATTCGCTTCCACTTTACATTTATTCGAAGTGGCTCGGAGTGATATTAAAGAGGTCACTTGTTCAAGTCCGGCCCGCTCTAATATAAGGTAGACATCTAATAATTGTGACAGCTGACAGCGCGACGATTCAATATTGAACGTTCAAAAAATTCGACTTAAAATTATGGATTTCTAGCAAAAAGCGATAAAGAGAAAATCCCTGGAGACAACATTGTCACTCGGTTCGCGTTTAGGAAGTAAACGAACACAGCTCATCACGAAACAAAAATAAACAGACTTCGGACCTGCACCGTGTTCAACCACCACACTTTGCTGAATCGTTCGTGACAGCATGTTGTTGTTAGCAGAACCATCTATTTTACGGTCAAAAGGATGAGCCGAATTTTCTTTCCCTTTTCTTATGTGGCCTCTTACGACTCGCTTTGTGGGGGAACCGCACAGAAAGAATATAATTTCGAACATAGGCAATTATTCATCTCTGTCCACACGCGAGAATTGAACCCATAAATGTAAAGACCTTACCAAGTGGCATCCATATTACAAGGAAGCAAAATAAGATATCCTTATCGATATATCTTTATTTGTCTCCCATTCATAGTAAACTCCCAAGTCAGGTCTTTCGGAATAAGCCAAATATCATAGAAACGTATAGCGCTATAAAATAAACGGTGTCAGTTATTTATTATAGTTACGAATACGATAAGTACGTTATATACTCTTTTGGTGTCGACCTTTTTTTTGCTGATTATTGTAACACCAAATCAACATAATTAATGTTCTTCGTATTAGACAGTTGAAATTTTCACAGATGATGTATTTCTGTTGCCGCTATAACAAAAAATACTCAAAAAACAGAATAAAATAAATATTTAAGGGGACATCCCATACAACCATACAACGTAACGTACGGAACACTTCGTGCGCGAGTCCGACTCGCACTTGGCCGGTATTTTTTTTTTCATTTTAGCTCTTAAATGTTCACTGTCTGGTCAAATCTGGTCACCCATTCAAAACACTACCCCAGCTACCACGGTTTAACCACGTAAACATACCTATCTTGGCTGAATAAGCATAATATTCACACAAAAATTAAATAGCAAAACCCAAAAATCTTACCGCTAAAATATTCAATTAAACACTTATTACCAAAACAGAAGCAGACTGTTCACAAATTTTTCTTTAACTCTGATACCGAAACCGCTAAAAATAAAACAAAGCCATTGCCACCCTTTAAAATGCAAATATAATTACAGTTTTTAAAACAAAATTCATTGTGAGCTGAGCGAAAACTTGTCCATTTCGCACTAACATTGAATAACTGAATAACAGTTATAACCGCTGGAAAAAACCGCAAACGGCTTCAATTAAACGTAACGCCGGCGAAAACTTGCAAAGGCGAGTATTAAAACAATCGACGCGGTATGAATTGAGTGGAATTAATTAAACGGTGGCCACAGAGCAGGCACAAATAGAAGGGACACTTCCAACATCGCACAGGTAGGAACTCACAGAAAATCAACTATGGTGGCTTTGGTTTTCACCCAAATAACGCTGTGTGGATGTAGATATAATACATACATCCTTTCTTCTAGCAAGACAGAAAGTGGCGCCACACCTTACAAATATTTTGGCAAACATTTTTCATGATAGCCTTCGTGCCCATATCCTCATTTATTTGAGGTGGCGCAACACGTCTCCTTCTCTCATACATCTCTACTAATTCTGTCATATTGTTTGTCACCCCGTTTCTAGCCATATTATCTTCACATAATACATCCATTCCTTTCTATAATCACCATCTACAATTCCACATTCATACTCAAAACTCCTCGCAACATTTTTCTTCATTCCTCCGAATTACATGCCGATATGACAACAGATTAATGTCACATTTTGGCAAGCATGATGCGTGCGATTGAAATAAGTTAACTGTTATTACAAAATTAACCTTTTGCCTGTCCGTGGTTTGTGGCAGAGGCAGGACAGGGCACGGTAGGGTTGGGGCGTCGGTTGGCCTCGGGCCAGAATGTCACTGTGGCAGTGTGGGTTTGGCACTCGGGCGACCATCTGAACCGTTTTGACGTTTTTCAGTTAATGGTGTTAAAAAAAAGGTTTTTGACGTGAAACTCAAACTCAAACTCAAAGCATTTATTTCAATTAAACCATTTACAGGCACTTTTGAATTGTCAAGGAGTCGGTCAGTCAGAAATATGAAGCTAGTTGCGCATTCCAAAGCGTAGTAGGTGCCTATGGAGAAGAACGGGCAAGAAACTCCACGGACACTCTTTTAAATCAAAATATTGTTACAAAATATTGGTTACATCATTCATGTTGAAATTATACATGTGAGAACAATGTAGAAAGCACGTTAAAAGCGTCCGCAATTATAACATAAAAACAAATCAAAATTTAAAATAAGCCATGGCAGCTAAGAGATGACCAGTCACAACTGACGGCGCCCGTTCACGAACATGACGCATGGATCAGCACCATTCACCTCAACCATTTTGAAGGGAGCTAAATGATCCAACACACGCGCCACCATCAGCGAGACATTTGAGTGAGCATGACATTCCCAGCCGCCAGGGCACATTCAAGTCAATGAAAGACAAATTACCCGGTAAATGGTAGCTCTATAGTACATAGTACCTACTCACACCTGTGCTATGCAATTATACACATAATACAAAGGAGATTGATTTTATACATTGCAAAGATGGTCTTACAATCTTCAGCAGCTCCAACAGTATTTTCGAATGTTAATTAGTTAGTTGTGGTTGTGGAGCAGGACCAGCATTAAGCCAAGCATTTTTATCAGAAATGTAATCCTCCAACTTATAATATGCCTGCCTGCATTATGTAATTAAATGTTATGGCAAGCTCACTTATTACTTTGGAAGTATAGCACCTAACGGCATTACTTTACTACCATCATTTAGAAGATAGAAGGTATTACTCGTTAGTCCATTGTCGCTGGAGTAAATGGCGCTGAAAGTGCGTGCAACACGACGCATTCGGAACTAAATATACCATGGCGCGCTGTGTTTATTTAGTGATTACTCCATTGATTGCACTACATTGATCGATTCAAGAGTGGTCGCGTTTGAAAGAAGTGTCAACGTAAAAGTAGATGTGATACATAAAACTACTACCTACTTGTGACCATAAGAACTTTTAGACTTTAAAAAGTTGTGGTTTTTTGCAGAACTTTGACTGCTCTACTAGGGCGCCACCGCGTGCGATACGTAACGTACAAAACTGACTTGTAAGAAAGAGCTCATGTAGCAAGAGAAAGAGATTTCGGCCATCAACGACCCACTTTGACCTCGATGGAACGTGTTTGTCTCCACAGGGAATGCGTCAGATTAAGCCAAGCGCAGGAATCACCGCCGAGTGCGGATTCAAGTGGCGTAAGGCAGTCTCGAGCACAGTTAATTGATAGAACTGTGGCTGCAATTGTGGCTGAGAACAAGACCAGCTCATAAGAAGGAGGCTACACGTTACAGTAACAGTAGGTACAATAACACAGTTACATAGTTATCTAAAGCTAGACTTCGGTGCCTTACTAAAAAAATCTAGTCCTAGATATCATAAAAGCAAAAACCTCGTCGTAATTATCTAAAAAGCACATGAGTTCACTTATAAGCTCTCTGGCAGGTTCCCATTTTAAGACAAAAATCTCGAGTGACAATTGCCAGAAGCCGAGGGTTGTTGCAGCATCGCGTTACAGTATCCGTTGCAGCATCAAACACAGCGCTGATGTTATATTCATGCTGCGATCTGTTTGGACACGTGCACTTCGTTGCAGACTGAAATAAAAGAGCGGCCATTGTAGACGACACGATAACATTGTAGACGACAGAGTAACCTTAAAGAATTTTTAGTTAAAGATACTAATATCGGTGTACCATTATATTAAATTAAGATTTAATTTATTTTATTAATGAAATGGCACGACGTTGTTAATAGCTACAATCTGCGATTAACTTATCTGCTGCACGTGTCTAGGTGTTGATATTTTTTTTACTTCGTCAACTTTAATCTTTAAGGCTCCCGCAGACAGGCGCGACGCCACGGTGCGACGCAATTCAGGTAGAACAATTTTCAAAAAAATTATATAAGTCTTTCGATTATGTTTATCTTTTCAGATTCATAATCAATAAAGAGACTGTTAATATCTGGACTAAATCAAACTCTGGACAAAATCAAACGGGTTGCTAATCTAGTTGCATAATTTAATATTTGTATATCATAGATTTTTTACATTTTATGATTATTACACTCACACATTGTCCTATTAGTATTACTTGTAAGTTTGTAGGAATATTGTGATATCGTATACTTTTACAATGTTTGTAAATATGTGAGCACCATGTATCTATCACATACTTAATTAATTTATTTGTCATTGCTCTATTTTGAATTCTTTTTTTTTTACCTATTGTGGTACAGTAATTGTATTCTCGGTGCATCGTTTTCACATGTAATTATATAATTGATGTATACCAAATATTGTAAAACATTTTTTTTTTTTTAAGTGACGGTGGAGTTTCTTGCCCATTCTTCTCCATACGAAAACTACCTTTTGGAAGGGGCAACTAGAATCAGTTCTATTTCTATGTATTTGACGTTCAAAAGTGCCTTTAATGTGCCTAGTTGAAATAAATTATTTGACTTTGACTTTAATAGTTTCGAAATTAATTAACTTTTAATGTTATGAAATCTTCTAATCACAGAAACAAAAATATCTGCAAATTCAAGATTTTTAAACCTTCATGACGAAGACGTCGATGATATATGATATAGGATCTTCTAAGACCCTAAACCTACTCAAACCGTTAATAATTTCGGAATTAATTAAGTTTTATTCCTTTTCCTAACCATAAAGATAAAAAGATTCACGAGGACGTTAAATATGGTAAATCGAGTAGAGCATCATCTGCCAATCATTTTGAAATGAATTTCACAAATGAAACTGAACGCGATGAATACCTACATCTGAACGCGATGAATACCTACATCTGAACTGCGTTCAAGAGCTGTCAGTTTCAATATTCCACAATCCACAACAATGATGTAACTGACAGCTCTTGTACGCGACTAGATCGCGTTACGTTTCATTACTGAAATTCGCCCTTAGTTTTAGAAAGAAACTGTAACAGAGCCAGTCTCTTTGTAACAATCGATGAGTCATATTTAAACGCCCGCTAACTTTGAGAATGAGAAAACAATGACATACTCGTATAAATCCAACAGTTCACGACACGCGCATCTTCGCGAAGTGGGTCAACTATGACACTACGTAGTTCGTCACCTCAGAGACCACGAGATTGTGTGGCTCTCAAATTGCTGATAGATAATTCCGGTTGCCTGGTCGCATCTACAAGCGAAAATAATATGCCCGAGACGGTGGGATGCCTGACATGTGTCACCCTGTCGACCCACGACTTATATTATTCCCGTTTGTTGTTCTTATAAGTTGACAGAAAATATAAATATGTAATATTCAATGTGATGTTATAATTATGTTGTCAATCTATGTTTATGTAAGATTATTTCAGTTTTAGTTCTTATCTATCTAGTATCTTAAATTATTCCATTTTGAAGCTGTTAAATTTAATTTTTGTTTAACAAAGTTACTCGTGGCATCCTTTCATTGTTCAGTTGAATTCCACTTAGAAATTAAGATTAACCTTACTATTACGGTTTAGGTACCTTATACCAATAAGAGTTTCATTATTTTAAAAAGTAAATATGAAAAATATCACATCATTACTCATAATTATTCCAAGATTGGAGATACTAGAATTAAAAAGTTCGATGAATATACCATGGAATTTTAAATGTTAGCTATTTTTCTGAGTACAAAATTAAATATTTAATGGCCAACATAAACAAAAACTTATAAAAGTTGGAGTTAGCCCCCTACAGCAATCTGTTCTAAATTACGCTAGATATGAAATAAAACAAAGCTGTTTATCTCTGCTTTTCTACTTTAAAAGATTTAAAAGGGAGTTTATAGGTAAAGGAAAGATTTTCTTTTCACTCAAACTTATTTTTTATTTTTTATTATTATGTTTATCTAGCAGAATTATTATAATTCTTAGAATGTTTGATGTCTTTTTGTTATTATGTTATTTTTTCTGTTTTGATTGCAAGACGTAAATATTGCAGCTTTAATAGCCTTTCTTTTACATCTCTGTTCGTCTCAAAATGTTTTCGTGGAATACAGAGTATTCAAGGAGCTTCATTTGCGTTTAAATTGTAATTGTGGAAGGAGTAGCTTTAATTTGCATGTAGTGCTACAGAATAAAGAATTATACTACGTAGAAGCTAAGGTAGGTAGTCTTGAAATTACAAGTGTTTGTAGGACGTGGTATACACACAAATTGTAGAAAAAGGCTTGAAATGGATTGGCCATCCAGCGACAACGTACGAATATTAATATTATGTCATAACTTTTACGTGGTTATCAGTTACTATAACACAACACAGTTCTGTGCCTCCCGTGATGATTGATTTTAGTCGAGTTGTATTTTTGTGATTTTTGCATATAAAGTATCAGAAAAAAAATTGCGGGTTTTTTGGTCTAACTCTCGGTCTTCTATTCAAATTCATTCAAATTCAAATTCATTTATTTATTGTTTGTCACAGGTAAATAGTCAGATCTTACAATAGTATTCATGAATCACTGTAACTTACCCATGGGGTGTACAATATTTATATTAATAAGTAGGTAGGTATATCAATGTTGTTGGTTATGTTACTGTTTTAGTCAACCTCATTTTACATTAATTCTTGCACAATTATTAGGGACAAATACAATTTAGTTTAATAAGTCAAAATATAAAAATAGAAAAATAAGTTTACCATGTCAATTTTGCGTCAACATCATCAGACATTATTAATAGACATAATTATTTTGGTCATGCGATTTACATTAGATAAGTACAAAAAGTAAATTAAATAAAATAAGTTTAACATGTCAAGTTTTAGTCAACCTCATACTAACATTAATTAGAAGACATTATTTTTCCTTTATTTCATTTTCCATACTTATAAATTATATTTTTAAATATTAGAATAAAATAAATTATATAAAACATTTAAAAATATAAAAAATAGTAGCCCACCGGTATCGGGAACAGGGTCCAAGCTACCGGCGGTCAGGGCTCCAGAGAGAGGAACCTCCTAACGATGCGAGCCGTGTCCAGGAGTACAGCTTTCTGAATCAAGCCCTTAATCCAGCTGCCCAACGAGAGTCTCCTTAGGTGTTGGTCGAGGCTCTTGGCAATTAAGCCATTGGCTGATACGACTATCGGCACAATGATCGCAGAGTCCACATCCCACATGTCGACAACCTCGTGAGCCAAGTCAAGATACTTGATTTGTTTATCTTTCTCGGCCTTCACGAGGTTCCCGTCATGCGGGACTGTTATGTCAATGATCATTGCGCGCCGCTCTGTTCGATCCACCACCACTATATCAGGCTTATTGGCAACAATAGTCCTGTCAGTGATGATGGATCGATCCCAGTACAATATGATATTTCCATTTTCGAGAACTGGGTCGGGCACGTACCTGTAGTACGGCACTTCCGATTCCACTAGGCTGTATTTCAGAGCAAGTTGCTGATGGATAATCCTGGCTACAAGGTTGTGTCTATGCAAGTACTCTCCGTTAGCTAGATGAGAACGGTTACGGTTGTATATTTCACATTAAATAAGTCAAAACAAGTTTAGTCAATAATTCGGTCTGTTAGAAATTCATTAATTGAATAATATGTTTTACTTAGGAGGAATTCTTTTAGCTTTAATTTAAAAACTTTTAATGAAGAGATATTCTTGATACAGTTTGGTAGCTTGTTTTAGATTTTACCTCCAACACCAGATACACTCGATTTAAATTTAACTGTTCTACATTGAATGCCTTTAAGTTCAGTTCAGTTTCTATCTTCTATAGTTTCAGAGATAATTTAGTGCAAAGTGATATAACTGCCACGATTTTGGCAAAAAAATCGTTTATATAGATAGAATAATAAAATGTCAAGTTGTAACCCCTATGAATAATTTTATTTTTCAGTAAGTATATTTATCGTGAATATTGATATCTAAAGTTATATCACATTAGCAAACTGATACAATTCAGGTAAATTATGAAAATACCCACATGGAAAACAATCTAATCTTTGGGAAAGTATTTTCATAAATTGTTTGAGCAACATTGTGTTAGGAACATAATTATTCTAATGAGTTATTAGATTTTACGTCTTGTAAGAATATCAGTTTACACAAAGACAACTTATAGGTGGAACATAATTTAACTGTAATTGTATAATTTATCACGTAATTTCAACACATATTATTGGAAATAAAAAAGGTACAACTTACAGCATTTTCATGAATTACTTTAAAACTATAAAAAAATCCCGAGTAATATGCACCTTAACTTTCTAAATATCACCAACAGGTCACTATTATGTCCTACTAGGGCGTCCCCTCCCGCCATTTTCAGTCACGTGCCTGCACTTTGCCGTGTACTACAATTTTTGTCACTTCATCTTCTTTTAAAGTGCTTTGCCAACGCATTACCATTCATTCTTCATTATATCTGTCATAGTTGCACCACACATGCTTTGCAAGGAACACATTTCCACAGCATTAGAACAAATTCTGTGGAAATGTCTTTCATGCTTCTTTTTCATTCACTTAAATACATAAGCGGCACCAGCACCAGCACCCCATTCTGAACAGCCAGTCAAACGTTTTTGGACATTAAATGGTTGATCACAATCACTGAATAGCACCATTCACTTTGTTTCCCGCGTTCACTGTCCTTTCCACATCTTCATTTTCGTTTTTACAATATTCAGAAAATATTGTAAAAACTTCGTATCAACCCCATTAGTTATAATCACCGATATACAAGAATAAGGTTTACACAGGAAACTTTATAACAGTATTTAGCCTAAATAAACCTCAACTTTAATCGGATTATCAGTTTTGCGAAAATCCCTTAACAAAACTATCCTCTGAATAATTTCATGTTAAACGACCAATAGCAGATATAATAATAGTAGGCGTCCGATAGAAATGTTTTAATTTGGCAGAACAGGAACGTAAGTACCGACTCTAAAATCAACAATTTATTCACATTTAATTATAAACTTGTGTTTACTACAACCCTAATTTCGTTGTCAGCCATTTATAATTACGCTGAGAGCAGTCATTTTATGTTAAATACTGTGATAATGCGGCACAGATAAACGCTATCTGTGTGCATCGCATATAATATGATAGCGACAGTCGTTTTAAAATTATTATATGGCATCACACAAAATTATCGCGTATTCAGCATATTGTTCCTCTCACTTTACAGGACTTGACAAAGTGCAGATATGGTGAAAGATGCTCTGGTTACCGGTTCCAATAAGGGGATCGGCTTTGGGATAGTTAAAGGACTGTTGAAGAGATTCGATGGAGTCGTATACCTTACTTCAAGAGACGATGGCAGAGGGAAAGCCGCCGTCACTAAACTGAACGAGCTCGGACTGCACCCGGAGTACCACCAGCTCGATGTGACGGACAGAGAAAGTGTGGTCCGGTTCAGATACCACGTCAAGGAGAAGCATGGAGGTATCGACATTCTCAACAACAATGCTGGGCTCGGTAACAGTGAAAATTTTTACAACCCTTATGAAGTGTGCAAAACTATTGTCAATATCAACTATTTCAGCATATTGACAATCCAAGATTTGTTATTTCCATTAGTGAAAGACAATGGACGCATTCTCAACATATCTAGTTCCTGTGGACATCTTTCAAATGTACGGAATATGTACTGCATGCAGCGGTTGTCGAAGAAGTGGTCTGTTAATGAATTCGGCCCTCAACGAACCGCTTTGGCCTCGGTGGACGTGTTCGTCTCCACAAGGAATGAGTTAGACTGAGCCAAGTGCAGGAACCACAGCCATCTATGAGTGCGGCGGATTCAAGCGGCATAAGGCTGTCTCGAGCGTTGATATTTATTTGATATAACTGTGGCTGCAATGGTGGCAAAAAACATAAGACCGGCTCATCGACATCCATCAGAAAGAGCCTGGCTACACGCGACAGTAACAGTACAACGCTACGGTTGGAGCAAATTACGCGTCGGTACGCCTGATTACTGTAGGCGCTGGAATTTGGCTACAGCCCGGTTCAAGTCCGTGTTTATCGAGAACGAGTTTGATCACAAGTGTGTGTGATGTACAGCAGCGGTCAGAAGTGGAATCCCAATCGTACAGACGAATAGATTGACGCTTCGGTTTAACTTACGACCTTCTTATAATAAGTCATTTCTATACTATAGACACACACACTCTCATTCGTTTGCAAATGATTGTATTTCATAAATTCAACCACTGGAGTATATGGCATAATAGCGTAGCGGTTATCGTATGTGGGTTTCATGTATAACAAGCCGCGGGTTCGAATCTGACGCGCGGTGATAGTTTTTTTTATGTTTTAAAAATTACTCGACTGATCACGCTATTGACTATAATTCCTTGTTAAGTTGGTCTTGTTCACTAAACTCGTAAAATTTTATGATTATACCCACATAAATAATTATAAGTTAGACGAATGCAGTAAACTTACGACTCATTCACCTGAGTCACCGCGACTAAGTATAACGTTATTGGTTGGTTGTTATTGTCATTGAGGGATAGTGACGTGTGTTAAATCTATTAGCTGTGTTGTGGTTCATTTTGAAAAATGCAACCAAATTTAAATATTGGAATGAAAGCGAATATTATTGCGCTTCGTAAAAGTGGACTTAATAATACATTTATACCTATATCACAATCTGACGAAACCGAACTGAGTGTGAGTATTATGATTTAATTATTTTATCAAACATTTATCTAATTAAAGTAGGTATAGCTGCTGATCTTTGTAGTTATTTTTTTACTGTTTTATATTTACCTTATGGTCTAATCTAAATACAGGAAAAAATAAATAGTATCATAGTAAATTTATTTACTTAGATTATTGAATAATAAAATAACATTTTAATAAATAATTTAAAGTGCAATTTCTAATTTCAATAATTATAATTATGTTTATAGATAGTAGGTAATATTAGTATTTTGTTTAGTAGCCTAACAGTACTCCTTTTTGTTTTAGGAAAATACTGTGAGTCGGTGGGTCACAAAATATGAAGAAGAATAGCCGCCAGTCGAAAGTGAAGTGGAAGACCCCACCGCTGTAAAGAGGCGCAACGAGACATGGTCAGCGAGTATGAAACAAGTGGTTTCATACCGACAAGACGTTTTGCCGACTTATTCAACACGTCGTTACGAACCGTGAACCGTGCACTCCACGCTGAAGATTTGAATCACCGAAAACCAGCTCAAAACAAAAAGATAAACACAAGATTTATACAAATATTATATAGTAGCTGCACCCCGCGGTTTCACCCGCGTAAGTTTCGATCCCGTGGGAATATCGGGATAAAAAAGCATCCTGTGTTAATCTAGGTAATAAACTATCTGTTTGCCAAATTTCAACCAAATCCATTCAGCCGTTTTTGCGTGATTGAGTAACAAACATCCAAACACACAAACTTTCACATTTATAATATTAGTAGGATGATTCAATATTGTAGGACCCATGCGTCAACGTTTACTTACTAAGTAAAAATTATTATTTCTTATTTTTCTTACTCGTACTAATAATGGGGTTATACAAAGTATTATTATGTTATAAATAAATTACAAATTGATTTTAGTAATATAAAAATTATATTGTGTCATATCCATAATATGGACTATTTTAAGGTTTAGTTTCAATCTTCTTTTCGTAATGAAAATGAATACTTAAGCTATAACCTCAATAAGTCCTTTGTTAACTTTGAGGTTTGAGATAGAACGAACTCACTCGCAGTAGAATAAAAGTAGTATTACTGAGTAATTTGTATTCTGACAACGAGTCCGCACTTTTTATATTTACGTGGGTAGATTTGCTAAATTTTTTGCATGTTACCCACACACAGTAATTAAAGCACAATATTATTATATTACTAAGATACAATATTTTAGTCTGATTGTCATAGTTCACTGATTAGCTACTTTACTTCAATATATTGTTCTATAGGAGAAAATGAACTGTTTTAACTAGAAGTTAATTTATTTAAACTTCTTATAATTATATCGAATAAAAAATTTGTTATCACTTATTGAACATTTTTATTCTTAACCCCATAATTCAATAACAATAAAGTAATTCTTAAATTATTATTTTCGTTTTAATAAACTAGAATAATAATATAATAATTATTATATTTATATAATAATAAAAGAACAGATGAAGATTATTCTTGAAAAGAAAAATAAAATATCATCTCGAGATTGGAACCCAGACCTATTTGTCTCACAATCCAATACGTTACGCTATCAGCTATTAGAACTTAATAAATTATAGTAAATTTTAGCAATGTTATGAACCTACCAAGGTCACACGTAATTACGTACTCTTGGGTGTGAAAGCGACGGTATGTTTTTTGTTTCGTTCGACGCCAGTTTGTGAACACATCACTTAAACACACCGTTGCAGGTACCGCACACAGACGTAGGTACGGCCTGCGGGTGTTTGAAGCAATACTAATCCTTAGCGTGGGATTGCAATTCTGGCCGCTTACTGTACATGATCAGTTATGATTCATGAAAGATTTGAAATCAGCAACAGCAGCCGTGTCGCGATTTCTAAAATAAAATATGTAAATAAATGTAACTTGTGTATTATATATATTTCTTTGATTATCTATATCAGGGCCTGTCACAACAGGCCTGGGCTGGCCTGTGGGTGAGTACAACTCCTCGTGCTTTACACACATACAAGCGGCTGCGTCCCTGATACAGCCTACCCGATATTTTTATTGTACATGTACACCCTAGAGCTATGTTGTAGAGATACTTTTTGTATTAATTTTGACCAACTGTATTAGTTAACTACCGCCAGCAACCAACAATAAACAATTATTTTTAAGAGATAAATCTCATGGTCAATATTTTATTAGAATTCGAAATGTTTTTTATTATCTCACAGAAGGTGTGAAAAGTAGAGACCTCGGGAATGAAGGTGTCTTCGTCTTGGGTGAGCAGGAGCTTGAATCCTTCGCTGCACTCAGGATTCTCACTCAATATTTTAGTCTTAATTCATTTCATGTCGCTAAGGAGTTAAGTCTGAAATCCCTCGCTGTGCTCAGGATCATTAGAATTCTTATTTTTCAATATAGTGGGTTCAGATTATTCGTCTATGTATTTTTAATTGAATAAACACCATTGACTAATTAAATTAAAAAAAAAAAAACCAGGTTGCTAGTTTTATAATAAATTTAGATATACCATAATAATGCGTCGCCGATAAACGCTATCTCAGTTCAGTGTATACATAAGTAGGCAATAATTATTACAACTCTATCCTCTCACAAAAACAAATACGATATTAATTTGTGTAATGCTTCTAGTAATTCTTGTCATTCCACAACGTGTGTCGACACAGAGCAAACATGGTGAAAGTCGCTGTAGTTACCGGTTCCAATAAGGGGATCGGCTTTGGGATAGTTAAAGGATTGTTGAAGAGATTCGATGGAGTCGTGTATCTAACCTCAAGAGACGATGGAAGAGGGAAAGCCGCCGTCGCCAAACTGAACGAGTTGGGTCTGCACCCGGAGTACCACCAGCTCGACGTGTCGGACAGAGACAGTGTGGTCAGATTCAGAGACCACATCAAGGAGAAACTTGGAGGTATCGACATTCTTGTCAATAACGCGGCGGTCGCCAACAGTGAAGCATTTTACAACCCCTATGATGAGTGCAAAACTATTGTGGCGATTAACTATTTCAGCATATTGACAATCCAAGAGCTACTGTTCCCATTGGTGAGAGACAATGGACGCATTCTCAATATATCTAGCGACTGTGGACATTTGTCGAACGTACGGAATATAAACTGGGTACAAAGGCTCTCAAAGGATGATTTAAAGGTAGAAGACATTAATGATTTCGTGAACTGGTTTTTGGAAGGCGTGAAGGATGGAACCTTCAACTACGATGATATAGCCGATGATGGAACAGTAGCTTCGTACAGAGTAGCGAAGGTAGCTCTCAGTGCCATCACGATACTGCAGCAAAAGGAACTTGAGTCAAGGAACATCTCAGTGAATTCCATGCATCCAGGACTAGTTCAGACTGACATGACGCTTGGTATTGGCTTCTATGACACGGATCAGGCAGCTGCAACTCCCGTATATCTGGTGCTGGATGCTCCTGACAGCCTCAAAGGAGCGTATGTGTGGTACGATAGAAAAGTCTTGGACTGGTATGACTACAAAGCTGATTATTTCTTCAAGACAAAAAATTTAAAGCAGTAGATGTCATAAATGTGACCAAAATAGTGACACAGATTGAACTTTGATTTATTGATTCGTGAAAATTAGTTTAAACACAAATTATATTGATATCGTTTCTGTGTTAAGTTAATATGTATGCGTGGGTTTGTTAATAATATTAGTAATCAGATTTCTATCTTTTCTTACATTAGGATAGTTTTTGGCAATAGTTTAGTTTTCTGTTTATCCATGTTGGAATGTTTATTTTCTTTTGACGTGAAACGTCTTTTATTTCTGTCTGTACAATTGCAGCAACCATATGTAACGAAATATGTTATGACAAGATAACTTATTACTTTGGAAGTATAGCATCTAGCGGCATTATTTTATTACCACAATTTAGAAGATATAAACCATTACTCGATACAGCATAAATGGCGCTGTAATCGCGCGCTGCATTAGAACAAGACCAACATTCGTCATGGAGTTTGGTTTCCGCACTTAGTCCTTAAAGGTGGATTGTGTGTAACAAGACCAACTCATCTACATCCGTCAGAAGGAGCTAGGCTACATCCGACAGTAACAACACAAGGCCACAGTTGGAGCAGATTATACGTGCGTCTGATTACCGTAGGCGCTGTGATTTGGCTACAGCCCGGTGCAAGTCCGTGTTTATCGAGAACGAGGTTGGACACAAGTGTGATGCAAGTGACCAGTTGTGCTTCAAGAAAGATTTGAAATCAGCAACTGCAGCCGGGTCGCAATTGCTAGAGAATAAAATATGTAAATAAATGTAACTTGTGTATGAGTAGTATAATTATGTATTTCTTTGATTATCTATATCAGGGCCTGTACTGTAGAGTTCAAGCACTACTGCTTTACACACTCTCTAGCACAAACAAGACGTTTCACGTATGTATACTTTTTTTTATTAATTTTGAACAAATGTATTTGATAACCACCGTCGGCAACAATAAACAACATTCTATTCTAGATTTATCTCTTGGTCAATGTATGAATAGATTTTTTTTACAAATTATTTTGAATAAACGAATTTTATTTTTATTATCTCGTAAGTGTGAAAAGTAGACTATTCACCGCGGGAATGAAAGTGTCTTCGTCTTGGGTGAGCAGCAGCTTGTGCAGCGAAGTGAGGGAATCAAGAGGGATTCCTCTTGATTCCCTCACTTCGCTCAGGAGTTAACTCTGAACTGCCTCGCTACGGTCGGGACCACTAGAATCCTTAATAATATTAGTTATCTATATAATATTAGTCATCTTAATAATATTTGTTACCCCTATTACAGGGTGTAAGGGTAAACACTCTTTTCATTCAAACCATGGGTAGTTGACTTAAATTTAAAAGTAAATGACCGAAAACAACAAAAAAAAAACGTTATTTTCATTAAAAGATTTTAGAAAGTTTCTATCCGACACCGTGCTCGCTAGCGAAACAGCTGACAAACTGAGGGAGGGGCCACGCTCGCGGCCGGTCATGTCACGTCCCGCACCCCCCGCCAGTGTTTAGACGCAAATTCGCGCATAGGGCAACGAATTTGCGTCTTTTGTGGTAAAACGTAGTTAATTTTTTTATTTTTATTCCATTGATTTTACGTTCTATAAATGAAACCAAACCACTAGTTGCAAGGATAACGGTGTTCACCCTAACATCCTGTGCTTATTTATGTTTGTTGTATTTTATGTTTCTTTAAGTTTTCTTTTTATTTTATTACTATGTTGTTTTCTGGCAAATGCAGTGCATACCTATAATAAGCATTCATACCAATATTTTTTTATCTTACTGTTCTGTTTTAATTGTTTTTGTATGTACTGCTGTTGGTGTACCAAATAAATAAATAAAAAAACCTTCATTGTTCAATATAGCGGATTGTGTATTAATTAAAGCGCCCGTGACATAAGACCCTACTTTATCGCCTTAGTGATTATTCGACTAAGTATTTTTACATGACTAAATACCGATAATTATTTATTTAAACTTCTCGCACACGCTAAGGTACAAAGGTGGACTTAATGCCTAACCCTTGTCTAATTAAATAAAAAAAAATACTCCCGTCCAGTGATATCACAGCTGGTTGCTTGTTTTATAATATTTATAATTAATAATATTATTTATAATATTTAGAGATACCATAATAATTTGCCGCCGATAAACACTATCTCGGTTCACTGGATAAATATGTAGGTAATCATTATTTTAACTATCATCTCACAGAAACAAATACGATATTTAATGTTGGCTCTTACAATAATTCCTGTCATTCCAGAACGTGGGTCGACACAGAGTAGACATGGTGAAAGTCGCTGTAGTTACCGGTTCCAATAAGGGGATCGGCATTGGGATAGTTAAAGGATTGTTGAAGAGATTCGATGGAGTCGTGTACCTAACCTCAAGAGACGATGGAAGAGGGAAAGCCGCCGTCGCCAAACTGAACGAGTTGGGTCTGCACCCGGAGTACCACCAGCTTGACGTGTCAGACAGAGACAGTGTGGTCAGATTCAGAGACCACATCAAGGAGAAACTTGGAGGTATCGACATTCTTGTCAACAACGCGGGGGTCAACAATAATGAAGCATTTTACCACCCCTATGATGAGTGCAAAACTATTGTGGAGATTAACTATTTCAGCATATTGACAATCCAAGAGCTACTGTTCCCATTGGTGAGAGACAATGGACGCATTCTCAATATATCTAGTGACTGTGGACATTTGTCGAACGTACGGAATATAAACTGGGTACAAAGGCTCTCAAAGGATGATTTAAAGGTAGAAGACATTAATGATTTCGTGAACTGGTTTTTGGAAGGCGTGAAGGATGGAACCTTCAACTACGATGATATAGCCGATGATGGAACAGTAGCTTCGTACAGAGTAGCGAAGGTAGCTCTCAGTGCCATCACGATACTGCAGCAAAAGGAACTTGAGTCAAGGAACATCTCAGTGAATTCCATGCATCCAGGACTAGTTCAGACTGACATGACTCTTAGTGTTGGATTCTATGACATAGATCAGGCAGCTAAAACTCCCGTATATCTGGTGCTGGATGCTCCTGATACACTCAAAGGAGCATATGTGTGGTACGATAGAAAAGTCCTAGACTGGTACGACTACAAAGCTGATTATTTCTTCAAGACCAAAAACTTAAAGCAGTAGATGTTTATAAATGTGACCAAAATTATGACAAGGATTTTTAATTATTGACACAGATTGAACATTGATGGATGGGTCCTTTCCGTGTTACGTAATATAAATTTATCTTGGTTTCAGAATTATCTCTTGGTTTGTGAAATTAATTACTGCTCGTAAATTATATCCGCTGCTGGACATAGACTTCCAACAACAAACTGCGGTTCTAGGTTATGCCCATATCATTATATAACTACAAAGATAAAACCGTGGTCGTCGATTAAAATGTACAAATACAAACAATCGATAACGAGAATTGTACTTAGTAACATTATGGTAATCTAGCAAGAAGGTCACCAGGACATGCTGTGATAACCAATCTGTTTGCAAAACGACGGGATGAAAGTTATCTTCGATATATTATATTACTTATTTATATTCACTTAGTTACAGTTACATTCTTTATTGAAGTATTTTATTTAGAATTTTTATAAATCTATTTGTTTTCTCCCGAACCACATTTCACCCCAAAATGATGAAACATATTATTATATTGCTTTGTACCAATGTTTTGATGTTCGTCTCGCAAAGTTTTGATTAAATTGTAACAAAATATAAGTTGACGTAAAAAGTATAATCAAATAAAATGTTTTATTGTCTTTTGACTTTGACGTTAGTTAGTTGGTGTAACTTTTAATATATTGCCTGAATCTAGACTTGAATAAGTAAACATTTTTTAAGTTTTATACCTCTGGGTATAATTATAACATGGGAGTTGAGACTTAGAAAAACTTAAATGTATTTACATGATTGAAAGATAATTTACAACATAAACATAACATCACGCTTGTATTCCACTGAAGGGTTCGGCAGAGTGTACCTATGTCAGTCTATGTACCTACACCAACATTTTACTCTTAGCCAGTAAGACAATTTTGTCTTTGGTATAAATAATTATCTATCGGTAAAAACCATTATTTTAGTAGGTAACGACTGCAAATTAATAATTAATTTTTCACACCACCTGCTCGACAATGTCAAATTATATGTCATGCAAACCAAAGTAAAGTAAGTCATTAAGACTTAAGGGTCTGGCAGGGTAATAATATTGTACTGAAATTCATTATAACCCGCTGGTCATTAATTTGATTTGAATTTGGAACATAAAGTAGAATATTTATGATAAGTAGTCGGTACATACTAATTCCATGCATTCACCATTAAGATCTGCACTAAAAATTAATTGTTCCAAAATCGAACTGGCCACCACGACAAGAATATAAAAAAATAGAACACAAATTATAAAGAGGCGCGAACACTAAAAATTGAATTGCTTTGTGCAACAAATTACTTAACTACAATACATACAAATGTTAACAAAAATGTCAAGTGACGATAGTGATTTGACTCCGGAGTACATTAAATCCAAAGCCATTGGCATTGCCAACAATCTACTCCCAGAAAAGTCCAAGGAATCGTACATTAAAGCCTACGACGATTTGTACAAATGGAAAACTACAAAGGGCGTCAATTTTATATCTGAATCAGTGCTTTTAGTCTACTTCCAGCATTTATAATGTACAAAGAAGTCAAGTAGCCTATGGTGCATCTATTCGATGCTCAGGTCAACAATAAGCATCAAAAATAATATACAAATTAATACATACACCAAATTACTGGCATTTTTTAAAAGGAAATCGGAAGGACATCTTCCCAAGAAATCAAAAGTTTTCACAGCTCAAAATGTGGAAACATTTCTAAATGAAGCCCCTGACCACAGCTTTTTTGCCACAAAAGTAAGTACCTACCTATTGATTCAATTTTGAGTAACTAAAATATCTACTATACTTACTATGTATAGGTAAGTATAGGTACTAGCTACCCGCTCATGAATCGATCGCTTGTATGCGATCTACCGATAGGTGATGTTTCGACTCTAAAGTTAAATAATTTATTATTGTAAACCTTCGTAAGGTTCTTAGATAACTTTCTTATAACATGTTAATACATTAAAATTAATATATTACGTAAGTTACCTTCCTACTTAAATACTAACCTATTTTTGTTACAGGTGGCATTGATTCTTGGAGTGAATGGCGCTTGTCGTGGAAATGAACTCATAAACATTAAAATCGGAGATATCGAAAAACATTCAGATTTGTTGCTGGTAAATTTGCCAGATACAAAATCAAAGAAAGAACGGTCATTCGTAGTCCGTCGAGAATACGTAAGAATTATCGAGCCGAGAAAATTACCAAGCTCTACGCCCCTCTAATATAAACACTAAAAGATTTTTCGTAGCTTATAATAATGGCAAGTGCACCAGACAAGTCATTGGAAAAAATAAGATTAGCAGCATGCTGAAAGAAATTGCGAAATACCTGAAATTAACAAATACCGAGCTCTACACGGGCCATTGTTTCAGGAGAACATCGGCTACTCTATTGGCGGATTCAGGAGCAGACATGACCCAGATTAAAAGACACGGTGGCTGGAAATCTGATGCAGTAGCAGAGGGCTACATTGAAAATTCTATACAAAATAAGGATAAAATAAGCTGCCGATTTGGTGACAGCATCAAACTAAAAACACCGTTGATAACTGATCCTTGGACACCTTTGTCACCACAACCTTACACATCAAAACACTATTACCCTTACACATCAATACACCACCTTCACCAACTTTCACGATGTAAAATGGTCCTCAGCAGACCCAAGTTTCTGAAACTTTACTTAACAAAAACTCGTAACGTACGTACGAAATACTCAAATAAACTCTACCTCAACTTCAATAAATGTACCGAATAAAAACATAACTTTGTCTTTCCACAACTAGTCTAATGTATCAAACATTACCTTTAACATTTAATTGTTTTAAATAGGTCTACTAACTGTTATTGTAATTTTAATAAATACTTGGATTCTAGTACTAATGCTTTTTATTGTCTCGTAGATGGTGTGAAAAGTAGAGTATTCTCCTCGGGGATAAAGGTGCCTTCGTCTTGGGCGAACTTGAATCCCACGCTGCACTCAGGATTCTTGTCTTAACTCTAACTCTCTAACTCAGAATCCTTTGTTTTGCTCGGGATTCAATACGGCGCCCGCTACATAAGACACTACTTTATCCCCTTAGTGCATAATCTACAATATAATCTCTTGATACAAAAATCAGCTTTATCATTACATAGTAATAGATATCTATTATTTCTATTATCAATCTGTCTATACGTCATTCAATAGCTGACATAAACAAGCTAAGACTACCTATTAATAGGGATATCGCGGTCACACTCGTAAGTTAACATACACAAGCTAGTTCATACAAATTACATAATTTTCGTTTATAATTCCCACTTGTCTGGGTTTATTCAAAATATACGTAAACGTGTTGGCGGCGGCGGCGGAGCCGGCGTTCGCTGTTTATCTGGCAAAGTTTTGATTAAATCCTACCGTAACAATAGTGATGTACTCCAATAACATAAATTGGGGCTTGTCAGTTTGTTTTTTGACTTTCTGAACACAATGTGAGATAATTAGACACGGGTATAATTGTTGCTGTTTTAGCAGGTGTAGTTGAATTCAGAATAAACTATCGTGTTCAGTATCATACAACTGGAGTCAACTTTCAACTCTAATTACCATAAACTACCATACAGTAGAATTCTCGAAAAAGGACATGCTTTCGTAACGTCTATCTTGCCCCTTTCGATTAAAACAACTCACCTGTATATTTATATTTTTTTTACAACATTTCGATTCCATCAGATTACAATTCACAATCATAATGCATTCTTCACAATCAATATTCGAGTGCAGCCACTATGAGGTACTCGGTACTAAAATGCCCGTCTTAGATAACGCACGAAGCCATCAAATTCATCGCGTAACGATCCATTGCTGGCTCACTATGAATAATTCATGACACACCGCACAGCATCCCATTAACGCATCCTGTTTATGTGTTTTGTGTGTCGTTTTTAGAAAGATTGTTTCTGTTAGGATACCTATATGTAAACATAGAATATCTAAGGAGCTTGTGTTCACTGCATTATTTATTTATTAAGGTTTATATTTCCGCTTTGAATTGAATTTCTGGTAGAAAATAAAACAACAATTTTCCAAAAAAAGGATCGTTTTGAGTCTGTATGAGGTCAAGAAGAATGTTCTTTGGGTCTACGATGAGCCAATTTTTGCTGAAGCATTGTTAGTTGATTTCATGAAAAAAAGCGACACTAACTTAAGAGTAGGTATGTCTAAAATTATAACCAGAGCAAGAAGGATCAGGATATAGAAGGTATGGTACTTCTAACACAATCGAAATACATTGATCGCATTTAAAACGTAGAGAGCCGAATCTAGCCGCCCCGGCGGTGTACAGCGATAAATCGAATCACTGCGGGCAATTTGGCGCCAAGCCTATTTCCTACGTTTTATTAGATTTTATAAATAACTGCAAGAATATTGCAATGAAGATATTTCAGATTTGTGGAATAAAATAACATAAATGTCAGGTTGTTTGTTTAGGAGACTTATACATAATTTAGGAAAAACGCAGCGAAATATTTTACCAGAACATTTAGTTTAGGATACCTATCTGCGATAATAAATCTACATGATCTGTTTATGCAAATGATTAAATAACACTTCTGTTTACAATAACCTATGCAACTAGTATTTTATCTTATCGCGAGTTAACGTCAGCATAGAACGGAAAACAAATACGAAAACAAGTTCTCATTATCTTATTTCAACCGACCGAGTCAAGTCATTTAGTTATCGCATTACAGTTAACGTTCATACTCCATAATCATGGTGAAAGTAGCTGTGGTCACCGGCTCCAACAAGGGTATCGGTTTCTCGACTGTCAAAGGTCTTCTGAAGAGATTCGATGGAGTAGTCTTCCTCACCTCTCGAGACGATAGCAGAGGGAAAGCTGCTGTTGCGAAATTGAACGCGCTCTGTCTACATCCGGAATACCACCAGCTAGATGTCACCGACAAAACCAGTGTTGCCAGGTTTAGGGATGACGTTAAACAGAAGTACGGAGGCATCGATATCTTGATCAACAACGCTGCCGTCTGCAATTGCTCCGAGCTGTACCTTGGCTACAAAGAAAGTAAGGATATCATCGATGTAAACTACTTCAGTTTCTTCATCATACAGGAGTATTTATATCCTTTGGTCAGAATCGGTGGACGGATTCTCAACATTTCCAGTGACTGTGGACATTTATCCAACGTGAGGAATGAATACTGGATCAAGAGGCTCTCTAACAAAGATCTGACAGTGAGGGACATTAATGAGTTCGTTAACTGGCATTTGGAGGCAGTGAAGAACGAAACATTCAACAGATCTGATATATCTGATGATGGAACAATAGCTGCATACAGAGTAGCCAAGGTAGCTGTCAGTGCATTGACTATTATCCAGCAAAGAGAACTGAAAGCAAGAAATATTTCTGTGAACTCCATGCACCCCGGCTTAGTTCGTACGGATATGACGAAAGGTGTTGGTTTCTATGACGCTGACCAGGCAGCAGAAACTCCCTTGTACATGGTGCTGGAGGCTCCTGCAAGCATCAAAGGTGCCTACATTTGGTACGATAAGAAAGTCCTGGACTGGTATGATCCTAAAGCTGATTGGTATTTCAAATCCGTTAATTTTTCACAGTAGACAATTCGTGTATCGTTATTTTAAAATAACTGTGATCGATATTTAGCTTTAACATTGTATAATCATTTTTCACAAAATGATATTCATTTTAAGTTATAATGTATATATATTGAATTATTTTGCTTGTGATTATTGTTACAGAAGATGTCATCAAATTAAAATTATGATCAAAGTTATATTCTTAAGAAAAATCATTTTAATTACTTGAAGCAATTAACTCTCTGTAACAAACGTATTGTCCCAACCGATAAAGAAAAATAGGTTTCCATATAAACGTAGTTGACCTAAACGAGTTCATTTAGTGAACCAATCACCATTAGGCTGGGAGCAGTGAGCAGTGACGTCACAAACATGGCCACCGGTCAATTACGTGATGTCAAGTTCACGTCCGATATCTCCTAAGATCATAACAGACGCTACATTATATGCTACTATATGTATGTTCATGTTTATGAGGGGTGGAGTATATAAAGTCTGTATTACCAAGTTTATTCTAAGGTCTTTTATTCAATTCAATTCAATTCAATTCAAAAAATATATTTTCTCCTCACAAAACAAGACATTATGATATGATACTTAAACATTAAGCTCAATAACTGTTGACAAATCACAGTCAAGTGTTTGTGAGGAGCTGGTGTCTATTATAGGTATACACCTGTATTACAGATCACCAGGTCCTCACCCCACGAACTCCGGTATAATAAAACAAAAATAACATATACGCAAGAGATTTGGTTTCGCTACAGTTTGATCATCTTGTTAACAAGGAGACACGATATTTGACAAGTAAAAGTAACTAAAATATAAATGGTACAACTATTTGCCCCTTGGTAAGTTAGCATATTATAGATGTATTACAGTATGAGTATGTATGTATGTGTGTGTGTGTGTGCGTGTGTTTTGCATAGTGTACGGGTGTGTGGCTATGTGAGGTGTGTGCATGTAAGCGCTTGGTGTCATGAGCTAGTTTCGGTGTGTATATAAAATATAAAATACCTATAATTCAGTTGATCCACCACTAGTGGAGCAGATTCTCCGTGCAACTATACTCCAAGCTTTGGAGCCAGTCCCTAACTACAGCCTTACATTTAGTTTTTGTGAGTGGGTAAATTGATAAAATCCTATTTATTTTATTATAGAGGTAACAGCCTTGGTAACAGAAAAAACGGTGAGCAAAACTAGTTTTAAAAGACGGCTTTGTACAGACAATGTCTTTTCGACGGCGTCTCTCAATTAAAGTAGGGTCATATGTCAGTAAGGAATGCTGCTTAGTAACCGTGTGCAGAATAAAAAGCTGACGGACCGTAAGAACTTTACTCTGCTTATAGAGTTCGGTAGTAGGGTGATAAAATGGTAAAGAGAGACTCACCTTTAGAACGGCCCTCTGAGCTCTTTCAATTTTCAAAAGTAGAGTTTTTGCTGTACCACCCCAGGCTAGGATACAGTAGCTAAGTTGTGACTGGGCAAGTGCAAGGTAAACTGATTTAATAATGTCCTTATTAGCGATATGTCGTAAATTTTTAAATATATAAATGAGTTTGCGTGTTCTTGCTGCTAACAGGTTGATATGTTCCTGGAAACTTAATGTACTGTCGATTACAATTCCTAGGTACTTGATTGTATTAGTTCTTTCCAGCCTAGAGCAAGAACAACTAGAAGCGTTGTACTCGTAGTTAGAGCATACATGGGATATTAATTTATATTGGGTAATGTCCGAGTCCTGATTTCGCAGAGAGAAAGATATATATTTTGTCTTGCTCACATTAAGAGTCAGAACATTGTCAAACAACCACTTCGTCACCGCATTAAAACCCTTCTGCGCATTTGAAAAAACATCGCCCCATGTTTCCCCACTGAAAAGTAACGCTGTGTCATCAGCAAAAGTAATTATTTTAGCATTATGGATGTTTAATTGACACAGATCATTGATGTAGACAAGAAACAAAGTAGGGCCCAAGATGCTACCCTGTGGAACCCCGAAATGAACTCCTACATGTTCACTCATTAGGTTTTCTATTTTCACACATTGCGTTCTTTCCGTTAGGTAACTTTCAAATAGTTTCAACTGGAGGTCCCTAATCCCCAAGCACTCGAGTTTTTTTAGTAGGATTGGAATAGAGACTGTGTCGAATGCTTTGGCTAGGTCCAGAAAAATGGCAATAGTTTTCTTTTTTCTATCAAGATTTGTCACAATATAATTAATTAATTCTTGAACTGCATCTGATGTCGATTTCCCAGACCTAAAGCCAAACTGTGCAGAGGATAGGAGTTTATTGCCTTCAAGATATTTTACTAATCGTTTATTTATAGCTCGCTCTAGGATTTTAGATAATGTTGGGAGAATGGAAATAGGTCTATAGTTATCGACACAGTCTCTATCACCACTCTTGTGTATCGGGAAAATTCTCGATTTCTTTAGTTCTACAGGAAACACTCCAGTCGAAAATGAAAGGTTACAGATGAAGGTTATGGGTGTTATCAAAGTGTGTTTATTTGCCTTAAGGATTTCTGCAGAAATCATGTCCAACCCAACAGCGCAGTCACTTTTAAGATTGGTTATTAATAATTCAATTTCGTTTTCATCGGTAGGCAGTAGCGCGAAAGAATTAGGGCATGAATTCAAGATTTCAGGTAGAGCATGGATGTTTGTTATTTTTGTCGGCGTGATTTTTTTCCTCTTAGTATTTGACAGAAACATTAACTATAAGTAAACAGTTCTTCAAAAATCCTCCTGCCTCTAGACATACCGCTTTATTTTTGTATTTAAGTCTTCACCATTTCGATTCGAAAACTGTTTGCCACACAAACAAAAGTTCCAACATTACATTACCATACACCTGCGTTCCGAACTAAATAACTTATATTTTTGATATGCTCACAAACCTCTTCAATCAAATTGATACACCGCAGATAAGTAATACTTACAACGATTAAACTAACATTACAACACAAAACTTGTACAATAACAATAATTCAAAGTTTTCCTTCTTCATAAGCAATTTCCCGAATTCACGTGTCTTCAGAACATACATTGCAAGCAAAAACCAACCTTAAATTAGAGGGAGAAGGTATTCAGTTGCGTACATGTGTGATGTAAAACGATAATACCCAAGTGAATATTAAGGCGACTGCTAATGGAGTAATGGCACTCGTACATATGAATAATTCACGTATCGAATTAAAGCGAGCCAACTTTTGTTCTGTTTACACGGGAATTAAAAAGTTTCTCAGCGCGGGTGATGGAAGGAGCGCAGCGCGCGGCGGTGCGGTCGGGAGCGGGGGGGGGAGAGGTGAGGTAAGCATTGAATTCGCAAAAGCGGCAATTTCCGTAGAAAGGATGATGGCATACGGGATGTGCGGTGAGGACGAGCCAGCTGCTTCCTGTGGGAGAAGGAATCGAAAAAATACTCCAGCTAATGTCGCTCGTATTTCTAGCAAGATTTTAATATCAGATTAAAAAAACATGGGAAAGTCGCAGAATCTTGCCTCCTGTTAGTACGGACTTTTGTTACACGTGTTACAAAATAAAAGAGTCTACTGAAAACACAAGCATCGACTAAGTCCCGATCTTTTAATTTCATTCGACCATTTTCATGATCCTGTATGTAATTGCACTTCTATACTTAATTGTTATCCTACCACCATAATTTGTTATCCTATTCTTCTTCTGTTATTCTATTATCAATATGTAATTAATCTACCTACTATGTATATATAGATTAAATCACATTAACAGCTAACTCTGTATATTTTCCGAGATTATAACGTATTAACGTCCGTGTAAACAAACATGGAATTAAATTAGATTAACGATAATTTATGTATCAGCTTATCATTTTCACCTACCGGCAACGCTATTAATCAGCCTTGCTGTAATAGTTATTAATAGCTTATGTATAGCCAAATTATATTTAGGTAATATTTATTAGGCACATTAATATTATTCACTTTACGTCAAAGGTTTTTGAAAGTCGAGTCTTAGTCGAGTGAAAAGTTAAAATGTGATCTCGTATTACTTACTGGGTATACCTATATAGTACAATACCTTTCATGTGAAGGGCAAAGAATCGTTTGAAAGACTGAGAACGTCTAGCAGTTGATTGTTATTTATGGTTAGTTGATTGATTGACACAAGACACATTCATAGAGCGTCCTTTCCCAGAGTTACTATATTATCGCTAGTAGGTAAGCATCTTGCCTAGTCACAGTAATCCTGTTCAAACTAATCCCCCGTATATTCCGCACGCTTACGAACGTAATGTGATGTGGTTATATCAGAGAGTTCGCGACGAAATTAGATGTGAGTCGAGAGGTCTGTGGCATGTTTTGTGACAGTACGGGGCGTCCCGGCCCCGGGTGCTTTGTGTGAACCCTGCCTTACCTTGCTCCGGATATATCGACGGGGGATGAATCCTACCACGCGGGGGAGTCATGAATACCCGCTCAGAAACTACTGGGATAGGGAGAAACCGTGGAGAAAAATACCGTACGACAGGTAAGTGATATGAAATTGGGTATATGTAGCGGGATGCTGCTTAGTATCTATTTTGGTAATAAAAGGTTAGATTAGGCTATTTAGATTAAAATTCGACCTCATCTATTTTGTTTTTATAAAGTTATGTATCAGTAATATAAATACCCTAGACATGCTTTGCTTTTCATCACAAATAATTCCACGTCGTCCAATTTATTTATTCGTTTCTGTTTATTCAACTTGCTAGAGTTCCTTGTGGTTCTTTCTCATAACTTAGACATAAGGAGACAATGAAAGATGCGGTTGTTGTGGTTGTTGCAAAAAGCACTCATTTTATTCAATTTCTATAAGGAAGCGGTATACAATCAATGAGACGCCATCGGTACGTTGGGTGGAGCCGTTTGATTGATCACCGAGTACCTCCCGACGCTGACGATCACTGCAAGCCATCGCAAACTGCAAATTTCGTTGTTGTTCTACTTTATCGCTTTTTGCTTCCACTGATGGGAATTGTAAGATCTTGAAGGAAGGTTGCTGTTAGTAATCAGAACGAATACTATTATGTTATTGTGTGAAATGAAAAAAAAGGAAGTTGAATGTCGCTACGATTTATAAACTAAGTGTGGTTTTCCTGATAATAACTGTTTCTTATTTCATAAAGGCACATTTTCATTGAAGGAACGCATTGAACACAACTCTTGCATACTACGTTAACCATTTGAGATTGCTAAGGCCTCAGTTTGATGTTTTCCTTCACGAAATACTTGGATTTATTCCCATTTTGCAGGTTCCTAAGCTCTGCTTGTTCGTAAACCTCCGGTGAATCAAACGTATATTTTTCTCGCCTACTTTTCTTGCATAAAAGAGATCTTTTCAACGCAAAATCAGCAGTTCTATGACCTAGTAACAGATGCTGTAGACAAAAAAAATAGCTAATTAACTCATTAGTATGTCTCTCTAACAGAAAAGAAGTCCTAATTAGTCATAGCTTCATAATCAAGTAAAACGAAACTTTATTTATTTTCGCGTTTCAAAGCAGAAATATGGTCCACATCACAGATATCTATTGTTTTGGAAAGCTAAACAAACGACTCTGTATTCTAGAATTCTTATCTTTGACATAATTAAGACAGCAGTCACACCATTATCTGTAAAAAAACATAACTTATTTTACTCGCACTTTCAACTCTATAGCTTTATGTTAGTGTAGCAGTACACATTCCAACTGTTAAGTTGTCACAAATAAACAACCCACATTTAATTTATTTTATAAAGAAACCTTATCGGGGACATGAAAAACCGTGGCACAGGATATGTGCTCGTAAATTGAGTAAAACAACCGAGTCGTGGTCGCCAGTGCACTTTACTCACGGTGGTATAAAAATGTAGATTTTAACACAAAAATGTGCATAATTATGCAGATATTTGCATAAGCAGCCGACGCTTTTTACGCGAGTCGTGAATATACTGACCAGATTTAGTGTTTCAAGGGATAAGAGAGCGCGGATAGAAGAAATACAAAACAAAAACGAAAATAGCGTCGCGATAACTGTACGGTCTGCTGATTTGATCTTCGAAGCCAAAACCTCATTAACTTCAGTAGGTCCGCGATGCGATACGTCTTATAGTAGTGGAATCGTTTAATGATGATGTTTTTCTCTGAGTTTGAGAGTGATTAAGCACTAAGGACAAAGTGGAAGTAATTTGAAAACAACCTTCTTGCCACTTATGCCTTAGCACCTATTTACCGAGCTCGCCAGCAAAATGTACGATTGGCGGGTTTATGCACGCGTGACGACCGAGCAACGGTAGAGGAGAAAGGGGGAAGTTCTGTAGATAATCTTTTAATACGAAATATGGCTTATAATTGGAGCTTTTACGACTGATTTGGTAGCAGTATTAGATATTTTCAAAGTAAAAATCATCCATATTTTTGGCTGAATTTGCGAGTCAACTCACTGTTCTATGTTCTCTTATTATAGGCTTTGTTCATGTTTGCTTCCCACAAAGCTAGGCAAACTTAGTAAAAACCATAATATTTAACTCAGTAAAATCCACGAAAGTAATTATTCTATATCCTATTCTCTTTGCGAGCGCCGGAGTGACTCGTTCAGTACATTTAAAAGTATTTGCAAGACAAACAGCCGCAATGTTAATGATGCTGTGCCGTCTCTCACTCCTGCAATATACAGACTTTATAAACGGTAGTTGCAATGTGGCTGTGTTCTTAGTTTAAATGTATTTCGAAATTCTAGGTGTTATAACAGTATTAAAAAGCTTGTCATTATTTTGAATATAAGATAGAGTGTTCCGGCTCACTATTATTCCAGACCTACAAAGTTAAAACCGCATCATTGGATTTGTCGTCTAGGGTTTGTATACATCAGCTGGCAGCATGGCTGCAGAGCATCTTAAAGTTTTGGGTTCACACTGCAGTCCGAATATGTATTAGGAGCAGTAGCGTCTTGGGTTTCGTGTCAACGCATCGAACACAGATTCACCCCGGTGTGTAATATCCTCATAAACTACGAGTTCTCAAAACACATAAACACACCATTTTGAAAAAATTTCAAAATATATTTTTCTGTTGCCTGAAGTCCCCTAAGTTAAATAAGGCATTTCGTGTTTACTAATACTATGGTGAGCCTACTGGCAGGATACTCTCCACCCGCTCATTACCTACACCACCAAGCGAGCATCTGATCTACCCGCAGGGCCTAACCTTCCGTGGCCCACTTGAAAGTCTCTGAACCGCCTCCGAACCCAAGTGGTAAGATACAATTACAACCTCGCAGAGTGGTATCAAAGTATCTCGACAGTCGGCAGCAGGGTGTGGATGTGAACCTGAGCTCCTATCCTGCCCTTTGTGCCCCAAAAATGCAGCCACAGCGACCTCGGCGCTGCCACAGACGAGGCTGTGGAAGTTTTGGGCCTACAAAATTGAATACACTATCGATATGACGAGGAAGAATGGTAAGCCTTATTAGATACAAAATAAAACATAACCTACTATTAGATCCCCATCCCTATGACATGACGGTCTTACATACGAGGGGGGGTGGGGGGAGGTTGTGGAGAAATATCATGATATCGAAGCAAAAGTCAGTTCCCGGCAATAATAACTGTGTATGGTCGGATGTCGGCTATTCCGTATGATTGACGTTCGATTAACAATCGCATACTTCACTAGAAACCATTTATTTTCTGCCTTGATCAGTTTGTGCTGCGGTTTATGTCAGTATCGATTGGTTCTGACAATACTGTAATATATATTTGAACTGGAAATGACACATTCATTGTATCGTAAGGACTTTCTTTATCGATTTAAACTGTGATTTTTAACTGTTTAAAATTCATCGTCATTGTCATAATCCCATTATGAGTTTCTACAAGTTCACTTTGCCTAATTATGTATGTACGACCCACTTTAAACCTCTGGCTCCTAGTTTACTTCACCAGGTCGTCGTTCTAACCAAAATTATGTCTTAAACGTCAATCTTTTCTAACAGCCTAATTTCCCTCCATAAGACCACAACAGAACCACTACAAAACTCTACCACAACCTAGATTCCCATTACGTTTGGCTTTTTCCCTCCTTAATGGAAAAAGTGTGAAATGTGACGTGGTCGCCGTTTTTGCATAATTTGCAATCCCGCGCCGGTATTGACGGCAATCTAATCGCCAAATTATTAGCAAGTCCAGGAATGGAGTTACGAAAGTTAATATCTGAGTGAACTGCTCTGTCTTTATTTTGATTAGATCTTTATTTGAATTTTTGAGAATATTGAGCGTTTTATGATTTAAAATATCATCGAGAAGTGATATTTCTTTTGTATGCTCATTGATTTATCGTTCCAAAGTTCAGTTAGCAATTTATTTTAAAGTACCTATTGATATAAATTATTAGGACACTCATTATGCACAGCGTAATCACTACGAGATGTAGAATACGCTCAGCCTTCGACAATGTTGTGACACAAAAAAATCTGGGAACGTTAGCTAACAAAATTATGACAGATATTGACAAAACCCAAAAAAAAAAAAACAATTTAACGCGAATTCGGTTCGCCAAACTGCTGACATACAACAAAGGTATATCGACGAGTATTCGTGGGTACATTCCGACTCTCGAACCGACACCTCCCAAATGTTATTGCCCCAATCGCGCAACTATCACGTTATACAACCACATATTATTCCATGGGAACGCCATTTTGTGGTCCCCGATACTAATGCCTGCGTTTGTTGGAGAGGCAGAACTGTGACACTTTCGGTAATAAACAAGATAATGGGTTTGATACTGCTGTGATGTTACTGTGTCTAAACGAGGATGCAATTAGCCGTTACCTAGTCGCTACAAACGTTTTGACATTAGAAGGATTATAACGTTTTTCGACTTGAGTTAAGCGAAATTAGAAGAAACATAGAAATAAGTACCTAATTCAGTGTCTGATTTCAGCAAAGTGAAGAAGGACATTTTTATATCCATCCACATTAATGGTTAACACTTCTTGTCACCCTCATTCCTCTGCATCACATCGACAATCGTTTTTTCCTCACCCTTTTTTTTACCAGCGCTACTTTACACGCACTATGGTACATGGTAAGCGTACCGGATATTAATATTTTATGCTTGATCTGTTGTCAGTCCTTCTTGGAGGGCTTCTGACGATGCCCAACTAATTGGTGTTGTTTACGTGCCAATGTTTTTGCACAAAACAAAAGCTAGGAAAGCTAGCAAAGGCCAGTAAGATTTATTATGTTTTTTCTTTCTTTCTATTATCGGTATGTTGACCACGATGCTACAACGATATTATATATTTAATAGGATAGTTGCATTATAGAAGTTTGTTTTCAAAGAAGGTGACAAGACTACAGATGCGACACCTCAGTAATTACTTCCGAGCTCTACCCACACTACCACTCCCCGATGGCTTCACTAATTACTAGCGGCTACCCCTTTGTCTCAACTTTGTTGCTCGTAATAAACTGCTGTATTACATTGTTGCAGGTGTAGAACAAAAACTATATTGTTTGGGACAAATCAGTTTTCGCTACTATATGTTGAAAATACTCGATCAAATTCTTAATACTTTTTTAGTAGTGTTACCTATTAAAATCGGGTAAATTAACAAAGGGAAGGTTGCATTTTGTTTATTCTGTTATAGGTATCGATCTTATAAATTATTGTTTAAATTATTTTATCCTACTTCGCAAGGTTTTTTGCAGCTTGACAACACATCGAAATTTCTGGACACACTCGTACCTTCTGGAATAAAAACTCTAAATGATGGTGAAAGCCACATCAAAATTCGTTGCGGAGTTTAGAAAACAACGTGATCACCCAGACAGACGAAAAACGAATTGAATTTATATTATGTATATATAGATATTATATGTTCACAAAGCAGCACTGCTGCGTTCAGTTCCGATAGCTTGAAAAGTGTTGCTGCCGGTGAAACTACAGGCACATGAGACTATTCAACTTTGAAACTAAGTTTGGCAACGTGTCGTGTGCCGTGCTGCCAATGGCTGTAGGCGGCGGTACCTAGCCGCTTTTCAACACGGGGTCTGTCCTAAAGTCAAACTCTTTCTGCCTATGACATAAATAAATCGGCTTCTTTTACTTTGTATGGTGTTGTGGTCGCAAGTGCTACAACTGCTGGGCATGAGGTCCTGAGCTCGATTCCCAGGTCGGGCAAAGTGTTATTGCGTTCTTCTACCTGGAATTTTGCAGTAACAGCCCGGTCGATAGCAATAGGCTTGTCGTTGATTACATAGGACTTAAACATAACTGGGCAAATGTGGGTGTACTTATAGGTACACCTCTGCCTCACCCTTGAGGATTACAGGCGTGATAATGGTGATGTTATGAGAAAAAATATTCTAGCAAGTTTTGAGTTCGTACAACAATCTTTATTGGCTGCTACGACGACAATTTTCCGATAAAGTTATTTCCACGTCAAAAAAATACAAGTACACTGTATACGTGATACAGTGTGTCCGGACATGCACTAGCGATATTCTAAATACTTAAATATAAACTATTTTAAAGTACAAAATGATTGAAAATGTTTAATGTTTTTTTTTAAATGATATTGATCCTGTTTTGCGTTCCGACAATGGCCTTTTGTGCTTGCGCATACGCTATGTTCAAACAACAATAACTGTTTTAAGTATTAGACAATCAGTGGTGAATTTTATGTTGTATTGTAGCTTAGCTCAAAATCAGTCGCTCTAGTAGAAACATAAAAAACTTGTTGGGGGTGTTTTTGTAGTAATGAACAATTATTGGTTGAATTGCATAATTTGTTGTATTTTTTTTCGACTAACACATTTTTTTTTCAAAAGTTATGCAATTTTGAACACATTCCTTTATAATACAGACGGTAGACAATATTATTGCCTTTCGAATAAGCCTATTTTTATCTCAGTATGATTTACTTTGAGAGATATTTTTCTCGTTTAGAAAATATTTCAACAAAAAAACCCAAGCTTATAGTGTAATTATTATACTTTAAAATAGTTCATATTATTATTTAAGTATTTAGAATATCGCTCGTCCATATCCGGACATACTGTATATTGAGGCCAGTTCCAACGACGGCGCAGTTGAATAAATAAATACATTTAATTTAAAATAATTATTCCCTTTGAACCTCTACATTAATGATTAACAAACCTCTAATTAGAGCCACGAGTGGGCAACAAAATGGTCTCTTGGTTATTTGTTGTTATTCCGCGGCTATTGGAGCAGGCCCCTTTTAATTGGGCCCGCTGGACTGGCCTACTGATAGCCAAGTGCGCTTAATTAATAACGAACATTAAAGGCCCTTTTAAAAATTCGCTGACGGAGAATGCTCTTTAATGCTCTTTTCAAGCTTGCGTCCAGCATAATTATTTTAGGTTTAAGAGTGAGCTGAAGTCGATTCCGAGCTGAATTCGATTGCTAAGCTGTGTTGAAGAAAGGCAGTGACTGACGGCTTTAATTGATCTCATTTTGAATTAGATTTCAAATGTAGATAGCAGAAGAGATTATACTAGGTAATTACTACCTACATCCACATTATGCCGATGTAGGTATTGATTTATAACGGTTCGATCCTTCGTTACAGAACTATTATTCTGTTTTGTGATGGGCCTATCTACTCCGAATTCTAATTGACACAACGATCAATTTCAGTAATAAAAATGTGCTCATGTTTAAAAAAAATCCGGCCAACTGCGTGTCGGACCACATTTAATTAAGGGTTTCCGTAGTTGGGATGAATAATTTATCCCATGAACTAACTTAACTTTGTAGCTGACAAAATGTTGTCCCGTACATCGATATACGTCACGGTCAATTCTCCAACTGCGAATGTAAGTTTGTAATCGCAAAAATATTTTTTTATGTGATAATACTACAAATTAACGATTTTTTTAACGGACCTTTCCGTTACTTGTGCTGTGAGTTCTTGCTTCTTGCCAAATTTGAAGATTCTTGATCAACGGGAAGGACTCTGGGTTAGGTCTAGGCTCTAGGTTTTGTGTATCATCAAAATATGTCGCATAAATGGCCGTATTTTTTATTGCGTTGACGTAAAACTTAGAACTCCAAGGGACCGAAGAGTATTTGATATAAATTTCAACTTTTTACCTCCACGCATTCCTAAGAAAAAGGGTTTTGACAGGCAGACAGACGGACAACGAAGTGATCCTTAAGTGTTCCGTTTTTTCCTTTTGAGGTACGGAACCCTAAAAGGTTCGGAACCCTTAAAAGGAAATTATGTCACTCATTTGTTTCCTTTGTATTCTTTTGTATTTGTAAACTCAAGTTTTCTTTCGGATGTATAAAAGTTTTGACGTTTGCATACTAAATGGACATTAATAAATTGCAGAAAGTAATTAGGATTCAGAAGTTTTCTTTTTCTTCGTATTTTAATGGCGGTGGCGGCTTGTGATTAAATATTGTAATTTGTGTTACAAATCTAGATGTTTTCCCAGAAACAAGACATGTTATTTCGGAGTTTAAATAATGTCTGGGTTTCTTGGGGCTGAGTTGCCTTACTTGTGTGTTAGCCTTTTATCTAATTACTGAAATCGTTATATTGGTCTTAGACTACGTCGTATTTTGTCTATTTACTGCAAACGATGAAACTATCTCATTAGGTGCTTGCAAAAGTGTGAAATTGTATTATTGAATTGTCACTATTGACCGAGTCAATATATGTTATTTCCAACTGATCATTCGTTTCGACAAAATAATACAATTCTTTGAATTTTTGAACTTAGTTTGAGCTTTCCCCGTCATCGTCAAAGTTTCAGTGTACAAAACAACCCTTGGAGACAGGTACAACACTGACTAATGCATCTTAAACCGCTCTATTATCGATTCAATAACCAACCCTGACCACTGACATTTGAAAGCCCACGTAGTTCAGCAAATCAATCACTGACAAGCGGATATTACGGCAAGCAGCATCAATCTCGCGTGGTCGTCAACAGCACGTGTCGCCCGCGCTGGTCACATGTGTCGCACGTGTCGCACGCGCCATACGCACCGGTCTCGTCGGTCGCGCTGAGTGTAATCAAGCTCGCAGATTGCTTGAGACATGCTAATTCCTATGCATTACTGGGAATACACACGGTTGTGGTGGTCGTGGAACTTAGTTGAGAGATGCTTGGGATTGTCAAATGAGATCATTGTGCTATAGGTGACAGTATGTAAGATTAACAAACACTATTTACTAACCCAAAAACAACCTTAATATTTTAAATTAATTAACTTTAGTGGGCCAATACGTCCTGCGTGGGTATCACTCTTTCATTTTGAATAAACAATGAATCTATTGTATCCAATTCATTATGTATGCTTAGAAACTTCAACACGACAAGAAAAAAAAATGCAATAGACATCGTCGACTCATCATCTGCCTAGCCTTTTCCCAACAAATTTGGGGTCGGCTTCCAGTCTAACCGGATACAGCTGAATACCAGTACAGACATCGTCGACTATCAAAATAAAATTAAGGGTCTGTTATTCCGAGTATCCTACGTAACTGAGGTGCAGGTTAAAGTCAGGTATGACGCTACTAGACGTAATGTAGTGTTAACATAACAGCCAGTTTGATATCAAACACGCAATCGTTTCTCTCTGTATGTATGGCTGCTCGTAAGTACACGGAGTTGAGGCGCGGATTACCGAGAGCGCGCTTTACTGCGCTAATACAGCGGGCGACGCCGCGGCTCCGTGCTAGCGCGCTTATTAAATTAATAGTAGCGAGATATTAAGCACTGAGAGCTTCCCTCGGGCTGGTTCCACTAGACAGGTGCACTAGTAGGTTCATGGAAGAAGCGGTGGTGTACGAATGAAAATGGTAGTGGTAGTCGTGGTGGTGGTGGTAGTTTATGGATAGAGTGCAAAATGAGATAGTGGAGTCCTACAAGTGGACAGCTGTAATGACGACGTGAGACGTGGTCGTGTGGAAAGAAGAAAGGTACTATAGATGAAGCAGTAGTGTTATGAATTTAGAATATTGCAGGAAATAGTACAGTGGGGCCCAAATGGAGTGGTTTGTAACCAACAGTGGACTAATAATAACCAATGATGATGAAGATTGGCGTATAGTGGTGTGTACTGCAGACAGTACAGATCCTTCTTCTTCATTCGTATTTTTATCAGTCTTTCTGTAATTTATAAATGCAATAAAACATTTTTCTTACTAGTCCACTTCACAGTTTGTCCCTGATAGTCGAGGGTCAAAGCAACAGGTAAGTGTTGAACTTGCCAAATACCCATGACCTCAGTTACTAGAGCGATGCAAACTAATGCTTTGTGGTTACAAAACAGGTTTATTTAAAAGATTAACCACGGTAGGTGTTAGCTTGAAGCATGCCGGCTACTTACCTGTGACAAACAAAAAATAAAAATCTATAAATGTTTGAATCGCTATCAATCCTCATAATTCGAATCAAAGTCAAAATAGGAGATCGGTGTTTTTCGTCCTTTTAACATAATTTCTTTGTTGTAATGCAATACAAAACTGCTTTTTACCTATATACCGTACATACCGCAGTCGCTCCATGTAAAATCCTCCTGATATTCAGCTGCATCCGGTTAGACTGGAAGCGGACCCCGACATTATTGGGAAAGGCTAGGCAGATGATGATGACCGTACATACTTTGTTCATAGACTTTAAAGTGCTTGCAAAGTGCCTGAAACTGTGAAACTAAACACTTCTGCTTCATCAAATACAGTCGTGAGTGATGTTGTGATGATCATTTTGTCATAGATTGTAGGGAGTAGTCCTTCTGAGTTTTCTTCAAATCTCCTTTAAATCGTAGAGGATCGGGTAAGGTTGTTCTAACCAAATGTTCCGTAATGAGGAAGTTGCGAGCCGTGTAGTTCGCTCAGCAAGCTTCGGATATCTTCGGGAAACTCCGGGATTATTACGAGCTAACAAGACGTTCAAATTGCTTCGAGTTCACAGTTCGAAGATTTGCTTAGTTTGTGTGACTTTTGAGTAGCATATTAATTGTGTTGACCAAGTTTATAAGCACTAAATAACTATTTGGGATAAGTTTCGATGACCGATGCCCGGAACTGTTATAAAAGACAACAGATCACACAGTTCAACACTAGAAAACGATGATATATAGGTTTCATTTTGAGGTTGTCAGTTATCAGTATGACGATATCGATATTCGTTGAGCTCTTAAGTTCTGAGTTGAGCTACACGATGATTGACAAATACGTGCACTGACTGGACAGGTCCACTCAAATCTGTATGGTTTTTTCCTCAAAATACCATTTTAGACACAACTCTACATGGTCCTCATATGATCTGACCAAGATTATGTCTGGACTTTAAAAGAGACTGTGACCTCTTAGTTCGGCCTTTCTTCTCAGAGTAGTCAGATAGGAAACGCCGACCTCATCTAGTTTTAAAAATGTGATTGACGTGTAAAAGTGTTTGTACAACCCTACTTACAGAAATAAAATCATTTATCAAGTTTTTATACCTATGTAAAAGGACTACGGGCAAAAACAAATACGAAAAAGATTCCGTTAAACAAACTATCCTGTCGATTAGAATGTGAATCTATTCAGTTTCACAGTTTACCGATCGTCTTTAAAACAGAGAAACAAAGCACCTTGTAACAAGTACAACGCAAGTACATCCCTTTAAGATCGCAAGTCGGGTGTGCGTCGCGATTCTTGTGAATAATGTACGCATGACGTCACGAACGTCACAGCGCGGTGACACGCGGTAGCGGGACGGGATGAGATTTATATTATTCACGTACAGCCAACATTACATTAAATACTGATACTTTACTTCCTACTTACTAACTCGAGGAGCTCGAGGAGCTCGTGGCTAAGTAATAACAGCCGCTCGGGTCGATCCATCAGGTTAAGCTACGCTTGCCGGGGTTGGTCCGTGGATGGGTGACCATTTTCACATATCGAGACTCCTCCGTGCCTCGGAAAGCACGGTAAGCCGTTGGTCCCGGCTGTCATTTGTGGATCTTTGACAGTCGTTACGAGTCGTCAGAAGCACGAAAGTCTGACAACCAGTCTAACCAAGGGGTATCGTATTACCCAGTTACTGGGTTGTGGAGGTCAGATAGGCAGTCGTTCCATGTAAAATACTGGTATTCAGCTGCATCCGGTTAGACTGGAAGCCGACCCCAACATAGTTGGGAAAAGGCTAGGCAGATGATGACTTTACTTCCTACTTACAATCTTGATGCACGCACACTTACTAACGTGACAATGCGTGTATTAAAAGCTGAAGTTCATAACATCACGCCTGTAACCTCCGAAACCTTAGACAGAGGTGTGAATACATTTCGCCAATTATGTTTAAGTCCCAAACAAAAGGGCGCCCCCTCATAATTGGGACTTAAACATAATTGGCGCATCCTACTGCAAAAAAAAACTTGAGTCCTCAATATTAAATGTTATCTGGTAACGTCTAGCATCAGAGTAATCATCACAGAGTATTTTTAAATCTGCAGTGAGCGTTTCAAAGGGATCATATCAGTAAAGTCAGGAAAATTAATTGTTAAGCAAATAGATTAGCAACTTAAATTATCCGTATGTATTCAAATCACAAATCTCTTTTTCTTCAAATGTCCTTACAGTTGTATGAAACGGCTATAACACGGCAAGATGTAGTCTGTGAATTTGCTTGGCAATTATTACCCTGACTACATTTCCATAGCAACCATCTTGATACGGTGTTCGGCAAGACTCGCGCGACCCGAATGCGTCCGAAGACGTTTATAGGAGAGTTAACCCTTAAGCAAGTCTCTTCAGATCGCCCTGTATGGGGTTGTAAACGGGTAATTTGTATGTGTGCGTGCGTCTGAGGTCAGGAAAAGGGTTTCCATGTATTATGTAACGGGTAGTGTTTAACACTGAGACGGAAGCTGCCTTTGTGTCTGCGTGTTTTAGAAAATGTTCTGTATGTTAGTGCTTATAAAGTGATCGCTGCGAGACATCTAAATCCTTCCCCCTGCTAAAAAAACTGATCAAAACACCACTGATTGTACCCATAACCCTTAGAAAGCGCAGAGATAAAGTGACTGTAATTCATTAAAAATAAACGCAATAACGTAACGTCACGCTTGTTTTCCCAGAAGGGTTAGGCAGACGTGTACACTCACATTTCACCAGTTAACTTCCCAATGTAATAGGGGGCGAGCCTATTGCCACCAACCGGGTACAAATCCAGATTCCGAGATGCTCCTCAAAAATTCCTAACAGAAAAACCCAGTGACACCTGGGAACCGAAACCAGGACCTTACGCTCAACAGTTGCGTTTGCGAGCACTAGGCCAACGAAGCAGTTCACGACAGATGCAATAATAGTTCGCCATACTCGCTAAAACTTAGTATGTTCAACAAGTAATATCAATACGGTTGGTACCGCCGGCGCCGCTCGCAGCGAGTTAGCTAACATTCACTTGGATATAGTTAATGCACATATTACCCATTTTACAAGTTACCGTGTTATTCTATTGTCGTATATACGCAAATGGGAATTTAGACTTAAAGCTGTGTGTATTATTGTTTTTCTTTAACGATTGAATGCCAGAGGCCCTAGACAAAGTGACATTCTATCAGCGATAACGATGATGGATAAGGCAAAACTGTATAGGACTGACATAAGCTATCGAAAAGCTTATGTCAATCCTGTTGAAAGTCGTTGTAGAAATACGAAACGCTTTCGAAGCGATTGTTACTTGTCTAGGCCCTCAAGTCTCGTATGGATTGTAAATAGAAACGAGAGAGAAAATTGATGTTGCGGAAAGTTGTTGCATGAACAAATGTTTTAGTTTTGCTAGAAACTCCCTCGCAACATTTCATGACATGTATATAACGTATAACGTTAAATGCGCAAAACCTGAAAATAGTTTGATCAGAATAACGAGCAGAATCAATAGAACCACTTTTTAAAATAGATCACATTTTTCAAAAAATCTTCATTAAAAACGTTGCCGCGTCTATTTATGTCAAGCCAGGGCGGCGCAAACGATCAAAATTGCCAGTAAACTAAAACAGCACATAAATAAAACCTTTACATTTTTTTTAATGATTTGTTTTTCTCTCGGATATAGGTCAATTGAATTAAAAATCAGTTGGGGTGTCTGAGGTTTCGCGCATTTAACGTTACACAACATTAAGGTTACACGTTGTATAATCACATTTGCAGCAAAAAAATGTGGGACTGCAGCAATGTGTCACATTTTTTGCAACTGAGTTAAGCAGGGTAAAATAATTATTGTCAGCTTATTTTGTTTCCATAGCAAGAATTTGCGTTTTCTCATCTTTTTTGATAATGATTAACAGCAAAAATTTATCGTTTCGCATAAAAATGATGCTCGCTAGTTTCAGTTTGCATATTTCATTCAAACACCTAAACAATATTAATTCTCTTGTTGTTCACTTTAAGCCTTAATGAAGCTCATCGCTGAAGCCTTTCATAACAAGTCGGTATTTCACCCGTGGCGTATTATTCGTAGCCCGTAGCTCGTAGCAGCGTAGCGGCGTAGACCGTTCGTAGACGCTCACGTAGCACACAAATCAGGCAACACAAATCTGTTTGAAATACACTTGCTTTAAGGCTTAGCGTCCACGATGAAGTAAAACACCATATATTTATATGACAATAACATTGATACAACTGTGATTAAAAAAAAGTCGTGACGAGGGTTTATGTAATCAAAAACGATTTTGATCAGTACGAGTATCTATTTTTAAATTTATATGTGGCAACATGAACGGTATGGCTTTCCAATAAAATATATGCCACTGATATCATTGACGTAAATATCCGACTTAGTAACGCGTAATCAAAGATCCCTTTTCACCTGTAACCTGTGTGTGCCGCCCTTAACCCGTCACGTGCTTACAACTCGGGTTTTATTTGATATGTAATTTACTTTTGAAATATTTGAAAAGATTATTACTTTTTTGTTGTTGAACGTTGGTACTGTTTCAATATTTACTGCGGAACCCTCGGGACTCTTGTTATAGGGAATTATGCTAGCGTAGATTTGTGGAGGGCTTGATTTATGGATTTAATATTGTATTTTTTATATGTGAGTGGCTGAAATATTGGCGGAGGGGCTTGGGGAAAGGATGCTCTACATCAAACCGCTTGCTTGAGTTTCATTCGGGTTATTTTATTTGTCAGTGTTATATTCGTGATATCGCGTACGTGCAGTTATTCTTTTTTTTTTGAGGGTTGGAAATCATCAAATAACTTCTCCCGGTCTGGGCAGAGCGGAAGGGCGAGTCAGACTTTTACTGAATAAAACCCACCCGTGTTCCTTCAGTTGCCTATTGCCAAGTTCCCGGTATCCCTTTCGGACTTTCCCGCCACGTGCAGTTATCCTAACATGAAACTTTACAGTTTAAAAATCGCAGTAATTACTATAAGAGCGTCTAGAGATAGACAACACGCATTTTACTTTAAACGGAACTATTTTTTTTCATTTTTCTTTGAGTGAAAATATCAATTTCGCAGCTGATGGGTAAACAAAACGCTAAAATCAGCAAATGCATTGACACACTGTAAACAAAAATCCATTACTGTAAACAATCGAGCAAAGATGGCCGAATGATTGCTGTCACGGGTCAAGAAAGTGACTGTTCACAGACATTCGTGCGTGGCCGTGGGTCGCAGTGGATGATCCCGCCTACATTTTAATTCAAAGCAAAGCTCATGAGCGTAGCTTAACCGTGGGCTGCCGTGGAGCGAGCCTTTATTCTTGCGAAAATAATCCCAGATAGTCGACTATAATAAAAAACGATCTCCACACCCACCTACCCACTACCGTCTATTTAGCTAAACGTCCACAATTCCGCAGTAATGCACCAACACGCTCCGCTTTTTACGACTACCCTCACGGAAACACTAAAACTCCCCTCTTTTATATCCACTAACATCTTTACAGTTCTAAATCGGATCACTAAAACTAAATCCGACTTAGATTTAGAAAATTATTCGGTAAACAATTGGAGATGGCGTATCCGCTTATAGGTGGGTAGACGGCGGTGGAGAAACAGTAACTTTAAATAAGTTGAGGCTCTCAAGCCGTCAACTTATTTAAAGTTACTGTTTTGAATGCTTTCGTTTATTATTGATACAATTAGAGCCCAAAGTTTCAGATTATAATTTGACACTTGCTTAAATGTTCATGAACGCTGAAAATCGACGGATGCTTAAGTCTTACTTTTTTAACGGCAATATTAATATAATAGAAAAGGATCAGTGGAAAGATCCAGATGATGAGCATTCGTGGCTATGGATGTGGCATATCTTCCAAGTAAAGTGGTGATTAATTCTATGCATAATAACAAATTAGTCATATTCATCATACTTAACTAGTGACAGCAGCCCCTTCAAGTATTTCATCATATTAACATTAAACACGCGGACCATTCCATATAAAGCCGCTTGTGGCAACAATCTCATTAAAGTCCTTTCAAAAATATGTAACTAAAAAAGATTCAGCGAATCCGTAATAAAAGTGAGCCAGAACCAGAACCAAATAAAACCTGTTTAGGAAAAATATTCAACATCATATTTTAAACGAAATGAAAAGACCGCTTAAAATATTTATTTTTCAAACATTTTCTTTTCGACTCGTGCTCGTATAAATTTTGTGCTTACACTAATAACTGCTCAGTACTATTTACATAATAGAGAGCAGGCTTTTTGATCTCTAAACCTATTTCTGGCAGTAAACTTCCGACAGACGAAATAGTGCCGTCATTAGCAAGGCAAACTCATAAATCGGACGGACGTAATTACTATTCGGATACTCGGTGTTCGTTGAATATCAAACTATCAAATATTCAGCTATTCACAAACGGTAAACACTTACTGCTTCCTTATTGTTGACGCCGATGCCACATGAATTATTCATCAATATCACTCGCGAAGGTTTTTCTACTCAAACAGATACCTACTAGCTGTTATAATGCGTGTTTAGTAGTGACGTGCTTCGCTCGTGAGTAATGACTATCCGGGTCCCGAGGCGAGGAATCTGCCGGCGCTTGTTATAAATATAATAACTGAACGTGTGCAGATGTGAGAGATAGATTATGTGCGGGTATTAAAGAGTTGTGGCGTGGAGTTGGGAACTGCATTTAAGTTTGGCTCACGCCTTTATTCTGTAAATGGAGTTCTGAGCGCTTCACTGTTTATTATTTTGCATAATATCCTCTTGACAGCCCCATTAGTCCACTGCTATGAAGTTAATTTATGAACGGTTCACGGTGGTAATTAAACATATTGTGGCGGTATCTACATCGCCACATGCGAACTACGCATCGAAGACCTGACGTCACATAAATCCTGCATCGCGCAATTAGAGTTTACCGTGCAGTGAACATATATATTCAAAAACCCAATATCAATCATTGGGCAGTTGCCCGCCAGACACAACAACCGTCTGGTAGGAGGATCCTCCCTATTCTATGGGGGATGAGTGAACTTTACACCCTGTTCCTCATACCCCTAAATTGGTGACCCCGAATATGAACGTCAACGCAGCCTTCGTGCAACTACTCCAGCGTGACGTCATCATCATCACTCCCGCAAGCGTTCAGTGAGGCGAGTCACACAGCCAAGCCAACACCCGAGGCGTCAACGGGTATCCTGACCACCAGCATGCAGCGAACGCGCATTCCTGGTCATCACCCTCAGCCTCATCACCCCGACCCACTGGGGAATCACCTCAATCACCTCAACCTCATCACCATGAGCCACTGGGGAACCACCGCAATCACATCAATCACCACAATCGCCGCAAACAGTTCCGACCCACCGCGAACAATGCGGCACCCGGTTCCGACTCACTGGAACCACAACTGGCACTGGCAAGCATCGCAAGATACAAGACTCAGCCCACAATCGACCTCCGGTCTCCGGAGGGGAGTGATGTGGCGGTATCTACATCGCCACATGCGAACTACGCATCGAAGACCTGACGTCACATAAATCCTGCATCGCGCAATTAGAGTTTACCGTGCAGTGAACATATATACAAAAACCCAATATCAATCATTGGGCAGTTGCCCGCCAGACACAACAACCGTCTGGTAGGAGGATCCTCCCTATTCTATGGGGGATGAGTGAACTTTACACCCTGTTCCTCATACCCCTAAAATATTATCTTTTATTTTTGCACAATTTCATCACATAAGTTATAATCCCTAGCAGTGGGTGGAACAAGGCTACCAATGAATATGACGACAAACAAATCATCTGAGCCAGAATAAACTATACCTACTTTTAATGAACAATGTGTCATGAGAACGTATCACCAAACTATCGTTAGCGTAACATGGGCAAATTTTTTTCCTATCCATCCATTCAATTTCTGGTAAACGAAACACAACAAATCCGCCTTCTAATACGATCACAGCGAATCGTTCGCACTTTTTATCCAATAACCAGATTACCGAACAACACATAGTACGAATATCCGATTAACTAAATCCGGATAGTTTTAGGCGTACATTCGGTGGTTGCGCATCACTACGCGCCTACGCGTACATATTTAAAATTACGTGAAGCATGACGTTTTGTTGGACAAATCCAGATGTATCGAGGATGGCACTTTGTTCCGAGTATTCATGAGCTGAGTCTGAGTAAACACGAGTGTTTCTAATGTTGGATGTTGTCGATGTTATGAATGGTACTGAGCGATGTGTGGATGTGGATGTTAGCAATCAATCACTCGTCGCGCGCGTGTAATTCAATACACTATGAATAAGCAATGGTTGTGGTACTGAGTAAGGAAAAATAAGAACGTATATTACGTATGTTCATATTTTCATCAGGTTCTTTTATTAAGTCTGGTTAGTCAACAACATCATAAGCTTTATTTTAACGATTATCAACTAAGTAACCTATATTTTGAAAGCTCGTTCAATGGAGACTCAGAGATCAAATTGATTGAGAACTTAAAATATGAATCAGATTATATTTTAAGGTTGTAAAATGTTACGAAAATCAGACGACATTTATGTATTTAGTTTTTGACAGCATCTCTTGAGATGTTGCTCTCAGATGCATGTTTATTAAAACGGGCCATATACTTTTGTCTGTACCTTGGCTTTAGACATTGGTAACTGGTGGATGCGAGGAATATGTTTTGCAAACGGATCAATCTATGTCTAAATAGTGAGCCCATATTAATATTTAAAACAATCGATAATACAAAACTAAAAACACATTTATCATTTCGCTTTCACATATTAAACCTATCGCCTGACACTTTCAGGCCAAAAACGAGCAAAATGATAAAAACATTTAATTTAAAAACCAGCACAAACAACCTGGGCTGTTGGTCTAGCAAACAACGCTTGTAAATATAAACGGGTTAAAGCCAATGAATTTCGATAACAGCTAAAGTACCGGTTTTATTAGGGCTGGTGGGCTGCTGTAAGTAGTACCTGTTTGGTACGTAAGTGTTTGTTTAGTTACAATATTGCCAGGCACGGTATAATTACCACACTAGTGTTTACAAGACTGTTCGGCCTTGTTATCCGGTGGTTGAAGATGTTTATGTTTAGTTGGAATGTTGAGTGAATGGTATTGTAAGTGATACCGATGTTGTGTTATGATATGAATGAGCCAAGATTATGATAGTCCGTGAAATAGGTTCCAATTTTAATATCAACTTCATTGGTCCATTAGATACGGAGCCAAATGTCTGTCACAGGCGGACAGACAGACAGACAGTCAGCCAGATAATACACACGAGTGATGCTTTACGGCTTCCGTTATTTTATTCGGCGGTTGCGGGACGAAACCGTAGTGGAGTATGAAAAACGAGTGCTAGTATGTATATCTATATCCTTTGCTCCTGTGGAGTAATTACGTAACACACATAAAATGGCAATCAATCGCAATGTCTTTCATTTTCATAAGCTTCGTTTATTGCGTAATTTAAGTTGCTGTGCAGCCGAATTTTTCAAAACTATGAGTTAGATCGTTGATGGCTGTGGTTCCTGCGCTTGGCTCAGTCTAACTACAAAAAATACTTCTTACTAATAACGACTACGATACTAACGATACGATACGATAGAAACAATTAGTAAACTTCACTCAGTTGCTACCTATTATTTGACCCGGAAACGTCATGAATTTGATTTCATATTTCGCGTGCTATGAAAATTAAAATAGATATTCAGCATCTAAGAGCTAGCCAAGTTAGATATGTTTTTACTAAACTTAAAAAAGGAGAATGGGGTTTTGCCTAAGGGGCCTGCCCTGAAGCCCAATAAAAATAAGATAAATACCAATGGAAAGAGCTTTTCAAGAAGAACCTTTCCTACTAACACGACTTTTGTCAATTGTTAGTCAGTTCGGAGTAAATGACCCAAATAGGTAATCAATTGCGCACCGAAGTTAAGCAATTCTTGGCGTCCAAGAGCCATAAGATATATACCACTGAAAAGAGCTTTTTAGGGATAACCTTTGCTACAAACACGACTTTTGCCTATTATTAGTCAGTACAGAGGTAATGACCTAAATAGGTGATAAATTTGAATAATGCTTAATTACTCACATTTAGAGCTCTGTAGCTCCTTTCGTACTAACAATCGAGAGAAACATCATATCACGAAATATTTCCTTTGAAGAGATCTTTCCATTGGCATATATCTTAACTCTATTGGGAGATGCGGCAGGCTTAACGAAGGCTTAACGATTTGTACGGCCGATCGACTCTTAAACACATTGTTCCCAAAACGGCATCTAGGAGGCCAACGTTTTAAAATGTCCGTTTATAGGTTTGCAAGATCATGTTTGCAAGGCTCAAAGTTAGTAAAAGTTATTTCATTGACTGAATACCTGACTTTCACTAATGCTTAATTACTCACATTTAGAGCTCTGTAGCTCCTTTCGTACTAACAATCGAGAGAAGCGTCCTATCACAAAATATTAGCCTTGAAGAGATCTTTCCATTAGCATATATCTCAACTCTATTGGGGTACGCGTCAGGCTTAACGATGTGTCCGGTCGAGCGACTCTTAAAAACACTGTTCCTAAAATGGCATCTATTGGAGACCAATGTTTTAAATTAGTCGCTTATAGGCTTCAAAGTTGATGTTTGCAGGGCACTGAATCATTAAAAGTTATTTAATTGACGAAATACCAGAATTACAATATTATTTAATCACTCACACTTAAAGCTCTGTAGCTCCTTTCGTGCTAACGATCAAGAGAAGTCTTCAGAATAAAAAATATTCTTCTTGATGAGATCTTTCCATTGGTATAATTATATCTTAACGCTATTGGGCTCCAGGGCAGAAACGCCCAATCTCCTTTGATATGAAGTTTTAAGAATATATTTTAATAAATACTATGTAATCTGGTTTTTCATATAATCCCTCTGATTATTACTACAGTGTACACGAGGTCGATATTTTTTATTTGATTTCGGTTTTAATTGAATGTTATATAAACCTGTCCAAAGCGGATTACTCGGCATAATCAAATTAAGGCAAAATATAATTAAAATTTCAAATCCTGGATACGTAATAATATTCAGGTTTTTAGGGTTTCGTATGTAGATTAGAAATGGGACATTATTACTACCACCACATTTGGTGAAGGAAAGATTTGAGTGTAAATGAGGATGGTTATAGGAGTTGGGGAAGGATGGATAGAATGGGGTGAGCTATGAGATGACGACTAACAGAGATGTACGGGAGGCAAGACATACTGCGACCCCAAATAAATTTGCAAAAGAGGATGATGAACACATTTGGTAGACGAGTTGGTGGATGTGAGACAGGAGAACACTTATCCTTCTGACTTAAATACTAATAAATTAACACGTTAGTCACTTTTATAGAAATCCACAGAAGGGATGTTATATTCTTTGCTACATAACTGTAAACAATCTCTCCCAATAAAGTGAAAATTCAATTTCTGCCTACAAACTTAAGGGCAGGGTAAGATCTAATAAGATAATAATTAACCAAACCAAAGTTACCTAAGTAGTTGAAAATTACGTGAAAATAAGACTTTGAGGTACCTTAGACATCGGATAAGTTTCGGAGTTCGGGCTCTCGGCCTTAGGGACTCACTTAAGTGGAACTAATGAACTTACACGCCACCTGTAATGTATTTAACATTTATCGTTTTAAAATTACGCAGTCCTTATTCATACTAATGAAATAGATTGAGCGACCCGTACTTATTCAAAACTGAAATATAGGACATTATTATGTTACTTTTTGTAAGTCGCTTATCCAGTTATAGTTTATGAACTGACCTATTGAAATTCGTTTGAGAACTAGCAAATTATTTTATACTACAAAAAGTTGAGTTTAATTAAATGATAAATCAATAATTAGAACTCTCAGTTACACAAATGATATTATAATGTAATCTTTATCAGTACATGAGTATTTCAGAAACAATCCTACTCCAAGGAGAATTCCCCTTCAATTTTCCACCACAGTTCGCTATATCTACCACAATGGGTGATTGTCTCCCGAACTCGAACCCGTAATGACGACGCTTTAAATGCAAACAGAGCTTCCCGCTAATGAGCTTAGGGGACTAAAAATACCTAATTCTGAAGCAGAATGTGTCAATTTGTTGTCATAATGGTCATTAGATGGAGTCAGACGTTTGATAGCTGTATTTAAGTTGTGTAGACTCTGATTTTGTAATATTGTACTTTTTTGTTGTAAATTGTCCTGCCTGAATTATTGAGGGTATTATTGTTAATGTGGGAAACGAGTCAGTAGTCACCCCTCTAGCTTTTCTCATGGAAACATGTATTACTAGAATTTAAGAAATGCAGGAAAACCCAGCTCGATGGTTCAAGAATGTTACCCGCCACACCCGCATAGAAGCATGCAGGGGTGGCGGGTAACATTCAATCCTTGCGTAAACATGAAATCCTTGCGTGTAGCATTCTTTTACTTTTATTATTGCTCTTTAGATTCGGACAATTTCTTTGGACATTTTTTGAATTCTGACATTTCAAATACAGTTCTTTATTTACAATTACGGCCAGACAGCAGGAAGGAGGCGTACCTACTCTACCCGTCGCGAAAACTAGTCGAAGAAATATGTTGAGAGCAGCCTGGCGACAGCACAATAACATCACTGGCAATAAAATGCAAACTCTATTTCAACGCTATTTCTATAAATAATATTGTGCACTTGCCACACGGGCGCACCGTGCGATTTATACCCGTGACTAAATAAACGCAGCGCCCGTCTGTCGCAAATTTTCGCAGATTTTTATCGCTTGTTTATTCAATGGAACGATGAATCTGCGCCAGTTTTATCGATGAAATTATATTTGTAGTGTCTATCCCGTGTTTATTCACTATTTCATTTGCTTTTGCGTTGTTTTATGTCATTGTGTGGTTTATTAAACAAGCTAGCGGCTCGGCTGATGGTAAGTTGTAACCGTCACCTCTGAACATAACCAGAGCATATACGGCGTCCAGTTGTAATCCTCAACCTTTAAACAGTGGAACATAAAGCTCCGCTATTCGACTTCATTCATCATCATCATTCTCTGGGCATTATCCCACCCAACAAACATTTTTGTCATATAATCAAACTTTTATATGACCTTAAGTCTTTTTAAAGTTATTTTATAGTCATTATTTTAACTCTTCGTCATGTACTGGTGTATTATATGTCCGAATAGTCGTAAACATAATGTCATATGACGTTATTTCGACATTTATAAAACTTACTTATACAACTTTTCGTCCTCTAAACGTTTTCGTAGTATAAACGTCATAAAACTGTACATTTTGTCATATAATTACCTTTTAAACATCTGCTAAACGGATAATAATTGTTTACACGTAGTATTTGTTACCATTATATATAAGTCGAATAAGTATTACGAGTGCGACCTGTATACATCCTAAAGTATCACAAACATGATAATACGACCGCTACTTAATTAATACTCATATTAAAGGTTTATAATAACCTTGTATACAATTTTCGCGTACTTTAATACAAAGTAATAGAGCTCAAGCTGAGAGTGAGGAAAATAAGAAAGGTTCCGTATCACATTTAAATGCAAATTTAACTAATCAATTTAACCAAAATACTACAAGTGTGACTCGCAGTTCATTTTCCAAAGTTCAGGACTCTTGTTGATTTTTCGAAGTTGAAGTCATTCGAAAATTCATTTTTGAAGTGTCTTCTTTATCAACATTATCTTCAGATAATGTTGATAAAGAAGACACTTCAACCAACAATGATGACTTCAGAGACTATTAAAAAAGTGGGCTATGGATTTTAATATTCCACAAGTTGCATTAAAGCAAAATAAATCTATATGAGGGAGGTAATAAAAAAGGCAGTAATAGTAGATTGCAGCATCGAGCGTTTTTAGCAAGGTGCGTAATCTACTTTTCTTTCAACTACCAATTTACTCAACTCAAGTCAGGTCAAGTCAAGTCAAGACAGGTCAAGTCAGGTCAAGTCAGGTCAAGTCAGTTCAAGTCAGGTCATTTTAAACGGTTTTTATCCATTTGTATTAACCAGTCAGGTCAAGTCAGGTCAACTCAAGACAACTCAACTCTACTCAACTGAAACAGAGCCGGAGAGACGAGCCTTAGTAACAGGGTCCCGTTTTACCCTTTTGGTATGGAACCCTAAAAACAGTGCAGTAAAGTTATATGAAATTTGAAATGAAATTTCATACAACTTTACTGCACTGTTTTAGTTCTAAGCAAAAAATACGTCCTTTGAGATCGGTTTTGTAGTGATTAATGATAACATTACCACATATATTATAATACTACACAGATATTATAATACTACGTACAGATACCCAATCCCATACAAAGAAATGACACCACCCTAAGTCTGGCAATTGAGCTGGCTATTTTTCTTCCCCATTTTTTTAACAGATGGCAGCATCATCGACTCACTAATTGCCAGAGACCGTAGTTTTAAAACGCCATCTAGGAACAAAAAATCCTGGAGTCTTGCCTTGTACCTAGGCAAGACTCCAGGATTTTTTGTTCCTTTTTTTACGTTTTTTTCTTCCTAGGCGTTCAATTCTTATATTTCTACGAAAAGTACTAGATAAAAAAAAATGTTGTTTGATTTTCCTTAATGAAACGACTAAACGTTTCAAGTTTCAAGTGACCTGTCATCACTTTAGTAAAACGCCATCTATTGCAAAGAGCTCTCAACCAAATGATTAACAGATAGCTACTTTATCATTCTAAGGATTCGAATTGAAGTAAAAGGCTTAATTTAAGTTTTTTGTTGAAAATACGAGATTTATGAGTGTAAATACATAAATCAGCATTAAACAAAGATGTTTTGATTTTTACTAATATTACTATAGCCAAAATTTGCCGTATAACGCTTTTTAGTAATTGTTAATTTCATAATTGTTACATTATGCTGCCATCTATGATTTTTTTTCAAGACTAATTATAAAATGTTCGAGTTGGGACCCCATGACATTACTATGTAGTTGAAAGAAAAAATTGTTTCATTTTTTTTAATTATCCCAAGAACGTAATTAACATTTCAAGTTTTCCATTTCAAATGTGCGCGTATCATTTCAATGAGGTCCATCTTTGATAAAAACTTATCAACATCCGCATAATTAGAGATCATTGTGGGGTTTACCTAAAACAAAAATATTATTTAGACTTAACCGCAAGCGGTTAAGTCTAAATAATATTAGGACTCAAGAGTCCTAATGATGCACGCGATGCATCAATCGGAAATATCCTTCAAGCCCCACTGATGCATAAAATGCCACTCAACTTAGATCTCTATTTCTACTGAAATACGGGTTAATAGTATCTATGGGCAGTAGCACTCTAGAGTTGGATGATATTCACGTCTAATTATTCTACTAAATGCTTAATCTGTGCATGGAACACCACTAAAAAATAATATTTAAAAAATAAAAATTGACGTTTGACAGTGTCATCTGTCAGAGCGCCTGCGCGGGTGTGCGCGGACGGTCTCCATGCATATTTTAATAATTATTTCGTGTTTTTACTGCCGTAATCGTCGTGAAGTGATATTAAATCAAATTAATAATAGTTTATACATCGTGTGTGATAATAATATTACCAAAATACATAAGTTGAGTGTGCAAAATTAGCGTATCAAAAAAATGCCGTGAAAGTACTGAGTGTGGTGGTGATTATGTGAATAGTGTTTGTTTTATGATGTTTACAGCGTGGGAAGCTACTATCAAATATTAATTAGTGTAATTGAATCAATTTGTAAGTGATTTTCACTACTATAACGACATAATAACAACATTTTGTCGTCAAAACACGGTCCTTGAAATCAAGGTCAAGATGACCTCTAGTTACGTAATAATTTTGTTTTTTATTTTCTGTTATTATCTCAAACTGTTATTTTTTTTAGATTCGTTATCTATTCATAATACTGCCTGCAAAATTTTATAACAATAGAAACAGTATTTTTAACAAAAATCGTCAAAACATAAGAACAAATAAACTACCACGCACTTTACGATAATATTGTATTATTGTAAATCCTATTGTATTCATCCGTTCACCGTATATAGATAAGTATGTGGTCTGTTTATTCAAGAATCCAAACTACTTTACGTTATCGAGCTGCAATAAGTATAACTCAAGATATTGAGGTTTTATCCGGAGCCGCTGACACGCGGCGGGCCTCCGGGGCGCGATGTCGGGCGAGCAGCGGGCCCTAAAAGAATTACGCGTTCCAGCAAGGAACCTGAGAGGATTTAACTAAGTTATAAGTCACGCAAACAAATATTCAATTTTTTTAATATAAATTCTTTGAACTAAGTTAGCTAAGCGTTTGTAATTTTATTACTGATCCCTAAATCAACTGTAATGGCGTAAACATTTACAATGAACACGCAGTTTATGGGTCGGGAAGTTAAGTAAATGTCATATAACGCAGTCACTTAATAAAATTATTAATAAAATATGTGAAAACGTTAGAGTTTTAAAAGCGCATAAAAAATTTGTTCCAAACCTACCTCACATTAATCAGTAAACTTGATTGCACAATGGTTTACAACTGATGAAATGGTTTTATCACCTCAAATAACAAAGAAAAAATGCAATATTAACTCAGCTGTCAAAAACACCGCCATATTAAATTAACGTGATATAATCTGTTACAATATAATTTCGTTCAATATGAGCATTATCTTTAAATGACAATAACACAACGATTACATTATATAAAAATCATATTGTGTACCATAACTCGACCCGAAGTCGAATACACGCCGCGACAGCTATCATCACATGATATTTAGTCAAATCGCCGACGTGTATATGACTACTATGCGACTAAGTAGGTATTTATATGACTGTTACACGAAACTCTTAGCAACTTAAGTTGAATAAAATGGGCCCTAATGCCGTCGAGTAAACGTCCTTATGACATTTATACGATTATACTAAATAACATTAAGTTGCCACCAAAACGTCTACTCAACGTCGTAAATGTTTGTTGGGCAATTCATTTGGGGTCGGCGCAACGTGTTTTCTTCTTCCACAGTTTTTTTATTACTTCATAATATTCGTCGTCAGAAGTCACCCCTTTCTAGCCGTAATATCATCTTGTACACAGTCTGGGCTTTTCTACATAAAACTTAAATAACCTCCTCGATACCTCATCAATTATACGGCGCAATCGATTAAGTTTCGCGATCGACAAAGTGTCGAGTAAGTTGCAGTCGCGAATCGAACGCTCGTAATCTCGTATGCAAACTTGTGCCGGATTACGACGACTTGAGACCTTGTTCGACAACTTTAATGTATGTACTTTAGTTTAACGCTTAAATATTCTGAATATTGTACTGGTTGGTTAAGTTGTCGGATTGGAGACCGAGTAGTGGGTACTTAGGTGACAACGTATTGTTGTTAACTTCAATTAAAGTTAGCAGGCCTTGTTCCAAACACATCAAAATTAACTTAGTTGATGGCTCGAGTTTAGAGAATTTTAGAAGGACAAGGTCTCAACTTTGACACGTAGTCAACTCATGACTTCTTAATAATGCTTTTGGAAATAATCAGGCAACTAAAGTTCATGCTGGTGATGAACTTTAGTTAAGTCCAAGTCGATTACGTAGCATATGGTACCACCAGAACTAAATACGTAACTTTATCCTTCTTTTTTACTCGACAAGGGTAATGTGTAATGTTTTTAATTGCCGCCGTGATGGAGGCTATAGTTACACGTAATTACCTATTCTAGGAACATACCAACTGGCTACCTATTATGGTTAAAAAGATACAGCCCAATGGCGGACAGACATGCAGACGGTATAGTTTTAGTAATAGCACCCGGAACTCTGAAAACATGATAAAACTCTATAAATAAAACACCCAACACGACTAACAACATAACAATCAAAATCGACTCACAGAAGTTAAATCAGAAAACTTCACAACACAAAGTATGTAACAAGTAACAAACAGGCGACTTTTATCCGCAGATCGCAATAGTTCCAAACTAAAGGATCAGACGCTATTAATCCTTTGATCCCTCTCAACGCAGCGCAGGATTCCGCGGATACCTTCAGGAACTGTTACAACCTTACAACTGTATCTGTTGGCCGAAGGAAACGACGTGTTAGTACTGTACCTACATCTAGGTATATCGACAGTTGAGAGAGAACAATTTGAGAATTTTATAACTTTAAGCTTTTAACCATAAATAATTTTCCGTTCGAATAGGTACTTGGCCTCGTAGCTTTAGTATTAAAAAGTATAATAATTATTATTCTTTTGCAATGTGCGTTTTATTTGTCCAGAAAAAACTATTTTTTTTTTTTTTTCTAATACGGATTCAACCACGTTGGTAGGTATTAATATGTAGATTAATATGTAGGTAAGCACATTTTTCATTTTGTTTGAATGGAACGTTTCTTTTTAAGTCTGGGAATAAAGAAATATTATGGAAATAAGAACAATAATGGAGAGAAAATAAATACCTAGAATATAGGTATGTAATGGTTCAAAGTGAATCAATCTATGTACCTAGATGCTGTTTTACTGGCTTTAAAAATCCGGTGCTATTTTTCCTCTACATAAACCACACAAAATGGTGAAAAACTCTTAACTGACATGCTTATTTTTACTTATTTAAAATAAAAATAAGCATTTCAGACCTTTTCAGACTCTGAAAAGCTGAAACCGATGAATGGTGTAGGTTGGGGGTTGTGGCCTTGAGGCAAATTTAAATGGGCCGCCGTCATTAAGAGCTGCCTGGCGCGGATCAAATTACGACAGCACAGTATTTAACGAGCTTTTAAAATACAACACTAAGGTCTGCCGGACGGTTTGCAGATGATGGCACGTAGTGGTGAAGTTTAGTGTTTAAATGGTGTTGAAGAACCATTCAACAGTTGATTATGAGCCAATAAGAAAAGTGCAGTCGGTTCCAAAAGTATCCGATAAAAGTGCAAACAAAGCTTGTTCAGGGTAAACTCTTACTCAATCACTCACTTAAGGGAATTAGTAACACATTCATCTGTATTCAGAAGATTTCAACTTTATATCTCACAAGTTATTCCAACAAAGTCAAACGAAAAAAGGAAAAAATATGGTGATTTAAAATTAGAATTTCGGCTTTAAATATTCAAATAATCAAATCAAAGCACTCAATCTGTAAGTGGCACTACTAATTCGCATCCACAGGTTCATTTTCTGATCGATTTGCTTACATTTCTAACAGATACTTTTGAAACAGACCATAGAGTTGCTTTTTCTAATCCGAAGTCACTCAGCAGCATTGGTAGCGGTTTGCGGAACTGTGTCACTACACTACAAAGCGTGATATTGACCATAACAGTGTGCTTCACTTTGTAAAAGAAAAAAATTGGTAAACGGCGTTTATTGGCACTACAATCTAAAATCTAAATGAAAACAGCTAATTACTTTTTAAACTTAGGTACAGTATATTTTTAAGAATGGGTGTGTAGCTCCAGCAGTGCCTGAAAGTTTCATAAATTATGAATAAGTGACTAGTTCGATAAGTAACTAACTCATAACGCATTAAAATGAATCCAAATACATTAATTTTAAAGTACCGTTTTGAAATTGTAATCCTTTATTCTGATGGCGCCATTTTGCAACGTTCATACCATTACACCGACGATAAACAGAACAAAGTTTAGTATTATAATCCTAAACTATTTTTGGAGGTTAATCCAGGTGCACCTGATTTGTTTTTGGTTTTATAGGAGGTAAGCAACCTTATGTCTGAAATAGCCAACCCGTCTTGAACAAGTGTGGTGACCAATGCTCGTGCATTATCTGTATGAGAAGAGACCTTTGCCCTGCAGTGGTACAGTTATGGCTGAGTATATACCAACCATAAATTTAAAGTGAAAACCTCTTTAGGCGCGTTGAGCACTTTTTGGGTGAACAAAAATCATGGAACTCGCGTCATCGTCACCGAACGCTTGAAGAAATGAATGAATGGTACTTAGTTTTCACTTCTGTCGGCAGTCCCCAAAGACTGCCCGCATGTTTTTTTTTTCGATGACTAATGTACACACAGCTACACATCATGCTATAAATTTCCAGTATAAGCTGACCTCGCATTGTATGGAAATCCTACACAATGCGAGATCAGCATAAACTGGAAAATTATAGCTTGATGTGTAGCCGTGTGTACAACCTACACCTTTTACGATGTAAGCTCACCAATCACCCGTATGCACCGAATGCCAAGCGACATCTCAAAAACCCATTCATTTTGCGCTCTGCACGCAAATTATTCGTTATTTATCACAAACCACTTTATCAACAGTCAGTTTAAAATATAATAACAGCAGCGACGTGTGACAGTTAAATTAAAAAAACTCCCAACTTTGTCCGTTCGTTACACGACGCGCCGCGATTAAGCTGCCAGCCGCACTATGCAAATTATGTATTTCCAACGCGCAATGTACTGTTTATTTATTAAAAATTGCCTGCGTTTATGTGCATAAAGATTTTTTTTTGCGATTGTACTTGTAATTTGTGGTTTTGAAAACAATGTTTTGGGAATTTATTTTATTTTGACATAGCGGTTATACATACCTACTGGTACAGAGGGGCCGTATGGCTTTTGTTGTTGACTTGCATTGAATTGTATTTGTTTACAAATAAAATGGTAATTAAACTAAACTATGTCAACAACTTCAAATTCTCAATTCAGAAACGGTGTTAATCTGCCAACTGAACTCAACAAAAATACTTTATTTATAAAAATGTCAACCAAAACAGAAACAAATCTATCCGAGAAAAATCAAAAAGAGAATTCATTCATTTTCGCACGAACTCATTTAAACTTCGACGGAAGCCAAAAAAACAAGCTCCACATAAAATAATCAGTTGAGCACGGAAGGCAAACGAAGTGTCCGTACAATTGAGGTCGCATTACTCAAATAATAAATAGCAGAGCAATATGGCAGTCGTTGCATCGTGCAACACTCGCTCATCGCCGCCATGATTGATTTATTGCTGCTGCTAAATTCGAGTTTGACAAGTTCTCAATTCTGAAACCGGGCATAAGTCTGAAGTAATAAGAAACTTGAATAAATCATCGTGTTTAGTTACTGTTCGTATGAAGCTTATAAATAATATGATAATTTTTAATGAAGTAGCATAATAAATATGCTTAAATATTTTATACTCGAAACTGTTCAAGCAAACGAAAATCAGCTTTAAGTTATATCCTTATTAAAATAACATGCACCGATGGCAACACGCAATATCCACTGCAGCGCAAACAGTAGCTGGAATATGTACTAAACAAAAGTTGGAGCATGCTTCAACGGAGTAAATACTATGAACACAGAGAAGTTTCAGAGTAGGTACACGTGAAAAGCCAAGCACGGCATGCAAACACGTCTGTGTGGACTAGTGAAATATATCAGACTAGTGTTGGTCTAACATTTATTAACGTTTTGCGATAACTGAAGCTCAACATTTTTCAAGCAACTCAAGTTCTTTTCACAGAAAGCCAAAAAGAGTAATATCGAGTAAAGCTAAACATGTTAGTCTGGTTATTACCTGCCAAAGCGATAATCTGGCGCTGTGCCAGCTGTAGTGAGCCTCGCACCGCAGCGAGAACAAGGATTAGGTAGATTAGGTATCGAAGCCAGAATATTTTCAAAAGGGAAGTGAAAAGATTCGTATTAAAAGTGAATGAGAGGTGTGGATCTGTGGATGGAACTATTTGGATGATCACCCAATTCTATGATTCATCTGTGTATAGTCTGCACAATGGACCAATATTTTGGTCGCCATTATTCAACATAGATATAATTGGTTGGGTCGGCCCCAACCAATTTAAATTAATCCTATAAAGCACTAACAATACACCATGTCACCAAAACACTAAAGCTCGTTCCACTCACTACTAAACACGTATTATCCAATGTCGTTAATTCCCATTTATCAGCGACTTGGCAGACGAGCCAACCCATTAGCGATGTGAAAATTTTCCAGTACAAGGCAGCGTTTAGCCGGTCCTATCCAATCAGTGCACCGAATCGTTCAGCATATGAAGACTGCGGTATGTAGGTCAGGGCAGCGGGTTCGAGGCCGGCTAATGCAACGCGATCCCCCAGGCTTTGCACTGCGCCACAATTGTGTGGGATGATGTTATGAGAGACGGAGGCAGGACTTTAAATTGCGGGAATAAAAAAATTTATGGTCGAGAAACGATGAGAAAACTTTCTGCAATATGAGTAGTGATTAGTTCTCGTACTGTAACACACATTAATGTACAATGTTGTTTTGTTCAGAAGACAAATATCATCATCCATAAAAAAGCTAGTGAAAGGTAAGGATTATAATCATTTGGCATTATTTTAAACCATAGTTTATCTAAAATTAAAGCACCAGCATGATATACTTGTAAAATGTAAGCTAACAATAAGCCAAAAACAGCGATGAAAAAGCAGAATTATTAACTCATTGTTACCAGAGAATTTAATAAACCATTTTACGGTTAAACTACGGAATTCTAGCAAACTGCTCACTATTATTAAAACAAACAAGTCTAGATATGGAAATTGAACAAACTTAAAGGTTGATTCCACTGGCATTGGAACGAAGTCAAATGCGAGGGAGGATTTAATTAAGGCTTAAAAGTACGGCCAACTCATAACAGTGGGAACCTCCCGGACCGAAGTATTTAACTTCACCATTAATACTGTTGGTAATCCCTTATGATATTAGATATTAGCGGCGGCTGGCTATGTTAGCGGGAAATCTTTCGTGTGTATTTAATGTGATAGAGACTGATAGGTGTGCGGTGTTTACGAGGAGGTACCAACGTCTTTGTTTTTATTTGTAGTTTAGTGTGTATTTGTTGGAGAAATAATTATGTGTTAGAAAAACAAGATTTAGATGACTGTTAAAACTTTCTTGGTGTGGAATTGATTGGTAAGCTGGTTTTAACTAACAGTCAAGATTTTCAATACTAGACTATATTTTCTTTTGCCTATTCAAATATTGATATTGCACATTAATATGGATTTTTATCCTATTTTCAGTTTCCATTTTCCCACGATTTCAGATTTCACGATCTTTGATTGAAAATTCTAATACAAATATTAATAATTTTGACACACAACGTAAAACTTGTCAACACATCAAAGTTTAATAATCATGTTATTACATAAAATTGCAAGTTACCAAAACCCGCGTAATGCACCAAATAATTCAAAAACCACGTTCATTTGCTAAACTCGTTAACATGAATGGTTGTCAGCTACATAACACGGTCCAGTCTAATACGTTATGATCCGTGGCATACATGGCGCGATGTATAAGCTTAGTCTACTACACGACGATGTTAACTCTAAGATGAGCCGCCTTGTATGCTCGACATGGCGATACACGCGACACAAACTATACATGCACAGTCGAACAAGCTGTTTGATATACAGGCAGCAATTATTCTTCTTTCCACTACACTGCCAGTCAATATTCTTTTTTTATTGTGTGCGTAGATTCCAAAAAAAGATAATGCAACTAACTAAAACTCATAAACGGAAGTCCAAGTACCAACTTCTATGTTTCAAAAATGACGAACTTCCACAACTGTCATTTCCGATTTCACCCCATTAGGGATGAATTTTCAAAAATCCTTCCTTATTTCTCACCCTTGTTGTATAAAGAACTTATGTGGCAAAGGAGATCATTCACCGTCCATACATTTTTGGGCTAAAGAGGTGAAAGTATCGGCCAAACAAAAAAAAAACTATATTCCGAAAGAGTACGTTTTTCCCTTACTAAAATTACTTTTTATTATTTTAGCTACAAAATATACTGAAAACAGTATTTTTCAAAATCGTATAACAGCGCAGGGAATTGCCGTACAGGCTTGGCCCAATAGTGAAAAGTGAAGAGAATAACATGTTCTAACGGAATATATCATTTTTTTTATTTGGCCGGCACTTTCATAATTTAGCCCAAAATGAATGATTCTAGAACCAACGGTCTGTGCTTTTGCTGCCTGGCTACTTAATAGCTTGCTCGATGGTACATTTACAAATGTTGATTTTTTCGTAGAACGTGTTCACGCAGCTCGCCTAAGCTTCACAGCTGGACTTAGTTGTTCATTTGTCCGGATAGTCACAGGAAAAGTCGGACGGTGACTCGAAGCGCATTTAGTCTAATTGAATTAAACTTTAGTTTTCATTAGCCTAGCTGCTAACGACCTGTGCTGAGTTCAGATTTCTGTTTGTGCTAGATTGTTTACAAAAATGTCAGTACCTAGTACCTATATTTATAATAGAATCCATGGTCTAGTTTCCAATATCTTTATGATTTCGTGCTGAAAACGTTTGGTTTAAAATCTTCTCAAGAAACCTCGCAAAACAATGTTTCCATAAAAAATATCATAGTTCTAGGAAACATAAAAGCTAGACAAACATAAAAGCCTCATAAACTGGTATTCTTTTCGCAGTTCACTTGCAAGACTCTCGTTATCAGAGCGACTAGGTAAAATACAAGATGAAATGAAAACCAATAAATACTAAGCAAATTGCACACACAAACAATCCATTCCCCCGGCTAGTATATTGTCGTAGTAGCTGCACTAGCCCGTGTCCGATGCTCTAAGGCAGTAACCGCGCTAGTCAAGTGCACTGACCCGACTACTAGCTGATACTTGCACGATGTTGTTGTAATTTACATCTTGAGAGCTCCCTGCACGACTCGCCTACTATTTGTTGTGTCGGACAACTTGCTGGGTACTGTATCATCACAATAATTTATTATTCTCTTGTATCTACCTATTTGTTAGATATTTCCATACTAATATTGTAAATCTGTTACCTTGTCAAGTATCCTTGCCAGTATTGAAATTGATTTCGATGAAAGGCACACAGGTGGACGATGGGTTATGATATAGGATTTTTTTTTTCCGATAGAACATTCCCGTGGAATAATTTCCGACCAACACGCAGGCGAAGTCGCGGGCAAAGGCTATTCCGATAAATATTAGTTTAAAATCTCAGTTCATAGTCGAATCGGAAGAATTTTGTAATTTTCCAGGATTTAAGTGTTGCTCTGTACGTTTCCACGCATGGTATTACCACAAAATGGGATCGGTTGCTTTGCCTTGAAATTGATTTATAAATATCAGTATGAAATGTTTTTATTTCTTTGTAGTATATTTTTCGTTCCAATTTCGAGCTAGGAATCATGGTAAGAATACATGTATCCCCTTCATCGGGGAGTTTTATAAAAGCGCATGAAGGAATTTTGCGCCTGAATAAACAGCGCCACAAAATGCGAGCAGTGCTAATAATATAAATTCAGCCAGCTCATCAAAGTACCTAGTAAGAAAACAAGAACAAAAATCAAATGAATTTCCTTAACTCCAATCATTTCATCAATCTATCTCACAGTGTTAGCAATAAAACTCTTCAGACTACCTTTTAATGTTCTCTAAAGCACTTCTCGCAACAGCTTCCGAACACCTTGTAAAGTCAATCGAAGAGATGGCATGTTTTATTGGTAATAGGATCTCCTAGAAACCTGTAAATATCCGTACTGCTGGTGAATTTTTTAAACTCGATAGGTACGGTATTACCTTCCAGGGCTTTACATCGTGCCCCGCGGGAGATATTACGGACTGCAGTATTGAACGATGTTATTGCACTAATAGTTTATCTACCTTTCACTTTATTGTTTGTTTATAATTTATTGGACATTGATGATGAGCATTGTAAAAATATGAGGCAGATTTATGTTTTCGAAAATGCTAAAGGTTTTTGAAGAATAAGCACCAAATGTAACACAATTGAGGTGTGGACTTATACAGGGTGAAACTTTAGGTAACATTTTGATGAGTTTAAGAGCATAATTATTGAGAAAAGCTGATTTTTTTTCGCGATTTCCGGGTTGGTCCCATAGTAAATGTTGATCATAATGATGAGTATAATGACCCCATAAGAGGATGCCCATGAATTCAATTTCACCCTGTATTTCATCCTAAAAGATGCGGGTGATATAATGACAGATTATTGAGCATAGGTTTATCGTTAATTTTATAACCCAATCAATAAACAAAACAGTACCGAGAAAACTACAAAAATAACTCTAGTGATCGATTCCTTTAATTACTTCTCTCTTCATGAAGCAATCAATCAATCAACCCTAACTCAGCCTGATCCTTGATTGCGTCACTAAATCTCCGCAGCGAACGCCATGCCAAGCCGATGGCGTCGCACGTCCCCACTCTGACGTCACTGTAATTGCAGTGCACATGCCGATATAAACCGCTGGCTCAAGACGTTTCATTGCAGCGCTCTATTGAATATTGACACAGAGTAAGGAACAACATGAAGTGCTCATGTGACTGTTGTATTGCAGCGCACATGCTGATATAAACAGCTAGCTTAAGACATTTAATTGCGGCGCTCTACAGAATGTTGGCACGGAGAAGAGAACAACATGGAGTGCGCATGTGACTGTTGCATTGCAGCGCACATGCCAATATAAGCCACTGGTTCAATACGTTTCGTTGCAGCGGTCTATTGAATGTTGGCATAGAGTAGGAAATGGCATGCAGTGCTTCGTTTACATGAAACCGCAAGCTTTTCTTCAAAAACCAGCGAACCGCAGCTTTTTGTAAAGTTATGAGCCAAATTTTCATATTCTTAACGTTAGTCTTAACGTCAAATGGTTGCCTGATAAAAATGTTTTTAATGTTCATTTCAATTTCATTCAGGGCCAACATGGCCACAAGACAGGAAGATTGGAAGGAAAAAGGGGACCCTTGCCCAGCAGCCCCACTGCTGCACAATAATATAGGATAGGAAAAAAATAATCAATAGTTAACACTTTCGCCTCATGAAAACTATTTCAGGTAACTATTTTGTAGCGTGAAGCAAGTATTAAGTAATTATATGCTTAGTGACGACGACTATCACAACAAAGAATTGGCTGCAATATCCAATCAATAAGCAAGAGTTAGATATGAGTCGTTTAGTGTTTTGTATAAATAGAATCACTGTCACATCAGCCCTCCATTTGCTATCTTCTCTTTGTTTCTCTTTGTTCTTGACCGGTCTTGGTCGATATAGGCTCAATGAACACGTTTGGCAGGGCTCGGCACGTCACTGTATGCGAACACGATATTGTTATTCAGTATTTTTTTGTTGCCAAAACAAGGAACATTGAAAATATGTTGAATTCTTCTTTCATTTGACAGTTTTTCTGCAAAATGATGACCACGAGTACCCGTCGTAGAAACTTGTTCAGCATAGGAATGCAATTTCCTAGAAGAAAATAACTGTCTGAACAGCGTACATTTTAATTTATTCTTTTGAAATCTCGTCCCATATTAAACTCGCTATAATAACGTGCAGTTAGCCGCCTTCCACTCCGAGCATCCAACAAAAAATACAATATTAGCAAAACTAAAAACATTCACATTTCGCTACAAAGCGCGCGCCATATTCGTTTTAAACCTGCTCGCACAAAGCTTTCATATTTCCTAACTATTTACATTTATTCGCATGTTTTCGCGCATTTTGCCTATTTTTAAATGTCCATTTGTTATTAAACAGGCTGGCGTTTCAGTGTTTCAGGCACGATATATTCGCCATTGCACGCAGGCGGCGTTCCGCGCGTAAAAATCTGTATATCGCATGTTAAAGTTTTATGCGGCTGAATAAACTCAGGTTGTCGGGAGCACTCGGGAGTATACGGTTACGTTCGGGAAGAGTCGCTTTTGTGCCGATCGCTGCGACAATGGCCGTTTTGTTCGGGAGTTGTTTTTGATTAATAGAGGCAGCCTGAAAAGGATTGTTTGGACAAACAAAATATTTTGTTGTTATTTTATTGTTGTGGTGGTCGTATACAAAGGCTTGTGTTGCTATGAATACAACATTTTAATCTAGTTCCATTTATTTTGGTGTCAAACTGTGTGAACCGCTTCGACGTGACGAAAGAAATCTACGACACTCTCCGCCACAATCACTGCTCGTAATAATTGATTAAATCTGAGCAAACAAAACTCCTAGAAATGAATATTGAACCTGCGCTACCTTGATACCTAATTCCCGTTCTGAACAGAATCAGTAGGTAAACAGTACCTATACCTACGATCGCAGCGGTCTCTCGCATTAGTTCTTCGATGCAGCGTATTAAATGCTAATCCTTTCTTTTATAGAGGTGCATAAAGCGGATAATTCCTAGACACACATCTTCTATAGCGAATAATGGCTCATTAACTTACCTAGTAAAATGCTTTGTTTAAACGTTTTTCGAAATGGGTCTCCTATTCTACTTTTATTATCAGTCAGCAATAATTAAAGGTTAATGAGGTTTTTATTCACCCCGGCCAGTGCAAAGCGCCCATAAAATGCAATAAAACAGCTCTGAACCTCTAAAGCACAGAATACACAAACTTCCCTAAAGACTAAGAGAGCGAACCCGTTAACCAATAGGAATGTAATCAACATCGTCGCCCAAACATTAAGTTAAGACAAACACATCAGTGTACAAACTGCTCCAAACTAAATTGTATCGCGCTGTTGACGCCATCGCTCAACTGACACCTTTTTCAGCGCTAACGCCGGCCACAGACGGGTCGCGTTAGGCGACACATTGGAGCGGATACGGAGATCGTGAAACAGACTGGTTATGATGATAGTAACCTTACCTTCATGTAACACGTATTTATCGAATACACACACACATACATTGCATCTGTATCATATGAATTAGTACAATTGGGATAAAAAGTATCCTGTGTCCCCTAACCTAGGTCATGATCTAACTGTGTGCCAAATCTGTTCCGCCGTTGAGGTGTGAAAAGGAAATAAACTAATTAACAGAGTTACTTTTGCATCCATTATAAAATTATAATACAACTTGTAACGAAAAGGGTATATATCTATCCAAAAGGGGTGAAGTTTACATCAGATACAGTGTACGTCTCTATAATATGCAAAGATTCAACTGAAAATAAATTACTCAAAGAATTCATACCTTTTTTATTGAATTCAAATCAAAACTAACGTGTCACCGCACTACGAGGGTTAATCATTATCTTTTCACGTCACTTGCTAATATTTAGTTATATCGACGGGATCAAACGAACCGACAACGTGGAGAAGACCGAGCGGTTGATTTCATGTACTGTCTCATAATATGTTCCTAACTATGTAGTTACAGGATTTGAAAAACCCTTGTCGTATAGTTTTTTTTATTATCCAAAGAAGCTGTGCAATTGATAATGTATACCCTTTCCAATACATGTTGTATATATTGTGTAGTATTTTGTCATCTAGAATGAGTTTTCTCTAAATTGAAGAACAAAGTTTTCGCATCGATGCAACCAATCGTCAGATTGTGAATGTGACCAAACAACAAACGCCATCATAACACAACTTTGACGCGTGTATCGAGTGCTGAGTGCCTCCGCAACCCGGCCCAGCTGTCACTAAAAGTGTTGCATCTGCGCCAAGCATTAAGTGCACCTCTAGCACCGGCTGCTGGGGTGCTGTTTGTTCCACAAATATTGCCGGCGTGAACGTTGAATGGCGCCGCTTCGCATGTATCTTAGTGGGTGTATCTGCTTCTGGGGCAAACTATATGGGGCTAGGAAAGGAGCGGCTGCTCACTTCGTGGCTCAGTAGAAATATAGAAGTTAGGGATTCTCGTATTATAGCGACTGGTACTTCGAGATCGTCTTGCTTATCTGATCTCGTGTTTCTTTCTTTTATTTTGTTCCCGTTCATGCAAACCTTTCACTAAAACTATATTTTTGTAATCTAAAGACTTAAAGAGGAATATAAGAGGAGGTAGCAATGTGCTTATTTGGTCAAGGGCCTTGTTTCTGACAGGACACAGACTACATTCTGACAATTCAAAAATTTTACAAGTTTCTTTGATATATTTTTTACAGCACCTAACGTGCTGTAATGCAGAAAATATATCACCTAACTGTAATGATAATGTGATAATTTGTCGATTTTTGACAAATATGTCACATTCCCACTTATATTAAATAGGGCTCAGGTAGTTGGTATAACAATGGGTTCTCCTACATCTCCGCTCCTCTCGGGGCCCGTCTAAACGCAGCGTCTGTATGCAAATGCTCCGCGCGCGCTATCTCCCGCCGCAGCTCGGCGCTCAGACGTCTTGATTTCACGCGCGCCCACGATAACACTATCGTGTTGTTCTCACTTAAATTACGAGCAATACAAGTTTTATTTCTTACGGTTTGGTATTTAATGTATTGAGAAAAAATTAATCAGTATTTAAGTATTTATTAAGATCAAGTTTATTTCGAAGTATACGTAGAACGTCAAACTTTCAGTTTCTATGACAGTTTTTAAAGATTGATCGGTGTGCGTTGCTAGCTACGCCATACCACAGTTGTAGCTACGCCGTAGCACAGTTGTAGCTATGCCGTAGCACAGTTGTAGCTACGCCGTAGCGCAGTTGTAGCTACGCCGTAGCACAATTTATTGTGTCCTACGCTACGCTTAGGAGGTACGCCGTAGCATAGCGTGAACTATAATCAGTAAAGTTAGCACTGTTTCAACTACGCCGTAGCAAAGCGTTTAGCAAATTCTGCCACCACGCGAGCTTATAATTTTATTGTTTGCATAAAATGCTGTTCAAAAGCCATTCAACTTCTCTCATCCATCCATGTTTACGCTTCCAGTCTACATATCAATCCAACAAGTGAATTCCGAACTGAACCGAATCCAATCCACTAGCCATAAATATGTCCAATCAATTCCATTCAATCATGGGGTGCATCCGGGGTGTTTTACGACGCTCCCGGCTTCACCCCATCGGCTCCGGCTCCAATGGCCCGCATTTTATGAGCTCTTTACCTAATTATGAGATTGTTCAGCCGTTATGGTGCAGCGGCTAAAAGAAAACGTTATAGGGATTATTTTTAAAACACTTTTTGCTATAATGGCGGGAAGATTTCGGTCGTAAAAAACGGAATTTATAATAAACTGGAGGTATGCGTGTGTTGGTTATATTTTGTGTTTTGATTATACTGAAATAGCTCATACTATTACAGTCCTGTAGGGGCTGTAGGTAGGTGAGCCGAAACACCTAGCTATCTTATAATTTAATATCGGTATTAGAACTAGTATAGCATAGTAAGAACACCACCAGAACCATTGTTATGCAACAAATGTGTACAACAAGTACAATTCCAATCACTTTTACGAACGTCTTAACGGTTTATTGTGTGATTGTTATTCGCGATACGTCGCGCTCGTGCCTCACCGCGACGCGACAGTCGCGCGGTCGTCGCGACGATAGCCACCGCTCGTCAACCCGTTTTATGAGAGCCGCCTGACAACTGAGCAGTGAGAACTGGCAGAGAGTCAAGTTTGAATGTATTGTAAATGATTTCGTTTAAAGTATATTTATTTACTTCATTTTTGGATTACAACATCTTATAAATTAACGTCGCTTTTCGTGACTGTCTGTGTGACCACTACTAAACAATTAAACAGATTTTTATAACGTTTTGAACATCATTTAAATTAGATTACCTTTAAAATTAGATATAATAAAGAAATCTTCATGTCATTGTCAAGTCGTCAAACGGTTTTCAAAAAGTTTTCAGAAGCTAAATAGCATTATTGTGATTAAAAAATATCACACCGCCACACATCCCAATATATAGCAATGGAAGCTTTAATTAATTTCCTCCCAACATTTACCATTTTGCAAAAACTGTGCCCATTATAAATGAGCCCAATCTCTTTATACTGCCTTTATACCTGCACTTAAGATAACATCAAAAGATTCAATCTTTTGTCTCATAAAACTCCATTCATAAGAACTTATCGCTGCGATCTTTTTCATGAGCAAAGCAAAGCGAGTGCAGTTAAGAGAAAACAAATGATCTCCATCCTGTGAGAGTGTGAGTAGTATCATACGAGTGAGCTTTTCATTCTGCTGACTAGTTTAGATAAAAATAGGGTCTGACTTTTTCACTAAATTTTTTAGCAATTTGATTTTTTTACAGCTCTGCGATTAATATACTGTCTACTCTAACTAACAGTCTAATCTTGAGTTAGCTCTGTCATCTATACACGACTTGAAATTATAAAATTATTTTTAGGTTGATTATGCAATATAAAGTGCGAGTAAAACCACTGTTATTTTACAGTGTGTCATGGTCTACCTGTTTATTTAATTTTTATTTTATTATGTGTGTTTATATTGTTGCAGTTGTAAACGCAGCTACATTTTAGCTGCTTAGAGTGGTACTAATAGAATATCGTATTAAAACTACAAGTCATGATATTAAACAGCTGCAAAACCCGATACACCATCTAGTTATGAAGTAACGGGTTGTTCTACTGTCTAATATTTACTTTCATGTTTCCCTTCATCGGGGCTTCAGTTAACGACTGTCGAATTAACGAGCGAGATAATACGGCCATTAATCGTACACCTCACCGTTATGACGTCATCACGATGTATGCTTACACCTACAAGATATTTGACACCCCACGCTATAACTGTTTGGTTAGGGTTTAAAGTAAGGAACAGACATTGGTTGGTGATAACCTACGAAGATATGATTCAAGATATGAATAACATATTTTTACTAATAATTGGCAAATGAAACACATTGATTAATTAAGAATTAGATTGTAAACAGGCTGATAGTAAGTATGTAACCCATACGCGACTTCAAATTTAAAAGTCATTCACATCCTGTTAATACATCAGGGTTGCGGGAAAGTCCGAAAGGGATACCGGGACCTTGGCAACAGGCAACTGAAGGAACACGGGTGGGTTTTTGTCAGTAAAAGTCTGAGCCGCACTTCCACTCCGCCCAGAGCGGGAGAAGTTATTGGATGATATCCAATTCTCAAAAAAAAAAAAAGCCTGTTAATACATTATCTCAAATCCAAGTATAATTTTGCTAGCCATAACTTTGTCACCTTTTATACAGAATATAAGCACTACAACTTTATTCATCCATAAACATATTTATTAACATTGTAAAAACGTAGATAAGAACAGTTTTTCACGTAGTTATCAGGGTACATTAAACTGGTCTGCCATTTTATCTGGCTACACACATATACTTGGTTATGGTACACATCTTGCGGCCTGGGAGCCTGGCGGACGGCCAGAGAGATATTAAACTGAGGCTAACGACTTGAAAGGGTTACATACGGTATGACTATATGTATCCTAATGTACGGGGCTGGGATCGACTTATTGTTCTCAGCAGAGCATAAGCCCAAACCTCTCTTAACTCGAGTACGATCGGCCATAACCATATTAAATGTCAATTCTGAATGTATTCAAAAATGTCTAATAAATCTTATCTCAACACAATTTAGTTCTTAATTTAAATGAAAATCCATTTTTCTTTAGGTAAACCCTAAAAACACAAAGTTTTGGATCCCAGGAAAGAGGTGGGTTTAAAGTTTTTTGTCGTGATAACTTTGACTTCTACTAGATCGACAAGATTTTTTTTTTTCGACTATTGCGATAATATCGGTCCTTTTTTTTGAGATATGGGACAGCTCTTGAACACGATCATGCCTGATGTAAATCGATGGATGAGGTCTATGATGGAGCGAGCGTGCCCAGAAGATGCCAGTTCACTCTTGCTTTGAAGGCCGACGGGTTATACGTGGAAGGGAACACAGACGCTGGCGGAGAGTTCCACACTTTGGCCGTGCGAATAATAAATGTGGAGGAGAAGCGCTTAGTACGTCCTGATCTTGATTGAGAAAGTAACAAATTCTATGTTAAATCCAATGTTACCTATTCATAGTCAAGTTATTTCTCAACCTAATTCAATGCAAAACTTTAATCGTTACAAATTAAAATGGCGTCCGTCCCCCATAATGTTGACAGAATGGCGGCACATCGCTGGCAGTACTTAACACATAGTAAACTAACAAAGAAGTAATACTGCGATAAAATTTGTGGCTCGTTTGCTTAAGGGTGGCTCATAAAGTTTTTGTCCGTGGGGCTGCTCGTAAATCGTACCCGACCATTAGTAGTTCTAGGCGGTCATAAACAGTGTGGACACGCCTTTATAAATTGATTTCATAAGTTTTATGGAGTGTGATATGTTTATTGGAAGTGGACAATGTGGGTGTAATAGCACTTACTTTATAGTTATAAGGATAAAATTGTTTCATGAGACATATTGTGTAGAGTTTGAGAAGCGGACCGATTGCTATCTGTTTAGTGAGCCAACAATTTGTCAACTATGTAAGTACTTGTGGCTATTGTTTTTCAGGCAAGTGATGGCTGTCAGTAAAGCTATGCTAACCAGTTTTAACCCCAACTAAAAGTCAAACAGACGAGGTTTATAGCAAGCAATAATGAATGTATGCTATTGTAGATAGGATAGCTGCTGTCAACTTCCTATTTTCATCAGCCGTCACCCGAAGTGACGAGGCTTGGATCAAAATAATTATTACAACTTATATTAAACATAAAGGGCCAATACTTTATCTTTTTTGTTTTTTTACGTCGGGGGCTTTTGAATTTGTTATTTAACTTTTTTCTAAAATAAATCTTAGTCCATTCATGGTCCTGGGTCATACCTATTTCTCGCAAAGTGCTCAATGTTATAGTTTGATCCTCTCTAAGAAACGCGATTTCCCACGAGTGTCGTGAAGGCAGCTAAATGTTTATATAAACCAAATATATGAAAAGAATAATGTTATAAATCTTCTCTATTCAGATTTATGTATCCTTCGCGGGTGAATTTTTAGCAGTTTCATGTTTTTTAAACTTATGCGTCCACCCAACATTGTTGGGGACGTTGAAATAAAGTTTACTTAACTTAACTTTATCCAGTTTATAAAAATAGCTGAACCAACCAGCTACTGAACTTTTTAATACAATATTTTATCATTTTGCTGATGTTGGCTATCATTTTTAGGGTTCTTTACCCAAAGGGTAAAACGGGACCCCATTACTAAGGCTCCGCTGTCTGTCTGTCCGTCTGTCACCAGGCTGTATCTCATGAACCGTGATAGCTAGATAGTTCAAATTCACAGATAATGTATATCTGTTGCCGCTATAAAATACTAAAAACCAGAATAAAATAAATACTTAAGGGGGCGCCCATACAACAAACGTGATTTTTTTGCTCGTTTTTGCTCGATATTGAAAACGACACAGGTAGACGCAAGAAATATTAACAGCATATTTAGTTACATATTCACTTTAAAAATAAATAATTAAATTAAAATAAAACAAATATTTAAGGGGGAGTAGTTTGACAGCAAAAAATCATATTTCACCCGCGCAACCCTTACCTACCCCTCTCATTAAACACGACGAAAACAAAACACAATGCCTTCCCGCCAGCAGAAACTTTACGTCTGGCGTTTATAGAATTCGAATTTCAATCTTCTGTAGTTTATTTTGCTTATACGATACGCTAAGCTTGAATTCAGAACTATAGATCATGTTCATGTTTTGGAACTAGAAACTCAATGTTGACGTGAAAAAGTTCAAATTTAAATGTTACCAAATTTTATTTAGGACCTTGTACAATTTGTACTTAATGACGTCGTTGTGGAAAACTGTGTTACCAAGTAATAAATATAATGCTATATCGTGGATTTCTCTCTTTGGAGGATCATGATACCCAAGTAAAAAATAATATTCGTATAATGAATTTTGCACTGTATTGTGCAACAAATATGGCATGTGTCATGAAAACCTTTCCTGCGCCAAACGCGAACAATCCCCTTCGAAAACATTTGAAATATGTGAAAAAGAGGCCGAGTTCTGTACAAAAGAAATAAATGTAGGATTGTCGGCTTCACCACTAAAAGAATTGACATCTATTCATCTATGTAAATGGGTGCCAAAGTACCAAAGGGACTAATTATACATTTTGTAGTAACTTTTGAACCGTTTCTTTTAAGTTTATTACTAATGCGGAGAAAATGACAAGGAAAAATAGTGAAAAAGGAACTCGCGTCCAAGCGTCAAGGGCACGGTTAGGCTTAATTTATGGAGACGCGAGGAGTCGCGCGTGGCTTTGGGCGGCGCGGCTCGCACTGAATTCAAACATATGGCGTTGTATGAGTGCGTTTACGGAGACGCGATTTTACACGCGTTTGATTGAAATGGAGCGTTTTTTGCGGCGGAGCCCGCGAATGGCATAGCCGCGTCACACGCGGCGTTTCATCACGGCGGCGCACGCAGCAGAAATGCCCGCGGCATACCTTCTCCCAGTCTTATTTGTAAATCGCACAACGGAGATGCAAGTTGCGACATGTGCAGGCATAACGGCCGGCGGAACCCGGAGCAAAAAAAAAAAACAAAAAAAAAAAAAAAAAATATGTACTGACGAATTGAGAACCTCCTCCGTTTTTTAAAACCCGGTTAATAATACTTGTTATGATGTCACTTCGGAACTTATGGCCGCGAAAAGCTACTTCTTGTTTGGTTACCTAACAAAAGAACGGTGTCATTAGACCGTTTAATTAAATTCCTATTTCGATCTACTTTTCTCAAACTTATTTATAAACTCACATTCAAATAGCCCGCTTTCACAAACCACGCACGCTCAATCATTTTACTAAGCTCCTACGCTCTAGCGCAACGCCATCTAACGAAAATATCAGAAATACAATGCATTTTGGCAGTACAAGAACGAGATATCTCCATTAAAAAAATTCACAAAATAATTAAACAGAAAAATAAATAAAATAAATAATAAATCATTTATTTTGACCAAACATTGTACACATTTTATAAACCTGCCAAACTGCGCGGCAGTTTGTCGGCAGGATTAGCGCTCGTCTTAAAAACATTTGGTTTACACGATATAATTAAACTTATCTAAGTTTGTTGTAGTTTTTTTTTTTTTTTTTTTTTGTTGTCCCTCATCCTGTTAGTTATTGTCACATGTTGCGACCATTGCATTCAGCAGTTCAGCCTTTAATTTACTCCCCAGTGTTCGCCTGCTAATTACAATATTATCTCTTCTCAGCCAGTCGATACTATTGAACAGTGTAGGGGTCAAATACTTATTGGTTCTTTTGCCATAGTAATTTTTTACTGGTGCTCGCACGAATTTACGTTCTCTAACACTTCTAGTATTATAAGTGTTTTGCACATGTACTTTGAATTGGTCGTTATAGAACTGCTCTAGAACCACCAAGTACTTGACCTTTTCATGCACGGGAAGCACCTTACATACAACAAAAAGTCTTTCATAATTTTCTTTACACTCGAGTTTTATTTTTGGGTTAACAAGGTATTTCATAAATCGAGTTTGCAGCGATTTTATACTGTTCAAATAGGTTTTAAATGTACGGCCATAAGTATTCAATCCATAGCTTAGCAATGACTCGGCGAGGGCAAAATAAATGACACGCAGCGTTTTCCTACTCAACGGTGCCTTCAGCATATAGAACTTACTTAACACTGACCTAAGCTTTGTACACACTGTATCAACCTGTGTCTTCTAGTTCATGTTACGGTCCACCCACAGACCTAGATACTTAAATTTACTGACATACTCCACCGCTTGACAGACACAGTTGACATTTCCGACGTGCATACAATCGTAGGTGTGGCCCACTATACCTATATCCACACTGCCGACATTTTTAGCCACAAGGTTGTGCGGCGAGTGCACATGCATCACTTTCATCTTACCTAGATTTAGTATGATACCGTTATCGTGCGCCCATTGGGTAATATTGTCGAAGTCAGCTTGCAACACAGCCCTGACCTCCTGTATGTTCTTAGAGGAGTACATAAGGCACATGTCGTCCGCATACATATAAACCCGACATTTCCCAACTACATTACTGACGCTATTGACATGCATGACATAGCCAACTGGTCCATATACGGAACCAGTTGGAACACCAAGGTTTACCGCAGCTTCTTTCCCAACCACTCCCGAAATGCAGGTCTGTAAGGTTCTGCCAGTCAAGTAGTTCCGGAACCATTTGTTTGTGGGCCCTCTGATCCCACACTCATCCATGGCCTGCACCAGCACCTCGTGGTCCAAGGTGTCAAACGCCTTTTTATAATCAATAAACAGCGCCAGGACCTGATGACCCTGGTCCAGACTACTATTCATGTCTTCCGAGAACTGTGATAGTGCTGATGTTGTGCTACGACCGCGCCTAAAACCGTGTTGTGCATCTGCCAGTATACTATTCTGTTTTAAGAATTCGCCAACCTGACCGACTACTATCTTCTCCACTATTTTATTGATTACTGATAAGATAGCGATGGGTCTATAGTTAGCGTACTCTGAGTGCACTCCCTGTTTAAAGATGGGCCTAATTAAAGCTTTTTTAAGTAGGGTTGGATATTCTCCTGTCGATAAACACAGGTTGACAATGTGCGACAAAACCGGTGAGATTTTATTCTTGATTATTTTTAAGTCAATGACTCGAATGCAATCAATGCCCGGCGCCTTGTCACTGCTCAAAGAGGGCGCGTTTAACGACAAATTTTTAGGGAGTGGCATTTTACAATTCAGAGTTTTCGCTCACGGCCACTAGAGGGAATTGGCCGCGCGGGTGTAGAGCTTCGAACGAATTAGCGAAAAATCGTCAGATTATGAATGTAAAAACCCCTTTATTACATGAACTACTACAATCTGAGAAAAGTAAACAAGGGAAACAATACATTTTATTTTATTTACAACTGCCAGTCAGCCATTCATATTTATCGTAAAGGGAAACATTAGAATGTTTGAAAAAACCATCACGTCGTTTGTAATTTATATTTACATCTGTGCAAGCACGGCCTAACGTAATTATGTGTTTCTTATTTTCAAAACTTAACCTTGGAAAGCATGTTTCCTCACAAAGAAAATAATCCTAAACAACAATTTATAGGCTACCACTAAGCTACCAGACGGCCCGCACGCGGGGCAAAAGACATTGTAGTTAATTAGAAAGTCCTTGACGAATTATTGCCGCCATCCTAATCCTACTGATCGTACTAATAACTTTTCAAATCTATTAAGAAATTTCAACTTATTAACTATCTACTTACCCCAAATACATAATTACAACGTACACTTTCACTAAAGTCAAAACACTTTAATCACTGTTTTATACCAACAAACTAATACTACTACTACGATTCTCGTACTGATAAACTAATGATTTCAATGAATAATACCAACAAAATGTGAATTAACTGCAAGTGTAAACAAAATAAAATGATGAATAATGCGATTACGTCAAACACAACCATGCAATCACACAATGTCTAGCGTCTAATAGTGTCCTCGTGTCCTGTCTCCTGTCCGAACTCCGAGCCGAACGCATTACGAAAATCAACGAAAACTACTGAACCGATATCTCTCCATCTCGTTCACGCGCAAGCAATTTTCGATCACTGTTTGTAGGTACCACATAACTCGCTGTCGGCCGGGTTACTGGAGCCGTATGAAACCGGGGTGTCACGTGACCGAAGTGACGTCATGACGCCTTGATTTTTGAATCAACGACAAGCCGCCCGCACCGCCGAGTTATTTTAGAGATTTTTTTTTTGCGGTCGGGAGGTAACAATGACAAAACATTGAATGTGGGCGTTTTGTATAGTTTTAGTTTTATGGTGTATTAAATACCTCTATTGTGATTATTGAACAGGCATTTTAAACACTACTGACTGTGTTAGTTTTCAATGAGGATAGAGTGGTTTTGTTTCGAAGTTCAGAAGGGAAGCGGCGATAGGAATCGGCTTCTATGCAACCCTCGTCCCTGATAGGAATTCAAACAATTTTATTGAGCGCCCGAAACGCAGCGTACAAAATGCGCGTCTCGGGCGCTTGTTATAACTAGTCCCTTAGTAGAAAGTTTAGTATGGTCCCTCTTTGTAACTGTTGAAGTTGTAGCTTTGAAAACATGCCAAGTTGCATTATAACTTTAGGCCTCATTTACGGAGACGCGGGGCGTGGCGCGTCGCGTGCAGTGTGGCGTCACGCGGCGCGTCTGACGTTTTTTCTGTTTACGGTGCTGCGGCGCGTGAAGCGGCAGTTATCATCCCACGCGTTAACATAAACATATGGCAATATACGTCTTGATTGTCGCGGTTTTTTTTGGGGTTATAATATATATTTTTGAAATGTGCTAATTTAAACCTTTCATTTGATACCCAACATGGTATGATTAAAAAATATTTTTTGTTGTTCATGATATGTCACCTAGAGGGCGCCATTTTCAATTTAATGTGTCTTCATATAGCCTATGACCAGTGGACGATCAAGAAGCTTCCAACGATACCTCATTTGTCAAACTGTGATGAGTCTTTTAGAAGATAATATGTGGGAACAGACATAGATAAATACATAGAAACCGGTCAAAATTATAACCCTCCTTTTTGCTTCGCCGTAGTCAGGTAAAAACTAAAACCCAACTACGACAAAAAAGTCAACTAAAGAGATATAAACAAGACATCACGGACAGACAAATTAAAAATCCGGAGCCATACGGAATCTGTTCGAGTTCGTTCGTTATACCAAATAACCGAAGAATAAAGGTATTATTCTAAACAAGTTTTATTTAGGGGCGGTCAGTCGCTCCAATTGTTCGTCTAAGGGTCACCTTACAAGAAGTTTGTCAAAAAAAGTGGGAGTAAACGAATTTGGATCCTGAGTAAATCGCAATAAGATTTAATCTCCAGTGCGAACTTTCAAATGAACGTGGAATGGGCTCGTTGGCTATGTTGTAAATTTTCTCCGCAAGAAAATTCACCGCAATACAGAGCAATGGCGCTAGTTGTACCTACTTCTTTCTATACTCCGTGCTACTATACCAGTCAAAAATCTGTCAAATAAAATGTATGTCATCTTGAGTTTTCAAATATCAACATTGAATTTTATATGTTTATTTAGACTCGGTATTTATTTATTTATCAATCAATAACACTTGTAATATTCGTTTTGGAAGTGGTTTTAGTGTTTTTTTCATGTTTTCTATGTCTCAGTTTCTTTTGTGGAATGTGATAAATTACGAAAATATTATTTACGAAAATAAATAATATCTCAGCGCAGCTAAAAATTTGAGCGTAGTCCTCTCGTCTCAACAGAGCGACGCCGACTGATTTGTGAAACAAAAATATGCTTGAAGTTCCCGTAATGTGCGACGGAAGATGGCTTCTTCCACGAACTAAGAACGTCGTAAGTCTTACAAGCTTTGATTCGTAATAAAACCAAAAATAAAAGGAATAAAAAAAAAGCCTACACAATTTTTTTTGCCTTGTTTTAATACATATAATCATCAAATTTTTATCATAATAGGCATTAGCATTTTAAGTACAAATCGAAAATACGTGAAAAATAGAGGTAACTTCGTGATATTTTTTTATCGAGAAAATTTTAATATTTTGTGTTTCTGTTCCACAAAAAGTTTGGAAATATCATGTAGTTACTCATACTATTTTTATTTTACATCTAAGTCTTATCAATTTCATGAAAAATCAAATTGAAGACAGGCAATTTTGCTTCCTACCCGCCCTTAAGGGGGGCTCCTATACAACAAACATGATATTTTTACTGTTTTTATAGATAATGGTACGGAACCCTTCGTGCGCGAGTCCGACTCGCACTTGTTATTACTTATGCTTATAAATATTTCTTATTATAATTTTTCAAACTGCGGTATCGACACAATACTATGTATCTCCTCACGCTATCAAATGCATGCAATTATTATCCGTTGGTATAGTAAAATGCACTACTTTGTAGATTGCTCATTGATTTGTATTAAAATATGCACCGCAACCTTTCCTTAGTAAGGAACATAATTAAGGTATTCACAAAAACAACCACCTCACAAAATCCGTCAAAATTCTACCAAAAAAACAAAGATACCTACACAATTTCACAGCACGAGCTCGCCATAGCCAAACAAGCCGTTAGTTTGAAGAGGACCAAATAGAAACAGTCGAAATTGCGCCAAAACATGTGACAACCTGGGGACTAGCCTTTGTGACACAAACTCGACATGAAAACCTAAAGGACGAAACCTGTGATACAAAAAACCTAGTGTGCGCAAGCTAGTGTTTTGTTGCAATTTTAGTGATAGTAGGTAAGCGAGAGGCACAGTAATTCTTGAGAACAAAAGTGTTTTACCTGACTGCACATCTAGACAAATTTTAAAATAGAATGATTTGTTAAATATTATTGCAAACTCTCTAGAAATGCTGTGTGTCTAAAAACCGATGCAACTTTTGTGCAACGGGCCCATGCATAATTAAAGTTACTGTCAAGTAAGTTTTATTCCAGCCTACACTTTGCAAATGTACCGGTATTAGCTCTTTACGTTGCTCATGAGCACCAGACGCGTACATAATTCGCTCTTTGTCCAACGCGCGGGGCACACTTTCGCGCAGGAATGTGCTGTACATAGTTCACAGTCGGCATGCGTCGGACGTATAATGAGGTTACGTACAATGTAAGTAGAGAGCGTATAATAGCCAACATAAAAGGCTTTACCGAATTTCCTTTAGTTTGGAATTGCCAGTTCGCGATATGGATGGATAGGAGTGTCCACGTTCTTCTATGTCATATTAGAAACTGACCGAGACAATAGACAAAGCAGCTGGTTTTTATTCTCGATAAGCTCATTGACAAAAAATAAAGGGCTCGGTATAAAAGATACGATACGAAGATTCAAAGTCCTCAGGAATACATGAATAGCGAAGATTCTCTTTCCATAATATCAGTAATCGTTTATATTAAATCATTCACGCTTTTCATGTACTATCAAACCATTAAAAAACCACTATGAAAGTTTAAATTCAAGTTAAAACCATCCATAACTCAGCCCGTCACGCTACACAGAATGGTGAGGAGCGCGTTTTTCCGAAAGCGTTCACTTAGCGCTGGTGAGAATCAAGTAATTTTACTTAAAAGTGTTGGCGGGCTGCCCGGCTCCATGAGATATCGTGGCAACACAGCTGGACGCGTAATGGAGGATTTTTTCTTATTGGAAGAGTGTTATTTCAATCTCATAAAGTATAAACCTCTTATTATCCTACTAATCGTGAGTATTTTAAAATCTACTTATTAAAACTGTTTAATTCATTCATTCATTTACCGACAGGCAACGCACAGCCTAAACCGCTGGTTGAGATATGTATAACGAAAATGAGCTAAGGAAGGATTTAAAAAAATGCAAGTAGCTCGGGGATGACTGTTTGTATGGAAGTTCGTAATTTTTGCCGATGGAAAATCCCATCGGGGACATGGCTTTTATGACTTGTTATTAATTCGCTTGCCAAGATAAGTAAACGGACCGACTGATTAAAACTCAAAATGCCTTATCATACATCCATATTTGACAAAATTCCTAGTTTACTTAGAGCCTGCGCTCACTGGCGGCACGACCCGGCAAGGCATTTTTATGCGATGAATAAGAAACTTGAAATTTCAATGATTTGATCGCGGGATGACATCGGCGACATGACTAAGGACGCGGCATCGTTGCAGTTAGTATGCGCTTGTAGTGATGCCAAAAGATGACCCTGCCATGCCGTACCAATATGAGCATAGGCCCTTAAATACGTGGTTATGGCGTAGATCATTCTAATCAAACAGCCAACTCGCGCGTCTATATTTTATACAATGTAGGTATATCTAGAAAAGGAAGAATACATTTTAGCAGTATTCAAACATACTATGTTTGTGTGCCACTATCACGGCTCTACATTATTATAAAGTATCTTCCTTCACAAACGATTCCTAGGGACGCACAAATTAATTCCGCATAATTAAACCCCAAGTGAAGTTGAAATACGGCGCCATTCTTCAAGCCAACCATAACCTGTCGTAAGCAGAGCTCTAACAATGGGCTGAAACGGATCGGACCCGATTCTAACGCAAAAACCTATAGAATGTCCTAGAACCTTTGTTGGACATGATGGCGAATCCTTGGATTAACATATTTTAATGACATAGATATTAATACTTGAAACTGTCTGAACATTGTTCATGTTTCTGTGAAATAAATCTCAAACGATATCGAAAGTGTGTGAAGTGTGAAGAATTAACATTATGTTCACATTAATGTCTATTTTCGATAACAAGATTAGGATTAGTAGATAGTTACTTACATTTTTAACCATTCTTTCGCATCCAGCACACAGTTTGGAATCCTTTCTAACGGGGTGGTCAAGCATCCTTTACGTAAATATAAGCACAAACCTTATCACCACAAAACCATGATTATCAGTTGTTTAGCCTAAACACTGTTTAAACACGACATTTTTGTATGGAGTTTGACACTAAACACGCGTTGAACAAGCGTCTAAGTTTTTGTAGTGAGGCCCAAAACCGTTAATACCTTATCCATGTACGTCTTAGAGCCGCCATAATCCCTCCGTTCCAAAGAAACCACTTTCTCCATTGAATCCTAACTCACTCGTACGTATGATAGCTTTATTAAATCTGAACACCGCGGTAACATCGGTGTTGCCCGCAGTAAATTCACACACAGTGGTAATATCCGTGTTGCCAGCGATGAATTTATCCCACTTCGAGCGAATAAATCCAAGTTATTCTACGGTGCAAAGGAATAAGGTGTGATAACACAGATTGCGGAACTACAGAAGGATCACTCTGCACAATTTGGAATGATACTTATTATGTGAAACAAAATATAAAACCCACATGATTATAAAAAAATTAACTGTACCAAAAATTAGCCAAAACTTACGGTATGACTTTAATGGACTGCAGTTGTCTTAGTAATTAATACGTTTTTATGCCTTAGAGAGGCTGTGTTTTATGTAGAAATCGTTTCTTATTAGAATTTGTCACTTGCGCTTATGCTGTCATATTTAGTGAACCTTCTGTCTCTGCTTACTCTGCGTCATAAGCCAGCAAAGCTCTGTTATAGAGTGTAATGCAGGTGTAATTATTGTCGGAGACGCTGCATTCTTTGTTGAACAGACTCGCTTCAGGATATAATTATTGAGAAGAAGTGCCGCATTCTTGTGAGGAAATCTTGCTTGAAGATGTTTTATGAAGAAACATGTTGTTGTTTTCGGCGAGAATAGTTGCTTGAAACTATATTTTAGTAACTTTTGGGAATAATTGTGATAGGTTTTAGAAATGGCTAACAGATTACTGAGCTATTTGTTGAGACTATTTATAGAGTAATCGCGGCAAACCTAGAGCTAGCTCCCTCTTACGGTATTAGGAATAAACTACAATGAAAAAAGCCTAGTTTCTAGTGATCCCAAAATAAAATATATTTACGTGTAATCTAAATCCTAATAACATAAACCAGCCGTAAAAGATCTCATAAAAAATAATAATTAAAAAAAACACAATAATATCCTTGAAAATATTTTTCCTTTAATCTCGCCGATAACAATAAGTTATTGGCATTTGATCCTTCTCTCAAGTTCACATTATGTCTGAGGTTTCTTAGACCCAGAAATCATTCCCTTCTCAGAAGGTAAGGAGCTTTACAAAATATGTTAGTAGGTAGTCGGAGTTCATAGGAAAACGTTACATAATTAGTATTATTTGCCGTATTTACAGGTAATTAACTTTGTTCGATTGCGTTGAATGAGCAGCAATTCTACTGAAGAGCCATCGAACTATTATAACACAGCCTCCATCAACTTCAAAGTAGACAATGAATTATTATTTCTATGCTCAGCAGCTGTCCAAGGAAGGCATTGTTACCTAGATTACATGACTGACTCCACGCAAACCAAGCAAATAAACATCCTTTGTGAAAACCATGTTGACAAGACTATTATACAATTTGATTTCTGTTAACCTCCGAAAAAAAACTTCTCCGTTTTTAAAACTTAACAGAAATCAAATGACCCTAAACACCAATTAACTCATTACAACACTAATAAATTAATTATTCTCTTAACTAAATAACTAACAAAAAATATCCCCACAATTAAATATTTGACGCAATTTAATCGGGGTGAGGTTGGTTCAGAAACCTTTGAAATTCGCGTCTGAAAGGGTTGTAAGCAGTTGTTTCATCTATAGGGGTGAGGTCGAGTACAATTACAGAGTGAAACTCATTATGTTGCCCCAGAGAGGTGGTGGACGACAAATCCTTTACAATTAAGTGACATGAAAAGTGATTTAATAAGTTTTGGGAATATTTTAAGTACCTGTCGGCTGGTTGTGTTATTATTGTTTGCGCTTTAGTTCGTATTTTTTGTGAAATCTATACTTATACTGAAATCTAAAAAAATATTCAATGTACAGTTTTGACTTTGCTAGCAAAGTCAAAACTGTACATTGAATATTTTTGAGAAAAAGTAATTGCTATGATGAGTAGGCACGATACTGATGCCGAAAATATACTTTTTAGAATATTTGTCTGATTGTCTGAATGTATGTGGAAGCATTAGCAAATACGACCGCGACTGTTCTGGTCAAATACTCTATATTTTAGTCAATAGCCTCGGACGATACTTGGTTGGCCCACTAGTCTTCGGTCATGAGTTCGGTTTCCAGCTACGAACAGTAGCTTTTGGTGATATTTTTTATCTATGCTTTTATTTTTTTGGAACAATTAGATTTCCAAATAATAAGATTTGTTTTTGTATACTTACTTCTAACATAACAGCGATTATTTTTTAATGTTTTTATATGGGTTTTCCCATCAGGAATTCCTCAGTAGCAGCCCACATGGCACTTAAACATAACTGGCCAAATGTGGGTACACACTCTTCTGCTTATACCTTCGGGGATCACACGCGTGATGTTGTGTTTTGTTATAGATAGTGAAATTAAATCAAACAACCGAATAAGTGCAGAGTTGTAGTACTTGTAGTTCCCTCGAGCAAACGACTTCAAATCTTTTGTATATAATTACAGTAAACAATATTTATCTACATGCGTTAAATTCTCTCAAAGCGAAGCATTTCTACAACCAAATTAAGCACTCACTCGAACGCCTACCAAGACCCTCTCTAGCACTGTAAGTCTAGATTACAGAGGATAGAGAGTAGTAGAGTAGAGGATATTACACCTATCAACTTTTTATTGGAGTGCGCCAGAGCCCGGCTTAAAAGCCCCGACCCAATAATAATTTTCTCGTGACGCTGTGAACACAAAAAAAATGTAAGGGTTCTTGCACACTAGTGTGTAACGAACAGTTAGGTTTATGGCGGTCACTTAATTATGTTGCAAGCAATCAGTTAAAGATACATCGAGCAAGTTTCCATACAGTCTGTTTTTGACAAAACCTTAAGATATTCTTAATAACATACTGAAAACTAGATTTCAATTTGAAAATTAAACAGACCATTGAACTGTTAGAAAATGGGCCAGCGTATTTCTCATTGTTTAAATATTTACATAATTGAAAATGAAGCAGTTTACTTAAATAAAATATTTGCTAAAGCAAATTAAAGACAGAATACATGTTTATATACCAAAGATAAACAATCATCGCTCCCATTATTGATCAGATTGATCCTACTTTTACTTTTATACGTGCAAACCTTCAAAGCAAAAAACACATAAAAGTAATTCTCGCTCGAAACACCAGCTGGCGTTGTCCTGGCGCTACTTGCATAGTGCGAACAGGGATAATCGTCGTTCGGTGCCTCATTTCATTAAAAATGTCTAACGGTCCTCTGTGAGTTGGTATCGGCCCCTCGTACGGCTTTCAAAGGTCTCCAACCAAACCCCAGTGTCTCGAGATATGTGATATTTAAAATAAAATAAAAAAAGAATAGGTATACTTAGATAAAATTATTTGGATTTAAATTACCTATATATTTTTTCAAAATTATGTAATTACAAATTCTTGGAACACTTTCAAAGATCATAATTATGAATATAAACGATGTCAACTAAAGCAGCCACTTTTTATCTTAGCTTTATAAACAATAAGATTTGTAAATTACTTACATTATTTACTGAAAATCGCAACAATTTCAAAACAAAAGGAGCTAACACAAAACCGACGAATCTCATAAATGTCCTCCGAAATTCTTGACAAACATGAATATTCACCCACACTGTCATAATAGCACAACCACCGCAGTGCGCACGGGGCTTAAACTCGCCGAAATTAAAATGGAAATGCCTTAAACGACCACCAGCATATTAAAGAGATACGGGAAAAAACCATTTAGCAGCTATTTGCATACTATTAGTGGCGACTAGACGCGACTTTGAAGCTGCAGCGCAGTCCCACTTGTGTTTCATTAGACCTGTGTCGCAGACGAGGGGTTCAACATACGTTTTAATGTTGATGATGTAAGTTTAGGACGAGGACTTATTTGTCTCTTGGCAATAATTACCGGTAGGTATAGCCGATGCACTTGAAATAATGTTCAGTATTAAAAGCAGACACGATTAATTCCGACACTTATTTCGGTCTTCATTAGCCTAATTTGCATGTTAATGGCAATTAGATACCGAAGTGCGCTACAGCGGTCAATATCCACCAAAACGTAGACTAGTCAACCATGAAAGCTATGTATAGGTACTAAGACTAGAATGAGTTTGCTGTGCGGTCAACTCACCTAATTTCTCATTTGAACAGATTTTTTCGTACATACTTTGTTTAGAAATACCCACACATACATACCGGTCAAAATCATAACCCTCCTTTTTGCTTCCGTCATAGTCGGGTAAAAAGTTACTATTGTGAACATGTTAAACCAGAATCCGTTAAGGTAACTCCTATTATGAGAGCAATTTCTTATGTCAACAACCCGCTTTAACAATTAAAAATAATATTGAAATTAAAATAAAGTTTAAAACGTCTTGACGTTAAACTTTGTCCTGACAATTTGACAGTTTAATACAAATTATGTCAGTTTGACAGCTAACTTCTAGCTTATCTGTCCACTACCTAAAAAAGTTAAACACTCCTTGCTTTAGATGAGCGTTTGTTTTGTATCGAGATTTAAATTAAACTTATGATGGGGGCTGTTTGTGTTTCTTTGTGCGCAGTATTATGAGCGATATACTGTTTGGTTTGCGAGCTCTGGTCTATTAATTCTAGGATTATTATTTCCTTTATGTGCTAGTTTTTTGCTGTGCACGATAAATGCGCAAAACTCCATGCGCATATTTTTTTATTATGTATTTTAGGGTGTACAATAATGTATATATATAAATAAATAAACAATCCCATTTGATTCGAATTCCTTAAGTCACAGATATATAAAGTGATACGGCCGTATTTCCATAACTATATGTTTGGCAAGCAAGCTGCTAGCAGAATAGTCTGAAATTATTAACAGAAGCAAACATAACACATGAATCATTATCACATGATCATACATAACATAACATAACGTAATCCAAATCCTATAATTTTTCCATAGCTGGGACACAGGCCTCAATCTACGATGTGAGCCAAATTATTCTAATATATATTATACATATTATATAGGACGCGGACCACGGTAACGAACTATTTAATAAACACAAGAAAGATCGGGCTGTTGGAAGCCGCTGTCGATTTTGTGTATTTAATAGAGGAATACTTAGTGTTACCCGGAAACCAAACAAGCAACCAATACCTCCAAAGCACAGGTTTATTCAAAACAAAACCCCTTTTTACCTCACAATACACCTTCTCTTACCCAACAATCAGACGATTCCACCGTTAGGTACGTACCTCTTAAACTGGCAGTTGTTTAGCCAGCGCCATCTTTAATTAGGGCGCGACGTGAGTGGCGTGCCAACCGCCAGGGGGCGCCTCTAAATCTGGCGAGATTGCGCGATAGTGTGCAGACAGCTTTATGTGGCTATTGCTGGTGATGTATTTAATAGTGATTGGAAGAGGAACTGGTTTTCCTGTTTAGATTTTTTTCGGAATCGGAAATCGGAAGGAACCAGTTAGGCTTTTGAGTTAAAGATCATCGGATCAAAGAGGTAGTATGCTAACGTGTGTTTTCTTGCAATAATCAGACTGGAAAGATGCAGATGATGAATACGAATGAAACCCTTTATCTCCTGTCGGTGTATAGTAGGACGTACGACGAGATAACATCGAACGATTTAAGAAGATAATTTCTTCAAAATCACCACAATCCCTCCTGTTAGCCGCAGTATGTGGGTGTATCTACAGTGTGTGGGTATAGAGGTGTACAGTATCGCGATAGAGAGAGAGAGACAGCATCATCAGCTATTCCTTCAGTCCACGCTCTGAATTAATCGGAAAACGCTAATCATTATCGATTTTCTATTGAGCTAGTATTCTGAGCTTACTGTACTAAGATACATAATATAAGCTATCTTCATGGAATGCCAACAATATACATCACGTAACTTAATCACTTATGTCATGTAGGTATTAAGTTCCGTGCAGCGTGCGATTGGCAGCGCTTGAGATAGGATTATGAACGATGCCGTGCGATATCCTGGACGATATTGGACGATTTCCAAGTGTTTGATCATGGTGATAATGTTGTAGTTTGGTGCTTTAGTAGGTTATTACTTGTAGATAAACATAAGATGCCGGAAATTACTGAGAATCGGTAACTTTCATGATTTTAGACATTGACAGTACCTAGTAGGTAGGTAGATCAAACCAATTAAATCAATCAAATCAAATATGTTTATTTGTGCACACAAGTTTTATTATAAAATAGTAGTATCACTGCGTCCTATCAGGTTCTGTCCTTAATATAGATAATAATATAAAATCTATAAAAAAAAAATATTCTTATGTATTATATTTAGGTACCTATTACAAAATAAATAAAATATAAGTAAAAATCTTTTTAAAAACAAGCTTATAACTAACTAAAAAGTTCCTTTTTAAAAAGATTTTTACTTATATTTTATTTTTTACTTTTTAGCATTAGGATTTGTTTAAATATCAGTGTCAAAGCACTTGTTAATACATGACCAATGAGTCCAAACACGATGATGCTATCTTGTTTGATTAAGGTTTTCCCATGGCCACGTTCCAGCTCCATCATCAGACCCTGAACACCATCTAGTATCAAAGCACTTGTTAATACATAACCAAAGAGTCCAAACACGATGGTGCTGTATTGTTTGATTAAGGAGTTCCCATGGCCACCTTCCGGCTCCATCATCAGTACCTGAACACCACCTAGTGTCAAAGTACTTGTTAATACATGACCAATGAGTGCAAACACGATGGTGCTATCTTGTTTGATTGAGGTTTTCCCATGGCCACCTTCTGGGTCCATCATCAGACCCTGAACACCACCTAGTGTCAAAGCACTTGTTAATACATGACCAATGAGTCCAAACACGATGGTGCTGTGTTGTTTGACTGAGCAGTTCCCATGGCCACCTTGCGGCTCCATTATCAGACCCGAACACCACCTAGTGTTAACGCACTTGTCAATACATAACGAACAAGTCCAAACACGATGGTTTTATCTTGTTTGATTGAGGAGTTTCCATGGCCACCTTCCAGCTCCATCATCAGACCCTGAACACCACCTAGTGTCAAAGTACTTGTCATTCATGACCAATGAGTCCAAACACGATGGTGCTATCTTGTTTGATTGAGGTTTTCCCATGGCCACCTTCCGGCTCCATCATTAGACCCTGAACACCACCTAGTATCAAAGCACTTGTTAATACATGACCAATGAGTCCAAACACGATGGTGCTATCTTGTTTGATTGAAGAGTTCTTATGACCAACTTCCTGCTCCATCATCAGACCAACAACATGGTATCATTTTTTCAAAATATCTCGGTAGTTGTATAAGTACGCCAACTTACAGCACAATCAGATGCCAGGAAGTGCTTGAAAAATGGATGACCAGTGGAGTTACTAGAAACACATATGGCCACCTTCCGGGTCCATCATCAGCCCTTGAACACCACCTAGTGTCAAAGCACTTACATAACCATGATGATATATTTATGATTTTATATTTTTTCTATTTATTAATAATCAAGTTATGTTTGGTTTATTCAACTAATTTTCAGTAATTAATTTAAACTTTAAGACACTCAGACAATTGTTATTAAGTAAATGAAGTGAAATGTTAGATATAAATTTAATTAATTTAATATTTAATTCCTAATGATATTTATGTGATATTGGATACCTCTTTTGCAATATTAGTTTTAAGTTATCTTGCTGCGCCCTAACAGGGTCATGTACTCACTAGTTTAAGCTTAGCGTGTAAAATTGGTTGTGTACATACATTGTGCATTAAAATAAAATAAATAAATAAAATAAGTCTAAACGCGACGGTGCTATCTTGTGTTATTTAGGAGTTCCCATGCCTAACTTTCGTCTCCATCATCAGACCAGCTCCATGGTATCATTTTTTCAAAATGTCTCGGTAGTTGTATGTGTATGCCAAGTTTCAGCTCAATCGGATTCCAGGAAGTGCTTGAAAAATTTATGACAAAAGGAGTAACCGGAAACACATACGAACAGAGCAAGCTAATATAAAGCTTGTAATAATAAAAACAAAATAGTGAACGAAATACTGGGCAGTTAAGTAGATAGCATATACTAATGATTCAGACTGATATTTTTTGACGAAGATCTAATTATCCCACACTTTAGATTAAAAGCCATAGTGGTCCACCAACCTTCAGCAGTTATATCACTCCCAACCTAACCAATAGGAATCGTTTTTAAGAAGATTTGAAGCAGAAGACGTAATGAGCAAATATTCTAGCACAACTTGAAAGACAACAGACTGTGTATTCTAGCACAACTTGAAAGACAACAGACTGTGTATTCTAGCACAACTTGAAAGACAACAGACTGTGTATTCTAGCACAACTTGAAAGACAACGGACTGTGTATTCTAGCACAACTTGAAAGACAACAGACTGTGTATTCTAGCACAACTTGAAAGACAACAGACTGTGTATTCTAGCACAACTTGAAAGACAACAGACTGTGTATTCTAGCACAACTTGAAAGACAACAGACTGTGTATTCTAGCACAACTTGAAAGACAACAGACTTTGTATTCTAGCACAACTTGAAAGACAACAGACTGTGTATTCTAGCACAACTTGAAAGACAACAGACTGTGTATTCCAGCACAACTTGAAAGACAACAGACTGTGTATTCTAGCACAACTTGAAAGACAACAGACTGTGTATTCTCAGCCGAAAATATTAAACTATAAGCTGATATCACGCCTGTATTCCCCTTTATTTGTATTGTCATTGGGTAAAGTAAATCAAATGAAAATATTTTTCACATAAACCTACACGGGCACTGATGAAACGTCAGAAGCTAGGTGCACGGTTCCACTTGGTCGTTTCTTATGGAGAAGAAACTCCTCGGTTAGGTACTCTTTAAAAAATATATGGCTTATGTGACCTATACAGTTTCTGACCCACATTTCACCAGTTTAATAAGGGAGCCTTCGATTCGTTAAGCATTGTTAAGTACCATCTGGATGCACCTTCAATTAACCCAAGCAGCACCAAGTTCCCGCCAGTATCTGTGGTTAACTTAACATCGTCTGTTTATACAGAAGTCATAGCATTTGCTTCCTAATTAGATCACGTACCGCTAGATTGGACGCCGCAATTCCACTCAATGTCATGACAGGAGTTAAGTATTATTTGCGCTTCTAGGTTTTCGGGTGAACAGAAGGAATTTTTGTTTCGTTAGATTTGAGGTGAAAAGTCTGAGGCTAAAGGAGCCTTTTTTTTTGTTGAGTGGGTAACTTTGCTAAAACAGCCTGAAGTATGAATATGCTAGGTCCCAAATATGTTTCACTTGCTATTTTAACTTATTAGGGTATGTAGGCAGATTACAAATTAGTTAGTTTACCAAAACCTGCATTACCACGTGATATACATAGCTAACGTTATCAAGCCAACGAGGATCCTTATAAGCTTTCAATTCTTTCCGAAATAACATTCGCCTCCTTAATTCATTTTACCGCATTTAGAGCCTCATGTAGCTACTCAAAATTCTATAGGAAATCCATCAGAATTACTTCCTATACCCTTCCTATAGGAAATTACAAACGAGTGAACATTACCAGCCTAAATAAAGCGCACATGTGTTTTACGGACGCGGAAATTTTAATTTGATCTTATTACTACACCCTTGCCCATCTCATTTGCAAAGCTACCACACAACCTGACATACAACACACACGATCTTAAACCTTATCGACTGATAGATAAAGGTTGTAGATCCCGAAGGCTTAAGATTGTAAACCCAGCACGATGATTGTGCTTTTAAATGAAAACCATCCAGATTATTGTAAAAACTGTGTTCTTAATTTGGAGTTGCCACTCGAAACGTGGTTGTTATCCTGAAGAGGGTCTATTTGCTTATATTACTTACAACATTTGTGTCAAAAAGATTATCAAAATTGTCTTTGATTTTAGGATCGACGATTATGAGGTCTAATAAAGGTGATTACTTATTGTCAGTATAGCAGGCAGCCCACGTAGATAAAGTTAGCTCATTAAAATCTGCATGTTGAGTCGTGTTAATTATTTTATGAGGGATGGACAATTATCATGACAGACGAGAAATAAACAGTGAGTGTGGTTTTCAGTCACTTGACAAGTTATTGAATTTTTGTTTAATGTTAATGATAATCAGAAAGAAGCATCTACGTAATTATGCAAGCAAATACATAATTATGAAAACTGGTCGGCCATTTATACATCGTCAAAAACACAAAAGAGAGTAGATTGAGCGCAAATTACAGCTTTAATTTACCCATCTGTATTCATCATTGTCAGCATAGTCACTTTTACCAAAGTAACTACATAATCTTTAGATATTCCATTGAACATTTGTAAGTGGCTTCATTAAAATCCCCCAGTCCAGTTAGAGTTTCCTCATTACGAAAAATAACCAATCTATCAAGTATTACATAATTTCCTTTTCACTTCGGGTTTATTTTATAAAAAAGCATCGTTAAAAGTTTTAACAATCCTTCTTTCGTGTACAATGGCGAAGTCTTATTCTGATTAACGATGTCTCGAATGGCGGACTACGAGCTCCTCGCGTTACGTGACGTCAACCTGGACAGGGTGGCCAGGGTATCGGCAGATTTCGAACTAAGGTGATTCAATATTTTGTACTAGGTTTTCAGAAACCATCATCATCATTATTATGGTTTCTTACATTGTTAAAATTAGGTTTGAAGTCAAATGGGCACTCGTTTATTATTTTAATTATGGTTGACAATAAAGCATTCTTTATTTATCTTTTGAGCCCGCCGGCGTCGATTACTTAATAAAGAAAAATCAATCTGCCGAGCCTTTTGCCAACTATCTTGAGGTCGGCTTCCAGTCTAACCAGATGCAGTGCAGCTGAATACCAGTATTTTACATGGAGCCTATGCCTATCTGACCTCTACAACCCAGTTCTAGGTACCCGAACACGATACCCTTGATAAAACTGGTTGTCAGACTTTTGGGCTTCTACCTATCCGTAACGCCTGTCAAAGATTTACGAATGACAGCCGGGACCAACGGCATAACGTGCTCTCCGAGACACGGAGGGGGTCTCGATATGTAATGGATAGTCAGCCATCCACGAACTGACCACGGCAATCGACCCGTGCGGCTGTTATTATTTAGTGACGAGCCCGAATAATGATAAATATCGAGGTTTCGTTTTGATGATCCATTTGTTATGGAGCATCGATTTTGTTATCGGTTTTTGCAAAAGGGTTTTGCCGATATTAAAGAACCAGTTGTTAATATTAACTTGCGACCGATGAATGATTGTTATGGTAATTGGACTATTGAAGTATGTATGTGGCGGAACGATTTTTTAAGGACTGTTGGATTGAAAAGGAAACAGTTATATTTATATGGACCCTCTAATGTTGGAAAGTCTTCATATGTTGAAAGTTTGATTGGTAGAGTGAATATGAAGCATGTTTTCTATCCGGGTGTAGGAAAATATTTTATGCAAGGTTTCCTTGATGGATATCACAAAGTTATTTTGTTTGAGGATATTTCTTACAAGTTTTGTGTGCCGAGTATGTTGAAACGGTTATTGGAAGGTAGAAAATATGCATATCCTGTTAAATGTGAGAGTGATATGTTGTTCACGTTTAGAGGTCCAATTATATTTGTATCTAATGAATGTGATGAAAATATGGATGATGCTCTAAAAAATCGTTTGTTGTTTGTTAGTGCTTTGGAACCGTTTTGGGAGGCGGTACGGGCGTGTGTAACGAAGGTGGAATCGGAAACGCCGCCTTGGTCGCAAGAAACCTATTATGTATCGTCGGAAGATGAGGCGACCTCGTCTACGTCGTCGACGTAAAGATTTTATCTATGGTCCGCCTGTGAAGAGTGTTTTTTCTGTACCTGGGCGTACTATGAAATTTATGTATTAAGGCGCATCTATTCAAATGAATGATAGGAAGTTTGGTCTTACAAATTATGATATAAGATATGGCGAAATGCCTTTTTTTAGTTTGTATGCTTGTGGAAATAATCCTGCAGGGAGATATTTACAGAATCAGTATGGAATGTTTATTATTAATAAGATTGAGTATACAGTTTATAATTTTGAGTTGAATAGATATTATGATATGGGTAAGGTTGAGGTTGTGAATTAGCATTTTAATGATTTACGTGTGGACCCATTGTTTACTCAAGACAGTTTTGAATTGTGTAGCTATATTGTTGGTAATCATGGGTCATTTGGGACGCCTGAGATTACTGGTTCTTATGAAAATGTGAAACGTACTCCATTGAAAAGGGGTTGTCAGATTAAGTGGACTTATTATCCACGATGCAAAAAACGTGTGGAGACCTCGATTCTAAATGCTAAGACTCGTATTGATGAGTTAGTTGTTGCAATGGGCAGTCCTGATGTAGTTAATAATAATCATGCTGGCAAAGCTTATATTGATTTTGATTCTATTAATTTACCAGCTGGAACTGATGCTAATTATTATTATGCTTTATGTATATATGTATTTACTGTATATGTAAATGGTACACCACTGACTACCTGCAGTATTATCTCTCCTTCGCGCTTTAATCCATCCAAAGGTTGTCTGTAAAAGATCGCTCTTAGCGATAAAGCCGCCCATTGTGTCACCCTATGTTAAATTTCTACATTTGTATCTGTATTTTTTTATGGTGTACATAATTAATGATATTTGTTTCTATAAATTGGTTTTCATCATACATGTCAAAAAAAAAAAAAAAAATCATAGTCATTGTTTCCTATCTGACTACTTTGAGAAGAACCACCGAAACAAACTCAGATATCCAGAGGCCCTAGACAAAGTGACATTCTATCAGCGATAACGATGATGGAAAAGGCAAAAATGTATAGGACTGACATAAGATATCGACAAGCTTATGTCAATCCTGTTGAAAGTCGTTGTAGAAATACGAAACGCTTTCCAAGCGATTGTCACTTGTCTAAGCCCTCTGTCTCTTTTAAAGTCCAGAAAATATCTTGGTCAGATCGTATTATGATGACCGTGCATTACAGTGTCTGAGACTTTGTCGTAAAGATCTTCTTCCACTCTCCCCTGTCAACCGTCACGCTATCATTCACTCCCTTCTCTTTCATATCACTTCTCACACAATCCATCCATATTTAAAAAATGTTGATGGTTCATCACTCTCTTAGTCACATGCGTTTCAAAAAACCCGTACGATGAACAATCAAATAATCACAGCGCTGAGCTAACTGAGGTACTGCTGATATTAGCAGACAGGACGACTATCTTCTTCAATTCCTTCTGGCCAGTCGTAACTTTGAACTCCTAACGGATGGCGACCCTACTTAAATATGAAACTGGACTTACGAGAAACCAATTTGGTTGCGCGTAAATAACTGTAAGTCGTTGTGGAGTGAAATGAAAGCTTTTTGTGCCTACCTGAGCACTTCCTCGGATTTGTGTTGCCACTTTAAAAATGACGGCAAAGTTTTCGAGACGGTGCAGCTAGTTTAGTTGGCACGAGATATTTGAAAGGGCTACTTTTGAGTTTTTCGAGACGAAATTATCGTTGGTATTCTACCGCTACCGGTAAAGCAATTTTCTCAAAATGAATGGTTTCGAAATAAAATTGCTTAGCTTTGCTAGTGTACAAAACATTGAAATTCAATAAAGTTGAAAAATAGAACTTATCCGTAAGTGGAAAACGCAACAGCCACCTGAAAACTATGTGGTTGTGAATCAGTTCAACCGTTAACTGCCAACAATCTAACTGTTTGGGAATTTTCGCGTACCTACACTATGGAGGTGCAATTTGCTTGGAATTACGTTTAAACCTTGATGTTACGGTACTGAGGCAAAAAGAATACGAATCAGTGTGCAGTTAAAGCTAAAACACATCACGTCTGCGCGAATAAGGTGGAAACGTTAACTTGTAGACGCGAAAAGATGCTTTACATGTTAAACATGCTTACCTGGAGAGAATAGATAAAACCTAAGTAGATAAATTATAAAGAATCCAACACACAGCTGCTACAATTTACTTAAATTAGGCATCCATGTCTCTATTTAGGTATTACACAAAGAATACTTAGAAAATCTCTGTGGTATTCCAGCTTGCCAGTGCATGGACTCTAAGAGGCTATTAGAGTAATCAGCCTATAATGTTCCCACTGCTGGGACACAGACTTCCTTACTTCGAGAGGGAGTGCGTTGTAATCCATCACGCGGGCCCAGTGCGGGTTGGTAAATGTCACATAATGTCTTCGAATTTTTGGTTCTAGGACATGCCGGTTTCCTCAAGATGCGACCTTTTCCTGCACCGTTTTAAGAGTAGTCGTGCTGAAATTATTTACACAAAGTAAAGCGCCTGGCTAGGTTGAAAATGTAGGGAAAATCTGATTTTATTTCGCGATTTCTTGTTTGACCACATTAGTTGTGTTTGACTATGAGTACAGGGACCCCTTTCCTGGTTTTCAGTTATTTCAATTACACCTTGTACAAATAGCTACCAACAAGCTAGCTAGTAACTTTTAACTATGTTCAAACATGAATAAGCCGTGCACATGCACTGGCAAAGAGGTGCAAAGCCAATCGTTGCCTGGAACCGACGGCGCCGATTAATTGAACGCCTTTACTATTCATTGGCTTTTCTTTTGCGCTCGTCTGATGCTGCCTTTGCTTAGTCAGTTAATTGGTTGCGCTACGCGGCTGTATTGTGCCATCGACTGGGTTATGTGAATTTTGTTAATGTTGGCAATGAAGTTAAAAGCTTTTATATACTCATATTAATAATGAAAACATAAACTCTCGCCTTTCTCCCATGGGGGTAGGCAGAAACTACAGAACGCCACCTGCTACGATTTCTACGTACTCCTTGTGCTTCGTTTACGTTCATACATCAGTCACACGCGCGCCGGGTGCGAGTACTACGTTCATACATCAGTCACACGCGCGCCGGGTGCGAGTACTACGTTCATACAACAGTCACACGCGCGCCGGGTGCGAGTACTACGTTCATACATCAGTCACACGCGCGCCGGGTGCGAGTACTACGTTCATACATCAGTCACACGCGCGCCGGGTGCGAGTACTACGTTCATACATCAGTCACACGCGCGCCGGGTGCGAGTACTACGTTCATACATCAGTCACACGCGCGCCGGGTGCGAGTACTACGTTCATACATCGGTCACACGCGCGCCGGGTGCGAGTACTACGTTCATACATCAGTCACACGCGCGCCGGGTGCGAGTACTACGTTCATACATCAGTCACACGCGCGCCGGGTGCGAGTACTACGTTTATACATCAGTCACACGCGCGCCGGGTGCGAGTACTACGTTCATACATCAGTCACACGTGCGCCGGGTGCGAGTACTACGCACCTGAGCTTTCTGAAGAACATCACCAATAGGGTCACGATATGCCCTTCTAGGACGTCTCCTCTCGGCTTTTCGCACATCTGCCTTGCAAGTAACTAAAAAAGGCGTGAATTTGTGTATGTATGAATGTAATATTAATCAGATTCATTCACTAAGTAAATATTCAGTAGTGGAAGGTTTCAGAGGTGATCATAATAATATGATGGTCTGGTGATATTATGATGTCCAAAAGTGTTATATAATGCTATCAAGGAAGAAACGTCCAGGGACATCCCTGACTATACCAAACATAGCAGTGTTATTATCTGCCATAAAACCGAAAGATTGTAAGGGTTCCATCACCCCAGATATAAGTTCAGGGCTAGCGACAAGGTCTTAGGACCTAAGACTTAGGTCTTAGCCGTATGGTATATTTATGTTAAACCACAATATGAGCCGACCATGAAACTTTATCTCCATATTATACCGAAACATTTCAGCATTATGACGAAAAAAGAACAAACTTCAGCATTAATCTAGACTTAAGATTTAGGACGAACACTTCAGCCTTAAAAGCTTATCTTAGTATTATGCTTAAATCTTATTAAAAAACGATGGAGACATTTCAGAGTCATCAGTAAATAGGTAAGAAAAAGATTGATCGATTAGTTATTCAAGAAGCTAATCAGTGTGACTTTCTTGTTCTTTGCGAGTTTATTTATCTTTCTTAGTAAATTCTAAGACAATCGACTTAAGGTAACTGAAAAAATACCGTTAGATTAAGAACTTGAATGAATGCGATGGTAAAGTATGTGACGTGTGGTTGATGAGGAGTGCTTGGAACTAGAAACTTATGATAGATAGATCGATAAATCATTCATTAAGTGCACACAAAAGAAATAACACAACACACAAAAACCCAATTAAATGATAACAAATTAGGTACATAAATATAAAGAAAACACAAGGTGCCAATATACAAAAAAAACTTTATTACCCGAATACGTTTAAAGAAATAAAATAACAGTATGACACACTTCAAATCATATAAATGCGGTGGGCGTCTCAAGGTTGCAATAAATGGGAGACCAGCTCAGCATTTTTATTAGGCAAATGTACTGATATTCTGATACTGATATTCTGCCGAATCCGTGCGGTCTTACTTACCAAGAGAGCCTGAAACTCTAAAAATAATAAATGTTAACGATCTAAAGAGGAACATCTTGGGATAATTTTTCAGTTGGAGCAAAAGTAACTTGCTTTGTTTGACTTGGCTCGAGTTTCTTCTACGCGACTGTCGAGTCGGGAACTGTAGAGATATCGGCGCGATTTTTCAACGGATATTCTATAAAATGATTGATACACTGACTATTGTGGACTGTTTGCTGGCTTTTGCTTTTAGTTTTTAAACTATGGAAACTTGCGGTGGTGTCGAGCAGAATGGGAGGATTGCAGATATATATATTCTCAATTCTCAATTCTTTATTGCATTCCATAATGTTGTTAAAACAGTTGGTAGGCTTAAAATTAATGGTACAATTATGGACCCTGTCGGGCACAGCATAGTAGGAGAGAGGAGGAAGAGCGCTTTGTTTGTTTATAATATTATAATATTAAGTGATAATTGTATATTTATTTAATTTTTACTTTTCCTTTTATGTCTAATTTCTAGTATTTTTACGAAATAATAATTATTTAAAGTCAATATTTTAATTATATTAAGTCAGTATTAGTAAGTCAGTTATTTGTTTAAAACTATGGTATTTGGTTCCTAAACTTAATTTGTTGCTCGATTCTTTATTTATTCATGCCTAGAATTTATTATTGCATGTGTATTTACTAAGGTTTCAATTTATATTTAGAGTTATTTATATTACTTATTTTATTTGTTTTATTATGGATTTAATAATGTAGTATTAGATGTTCATTTTGATTTATTTATTACTTGTAAATTAGAATTTATCGTCTAAATATTCTTTTATACTATAATAGCTTTTGTTCAATAGAAAGAGTCTTAATTTATTAATAAAACTGTTATCTCTGTCTAGTTCTTTAATTGGTTCTGGTAACTTGTTGTATATTTTTATAGACTTGACAAAAGTACTAGAGGAGTGCATTTTTAGTCGCGAAATTGGTATGTTTAGTCTATTTTTATAACGAAGTGTGATTCTAGTTTGTATGTTTTCTCGATTAGTATATAATTCCGGGTATTTGCGAACAAATTTACATATTTCAAAGATATAGAGACAGGGTAAGGTTAGTAATTTTAGTTCTTGAAAGTGAGGTTTACAGCTGACGGTTTCTTCAATATTTACTAAAATTCTAATCAATTTCTTTTGTAAAGTAAACAAGGTGGGCGCGTCTGTACTATTTCCCCATAAGATGACTCCATATTTGAGCCAGGCATAGGCATACGCGTAATAGGTGACTAGAGCAGTTTTAATATCTGTAGTTTTTTTGATCTCGCGGAGGGCATAAGAAAATTTTGATAGTTTTGCTCTTATTTTTTGAATGTGAAATTTCCAGTTTATATGGGAATCTATATCAAGTCCTAACAGGGTAAATTTGTTAACAACTTCTAAAGTTGAGCCATTAATGCTGAAATTTATATTTATAGGTATTTTTTGACAGGGGTGAAATGCTATTATTTTTGTTTTATTGTAATTAATTTCAAGATTATGTTCAGTCATCCAGTTTATTGTGGCTTTAAGCACGGAATTTAATTTTTCATTTAAATTTATATTAGATTCGCATGAGGCGAGTATTGATATATCATCTGCAAACAAGACACATGGTTCATTTATATTATTAGGAAGGTCGTTAATGTACACAAGGAATAGGAAACATCCTATTACGCTTCCCTGTGGTATAGAGGCGTTAATTAGTTTAGTGTCGGAACGGATTAACTCTATTTCATTTGTTCTGTGGTTGTAAAATTCTATTTCCACCAGTTGTTCTCTATGCTTTAAATAAGATGTGAACCAATCATGACATTTGCCGCGGATTCCTATGCTATATAATTTATTTAATAATATATCAAACTGTACTTTATCATAAGCTTTTGTCATATCAAGCAGTAAACCTACTGCATATTTTTTATTATTAATAATATTGAGGGCTTCTTGTATAAACTTGTACACTGCTAATATTGTGGATCGATTCTTGCGGAAACCATATTGACAGTCGTTCAATAAGTTATACTTTTCACAGAATGCATAAACTCGATTGCACATAGCTTTTTCAAATATTTTTGAAGCTGTAGGTAAGAGAGCAATGGGGCGATAATTGTTTGGGTCGGTTTTTATGTTTTTCTTATGGATCGGTTTTATTAGGGATTTTTTTAAGAGATTAGGAAAAGCGCCTTCTTCGAATGATTGGTTTATTAGTAGGTAAAACGGTAGAGTTAATTCGTCTGCACATTGTCTCAAGAGAGTAGGTGGAATCTCGTCAATACCATGGCTTTTTTTATTTTTTAAGTTTTTTAATATTGCATTCACCTCATATGGGTCTACCGGACTAAGGAATATAGTATTCTCAGTTGGTGAGAACACAGGGGCTCCTTTCGGTTTGTCACCAGTTGGGTTCGTGATACCTTCTCCAATAGAAGCAAAGAAATCATTAAAAGTATTGGCTACCTCCTTGGGCTTTGAGGTTTCGTTATTATTTATAAATAAAGTTATATTACGCTTTTTAGTTTTAATTTTCTTGTTTGTACGTTCATTGATTATTCCCCACATAGTTTTAACTTTGTTATTTGATTTTATCGTTTTATTTTTAAAGTGCAGTTTTTTTGCGGTCGATACAGTTTTCTTCAAAATTTTTTCATAGTTTTTGTAATATCGTGTTAGGATTGGATTTTTAGTTTTAGTTGTTATTATTTTCAGTAATCTTTTGTTTTTGCAAGAATGTTTTATGCCTACTGTGAGCCAATATTTTTTATACTTTGAATTTAATTTAATTTTTTGTAATGGCATGCATTGGTTTAGGATTTTAATGAGTGTATCGTTAAGCGTTTTATAATTGTCGTCAATGTTTTTATCACTTGAAATTATATTTTTCCAATTTATTTGCTGCAATTCCGATTCAAAATTGAATGTGTTAACGTTAGTGTATAGTCTTTTCATTGTATACCAAATGGTTTCTTTTGTTTTTTGAGGTAGATTTAAATGTAAAATGGTACTGTTATGGTCTGAAAAACCTAGCTCTTCCACTGTCGTGTACATATCTTTGTAGTAAAAGTTTGTGAATATTAGATCAAGACATGTTTTAGTGGTTGGTGTGATACGTGTAGGGGTTTTTATGTACTGTGTTAATTTATATTCATGCATTAAATTTAATAATTGGTTAGTTTTTATGTTAATAGATAATATATTTACATTGAAGTCGCCTCCTATAACTAAATTTAATTTAGGATATTTTTTGTTTATATAATTCAGAATCTGTTTCAATTGTTGATAAAATACTTCTTCCTCTCTTCTATTCCATTTCATATATGCCATTTCTAGAGTTGGACTTGATTTACAGCGAGTGCGATTATTTAGGAAGTACCTATTTAGGGACTATAGATAATAATGGAAATACTAGGACCCTATTCCAGCCATCCTACCGTCAGATTCTACGTCATGACTAAATTAGGTTACTCAAACTTAGTAGAAAGTATGTATTCCAACTAAATCAATTAGGTACAAACACTTTTGAATTGACAAAGGTATCAGTCAGAAAGATGAAACTAGTTGCCCATTTTAAAGCGTTGCAGGTTCTTATTGAGAAGAATGGGCAAGAAACTTCACGGAAATTCTTTTAAATCAAAATATTGATACAAAACCTAAGTCGACATTAAACTACTATACGTAGGTACGCACAACACGTACAAACTGTCTGTTACGCGTAGAAGAACTCGTGTCCGATAATTAACGAGCGAATTATTCTGTCAGAGATATAATGAAAGCGAGTGCACACGAGCGGTCTGACCCCCCCGGGGTCCAGGGTCCGCCTAGCGTCTGAATAAAACATGCCTAGATAACTACTGACCGTGACTGTACAGACCTACTTAATGGTAAGTAATGTGTGCGTGATTTTAGACAGATTGTTGATACCGCAACTTCATCACTCATTTAATTCAATTCAATTTATTTATTCAGCACCTACCTATTAATGAATATTCGTTTAAATATAAATATGAGAAACAAGTGTACTGTGTATCGTGTGTGTGTGTGTAAATTAGGCAAGACAATATTTATTTTGTTTGTTAAAATAATGCTCCATAGTGAACCACATCATCGCTCACCATAGTGAGATAGTGGTGAAATACAAGCCCATCAATAATTATCAAACTTCCGAATAAATGAATAGTCACCTCTCCGTTTTCTTGAACACCACTGCCTTGCTTACTCATCGCTCGATAAGAGACCGGTTCAACACTGCTTACATCTAGCGGATTCCTGCGATCTGCATAATGTGGTCGATCTGCACAATGTCGCAGATTCGGATCTGCACGATGTCGCAGAAGTGCACGATGTCGTAGAGGTGCACGATCTCGTAGATCTGCACGATGTCGTAGATCTGCACGATGTCGTAGAGGTGCACGATGTCGTAGATCTGCACGATGTCGTAGATCTGCACGATGTCGTAGATCTGCACGATGTCGTAGATCTGCACGATGTCGTAGAGGTGCACGATGTCGTAGATCTGCACGATGTCGTAGATCTGCACGATGTCGTAGATCTGCACGATGTTGTAGAAGTGCACTATGTCTTATTTCTAAAATAGAACAAAGCACTAGGACGAAATAAAAATTAATAAATCTGGCGTTCCACAGGGAAGCGTACTGGGCCCGCCACTATTTATATTATACATAAATGACCTCAAAAAATGTTTAAAATATGAATGTATCCAATTTGCTGACGACACTACTTTGACTATTAAATCTTCCAACAAAACTGACATAGAAACTAATACTAACATTGAATTAATTAATGTAATAAAATGGCTCGGGGACAATAATCTTAATGTTAATATTAATAAAACCAAAATTGTTCAATTTCAAACATGCAACATGTCGGTAACACCAACAACAATTCGACATGATAATACAATTTTGCAACCAGAACCATCGGCTTTATTTTTAGGTATAATAATTGACAATAAACTGAACTGGAAGGAGCATGTAGATAGAGTATGTAACAAGCTTGATAAGTTTGTATATGCCCTTCGCACGTTAAGACTGGTGTCCAGTAAACAAACTGTCCTCAATGCATATCATGGGTATGTTTCATCAGTACTGCGTTACGGCCTAGTGATATGGGGTAATTCAGTGGATGTGGGCAGAGCATTTAAAGTACAAAAAAAATGTATCAGAGCCATGAGCGGAGCAGAATACTTAGACCATTGCAGGCCATTATTTAAAGAATTAAAAATTCTTCCGCTCCCGTGTCTTTATATTTTTGAGGCTTGTTTATTTGTAAAAAAATACCCACATTTATTCCTATTAAATGAACAAGTCTCCCAAAGACTGAAGAAAAAACATGCCGGGGAATTGCTAGTACCTCCTCAGAGATTGCAACTATATAGTAGAAATGCCAGTTGTATGACAGTAAAAATGTATAATAAATTACCACCTGGCTTGAGAATGTTACCAATTAATAAATTCAAATGTAAAATGTTTACTTGGCTCTTAGACATGTGTTTCTATTCTGTTAATGAATTTTTAAATCATACTTTTTGACATAGTAATTAATATTCTATGCTTTTTGACATAATAATTAATATTTTGACATTACAAATAATACTATTCAATTAATCTGAATCAATATTATTGTATAAAATATAAATTCAAACCAATTTTGATAATTTAATATAACTTTTATTGTAATGTCTACGATTTGCATGCACTTAGCTTATTTAATTTTTCTACACCAGCAATGGTAGTATATGTGAATCAATGTTTAATTTTAGATCTCAATGCACCATATACTTAGAAATAAATTATTCTTATTCTTCTTATGTCGTCAAGCTGCACGAAGTCGTCGTTCAAAATTGAGAGGAGCCTACGCTCAACTGTTGATTTTCCTTTAGAAGTCGATAACAATAAAAATTCTATTGTGTCTCGTTAGTGACAATGAAGCTCATATGCACGCCTTTTTACACAGTTACCACTGAAAAACTTTTCAGCCCCATCAGCCATCCGTTCTGCGAGCAATTAAGACGCTCGCTCCAGTCTAAATATATTATCCTACGTACAAAACTGGAATTAATGCCATTTGCTAGCTACCAGCCGACCTTTTGGGTAATGCAGAGACAAACAATGGTAGGTGCAATTTCGAAAATTTTGGAAAATACCTATCTACATATTGCATGCTTATTCATCATCGCATGATCAAATGAGCCCCCCAGGGAAGCCTGTCGCCGATGTAACGCAGCGGCGACCGCAGCCAAGTGCTGATTAATAATACATTTGTTTGTAAATTAATCATTGCCACTGTTGCCACCTAATTGCCGTCGAGCCTACGTTAGGGATGGTGTATGTGATGGTAGTGATAGCTGTGCTTATACTGCTTATGAAGAGTGAAGACGTTTGGGGTTTAATTTGTTTTCTGTTTGATGAAATAATAATACCTCTAATCTTCTTCTATAATATATACATCTATATCTTTACATACTTATTATAAATTAAAGTCACTTTTTGAGTCTATGCAACGGATTGTAATGCGATGTTCAACATAATTTCGACAAAACTGGATATTTTGTCAAATCGTAAAAACCGTTCGAAGCGTTTTTATAATTTTCCTCTAATATATTACTAACAGTTAGGTACCGCGTAGTAAATGGTAGGTATTACCTATTATTTATTTGGAGTCAGTACACTTTATCTATTTAATTATACCAAGCTACTTTCATAGTAATAGAATGCTGAATGATGAATTGATTAGAGCAAATAAATCATCTGAGTGGTGAATTGATTAGAGCAAATAAATCATAATTGCCAGTAAAGTGGTTCAGCCATAGTTTACCTAAATATTGTTGTCTAGAGTAGGTCACAGGATACTTTTGAAAATTCACAAGCACAGCGATTCCGAATTAAACAGCGCACTAATTATAAGGTATACAAACTAATTAATTGTACTGTCATTATCACATTGGCTGTTGTTATTTAATTAAATTACAACAATATAAACAACGAGTGCGTGTCGGTTAGTTCCGATGTTATTTTAATGAGGCGCGTTGGGCGATGATGCGGATCACATGAAATACCCTTTTATATAGCGTTCACGCAAAGCCGCGGGTTTTACTAGCTTATTAAAACAAATAAATATTTTACGGGACCGAACCATCGAAAATAAACATTATAAAATTTAAGTTAAGGTTCAATTTTAAGTGCAGGTGTAGCAAAGGTTACTAATGAAAAAATATAGTTGAATGCAAACAGTGATAATTAAAATGGGAAAGTTTAATAGTAGCTACGTCACGCTAACCCCTTAGTTAGTTTCAGGTCATTTAAACCATTCAGTTTTAATGGTAAAGAATCGTGAAAATCTGTAGGTACGGTAGTTCCTACAGTTAAGGGGGAGTAGTTTGACAGCAAAAATCATATTTCACCCGCGCAACCCTTACCTACCCCTCTCATTAAACACGACGAAAACAAAACACAATGCCTTCCCGCCAGCAGAAACTTTTCGTCTGGCGTTTATAGAATTCGAATTTCAATCTTCTGTAGTTTATTTTGCTTATACGATACGCTAAGCTTGAATTCAGAACTATAGATCATGTTCATGTTTTGGAACTAGAAACTCAATGTTGACGTGAAAAAGTTCAAATTTAAATGTTACCAAATTTTATTTAGGACCTTGTACAATTTGTACCTAATGACGTCTTTGTGGAAAACTGTGTTACCAAGTAATAAATACCGGATGATTTTTTTTACCGTCTCGACAAACATAGGGTGTAGTAGGTGAACGGAGTAGAACCCAATGGCATAGTCAAATAATTTTTTTTTTTTTTTTTATACCCTTTAAACAAATTGATTTATCTAAAAATACTACCCATTTGAAGTAAACTTTTAATACAAAAACAATAAAAACAGTTTTTTTTTTTTTTTTAATAAATCCATGAAAAAATATCGAAATTCAATCATACGCACCCTACTAAATGCACGGAATTTATCAATGAATTAGATACGTTCCTTTGCGGCCGATAGGTACTCGCCGCACTTGCCGTCGGCTTCTTTGATATCACCAGGCGCTTGAGCCGCCGCCGCCGCGCCGGAGCTGCTCGCTCGCGCATCCCCCCGCCCGCCCGCGTCCCGAGCTTCAGTCACCTGCGATTAGTCACGGCGGCGTGACGTCGCGCTGTTTGTTTCCACGTATGCATCGTGCACCCGGTCATATTTGTCGTATCTAAACATGTACGAATATTCTAACGTAGAGTATCTTGTTTGATGAAAACAGCCAGTGCAAGGCGAATGTACGCAGAAGAAGAAAATCTTCAGTCGCTGCGAAGGAACGGTATCCGTTCTCCTCAAATTCCCCCTCGGACCCCGCATGGAGTTTTGTCACTGGGTGCAGAACCGTTCTATCATTGACACCATGTTGCAAGACGTTCCTGATCCCTATCTGCAAGACATGTACTTCCAGCATGACGGATGTCCAGCTCACTACAAACGATCTGTGCGCGCGTATCTCGATGGTCAATTTGGTGATAAGTAGATAGGTCGCGGTGCACCTGTGAACTGGCGGCCGAGGTCACCAGACCTACATAACACCCCTTGACTTTTATTTGTGGGCCGACCTAAAACGTTTAGTCTGACGTTTAGTGTATACCGAAAAAGCTCAAAGCGTTAGTGATTTAAAACAGCGAATAATTTAAAACGCTTTTAATGTTTTGAAAAGTGATAGAGACACGCCTCGAAGTTTACCGAACAATATGCAAAGACGTGCTAGTTTATGTTTAGAACGAAACATTTTGAACAATAATTACCTACTGCGATATCGCTAAAAAGGTAGGTACAGACCTAAGTTCATTTTTTGTAAAATGCGCGCAATGCGCGTGCGCGTCTGTCGGTCGTGTCGCCCGCGCGCGAGTACCGCTCAGCTGCTCGGCTCTCGTACGTGAACCCCGGTAAGTGAACTCTCACGCACACATCAAGTTTCTATGTACGTGTGTGTGCGTAGGCGCGCCGACGTTACTTAGCAACGGGTCGACCGAACAACATTCTGTCAATGTTCTCGCTCCCGCATGTATGCACGTCCTTTTCATTTTGAATGAAGTACAGTCGAGTATTCTTGCTTATTCAAGTATTTATTGTTTCGAATTATTTAAAAAAGATTACTTAGATTGTTTTAAAAGTTCGTGCCGAGTCTGTTACTGTTTTCGTTTTATTTGTAAGGATAGGTTTACTTATTATTTTATCTTTTTAATTGGTAAATTGGTGGGGTTTTTATTTGTACTTACGTAAGTATTTGTTGTGTTTTATTATTTTAGGTAGGTTAAGTTTTCTTACTTGTGTTAAGTTATTACCTATTTACTACTTATTCTTTTGGTGTGAGGCTTATTTGGTCAATTGGGTATTTGTATTGTATGTTTGAGAATTTTTGGGTATTGTGTTCATTTTATTTGTAGATCAGGTTTGTCTTAGTTTATTAGTAAGTGGACTATAAATGTTATTGCGTTGATTTTGGAAACGTTTTCAACACGACTGTACCATGCGAGGGGCGGCCGCTTACTAGGTTTCTACGCAAAAGAAATGTGCGTGCGTTTCGCTCGCACACTCGTACAACTATCATTCATGCGCCATCGCAGCCTGCGCCGTTTACTATCTCCTATTTTGGCTATTATTCGTTTTACGCACGGGCCGTAGGATGGATAGTTTTCATGATTTTTGTAGGAAATTCCGAACCTGTACAATCTCAATGGTACTAAGCAAATATTCTCGGGTATGGCTTCTGTTCCACTTACACAACACACCTGATTATGCTCGAGACGGTAAAAAATGTCATCCGGTATAATGCTATATCGTGGATTTCTCTCTTTGGAGGATCGTGCAAAGTGATACCCAAGTAAAAAATAATATTCGTATAATGAATTTTGCACTGTATTGTGCAACGAATATGGCATGTGTCATGAAAACCTTTCCTGCGCCAAACGCAAACAATCCCCTTCGAAAATATTTGAAACATGTGAAAAAGAGACCGAGTTCTGTACAAAAGAAATAAATGTAGGATTGTCGGATTCACCACTAAAAGAATTGACATCTATTCATCTATGTAAATGGGAGCCAAAGTACCAAAGGGACTAATTATAACAAGGGCCTGAGGTACGCGCTCAGTACCTGCGCTGTGTTTTGGGCGCGCGCCCGGCGCGTTTTGGACGCTCGTCAAACGCAACAAGATTTCCACATTTTGTTGTAACTTTTGAACCGTGTTTCTTTTAAGTTTATTACTAATGCGGAGAAAATGACAAGGAAAAATAGTGAAAAAGGAACTCGCGTCCAAGCGTCAAGGGCACGGTTAGGCTTCATTTACGGAGACGCGAGGAGTCGCGCGTGGCTTTGGGCGGCGCGGCCCGCACTGAATTCAAACATATGGCGTTGTATGAGTGCGTTTACGGAGACGCGATTTTACACGCGTTTGTTTGAAATGGAGCGTTTTTTGCGGCGGAGCCCGCGAATGGCATAGCCGCGTCACACGCGGTGTTTCATCACGGCGGCGCACACAGCAGCAATTCTCGATGAAGCGATGCCCGCGGCATACCTTCTCCCAGTCTTATTTGTAAATCGCACAACGGAGATGCAAGTTGAGAGTGGCAAGTTGCGACATGTGCAGGCCTAACGGCGCCCGGCATGGGCGCTCGCTTAGACTGCAGCGCTTGATATAATTCGTTACATAGGAATTCATACAATTTTATTGAGCGCCCGAAACGCAGCGTACAAAATGCACGTCTCGGGCGCTTGTTATAACTAGTCCCTTAGTAGAAAGTTTAGTATGGTCCCTCTTTGTAACTGTTGAAATTGTAGCTTTGAAAACATGTCAAGTTGCTTTAGGCCTCATTTACGGAGACGCGGGGCGTGGCGCGTCGCGTGCAGTGTGGCGTCACGCGGCGCGTCTGACGTTTTTTCTGTTTACGGTGCGGCGGCGCGTGAAGCGGCACTTATCATCCCACGCGTTAACATAAACATATGGCAATATACGTCTTGATTGTCGCAGCTTTTTTTTGGGGTTATAATATATATTTTTGAAATGTGCTAATTAAAACCTTTCATTTGATACCCAACATGGTATGATTAAAAAATATTTTTTGTTGTTCATGATATGTCACCTAGAGGGCGCAATTTTCAATTTAATGTGTCTTCATATAGCCTTTGACCAGCGGACGATCAAGAAGCTTCCAACGATACCTCATTTGTCAAATTGTGATGAGTCTTTTAGAAGATAATATGTGGGAACAGACATAGATAAATACATAGAAATCGGTCAAAATTATAACCCTCCTTTTTGATTTGCCGTAGTCAGGTAAAAACTAAAACCCAACTACGACAAAAAAGTCAACTAAAGAGATATAAACAAGACATCACGGACAGACAAATTAAAAAACCGGAGTCATACGGAATCTGTTCGAGTTCGTTCGTTATACCAATAACCGAAGAATAAAGGTATTATTCTAAACAAGTTTTATTTAGGGGCGGTCAGTCGCTCCAATTGTTCGTCTAAGGGTCACCTTACAAGAAGTTTGTCAAAAAAAGTGGGAGTAAACGAATTTGGATCCTGAGTAAATCGCAATAAGATTTAATCTCCAGTGCGAACTTTCAAATGAACGTAGAATGGGCTTGTTGGCTATGTTTTAAATTTTTTCCGCAAGAAAATTCACCGCAATACAGAGCAATGGCGCTAGTTTTACCTACTTCTTTCTATACTCCGTGCTACTATACCAGTCAAAAATCTGTCAAATAAAATGTATGTCATCTTGAGTTTTCAAATATCAACATTGAATTTTATATGTTTATTTAGACTCGGTATTTATTTATTTATCAATCAATCAATAACACTTGTAATATTCGTTTTGGAAGTGGTTTTAGTGTTTTTTTCATGTTTTGTATGTCTCAGTTTCTTTTGTGGAATGTGATAAATTTCGAAAATATTATTTACGAAAATAAATAATATTATCTCAGCGCAGCTAAAAATTTGAGCGTAGTCCTCTCGTCTCAACAGAGCGACGCCGACTGATTTGTGAAACAAAAATATGCTTGAAGTTCCCGTAATGTGCGACGGAAGATGGCTTCTTCCACGAACTAAGAACGTCGTAAGTCCTACAAGCTTTGATTCGTAATAAAACCAAAAATAAAAGGAATAAAAAAAAAGCCTACACAATTTTTTTTGCCTTGTTTTAATACATATAATCATCAAATTTTTATCATAATAGGCATTAGCATTTTAAGTACAAATCGAAAATACGTGAAAATTAGAGGTAACTTCGTGATATTTTTTTATCGAGAAAATTTTAATATTTTGTGTTTCTGTTCCACAAAAAGTTTGGAAATATCATGTAGTTACTCATACTATTTTTATTTTACACCTAAGTCTTATCAATTTCATGAAAAATCAAATTGAAGACAGGCAATTTTGCATTTGTTGGGTTAAAGTCGTAATAGTTATTAAAGCGGGTCATAGGAACATAGGTAAGGAGAAAGCGATTTGAACAAACAATACAAATACAACATAAGCGAGTAAAAGTAGAGTTCCTTGTAAATCTTATCAAGCCGTGACTAATGAGGCACAACTAATTATTATTATATTTTACGCGGTCTCCGGGGGACAAACGTACGTCTGACTAAACCAGAACCAGAATGCTAAGGGCGGTGTCGGTTAAGTTTAACCAATAACCATTAAACTTGGTCTCGAGGTCACGGCCACAATGAAATAACACACGAGCTTAGAGTGGATGTGACCTACAAAGTACCAGCTGTAGTAGATAAAGTATCTGTCACATACACACCACCAAGCTACAGAGGCGTGTAAGTGTTACTACACCTACACACCTCTATCATAAGCGTGAGTTTATGTCTGTGTTAGCTAAACGACAATATGATGTAGTGCACTATGACCGGGCAGACATATAATTCTGTGGTTATTCTATAGAAACACGCTTTGACAATAACCATTTTATGGCAAATATTCCATGATGCGCAATACAGTGTGCATTGCCAAGCGGAGTAAGTTATAAGCTGAACCGGTTGAGAGAATAAACTTATAAAATAGGAAAATCAGACAATCTAGTAGTGTAATAATAATTATGCATTTTATCGATTCCTCTATGAGTCGCGTTGTCTAGATAATTCATCAAGATTTTTCAGTTTCGGAGTAGAGAGCATGTAAAGAAAGTCATCTGCCTCGTTTTACGTGTAAGATATTGATATTCGGCCTGTGGTAGGCAGGAAGCCTACAACAACTTTGGTAGGAAAAGCTAGGCTAATGTGGCACTTTCCACGAGAATCATACTTCAGCTACTAATGAGGCTATTGAGAAAAAATGGAAGGTACCCAAATACACAAGGGCCTTGGTTAAGGTAATACCTGCTGATCGCTCTTAACTCCGCCTAAAAACTCTCCCTTAAAAACCGAGGTAACTCCACATGCATCAGGCTATCAATCAACACAGCGCGCGGGAATCTATTAATTAAGCACGCTACATCTCATCGCTCACTCCTCCGCCACATTGACAGCAAACACACATCGATCTCGGCGGCATGGCGACTGTCGCACGACTCGGCATCGAACCCATTAACCGCGCCGGACGCGACAGATAAATTGTAATAGATAAGCTTTTCATATCACTGTCACACGGACATACGTATCCATCAACTTTTTATACCTCCTTTTTGTTTTTCATAAGCCATATTTTAGATAAAAGGTTTGGATGCTCCATAAATATGGATGGATGTGATCTAAAATCAACGGTTTCAAACGCGGAATCTGAATATGAAGTGGTAATTTATTATAAATTCCGGGTTTTCATTTGGCTTCCAATGCACTTTATCATGCAGGGGGAACTCTGATGGTCAAACAATGTTGTTAGATTGCGTGTTTATTGAAAACATTATCACACAATATTCATAACTGCTACTACCGAAGCCAATTGCTTATTTTCAGTGAACTTACCTATATTCGGTTATTAACAAGCTGAGGTCGCTACGGGAAAGGGCTGACAGGCCAAATAATAAAGTCGAAGCTTGTGGCTTAAGTGCGTTACCAAAGTGGGGTCGTCTGGGGTCCGGGGCCAGATTTCAAAGCCTCCTCTGTGTCATATGCACAGTTACAAGTGTTCCATGCAAGAAAAAGGTTCAAGAGCACTGCTGGTGCTTTTGTTTCTTGTTTTTCTGTAAGATTTGTTGCTGTATAGTTTGTTTTACCGTGTCACAAATATTTTAATAAAATTATTGTGGACGCGCTGAAGGCAATCTTGGACTGTTGCGTCTGCTTACATTACATTACCTAGTCTATTTTCAATGAATTATTAATTCAATCCAGAACTTTCTTCAAGACAAACCAATAAAAAAAAACATCCTGGATATAAATTGAAATTTACTTATTAAATTAAATTACATGCTTAATTAAAAAAAAAAACGTGTGCCTCTGCGATAACAGTATCCCTTGTCTTAACCCGGGTCAAGCAACCTTCATAGCAATCCGTCCAGCTGGCTGGATCTGGCGGAAGACGTGACAAGGTAACACGCGGAGTTACTTTCGTATGTTTAATATTTGTATGGGTTATGTTTAACCAAGCGAGTTCTAGCAACAGATCAAACATTGAGAACGGAATCTATCAATCCTGAACGAAAATATGACTTGTTGTCCCCAAACTTCACTTAGATGAGAGTCAACACAGAGTGTACCTAGCTGGAACCCTCTCGCCGTCCGTCGCATCACGCCGAGGTATAAATATTCATGAGCGGCTCCTATCCATTAGGGGCTCCTCCGCGATTGACGAAAATGCCATTATTAATATCACTCCAAAAGTCCACGTTTTTATTTGTGCACGACTTCTGAATAACAATGTTGCTGTGCAAAAATATTTGTACATTATTCTCTTCAATTCCGACATTCCAATAAGTTACCAATGAAAACCTTGAGAAGTAGAAACATTGTACTTCCGCGAATTTTAAAATACCAATCGTATTTAAAATTACATTATATTTCTTGCATAAGAAACGGGTTCGCGGTACGGGAACCCCGGACAATTCGGTACCGATTGGTGCGGGTTACACATAAAGAAATAGCCCAAATATTTGTGACCGTTTCTCTCCGAACTGCTGACTGTGAGTCGGGTTCTAAAACCCGCATCTTTATGCAATGCTTGCTATGAAGTCAGTCGATCTTTGCAGTCGATAGTCCAAAAATCTGATGAAAATCACGAGAACTAGCCAGGACCACATGACAGGCTTGTTGAGTCATTATTCATTAATAAGAAAATGGAGCCTATAATGAGAAGGTACAACGTATTTTCAACACCTTAGTTAATAACATACACTGCCTAATGCACACAGTGGCGCCACTGTCGCAACTATGAGGCAACTCTCACTGAACAGACGCCTCAATAAACAACTAATAATAAATTAATATGGAAAGTTGCAGCGCTCTTCAGCAAGCCGCGGCTCCTCAAAGTTTGTGCTAAAACCTCCGAAAGAGACTAGTACTTACCATGCCTCGAAGCTGAGTATTAAATTAATACAACTGTGCTAGAGCATCACTCTTCTACTTAGTACTTAGTTGTAGTTTGGAACTACTAAATACGTATACTATGATTGATTAGTCAGCAATCTTCGTAGCAGATTTCGTAAAGACCACAGATCACAGATCTTTAGCACGGGCCAGTTTTTTCAAAAGATAAGTTAATAAAATTATAATAGATATTACCTTAAAGTCCAGCCTTACATTTATCCACGGAAAAACAGTTCGAACTTGCCGAACCACTGGCACGTGCTCCAGTCGGGAGTCGAACCCGACAGGTTGTGTTGAAATTAATTGAGAACGGCCGTCGTGCGGTGTTCCGACCAATAGCCCAGCTTAGTTCACATGACACACGCCCCCCACACCCTCTCCATACCCTTCCCGTCGGTGTCGCCAATTAAATCCATAGACTCTAATTTACCGACATAGTTGGATAGTTGAAAACCGCTGTTTATTCAATAGATATGCTTTGAACGAGACAAGTTCTAACGCCTGGTGTTCGAGACTTTCACAGTTGCTAAAAGCAGTTTTCGAATTTAATTTCGAGGGTATTTTGTTATACTTACCTAATTACGGCTGGAGCCCAGTGAAGCATAAAGCCGAAATTTCGTGAAAAGGTCATGCAGTCAATAGCCAAAGTTAGTAAATGTCGACTGAAAGGTCAGACATACTTTATGTGGAACTAGCTATTTCATAAAATTGATACGTTCATTAATTTATTTTTTGTTTTAGTTGAAAAATTAATTTGCATACCAATTCGTTTCTAAAAAACAAACAACTAGAATGTTAATACAGACGTGTTGTTAGAAAAATCTATCACAAGCGAGAATTGCAGTTGAATAGTTTGACATAAAAAATATTCAACATTTTCTAGAAACACCACCGCGCTAGTGAATATTTGAACTTAACTACAGGCCAAGTATTTCCGCATAATATTTCTTCAGCCGCCCCAATTTATAATGGCAGAGCTGTCCCGAACTAAAACATCAAATCAGTTCCCGGAAAATGTCCCTAAACGCTTACAGATGAATACGATTAACGAGACACTGTCTCTAGGACGTCTTGACCCAATTGAGACCCCGGGATCCCAGCGGAGTCCCGGGGCAGTCCCAGGGGAAGTGCGGGACGGAACTTGCTCAGCTGACGATTACATTGTCAGTATCGTAGACACATCGGCAAATTGGTGATGTGTTTACAGGACGTTCGGATCTGTGTTTGTTACTTTTTAAATAAAATTATAATCTTGATTATAGGAATTTTTCTTTTTTATGCTGTTGCTACATACAAGAAAACTGTGTTATTTACTTAGGTATTAGTTTTCTTCATAAGTTTTAAAAATAACGCGAACTGTATTTTCGCTTGCTTAAAAAAATGGTAAGGCTTTATTGGTCCTATTTGAATAGAAAAGTCACAAAAATGTTATATGTAACTTTCGTAAAATTTGCCCAGTATTCATTTACCTTGAAACCTTCAACGTACAGAGTTATTAATCTCCCATAAAAACGAAAACGGCGAAAACCCATAAAAAGTCCAAACATTATTTAGGAAACTCCATACCTCGGCTCTAGTTACCATTACGTCAGCAAAGTTTCGAAGTCGCGCAGTTCCCGAGGCCTTATAATTTAGAAAAAAGTAAATTAATATAATGTATGGAAGAAAATGAGATATTGGTTTCGAAAGCGATCGCTTCATTTTGGGGTACCTACTTGTTATAAGGCACGAGTAGCCACGAAGATATTACACATCGCTGAACATAAGTACCAAATATGATCAAATATTTTTCCATATTGGTTTTGTGGGAGAAAAAAAATAATTTTTATTTGATTTGTCCTAGTTATAAAATGTTTTCTGCTTGATATTTTGAGGATCGAATAGACAAATAATTGACTGACATTAATGAGCTGGCTGCATGGTTTGACGCGAATCGATTGGTTGATTGATAAATAATCATCACGAGCCCTGGCCGTTACACAATAAATGATCCAAAGCACTTTTATTACCATAATCACTTTTCGACACCTACAAATGGGCAAAGAGCTATTGTTCGTCGAGGACATTCAAACCGTTTACAAAATCGAGCTACCTTTCCTAGCCCAATATTCTAAATACACAAACATACGTTTAAAACGAAGGACAACACGCCTAACAATTCTATCTCTAGTCAATATAAATCGCAGAGACTATGTACAAACTTTCAGGTTCATCGGAGTGCGCAACAAACAGTCGCTCGTCTGAACAGCTGGCGCTTGTTTGCGCAAGAATATGTCGCGGGCGACTGTCGCACGACTGTTTGCACGGAAAACGATGCAGGATGTAACTGACTGAGTTGTCGAGACGTGGTGATTGGATGCTGTGTCCGAGATTTGATCGAACATGATTATAGGTAAATAGAATTGTCAGGGATGTTGAATAAATAATAATTTATGTTTTTATTTGTGCGTGTATGTTGTACGACAACATAATATCACGTCTGTATTTCCCGAAGGTGCCAATTTCGCGAGTTTGTTTATAAGTCTCGCACCTATTTCATAGGGGCGACCGTATTGCCTAGCAAAAATCCAGACTCCAGACGTCTACTGAGAAAGTAATAAAAGAAAAACCTAATAACACGTAGAAAAAATCATTCTTACAACTCCAATAGATAGGATTGCGTGGCTCAATTTTAAAGAAGATAAGTTTTATAAGATCACTCTAGCAGAAAACTGACTGCCATACACATAACTAGTGTCTGCTACAGACATTTGTCTCGAAATTGAACATTTAACTTGAAAGAACAGTGTTGCTGTGTTCTAATTTCTACTCTGCTGGGATGCCACGTTAGTTTTAGTAACAGAGGCCTTTTTTTTTTGGTTGGGATATCATCAAATGACTTCTCCCGCTCTGGGTGGAGCGGAAGGGCGTGTCAGACTCTTACTGACTAAAACCCACCCGTGTTCCTTCAGTTGCCTGTTGCCAGGGTCCCGGTATCCCTTTCGGACTATTCCGCAACCCTGGCAGGCATCGGTCCTAACGGACCCCGTCAGGTGTGCTGATATCTCTTTGAGGCGCGCGTGGAACACGACGCATCGACCCGGGCCTGGTCCTTATCGGACGGCGAGCTACCCATTGCTCGCCGTCCGCAAGCCCGCGCCTATGGTGGCCGGGAATCCGCCTGGGATTCCCGACGCCCAGGGTGTCTCCAGCGGCGGCGGTTAGGGGCGTGAGGGCGCAGGCCTTGCCTCTCCCTCACGCGTTCCGCCTCCTCCTTCGCGAGCATCACTGCTTCGCAGAAGGAGGTGACCGCCTCCCATGCCCTCTCGCTCCGTACCATGGCCGGACGCGAGAGGTCAGTGCCGCCAATCGCCTCCACGAGGACACGGCGGTGCTCCGCCCAAGCAGGGCACACCTCCACCGTATGCTCCGCCGTGTCCTCCGGACGATCCGCACAGTGGTGACACCCGGGCGTTTCCTCCCGCCTAATCCTACACAGGTACGTCCCGAAGCTGCCATGTCCGGTGAGGACCTGCGTCAGGCGGAAGGTAAGGACGCCGTGGCGCCTCTCCAGCCACTCCTCAAAGAGGGGACTTATCGCCGCAATTGTGGCGTGCCCAGCACTGGGTTGCGACAATCGCACTCTCCATGCCGCCATGAGATCCTGCCGGAGCTCTGTCCGCTGTGCCGCGATTTCTCGCGGCAGCTGAGTTACGCCCCGGCGCTTCATCTCCTCGCGCCACTCCCAGATGTGCGCGAGGACCTTCGCCTCCAGATCCCATGGCGGTAATCTGGCAAGGAGGCTCGCCGCCTCACGAGAGACCGTGCGGTATCCCCGGGCCAGCCGAATGGCCATGACCCATTGGGACGCGTTCAACCGGCGGGCTGGCCGCAGCCTAATGGAACGCGCCCACACCGGTGCCATGGACCGCACGACTCGAAAATTCTACTAATTCGAAAGCGAATAGAAAGTTACTTGGAGTCGTTGAGCTACACGATTACTGACAAATGCTTGCACTGACTGGACTGATCCAATCAAATCTGTTCTTTCCTCAAAAGAAAATTTCAGACACTAGTCTACATGGTCTTCACATGATCTGACCAAGATTATGTCTGGACTTAAGAGACTTTGAACCCTGAGTTAGTTTCGCCATTTCTTCTCAGGGATAGTCAAATATGAAATTTCAACTCCATCTAACTTATTTTTAATTGTGATTCGTATAACCTATTTACAGAATAAATTATAATTAGTTTACGAGTCAGAGTATTTAAATATTGACCTTTGTATTAATTCATGGTTTTAGTCATAAGGATGTTGTTACAGGCTTTTGTTGAAATAAATAATTATTTATTTATAGTTAAATAACTAAGAAATACGTTATCTGAAACATTCGAAGTTTTTAGAAATTCTACCTTAAAATATTTGCAACGGCTCAGCTGTTGATTGGCCTTTAGAAGGCCGATAACAATTAAAATTGTGTCATTAGTGACAGCTGGAGGTCTATTTAATCATAGAAACAAACAAAGGAACTTAACAACTCTCGTGTTGTTTTCATCTTCTTTCTACAATAATAATAATTAATAATAAAACGCTATTTAGTTTATAATTAAATAGCGAGAGATCTTTGCTCAGGTTTGTAGGATGATGACGATGAATCAATCTCAATATTAATCTAGATCGTTGTGTGCGCAAGTTATGTGACATATCAAGCTCAAACCGATTCTGTCAGCACCAAACAAAACGTATTCGTTACAAAGAAAATACAACAACAAATAGGTCATAAAAACAAGATTTATCAAACGCCGAGGGCCGTCCAATTTATCGGAAATTCAGAAGGCAAACAAAAAGGGCGGTTCACTAGGTGCCACCACTCCACCAAACACGACAGCAAAACATCGCCCCTACGAAAAACTAATTTCCTAACAAAACATAGGATTGAATTAAAATACAACGACGGAATATATATTGTCTTTTTGCTAAAGCAATAGATAGGGCGACTGTTTTTGTTCGTTTGCTCCGGAACAAATAATGTCCAGCGTGATATTGTCTAAAGGTGGGTGCAGACGGGCCACTGTTTGACAATAACATTGAAGCGATTAAAATGTCTCTCCTTCTACTTACCTATACTATCTACAACTCTACTGATATTCCTGACGGCGTCTTTTTAAATTTCCTTCTAAAGACACCAAAGAAACAGTGTAGTATTATTATTATATATCTATAGCTAGACGTGAAAATGTCAATACCACTTTGCTGCTTGTATATTTTTAATCTCCCCCCCGGTTTAATTCTAATACGAAGTTGCTCAGATTCCGACGAGAAATCCTCCTCCAATACAGTCCCGGATGAAAGAAGTATTAGATTATTTATAATTGAATTGTCGGCGAGTTGTTTTACGTTGGTTTGTCAGACGACGCACTTATTGAGTTACCTTCCGTGAGGAATTTGTTTTTTTACAGTTGCTTTGTTGTTGGCCCGGTAGAACACGGCTTTGTTTATAAAGATATAACGCTGTTGGAATTCAATTTGAACGAGTTAGATGTTATTGTCATTAATTTTGTTGTTTCGTGTTTATTCGAGCATGTATTCTTTGGACAGCCGTTAGTCCGTACCATGAATGAATTACTATATCACCTTATAGGGTACCGATATCAACATTGCCGTTCTTACACATCGTGTCCTCCCAAACACTTGCCAATCACCCCCGCCATTATTACATGATCCGTTTAAAAATTGTCATGTTCGATAGAAAAGCCCTCAAAAACTGTCGCAGCAATTTAATCGTTCGCCAATCTTTACGACCAACCTGACTGATGCCTGTCTGAGACAAAAGTGATTGATAGATTGATGCTTGAGTGATGGTCAGTAGTCAGCTTCGACACGCAATCAAAGGTTTTCACAAAGACTATGCCAATCAAGATGCACTTTATTTTTCACATAAATTGCAGCTTTTTTTCATTCCATTTCATCCAATGACGTCACCTCCACATAATGTAGGACAAGAAAATAACCTGATACCCCACAAAATAATTCAATGGCTAAATTGAATAATTTCGTAAAGTATCAGGTTATTTTGCTGTGAAAAGACTACGTTATAATAATATAACGTAACAACAGGTTGGTATACATTGATACACCACGCGCCGCTGGCCTTTACCCTCGGTCTTCGATGTTATTAATTTGTTTTTCCACCTTTGAGTGAAATATCGACGTCTCTGACATCATGTAATTATCGTGAGGAGAAATTGAATGACCTTTAGTTCGTCGTAGAAGTATCTGGCCCGAAAATATCTGATGAAAGTGTAAACAAACGTATTCAGGTTAAATTCTTACACAGTAATTAGTCACTGAAGGAAATGAGTAACACAGTCATCTCTAGTTAGAATGTTTACCTCACCACATTTTACAAAAAGTATTGTTTAAATAACATGATTAAATTATTGTTATAGAAAAATCATCGACATTTGAAGTTAAAGTATAAAATATTAACCATGATTGTCAAATAAAATTAATCACCTTAAAGTTGATTTAATTTCGAGTTTTGGATTTAATTATTCAAATAATCAAATCAAAGCACTGAGTTTGTAAGTGGGACAATAAATTGACATCCACACACCATCTACAGGTACATTTTCCGATCCATTTGTTTACTTTTGCTTACTTTTTTACTCACCATAAATAACTACGCCTACGTACAGAGAATTTACATTTAACTAGATGTTGCCCGTGGCTTTGCCCGAATGGAGGTCGGAATTTTCCCACGGGGAAGTACTACCGGGATAAAAAGTATCATATATGTGTTAATCCAGGTTAAAAACTATCTATGCATACAAATCCTTTCAGCCGTTTTTGCGTGATTGTATAACAAACATCCAAACATACGAACTTTCACAATTATACTTAGTAGGCTAGTTGTTATACTCGTAGTAGGAAAGTAGAATTTCTAGTTCCCGAAACAATGACTCGGAGTGTAGCGGTCTGCTACGAAAACCAAGCTTTCGTAGTGAATCATCGACTACGCCGTAGCATCGTAGCAATGTACTACAAAAATAATAATTCTTTAATCGCAAACTTGGCTTTTCGAATAATAATTCCTATAGTTTTCAAACTAAAATCTCTTCTGTTGATCTAAATCCAGTGTGTATGCCTGTCTGATTGGATTGGCTTGATCACTTGGTAATGTTGTATGTTTGTCCGTACCAAGCTACACGGTAGGGACGTGTCCGTCCGGCGGCACTGTCGGTAACTATCATGTTGTTTACACTGTACAAAGATAGCTACCTACTATCGTCCGGAAATAACAATTTCCGAAGTAAACACAAGACTACTTTTTGAGACCATTACTGACTATTTTGATAAGATTATTGCGTTTCTTAGCTTTTTTCTAGGTCCTTGTCGTCGAGTGTATCAACTAGTATTCAATTCGAAACAAATCGATATAAGATTCTGCATAAGCTTTTTGTTTTTACTGAACCGCGAGCATAATCTAATCATAATAATGGTATCAAAGTCCAGTAGAAATCGGAATTAACCTAAATTAATTGTTTAATCACCTCTGGATAACCAAAACACCCTTTCCTTAGACTCCTACTCAGTTAAAGTGCGTTTATTTTAAACCACTCAAACACGTAATATACCCAATGGTTCGCGGCTTCGCGGGCACCGACCGTTTGCGGAAAGTACCGAAGCATTTCATTCTCGTATCGACAAATATAATACACCAACGGTAATTTATACCAACAGGGGGTAGGCAGGGGGGCAGGGCTATCTCATCTGATAACCGCACCGAGAGGCTTTCCCGGAAATACCATGTGTTTTACCTGAACCGTCAAATTTTACTCCTCGTTTTGATGAAATATTCATTTTCAACGATAACTGGGGCTCGTACTGCTTTTGTGCTTCGTTGCAAATTGAAAAAATTGAAAGGATAAAATAAATGTTGTATCTGCTGGGATTATTATAACTGACTTAAAATATTATACATTAAGAGCACACGTTTCTGGATGTGTAGGTACCTAATGTTGTGTGTTTGGTAAGATCTGTCATAAACTGTGTATTTTCTCTTCTTTCTTTCTTTCTAATTTTGTAATTCAGAATATACATTTGCATTTTTATTACCCGACTGCCCCAGAGGGAGGGTAATGTTTTTCGAGACTATGTATGTTTGTATGTCTATTTCTTTGGCTAGCTCTGTAGCCTAAACGGCTTGATGGGTTTTAACATAGGAGGTGTCGTTAAGTTCGTCTTAATTGTGGGAGTGACATAGGCTATATATTTTTTTTAAATATCATCCGGAAACAAAAAAAAGGGAGGGGAAGGTTTTTTTTTTAAATAAATTACAATATTAGTATCAAATAAAAGCTAGTACCTAATGAGTTAATTCCAAATATATAAATTAATAAAACTAAAAAGCTTGAAATAAAACAAATTATTTAAAAAACAAAAAACCCGCCTGCAAAAACGCATAACTTAAAAGAGAAAAACAATCATTATAATCTGTAGAATTTTGGTATTACAGGCGGGGAACAAACCAATAACCTGAAATATGGTGTAACTTTTGTTTGTTCCCCGCCTGTAATACCAAAATTCTACAGATTATAATGATTGTTTTTCTCTTTTAAGTTATGCGTTTTTGCAGGTGGGTTTTTTGTTTTTTTTAAGTCCCTACTTCTGTATACGAACCTCACGTAGGGAAGCGAAACAAACGAAATTCCCTTGATTTCACAAGTTTTCCGTTTTAGTAAAACGTGTGCGACAATAACAAAGGTGTACAGGACTCTGAATAATTTTCATCTTTCACTCCTCGGCGACAGATATGTAAATGTGGGTAGAAAAGAATTCGTTTTAAATAATCGAGGCATCGAGGGAAGAGGAATGTTGACCTGAGTTAGTGTACCGCGACTGGCGCAACACTATATATTTAGAGGAAACCATCCAGCAAAAGAGCAGTGGTGGCCCAGTGGTAACGGCCGCGACTTACTAGTTGTAGGTCGTAGGTTTGAACCCAGACAAGCGCTTTACTTTGTGTAAATTATTTCATCACCACTGCTTTCAAAACGGTGAAGTTAAACATCGTGAGGACACCGGTATGTCCTAGAACCAAAAATTCTTAGACGTGGCATCTACCAACCCGAAGTGGACCCGCGTGGTGGATTACGGCCCACTCCCTCTCACAGAGCAGGAACATTATAGGCTAATCATGCTATCCAGCAAAGAGTGGTGGAAACAGGCCCTGGTCTTGCCATGAACAGGAACATTTTAGCTAATTTAACATAGATTTAAGCACTTATAGGTACACAATAAGATTTAATTTGATAGTAGGGAAGGTAAGTAGGTACCCACTGAAGGAGACTCTAGGAGTCTCCACTTGATCGTGGACCATGATACTGACTGACTTTACAAAAAAAACACTTATTGTTTTGTAATTGGTTATTATGCCTAGAAGTAAAACTACTTATTCCATCCAGACGGTGGCTGTCAGCTATCCGAGCTGACTGTTCAATATTTTCTATTCTAAGATCCCAATCACACGCGTGTACCACAACCACACCACAACACAACCAAACCACAACGACAACACGAAGACGGGCGCTAATTTGAATAAAAATTAATAGTTAATTCACATGGACCACATTCGGCGGTCAAAATCAACCGTGGGGGCGATACCAGCCACACGGAAGCCACGCCGCAGCCACAACGAAACCACCAGTTAGACCGCGCACCGCAAATGCGCAACTGCAAGAAGCTGCAGCGACACTTTATACGCGTAACCACTGCTTGCTCACATATTGTCGCTGCGATGTAGTGTGGTTGTGGTGTGCTCGGGCCCTAAGACCCCCTTGTCTATTTTTAGCAATTTTTTTATATATTTAAATTATTTTATTTATAGACTGAATGACGACCTTTATATTTTGGGTTTTAGCCACACAACGAAAATAAATCACTAAATGCATGTAACGCTACACGTATCTAAAACATTATTCTGTGTCAGTCATATTCAAATGATTGACAGGAATAGAACGTTTAAAATTCGTTTAGCGCGTCAAAGGTATTTATTTTATTTGTGGTGCAAATGGGCCTCCATATAATTATTATGGAAGTAGCTGTTGCCCGCAACTTAGTCTGCGATGCAGGATCAATAACCCATGTTATTCTCCAATTTGTCAAATTTCATAACGATCGGTTCAGTGGTTTAGTCGTGGAAAGGCAACAGACAGACATACCGAGTTACCTACTTTCGCATTTATAATAGCTACCTATAGGTATTAGTATGGATAGAGTTTGTTTCCAAAATAAGCCATTAACTTCTCAAATATTCGTTGAGGCTGGATGAGAAAGCCATCCAAGCAAAAACTCTACATAAACTGTAAGGTAAATACTCAAAGAAAATCTCAATACAATAACATAATACTACTAAGTGCAGCCGAATTACGTCTTCAACAACTAACCACAAACTAGAGCCTATAGCCACACTATAGCTGAGCTAACCACAGAAACGTGCCTCAATTTTTCATTCCATCAATCACGGGTCACTGTCCCAGCCCTAGCCAGCAGTGCGGGGCGCGGGACCGCGGGACAGGTAATCCTGCGGCCGGGTCATTCCCGACAGGATATAAAGCGGTCGCCTATCCACTGTACTGACCACGTTGTTGATGTTAGTTTATAATAGCAGTTATGGCTACGCGAAATTACTGATTAACATTGAAATAAATTATGGAGCTTGAGACCCAAACTCATTAAATAGCATAATAGTCTCAGCGGATCAACTTCATAATAATACCGCTACATATAAACGAGCTTTTCAGTTACCCATTTTATGTGTTGAAAAATCCCCTGCTTTATTTATAGTACTGTGAAATGGCAGTTAAGTAAAATATACTTTTGTGGTTTAGATCTTTGAATACTGCAGCGCAACAAAACGTTAACCTCAATACCCAACAAAAACAATTTACCTACCCTCAATTCAGCAAAACAATAATAAGTACAAGCTCTAACTAAAATTAAAAAGGTTAAAACTTGGTCGGTTCCGTTCAATTCCACCGAGATTAAACGAGAGCTTATGATACAATAACCGCCGACAATACCGGTTAACTGTGAACCGTAACTAGCAACTTTCATCTTGGAAACAAGAACAGACAAATAATGCTGGAGATTGCAGCTAGATATGAGCAAATCGGGCATATCAATATTACCTATATCAAGAGGGTGCAAAAAAACTCAATTTCGCATTTAACAATTTTAGTTAGGATTATTAAAAGAAATTATGAAAATATCTCTCTGTGTTGCTCTAAAATATTGTACCTATATGAATAACAACTTTCAGAATGCACAGCCTTAAAACACAATTACTTGTAAGTTAGTTGAAAATTAAGAACCGGTGAGTTGTTTTGTAGCCTTTTCCCATCTTTATGTATCATTAAGTAAGTGAGTACGTTATATATTTATTTCCCTCAAAAAGGTATTAACAGCTACTTGGATAATAGTAGCAGGTAATATACATAAATGTATAGGTATTTAGGAGTTTCTAGCCCGTTCTTCTCCATAACGTACCGCTACTACGCTTTGGAATGGCCAACTAGCTTCATATTTCTGGCTGACCGACTCCTTGACAATTCAAAAGTGCCTGTAAATGGTCTAATTGAAATAAATGGTTTGAGTTTGGGTGACTGGGGTGGAAACGTGTCCGTTCACTAAAGAGACTGTGCCTCAAAGTCAATCTTTCACAAGTCAAAGGGCTAGGTAGATAGGTAACACCCGTTTAAAATTGTTTGCTAAAGTCAGACATTTAGAACTAAGCTTCGATACTCTATGGTTCCAAAACTTGCAACCTTTCTAAAAGCAGCTTCGCAAGTAATTAGTTGAAGTAAAAACTGCATTACGTGTAGACTGCAATGCAGGAACTATTCCAATCAAGGGATATTACTGAACTAATACCGATCGGTAGTAGCTCAGCATTTAGCGACGATAAGATTTAAGAGTTCGTGAAACGCGCGGTGAGACCTTAATCTGAGTACCTACTCGATAAAGTTATAGCTCCTTATTTAGTCTTGTGGTTAAAGTGCCAAGGTACCTACCTACTTCATTGTATGGGCACGACCCCAGTTCATATAAACGAGGGAGTCGTTCCTGCTAATAGCCTAATATCTTCTTCTTCTTAGCTTGTCGATGGCAATCTACTTAAATAGAATCGGAATTTGGCTATGAGTTTTTAATTTAATTACCTATGTTTTAAATAGCTTTTACCGCCATGAACTCAATTACTTAGAAGCAAATAATTATACCTAATTCATAAAATGATTGATTTTCAATAGGAATAGAAATGTCTTTCGGCTATCTAATTGCGTAAGTTACTTTCGTAGGTAACTGATTACGACTAATTTGTATAATTTTGACAATTCAACAACATTAATTGCGTGAATTACGTTGTTGAGTAGACTTTTTTTTCGAACTTATGAAGCAATGGATTAGACATTTGTTTCAAACCGATTCCAATTCTGATTAATGTATTACGCAATTAGGATGCTGGACTAAAAACTCGTAAGTATGAATAACTTGTCCGTAGATTATAATACTAAGTACATATCTATAAAGCGGACAAATCACGCACAAAGGCCCAGTATACCTATATAAGTTGGCCAACGACGGGCTCGCCCAACGTGTACTGAGGGCTTTATGTTACTGCCTAAAATAACTTAACTACCCAATCTCAGTAGGGCCTCCTTCTACTTACCTACTTAGTTCACAAATTAAATCTGAAGTCAGTCGCTACACTCGCCCCACGTACCGACTAGTTATGTACCTAGGTATTCTGATACGGTTTGTTAGGTACTCTAACTTTGCCACTCGTAAGAAAACTAGACTTCGGCAAAATAACAATGTTGTACCAATAATTACTCAAACAACTTTGCCCTCAGTTGTACCGTAACGTACCTAATACCTACCGAGTATTTTTCTTCAAAATACCAAGACGAACGTTTTTGTTAAGTAACTATTGAAATTTAGAAAGTTAAGTGAAGTTGGCGATAAATAATAAATAAATACGGTTTAGATTTGTAATTTCTAAATTATTTTTAGATCTAAGTATCTCAAACTTTCTGAAGTTTTTCAGTTCTAGTTTAGAGATGAAGGTAGTTATGGCCTGTTCCAACTTTTTTTCAACAATTTTTTTATAAACTAACTTAAAACATCATCCCACTCCTAAACCAGCCAACACACTTACCATTTCAATTATAGCGACAAAAAACCTTAACTCCACTGTTGAAGCAGGACATTAGTGCGCTAACCCGCGTCCATTATGCTGCGACACGGTGGCGTGTTGCCGCTGCGGCTTTGCTTCACTTATTGCGGGATAATCTGGATAAATCTGGCTCAGGGCGGACTGTTGACTGACCGGACACTGCCCTCACTGTTTGTTGAAAGGGCCACTTCTTTACGTCACTTTGGGAAGAGCGTTTTATTCATGGCTAACAAGAATTATTTGAGGATTGTTTTGTCAGTCTGACAGACTTTAAACATGATTTTCTTTTTCATGCAGGTAGTAGTACTGTTTGAATTATCTACCTTAGGTACCTAGAGATACAACATCACGCCTGTGTGGAAAGGCTAGTTATAGAGAAGTCCCGAACGTGCCTATAATAAATCCAAACTACGAGCTGCTATTGACAAATTCCTGATTTAGGTGCCTAATAATACTATGCTGGACCTGAGAATCGAACCTAGGATCCAGCACCAGTCGCGCAGTTGCGCTGATGACTTATGGATTTCGTGCACTAGACGGCCACGACCACGACCAGGTAGAAACCGATACGAGTCGCGTCGACCTACTTGGTCGCAACGGCCAACTAGCCGCAGACCATACACTAGACGGCCACGACTGGCCGGATTCGTGGCCGTCTAGTGCGCGAGATGCATTAGCAATGGATTACCTAATCTTCAAAATTCCTTTCCATTCTTATTATGTCATCTCTTTGAAATGAACAACAAACATGAATAATTATAAATCTTTTATTATAACCAGTGTTATAATACATTTCACTTACAACTAAAAACGTGTATAGTTTTTGCAAATCGCGAGCGCGCCTCATGCGACTTTTAAGTCGTACACATAAGGTTTAAACATCAGAAAAGCGTTCGTAAACTGCAATAAGTATATCAACGTACACAGCGACTAGGCCGAACCACAGGCTAGATAGCCATTCTAGACAAGAATTATCATAATAAAAATGTACTGCAAAGTACCCGTATGTATTGTCACCGTATATGGAAGTGTAGTTCTATTATATGCACCATTAGCGCTGTGAGAGACGTGTATTCACTGAGCAACAACAATATCGTTGCAACATACAACACGCACTAATACGAGAAAACTTCAGTTAAGAGAATGCTGATCTTTCACGGATTTACTGTTTATGCTGGAGGAAAATAATCTATTCTTCTTCGGCCTGCGACTGCCGTTTCTTTTTCTTCTTCTTCTCACTCTTAGGCTCTTCTACAGTCTCCTGCGCTTCCTCTGCGGCATGGACATCGGACTTCTTTTTCTTCTTCTTCTTCTTCTCTGAGACTGGCTCGGCGGCCTGTTGGTCGTCTTCAGCAGGCTCTTCTTTGACTTCTGTCTTTGATTTCTTTTCTTTTTTCGGTGTGACCTGTGGGGAGGTTATGTTTAAGTTTGATGTAAACAAGATCGACATAACATGCCGCTTGTATTCCCGTCGGAAGGCAACCCAAATTGCTAGAAATCTATTTAAAACATTGTTTCAAGCATACAAATAATAAACCGCCTGCGTGGTTGCCGCGCAATAACATTAAAACCGGCGTGTGACCACGCACAGTAACGGGTTTCGCAGTTGTGATGGATATTTACGCAGTCAGTAGTGATTTTCTCGACCGCAAAAATAAGTTTGTATTTCATTGTGTTTCGCGAAAAACCTATGAAAAACAAAGTTATAGTGCGGTTGTAACCGAAAAAACTATTAATTTACATAATAAAGGCACTTAGAAAGATCTTTTTGATTATGGGATCCAACTATAAAGCACAACCAAAAATAGCACTTACATTTTCAGTGCCATCTTCTAGTTTGATCTTCTTGGCGGAGGTCTGTCCGCCGTCTTCATCAGGCGAGTGCTCGCGCTTGACTGGCTTCTGCCCCAGGGTGCTGTCACCAGCTGTCTGGTATTGGAACACCTCGCTGCGAGAAAAAAGATAAGTTATAGATTGGAAATACATAAGGCAGTTTTAGGGACCAACACGCAGCGTTTTTAAATGACGCCTTGATGATGATGATATTTTTTGATTGAAGATGTGGTAAAATTCGAGAAATTGAAAATATCCACAGAATGAGAAACAAAATCTTTCTTTGTGGCGTTTGTAGAAAACGTGCTGGAAACAATTACCTTCCAAGTAATAAAAATTTGCAAATAGCTAGTCTATTATATTCCTCGCAATACTTCTAAGGGTTACTGGTAAACATGTGCAGCTTGTAAACAATAAAACTGATATCAGTATTATGCTATGAATGAAAGAAGATATAAAATTGATAGGACTCACCTCTTGCTCTGGTACTTTTCAAACTTCGCCTTAGCCTTGCCTGTCCCACTAATTCTCCTCAGGTTTCCTTCCTCCAGCAGCCTCAATCTGTTCTCCAGTTTAACTTTGTGTGCAGCTCCCAGCTCGAAGGTCACATCTTCTCCGAAAGCATCCACCCTCGTCGCCAGCGCCGCCTTAGCCGCCAACATACGCGACATTTTACCCTTATTCTTTGTACTACACTGACCTACTAGCTGTGCATGGTAGATCAGACCATACTTTGGTGTATCTTTCTTTGTCTTTAAAGCTCTAAATAGAGCTTTCTCAGCTCCAAAGATCTGCACTGTTGAAGCGGGGTGCTTGGCTAAGTTCATTAAGGAGCCGGCGTGAGCGATCAACCTCGCTCCTATGTGCTCGCCGATCAACACGGTGAGATTCGGAGCCATAGCCATCATTCTAGCTTTCAAGTAATCTGTCAGATGTGTCCTGTAGTCTGTTATTGCGATGATTTCATCGCACAGATTCTGTATGTTCAAGATGTCGTCGTCAGATATCTCTGTGCCCATGGAGATCTCAGCTGCCTCTTTCACTTTTTCTTCTAAGTCTTCTGATAGGATGTCGGACAGATCTGTCTTTGAAGCATTGTCTCGTGTACCGACTAATTTAACTATTTTTACAAACAGTGTGTTATCTGTGATAATTTTTCCAAGTTCAGGGAAGTGCCAACCGTACCACTCCCGGCACCTCATGACGTAGTTATTCAATTCTTTGTCTAAGTCGTCGAGCAGACATTGAGCTTGAACAATCATTGTGTCGATCTTGTCTGGAGAGAACTTCAGTTTGTATCTGGAGAGTGAGTGAGCGAGACCGAGGGCCATGGCTGTCATTTCCTTCTTCGGTAGGCCAGCGAGGAGGCTGTCCATCTGTGAGCGGATACATCTGAGCAGTTCCTGAACATTGTTGTTGGACACACATTGTAAGTCAAACTTTTCTCTGATGGCACTGCCGAGCTTGGCATCTCCTACTAGGAGTTGATCTTGTACTTCTTTGCTGATGTACTTTTTAAGGGCTTTCTTTAGTGGCTTGGACACTTTGCCCTCAATAGCTGCTGTGGTAGCTGCTAGGGCTTCAGCTGTGTCCTCGAACTTTATAAAGTTCTTGAGTTTTACACTGAAAATGGGTTTAAATTTAAATAAAGAGAAAACCAAAAATAAATTAAGTGATACCTTCAAGGAAAAGGATATGAATCAGTAGAACAAAATTACCAACAACACAAACAATATTCACCTTTAGTATTCACCTTTAGTAAATATCTCTGCAAAGTAATTACTAATGTACACATGTTTATGCAAATAAATTATCTTTATCTTTATCTTTATTCAAATGGATATCGTCGGCAAAGTGAGAAGAAATTCTAACTGCCAAAGTCAAAGTGAAAAAAAAACTTATAATTTCTTGACAAGTTAAATTGATTAATCGAAGTGCCAATAACTTCTAACTGTCGAAGCCATCACGTGTCTCATTCTCATGGAAGTTAGGCGGTAATTTAATAGTGAGATACTGTTGTCTAGTTAGAAGGTATTTCAACATTTCGATTTATTAAAATTCGAAGCCATAAAAAGTGAATTTCGCGAAAAATATCGGATAGGAGGTATTAACACTTCGCCATCAATATCAGATTTGAGGAAAAATTAATTAAAAATCATAGAAAATACAGGCTTTAAAACATGTTAAGTACACAAAACTTCATGAAATCAAATCAAAATTTATTTATTCGGACAAAAAAGATCCATTAGCATTTCTGAAAAACGTTTTATGAAATATCAATGACAGGACATAAGTAGTTACACTATCAACAGATTAGAAAGAAAAAAAACTCACACAGCAGAAGCCCCTTCGGGAGTGTTAAACTCCTGGTACAAGTCATCAATCTGTGACAACTTGGACTCGTCCAATAACTAGAACAAAACACAACAAATTTAATAAGATACACACCAAAACAATCATTCTTTTCAGGTAAATAATAATGAAAACAGACAGCTTCTCTTCCTCATAGTAATAACATAAATGAAACTCAAATAAAAATATGTTTTTCATTTCATGGATTTCTCAAAATTGACAATTTCTGTTTGCAATGGACTGCAACATGGCATATTATTATCAAACTCAATCAAAGCAAGTCTATCCATAGGACTTCACCAATAGTAATAAACCAGAATACTTCCAAGTATTCACATTGCTAAGTATCTCTGCCGGGACGTCAACATGGATATGTCGTAAACATAGTAAAGAATGAATGTTAAAATGTAGAAGCTGATGACCATAGACTTCATCATCACGTGAATATTGAGGCGATCCAACTCTTTGACTACTAAAAATCTTTAGAGATAGTTTAGTGTAGGGCGAGTGAACTTACAGCAGTGCAAAAGTTTAGTATTATAAAAAACACTTGAAATAAGTGTCTTCCCCTTAACAAAAGTGAAAAAATAAAAACAAACAGTTTGCATAATATGTCCAGTGATAAAGCTGTTGTGCTCATGAGTATATAATTTAATTAATTATACTAACAAGACCTTGAATCTATATATTTCAGTTCAGCAGCTGTAATTATATTCTCTAAAATGTTATCACATATTTTAGGTGCCGTTCAGAACGTATGAAATACTTAACAATGAATAATGACATTTCAACTTTCCGTCATTGCTGATAATGAACACAATTATTTTGAAGTCTGCCGTTTATTTAATTTTCTATCAATATGATGGTAGGTCTGTTATATTGATATAAAATTAAACTAAAGGCAGTAAATATCATTACCTAAGTATCTACAATAAACGAGGTTAGAAAAACATTCTGCTGTTATCAAACAATGTGGTTACCAGATCGGAATGAGCAATTATTTTACATAATTATCTGAGACACAATGTTGAAATTAGAAAACTAAAAGAAGTAGGTCAGTGATCATTGTCGAATAACATTCAGTACCAGATGTCACTCATGTATTATTTTATTAACCTTTCGATTTGATTATGCTTCTATCTTTAGTCACTAATAACAAATTGCTTCTAAGTACTTATTTATTATTGTCCTAAGGCATATAAACGAGGTTTTAATACAGGTTTCATATTGCGAAATAACATTTTAAACTGCATGAGCACCAATGAGAAAACGTGTTTACACTGTAGCTTAAAACTAAATTTAACATTGTTTACATAGTATTTTAATCAAACATATAAATGAAATCCTACATTTTAATTCCAAATGAACATGTTCATCATCATCATTAGTGAAATGAAGCCGTAGATACAATATTTTTCTCTGAATGAAAATCGCATTCAAACTTAGAGGTTAGAATACACACGTGTTGAATTTACCTTGAATATGGCGTATCCCGCCGATGTTTCGAACAGCACCAACATTTTGGAAACTCACAACTACACTATCGGTGGTATTTTTCACATAAACAATATAGTTAAAAGACCAAACAATTATTTTTAAAATAAACAGGGACGCTACACCACCATCGCGGGAGTTTCACGTTGACTTGACTGACAATGACATGACAGTGACAGCAAACGTAGAGGTTTGCCAGTTAATTAGGATGTGTATTTTGCATTTTATTAATAAGTGGCAACACTTATATTAAATATTTTCTCAAGTTGACGGATTTTCAATGGGACTTTATTTGTTGAGTTCCTATTGTTCAAAAAGTTAGTCGCCAGTTTGATATTGACAAGTGCATGTGTTAAAATACGATGAGTGATGTGTGGTCGAAGTCGAACTGAATGTAACTTGTACTTGTTTTTCTATCGATAGCTCAAGATTTCATTAGAACGAGACTGAATCATAATTTATTGTGATAATCTGGATGGCCTCGGAACGAAAAATTTCTTATATAAGTACATAAACAAAAGTTTGAGTAAGTAGGGTCAGCGACAAAACTCGATTATCACTAGGTACTTACCTACTTTTACACATCTAAATTGACACAAAATTATTCGATATAATTAAATAACTATTTCAGCCTTAGATATTATTCTAAGATTTCAGCATTTTATATGATTTCAGATTTTAAATAATTATTTTGTTCAATAGGTAGGTACCTACTTAAGATTAAAAAAAACTGAAGTTTAAATCGACTTTGTTCGCTGACTGTACCTACTTAGCATTTGGCGGATCTGTCAGTTCTGTGGCGATAAAATCTATTGTTTTGGCTTGTGTTTTCCGTGACAGCGCATATAGGCAGATGTGCCGCGCGCTGGCTTACTGCATTAGTTTGAATCGATACAAGTAAGCTATTCTTTCAATAAGCCTATAGCCAGCTAGCCTGCGCTAACGGATTTTCGTGAAATACTTAGTTAAGTACCTAGGTACCTATCGTAAAGTTGCCGGTCAACATTTTAAGCTAAGCCAACTATAGCTTATCTAGTTGACTACATTTTGATTAACTTTTGATTGGTAACTTTTAGGACGGGAAGCTCTTTATCTAGGATGAATAAGTAGGTAGGTACCTAGTAATACATAGCTGCGCTACAGACAGGTTCCATTCCCAAACGGGGGCGGGGTACCTACTACATAAAAAGTACTCTGTGGGTACCAGTAACAACATTTTGGTTTTAAGTGCTAGCTTGTAAAGTTGTAAGTAATGGTAGCTATAGGTACCAATAATCTAAAGTTGCTCGCGATAAACATGGTATTAGAGTTCATTACCATCTAGGTACCTACTAATTACTCATCGCACTGGGGCCTGAAATGAAATAACAATTATTACTTACCCATAATAATAATTTTCACCTTACCAAGCTGGCTGACGATATGAAATCAGAATGAAGAGCACGCTCCAAAACTTATTATGAACATGAAGTGCCTTCCCCATCGTTAGGCGTATAAATATTTGCCAAATGGATTATTGTCTGTGCGCTCGCTTCGAATCAGGCGATATGTGAATTCGGAAATTCAATAATTCTGCATAAAGGCATGCATCCACTCGTAAGTGGGGTGAATGATTGAGCGAATGAACGAGTGAATGGATTCCATCGAGCGGAGCGGTGAGTGAACGAGCGTCTGCGTCAATCCGAGTAAGGATCGTGATTATTTTGTGTATTGGATGTTCCGATTGAAACGTAGGTAGGTATTCCGTTTATTTTCAAAACATTTTAGGCTTATACAAGAAATTGGATTGCGCTGAACGCTTTTAGATTTTTCTATACAATATTGCCTTAGCATTTGCTGAGAAATGAGCGGAAATATAAAGTAGATCGATTCAATAAAGCTGTAAATTGGATTGTATGTTTACGATAAGTGGAAATGTGGTATCGGTGCCGATTCGACCGGCTCAACTATTTTAAAGTGCTCTGTGGCTCAACTGCTTCCGCGGGAGCCGTTAGGTACATTCAGCTTGAAAAGCGACACTAGCAATGTCTCATGCTGTGTCGTTAAACCTGAAATTAAATCATTTTGGGTTTTTTCAATTTTTCACGTACCCAGGTAGGTGCTGCATATTTCAATAGCGACACACAGTAGCGACACAGCGCTGGCCTTAGGGTAGAGCAAGTGGAGTGGTCGCTCTAGGCGCCAAAAGGCAAATGCGAAAAACAATTTATAACGCAAAATACAATTTTGATGGCGCGGGAGCATTGTCGCCAGATCAGATTTTTTTTAATCCGGAGGGTAAATCCGTAAGCTTTCTTAATGTTAAATAAAGAAGCAGGAGCATACTAAGAGCTAAGTACTTAATTTAATTTATATTCAATACGTGTTGATTTTTGCAATTAAATTTGAAAAATTATTTAACATGAAACCGAAGTATAAATATGTATATTTACGTGAAGTAAAAGCGTCGATTAAAAGACAATCTCGCACTACCCTGATCAAGGGCTACTGCCGGTGCTGACGACACAAGTGTGAATCAGGCAACTAATATTCGATCAGACTAACCGACATCGTCGTCATATAAACAATCACGGGCTCACCGACGCCAGCTCACTCCATTATACCGCACTAGGTACGTCAGGAGCGCAGCTTTTGTGCGGAAACTGGGTCAATTATGTTTAGAGCCTTTTCACATCCTCCGCAAGCAAAGTGCATATAAAAATGAAAATACTTCAAAGAAACTTATAGCGAGGGATTTCGGGTATAAAATCTTAACGATTTTATGTTTACAGCGCGTCGTTAAAGCGGGCCGGGCTAATGTGCTCCGACGAGGGTCGCCCGGGGGAGCGATTAGCCAGCAGTATCGACAAGCGATCCGACCGAGGGTTCGGCTGTTTGATGGCTCACCGCAACACACCTGACGACTGCCAGACCCGCGTTTATGAGCCTCCGTGCTGAGTGGTGAGCGGTGAGCGGTGACAGGCGGCGCCAGAGATAAATAAGGCCCATCTTACCGCTCCACACGTTACCTGCCTTTAGATTTGTAGACGACGATTTTCGTTGATCTTTATAAATAGCTGCTTTCGCATATAAAATCTTTGTAGAAAACAGGGTCGAGGTAACTTATTGAAAGAATTTGGGACCGAAAAAAGGGTGGTAAAACTTTAACGTAGAAACGTAAGAGAGAACTGATAAGGTATTTTTCAAAGCGTTTTTCTTTTGTGGGTTTGTGAATTCGACTCTTGGGTACCTTTTGCAGCCAGTGCCTAAAAAAGGCAGGTAAATAAATTATTTACGTAGATATACTGCTTTCAAGACAAAAATCTTAAAGTTTACATTCAAAATAACAGCTATAACCACCTTCAGGGCACTTAACCCCGTTTAAATGCCTTCGAACCATCTACAAGCCGCCAAACTTACTCCTGAACATAATTTTCTCGCTCCCGAGTCTATCTCAGCGATATTGAAGGGAATTGCCGCCATTATCAAGCATACGCCTAGCCGGCCGACCTAACGGCGTGCCTATAAAGCTGCCTCGTCCGGAACAGGGGCCGTCGTAAGCTCGGCTTGTAAATAACTTACAATATCCATAGCTTATGTCACCTACGACGTCTTCACTTTGCTAATACATATTTCTCGAATAAGATGGGAAAGTAGGGGTAAGGTAATAGTTTGTAAAGAACTGACTTTCTCTGAATATAAGCTAGAGGAGAGTTTTCAATTAAGTGCTCATTGATAAAACTGTTGATTGTTTTATTCTCTGGTTTTCCTATCTAGCCTCCACTGATGAAACACAATCTACCTACTTGGTATTTATTAATTATTATTCTTGTCTTTGATTCCTCACGACTTCTTTGAGGAACCAAAATCTTTTCCAGGCTTTGCTTATTCTAGTGTCTATTTCCTTTTGCATTTGGTTTTTTGGTGAAATGATTTCACCTAAATAAAGTAATGTGTATTGGTCAGCATATTCTATTTCGTTAGAATTCAGTAAGAAGGTGAACTTACATGATTTATCATTAATTTCGTTTAGTCTATATTCATAGTCGAACCCACAATTGTACGTTCTCTTTCTAATTGCGTTAACATTATTTCCAAGCGTTCATAGTTTTCACTTAGCAGAATCGGGTCACCTGTGAATCAATAACAATTTGCTATCAGATTCTCATAGGTCTTGTGATTCATTAGGAAACTCCAATCTGGGAAAATGTATCTTATAACTTATCTAATAACTTACCTACCAAGTTGATTAATATTTGCATAGTACACGACATTATTATAAGCATACCTACTACCGCGCTTCGATCGCTCATGTCTTTGTACGATGTTATATTGTATAGTATAGTTATTGATATAGTTTTTGAACACGATTAGACTTTGTTTAGCAATTCACAGTAGGCCACACGTCATTGTCAACAAAACCAGCTTAAGCTGATGGCCCATTCTATTGAAACCCCTGATTACGCTAGACCAGTTCAAGGTCTAAGTTTTTGCACCAAACTTGCGGTCGACTGTAATTACTGATTTTTTTGTGTAGTTTTAAGTATGTAAGTATACCTAGTAGTAGGTATTTTATCTAAGTAGTAAGCAGAGGGGCTCGTGCCTTAATAAAAAAAACAAATATCTGTAAAGTAGGTACGAGTATACTGCAAGGTAGTGTAGATTTGCGTCATTTGTCTTGCCAAGAAAACAGAATGAGCATCACTCATTAACAACATTTCCTGAAACTACTGAAATTGCACATTGCTACACAATGTTAACATTCAGAAATATACATTATTGTACAATTTACAGTATTGTACATGACAGCTATAACGTTTAATAATTACAACAATGTATGTTGTTTGCAGACTAACAAGCTCGCTAATTACCAGTCGATTTGGATCGCGTGTCGGCAGTCTGCGATTGATTTATTTGCTAATGCCATAACGGTTGGCACCTCATTAAACTGATGACCTGACAAATTTGCGATTTATTGCTTTATTTTAAGGGTGTTTGCCATTTTGAGAAAGTTATTAGAAGATACCTAGAGTCGCTAAATGATTAAAGATTCTGAAGTACCATTGCAATTACCAGCGAGTCTTTTATGGTTAGTAGTAGGTAGTGTTAAAGAGGTGGTAAATTGTTTAAAATGTTTTACGATTAGACGCTTACTCTCAATACCTTGCCAAGGGCAAGCGTAGGTAAGCGTGGTATGATTTTATCGACATACTACCATTTGCTTTTCCGAATATGATACATTATACGGTCTTAAGATTAGTCAGATCATCACATTCCCCTCATTACCTAGTATTTATTACTTGTAGATAAATGTAAAATATTAGAAAGGTGACAAAATTGAATACATAATTATGTACAATATTAACAAGATAGTCGGCGTGAACTACGCGGAGGTGTCCGCATAGCCTCTAGGTACATTCTTAGACATAAAAGGCGTCATTTCATTGAATCACTACAACATTCATAAGATACAGAAGTTAACAGAAGGCTCGAAGAGTTGAGTCTAGAATAAGTGATGTGATAACGAAGGACCCAGTAGGTAAAGTGACGTACAGTACGTACGGTCTTGAACCAAACCAGTCGTCAAAGGAATTGCACGCGCTTTGGCTCTACACTCTAACAAGATACTTAGTGCCTATACTACGTAGGTACCTATGTACCTAATTGCTTATAGTTATGTTTTGGAAGATAACTAAGTATTACACTCTAAAGATGCTATAAGACCATCTACACATGTTTCTATACACCTGACTGATCTTCCAAGAGCCTGATGTAGTTTTGTTTGAAGTTAACCTTTTGGTCCTATCTGTGCTGTGCCTGGAGCTTACTCGTGCGAAATATCAATGAATAATTATGATTTTACATCAGATTGCTATCCATTTATAATACAACAGGTAATCGAAGGAATAAGGACATTTCTTGCCGGGAAATATTTTCATTTAAAAATCCCAAAAAAATTCACAGCAGTAGTCGCACAAGCACGGATCCTGCTTGAAACCATACATCGATTGAGCGCACCTGTGATGTGAGCGGCTGGCTGGCGGTATGTTTTACGTTCAATATATGAGCGCCTAAGCGATCCGCGGGGACGCACACTTAACTGAACCGAACTTTGGGTACGGAATTATATGTTGTTTTCAGGTGTTTGTGGTTTATTATGAGTATTACCGCAGGTATTACTACGGTTGATTGCCTCTTTGATTATAAAATATCTACCTATCGTTATAAATATTTGTGTAGTTGTATGTACCTAATATATTACTCTTCTTATTTTACAGTGGCTGTAATGACACATGCGAGGCGAACTCATCATTATCTTGCCCTTATCCCACGGCGCTGCATGTTTTTTTCTTCCATACTCCTCTATTAGTCGTTATCGCGGAAGGTACCCCCTTTCTAGCTATATCATCTTTCACACAGTCCGTCCATCTTTTCTTTGGTCTTCCTTTACTCTCATTCACATTCATACTCAAAACTTTCCTCACGACATTTTCTTCAGTTCACATCACATGCCTATCACATGACAAACGATTTTTACAAAACTTTTCAGTCACCGGTTCCAGTTTTAGATTTCGAACGCCGCGCGACCTGCGTGTAAAAAATTACAAATGGAACCAAAAAACTAATAAAAAACATAAACGTCGTGTATTGTTTAGTAAAGTTTTCACTCCATAAAAGAAGTAATAGTTGGCCAAATAAAAACATCAAAGGCAAGCGCCTGAACGTTGACGCGGGAAACAATAAAAGTCGTCGTTAATCTCATTCTCACTCCACAAACACTGTTCTTACGAAAATATTTATTTACAAGAATTTTGTGTACAAAAATGGCGAAATTTTCTTGAAAATTATATAGGTTTTCGTCTTTTATCCAATATCCTTTGATAGATAATATCATTCCAATCGCTGGTAAAATATGTCATAGTCTTTGAAACTTCACACACAACATCACGCCTGCATACCCTGACGGGGAAGGCAGAGCAGAAGTATACATCCAGCGAGTAAGTCATGACTCATTTTAGTAACCACCTTCAAATATTTGTACACCAGATACCTGGTAGAATATAACGGAAACCTATGTTGTACATTCGTCAACTTATTGTACTCGTACCTATTATTGCAAATAAATAATATTCTAATTCCTATTCTCATGAGAGTTCCTGACAGCAAAATCCCATAACACTCTCCGACCTGGGAATCGAACTCAGGACCCCACGCTCATAAGCCAAGCGGGCGCCCACTAGACCAACGAGGCAGGCTAATCTTACACGTGTCAAGATACGTATACTTGACTTTATTAGATCCAATCAGCATCGCTGGAGTTTTCACAAGTTTGCTTGAGTTTAATCTTCACGTGAGAGCGGGTTATTGAATTGTCTGTTCTTCTTAGGCCGCCATTATCTGCGAACACAGAAGTCTTGACGTAAGAAGTTACTCACTGTTCGAGTACGTATGAAGTAGGAGGGGTGTACAGGTGGTTCAAAAGTTTCTGATTTTTTGAAAGTTACAAAATGGTTTTGCCAATAAAATATTACTGAAGTCTTTGTTTATAAATAAGGTTAATTTCGTATTTTACCGTTGTATTCTTCTTATATTTTTAACTTTGAAATACAATAGAGGAAAAACATCAGTTGAACGATAGTTTTTCATTCCTTTGCTCGACTGTGATTTTTGGCGAGAAACCGATAGTACCGATCCACTTTGAAACAATCTCTGCGTCGCCTTTTACGACTTGTTGTCGTGTTTCTTTTATAGGGTGACCATTGCAAACCAGGAGACAAAGGAAATGTTATGGACCTAGTTATTAACTCCTCCAATTTATCACACACACATACACACATAACATCACGCGTGTAATCTCCAAAGGGATAGGCAGAGCAGTACGCCCAGATTTCTCCAGTTATTTTTAAGTCCCGTGTCGGTAATAGAGGGCGGGCCAATTTATCATAACTGAAAAGTTGCTATAAATGGTCCTTCCCCGCATACTACACACGATCTCATTACCTGCACAAGTTAATTCGGAAATTCCACAAGTTTCGCGCGAGAGGCGTGTGATTAAACTTCTCCTTAATAAAACATCTGACAGGAGGACCGAGGGGGGCCGAGGTACGGGGGGAGAGAGTGAAAGAGACAGGCAAGCGTATGAATTAGACGAGAATTCAAATGTGTGTTTTGGAGCAAATCATAGGTGAAAAATAAAAGAAAGAAAATACATTATTTACGTTTAATATTATGACGCAATGAAAAACACACAACAAAAAAGTTGGGGGAAAAATGCGTCACGTCCACGCATAACGGCCATGCATCACTCAGCATCAGATGATCTAACAACGTCTTCTGCTCTGAGGTGCACAAACATGTGTAATCGGTGGGTGTAATCATGGCTCTTGCCGGGGTGCAAAGATTAGTCAGACAGTTTCATTGGTAGCGGAGTTAAACTGCTCATGGCTTGTGATGATTTAACGTGAAATGTCTACAGTACAATCATCATAGTGGTAGACCACGTTTACAGTCAAATTTCAAAACCTCACGTTCCATAGCCAGGATTAGCCACCATTGCATCACTACAATATCATCTCTATCAGACGATGACATTAGCGCTCTACAGCGTATTCATACTCTTACGGACGCAGCATTCTTCTCCAAGGTATGGAAGTACGTGACAACTTCGCCGTTGCTAACTAAATTATGGTCTGCGTCCTTTCTGTTACTTTGCGAAGTCTTAAGAGCGGAAGGGAGGTAAAAATGTAGCCTGTATAGAAAGTGGTAAAGAGCAGGAAATAATTAATAACGCTACATATAGAACACCTGCATTCTAGGAAGGGAGTTTATAACATACAAAACACTTGATGATACCTATTCAGATCACACGCATCTGTTACTTTAAGAATATCTCTTCATCTTTCTGACTGACCTGACCTTAATATTAATGCTTAGATAGAGTTTTGCATTTGAAAATATTTTCAAAATAACACACTTTTGGTCCGTCCTAGATAGTATAGATAATAGCGTCGTCGACCGAGCGCCATGTCTGCTGAGCCGTACGTAAAAAACACTAGTTACATAATATCACGTTACACAACTCCTCTAGAACAAGGGATCACAAAATAATAAACGCACGAAGACCCGAGTTGGAAAGAAAGACAGAACTACGCCGAAAGACAATTACCCATTGTTGAAGCGAGCACGCTATTGAAAATGTTTGTACAAAGCTACACAGACATTTGAGAACATTCGCATGCACGTCTGCTCACAAAATAGATAGCTTCAGAAGGCGGGCTACGTACAACGAGCGAAAACAAGTTCACGCACACATAGACGCGTAAGTGCGGTGATCATAAACTTTGTCATATGAATGCCACAGGTCTAGATCGCCTGAGCCAAACACGCGATCATATTATTATATCATGTGGGAAAATAACGCGTGGCTCGTGAGGCATAACTTCACCGACCTCATGTTCTGTCTCGTGAGGCAGTCCCATGAGACGGTCAGAACCCAGCTATTTTGTTTACACTCGCTGTACGTAGGCGCGTGTGCCAGAGCCGACCTTCTGGACCTATCTACTCTGTTTCGTAAGCTCGCTAACTGCGCGTGCATCTAACCTCCTTTGTTCCCGAAACTTGCACCAATGCTCTGTGAGGCAATATTGACTGCGTTCGATAGATGCTACCTCTATCTTACTCTGGCGTAAAACTAATTGCGTTCAACTTTAGTACGAGCTAAGTTGTTGATGGGACGAGTTGAGATTGTGTGAGTTACTGTTGTGTGAGTTTGTCTGCACAAATCAAAATAATCATAGTTTCCTAATTTAGTTTGCATTTTGTCTATTATTATCTCAGTTTACAGTTTGCATTTTGTAAACACAGAAACTGAACATATATAGAAAATAATGGCTTTTCGCTCTCAGGACGATGGCGACTCTCGCTAAATTGCGTACTGCATTACTGCACTGCTTGGATCAGAGGTTAACGCTTAACATCAAGTGGGTCTATAGTCAGTTAATTTATATGCCAACTCAAAAACTAATCGAAGAAGCGACTACCACTCTCGTATTGGCCCTAGGCAGGTATTACACACATTTGCGTATCATGATTCCATAATAAAAGGCTTAAGTCAAAGTCAAATAATTTATTTCAAGTAGGCATATTAAAGGCACTTTTGAACGACAAATACATAGAAATACAAATAGAACTGATTCTAGTTGCCCCTTCCAAAAGGTAGTTTTCGTATGGAGAAGAATGGGCAAGAAACTCCACAGTTACTGTTTAAAAAAAAAATGTTTTGCAATATTTGGTATACATCAATTATATAATTACGTGTGAAGACGATGCACCGAAAATACAATTACTGTACCACAATAGGTAAAAAAGAATTAAAAATCTAGCAATGACAAATAAATAAATTAAGTATGTGATAGATACATGGTGCTCACATATTTACAAACATTGTAAAAGTATACGATATAACAATATTCCTACAAACTTGCAAGTAATACTAATAGGACAGTGCGTGAGTTTAATAATCATAAAATGTAAAAAATCTATGATATACAAATAATAAATTATACAACTAGATTAGCAACCAGTTTGATTTTGTCCAGAAAGAACTTGTGTTCCAACATTGTAACTAGAACACTGCCAGTTCGATGCTGCAGTAATTAGATCACACATCCATGTTAACTGTTTACTCAAGCAGCACCCACACCCAGCATAAACACATCGCAAACACCAATTAATATATTTCGGCGCTGCCTCGCGCCAACGACGCGACAGCCCCGCGTCTAGGCCCGAGGCCCGCGCGTCTACGCGACATGTTGACGCGCCCACAATATCGAGGAGTGCCAAGTATGCTAAACTTGTCTGTCGCGGCACTTGAATGCGAAGAGCGAGACTGTTACGACTAGATAGATGTTGAATTACGTTATTTGATTTTCTTGTTTTTGGAATTTAAGCCTTAATGTTTTAATAACCGGCCCGCCGGTTATTAAAACATTACAGTTATTTTACCTGCCACACAACTGGTAGGTAAATAACTACTTGAGATTGAGATTCCATAAATACATATTATTACGACTGAACAAATAAGAAGCCACACATCGCAATAAAAACAAACAATCTTAGGCACACAGAACAACACAACAAAATTAATTTGAAAACATTAAAGTAATATAGAAAAAGCACAAAGTTTTTTAATAAGGCGGTGCGCAAACTGTACCCGGGTGAGATAAGGCGGGCGACACTCAATTACAGCGCAAGTAATTGGTCCTCGGAGACGTGGCTGTGATGGATGGCTACACACGAGCACCGCTGAGCCGCGAGCTCATACGAGCTATTGATCTTTAAGATTGTGTTTTGTATCTAAGCGTTGTGTTATGGGTCTTCGTATACATCGTAAATGAAATTGGTAATTATTAGAGCAAGGATACGAACCGCGTTAGACCCTACCCCCCCCAGTATGACGTCGATACATAATGGTTCTAGGTGAATCTCTAATTGTGTCTGCCTCGCGGACCGTGTTATAGGCTGCCTGTAATGACGGCTCAATCTGTCTACGTCTTGTAGATTTCCAGAAAGCAAACTATTTATGCTTGGAAAAATCGTAGGTATCTCTCTGCCACAAAGCATTACCTGAATGTCTTCTTCTTCACCTTCAAAATTTCACCAAATAAATGATTTATCCATCGTAAATGACACCCAGGCGGAAATTACACAAATTAAACAAAATCTGCCTAACTCCTACCGCAAAATCGTTACCCTAACTGCCACTAATCAGAAACAACCCTCTCTTTACCCCATTTAACCACAAAATAGACCCCTCATCCCTAATAGAACAAGAAACTCAATAACAAAGTACATAACAAGTCTGTTCGCGCCGATATCTCTTAGTTATTCGAAACGGTTCGAATAATGGAGTTTATTACAATTTATTCGAATTATTCCCCTTAACGGATGTAATTGGCCGGATGTGGAGTTGCAAAGCAGATCGGTTTTAATAAAGAGCTGCTAATGCGCGCTCGTTCGCTGTAAATAATTTTAATTGAAATCAATGATAGAGATAATTAGATTGTTTGAAAGTTACACAATAGCTTGCATGTGTGAGTGAGACGGAGGATGGTTATAATATATTTAGAATAGGGGACCAAGATTTTTATGTTTCCTAGGCTGCAGTGACCCCTTGAAAGAGGAAAGATGAAGCATAACCATAATTATGTGTTGTCAAGCTGTTTCAAAGGTATAGGTTCCGGTGATATTAATGGCACATTGTTGGGACTTTCAAGTCAGTTTCTCTTAAGACGTGTATAAAGATAGAAATTAAAAGCAAACAATTTGTACGTAAATTTATACTCACTTATCAAGTCGAACATTTTTGTCTGTTCACTGAATAAAGCGATATTATATGAATGCATATTTCTGTTCATTCATAACAATAATTATTGAATGGATTAATCAGTAAAACTGAATTGCTGATCAGTAATCAGTTCCATTGAGTAACAGCGTGCGCTCAGTTTCACATTTATCTATATTCTAGATTATTTATTATTTCTGCCCATTTTGCTTTTACTGAAAAGGCTAAACAGCTGCATTTGAAACTTTTAAAAGAAATATTTTAAAATGTTGTTCACTTTTTCTGTCTATTTTTAATTAATTAACCTAACGAAATGGAACTGGAAAAACTAAGCTATTAATAAACTGGTAGCTTATCTTTTTGTTTGGTTGCTGTGTTCCTGTTTCAAGCTATGGGTGCCTGTGTAAAAAAAAGGCACATGAGATATTTCAACTTTTTTTCTGGAATGGAAACCTGCGATGCCTCTGGTATTGCATATATTTTTATAGGTTTGACCACGAAAGGTTTCCATTCTTCTTTGAAATCAATACAACAACAAGATAAATCGAATACATATCTTAAACTTATATTGCCTAATCAAATTCTCAACACGAATGGAAGCAACACAACGCTACGCCTCGTAGCGGCGTAGCGGCGTAGCGGCTCGTAGCGGCTGCGTAGCTAACAAGCATCATTTGTAGCACGTATTTGCAATATCCGTAGCAGGAACGTAGCAGTTGGTGCTACGATGCAACTTTAATATTCGCTTCAATTGTGTTTCAATTTTACAATTTGCATCGTGTTTTATATTACTTTCTGTACTAGTGGTCTAGTGCGGTTTCACGTTTCAAAATGTTTTTATAATATTATTAAGCTGTATTGTTTATATAAATACATTTATGTAGTTACAAATAAATGAACATGAAAACCTTTTCTGAAATATCTGTTAAAAATGTTATGTGGGTTCAATTAAAATGAAAAATAATGAATTCGTTCCCCAATATCAGTAAAAACTACGGAGTCAATATGAAAAGAACAACATGTATATTGATATTTTGTAAGTATGACTATAGGCAGTACGTACACGATACCTCAACTCCCCTCTTAGTATTCCCCTCTGGTCTCCGATAAGGGCAGAAAAGATCACACTAAATCGATTACGATCATCTAATAATCTGGCTCCAATAGAACCTATTATTTAGGATGTCAATGACAGGCAGGAGTTGAGTGACCCGCTCAAAATAATAAGTTGTAAGATATATCTTTAATCGTATAATTTTGACGAATCATAATTCGCAACAGTCGATTAAGACGTTGACAACAGCTAAGCGGCGGTCACTGTCGTACTGCATAGAAAAGAAAGAGAAGCGCGATGGCACAATTCTTGTAATTTATTGCAAAATATGATGCAATTATTGATTTACTTGAGTAATCTAAAATTAAAAACAACTAAGTTGAGCTTTCAAATAAGACGTTCTTGTTATTAATTAAAATACCAGCGTACGTTGATATTTAATACAGATATTTTGGATTTGAACTCAAGGTAAAAGGTTAGTTTACCGTTAATTTGTACCAAGATTGTTTTTTCAAAACTGTTTTCCTAACGACCAAGTTCTGAGAAATATGTTCAAGATTAACATAATTATATTTTTTCCGCTACCACAAACTAGATAGATTTTTTTGTTTAAGTTAAGCCTGTTTGCCTGTTGTCAGCGCCTTAAATAAAGCCTATATTTTGCAAAGTTCTCGCAATTTCGTCACAGTTTAGTGGCCTGTTACCTACTGGCATTAACAGGAGGCTAACTATAAGTTTAGTCAGATGATCAGTCATACAGACTGCATTAAATGTATACATATTTATTCTTTAAACACAAACTTGAGACGTAAACATAACTGGCGAAATGAGGGTGAACTATAGGTACACCTCTGCCCAACCCTTCGGGGAAACATGGCGTGATGTTATGTTACTATTGTTGTTATATTTATTCTTTCTTTCATCTTAACATTAAAACAGCTCAAAACAAACTATTCGAACATTTTTTTATTTTCGAACAGGTTTTATTTATATCTATCGGATTCAATTTTCTATGAATTGCGATAAGTGCAAAGTTCCTCGTTCTACGCCAAACACCTTCAATAAAATGAACTTCCATAAAACTTTCCAGCGCGGCATCCGGCGTCTCACAAAACAGAACGCTTTCCCGAACTCCGAGTCACCTGCCAGTCAAAACATAGATAGGCAATAAATTCATAACATTACAACTTATTGTATAACCCCGTCAATCCGCTTACCGAAGTGAAAGGCAAAATTACCTGTTAAGAAACAAAAAGTAGAATTGTTTCATGTTCGGGTAACAATTTGATAAATTTGCACTTCCCTACGTATCGGCTCTTTGAGTTTTGATAATAAAATGTTACGTTCTGTGTGCGTAGGTATTGTTTCTTTGTAACGTAAGGCGGGCTGCACGCGAGGGAACTTGCTTTGAAGTTGGTGTATACTTTGCTGTTATTTTTTTTGTCAGCACGAGCTACAGTATAATCAATCTATAATGTTCCCACTGCTGGGACACAGGCCTCCTCTCTTCGAGCGGGAATGGGCTGTAATCCACCACGCGGGCCCAGTGCGGGTTGGTAGATGTCACACTTGTCTTCGAATTTTCAGTTCTAGGACATGCCAGCTTCCTCGCGGTATGTATCAGACAAACAAAATGTTTGTACCTATAGCTTGATGACTTATCCTTTTGATTATAAAACATTCCAGGCCTATGTGTCATCAAAAATGATACCATACTACCATAATCCATAGCCCTAAGCGCATTGTGAATAGTCTCCATCGCTTGTAGCCTGCCTTAATCCCGTCAGTCAAGCCCTCACGAGGGGCACATAAAGGAAATTTACATGTTATGCGTAAATTTCTCCTGAAAAACTCGTCATCACTTAACGTACACCGCGGGGCCGCATGTAAATAAACCTGTATGTATACTGTATACGCGACAGATTCTTTATATAATCTGCACGCATCGGCGACGTGGCCTTATCCCGGAACATATAATAAAGTGAATTTATTACCTTGTTGTGTACACAGCAGTTTCTAAGGAAACGGGTTATGACAAAGAAACACATCTGTCAACGAATGAACGTAAACCAGAACTTAGGTTGTTATTATAGCTGTCCATGTTAATATGGCGGTGCAATATTTGACAGGCACTTTCTGGAAAGTTGTCAGCACCTTCTTAGTCTTTCGATAATGCGACTTCTACGTAGATTTCAAAGTGTACCTAGAAGTCTAACAAATTAAATGCAGGCACAATATACTGAGATTTAAAACATAACTAACGAAATGACGGTGTACTAAACAACTATCTCCACCTTAGGGAAAAGTTTTATAGATAACGGCTGGCGAAATGAGGTCGCACTCTGTCTACCCCTTTGGGGAATACAAGCATGATGATGTCAGGTTATAACGTTGCCGTACTCAAAAACCCTTAGTTATAAAAGCTGGCAACACTAAACAAGGTACAACCCCATGTGCCCATGTCTGGCTGGTGTCACAACTAGTTTGTGAATACAACTTGGGAAACAGTGAGATGTGTCCCGGGAGAGAGTCGGTAACCGGTAGCTGCAGTCCAGTGATATCAACACTTGTGACGGATATTGGTTTCAATACTCAATATTTTATTGCATTTTTTTTTTTTTTTTTAGAGTGTAAAGAAACAAAGAAGCTTTCAAACGTCCAGATTAAAGCATAACGATGTATAGTATAGTATAGTATAGTCCATTCATTTGTGAGAATATTGTTACATAGAGATGTTACATAGTTTTGAAGTACATAATATTCTGCCGTTTCCGGCGTACAAATACATTTTCAGGGTTTTGGTTAGTTTTGTTGGTCACACATTGAATTGGCATTGAATTAAATAGATTAGGATAACATTCAAATTGAAAATTAGTCAAGTATTAGTAATTATGAAATGTCAGAAGGATAGAATTAGGTCAAAGATAATAATAAGAAAATATAATACTGTTTCCTAATATTTATGTCAACTTTTCATTCATAAAATCATTAGTCGAGTAGTAGCATTTATTTAGAAGATAATTGAATAATTTACTTTTATATGTCCTAAAGTTTAGAGTTTTCAAACAGTCTGGTAGTTTATTATAAACTTGGGTCGCCATACAAAATACATTATTAGAGAATAGTTTATTATTTCGTCTAGGTACATATCGATTTGTCTTCAGAACCTCTAAATCTAATAAATATTTATTTGAAATGAGTTAGAATGAACTTATTACTGGTAATAGGATCGCCCCATAGTACATGGGACTTAAGGGGGAGTAGTTTGACAGCAAAAAATCATATTTCACCCGCGCAACCCTTACCTACCCCTCTCATTAAACACGACGAAAACAAAACACAATGCCTTCCCGCCAGCAGAAACTTTTCGTCTAGCGTTTATAGAATTCGAATTTCAATCTTCTGTAGTTTATTTTGCTTATACGATACGCTAAGCTTGAATTCAGAACTATAGATCATGTTCATGTTTTGGAACTAGAAACTCAATGTTGACGTGAAAAAGTTCAAATTTAAATGTTACCAAATTTTATTTAGGACCTTGTACAATTTGTACCTAATGACGTCTTTGTGGAAAACTGTGTTACCAAGTAATAAATATAATGCTATATCGTGGATTTCTCTCTTTGGAATATCGTGAATTTTGCACTGTATTGTGCAACGAATATGGCATGTGTCATGAAAACCTTTCCTGCGCTAAACGCGAACAATCCCCTTCGAAAATATTTGAAACATGTGAAAAAGAGGCCGAGTTCTGTACAAAAGAAATAAATGTAGGATTGTCGGCTTCACCACTAAAAGAATTGACATCTATTCATTTATGTAAATGGGTGCCAAAGTACCAAAGGGACTAATTATAACAAAGGCCCGAGGTACGCGCTCAGTACCGGCGCTGTGTTTTGGGCGCGCGCCCGGCGCGTTTTGGACGCTCGTCAAACGCAACAAGATTTCCACATTTTGTTGTAACTTTTGAACCGTGTTTCTTTTAAGTTTATTACTAATGCGGAGAAAATGACAAGGAAAAATAGTGAAAAAGGAACTCGCGTCCAAGCGTCAAGGGCACGGTTAGGCTTCATTTACGGAGACGCGAGGAGTCGCGCGTGGCTTTGGGCGGCGCGGCTCGCACTGAATTCAAACATATGGCGTTGTATGAGTGCATTTACGGAGACGCGATTTTACACGCGTTTGTTTGAAATGGAGCGTTTTTTGCGGCGGAGCCCGCGAATGGCATAGCCGCGTCACACGCGGCGTTTCATCACGGCGGCGCACGTAGCAGCAATGCCCGCGGCATACCTTCTCTCAGTCTTATTTGTAAATCGCACAACGGAGATGCAAGTTGAGAGTGGCAAGTTGCGACATGTGCAAGCCTAACGGCGCCCGGCATGGGCGCTCGCTTAGACTGCAGCGCTTGATATAATTCGTTACATAGGAATTCATACAATTTTATTGAGCGCCCGAAACGCAGCGTACAAAATGCGCGTCTCGGGCGCTTGTTATAACTAGTCCCTTAGTAGAAAGTTTAGTATGGTCCCTCTTTGTAACTGTTGAAATTGTAGCTTTAAAAACATGCCAAGTTGCATTATAACTTTAGGCCTCATTTACGGAGACGCGGGGCGTGGCGCGTCGCGTGCAGTGTGGCGTCACGCGGCGCGTCTGACGTTTTTTCTGTTTACGGTGCGGTGCGGCGGCGCGTGAAGCGGCAGTTATCATCCCACGCGTTAACATAAACATATGGCAATATACGTCTTGATTGTCGCGGATTTTTTTGGGGTTATAATATATATTTTTGAAATGTGCTAATTAAAACCTTTCATTTGATACCCAACATGGTATGATTAAAAAATATTTTTAGTTGTTCATGATATGTCACCTAGAGGGCGCCATTTTCAATTTAATATGTCTTCATATAGCCTATGACCAGCGCACGATCAAGAAGCTTCCAACGATACCTCATTTGACAAATTGTGATGAGTCTTTTAGAAGATAATATGTGGGAACAGACATAGATAAATACATAGAAACCGGTCAAAATTATAACCCTCCTTTTTGCTTCGCCGTAGTCAGGTAAAAACTAAAACCCAACTACGACAAAAAAGTCAACTAAAGAGATATAAACAAGACATCACGGACAGACAAATTAAAAATCCGGAGTCATACGGAATCTGTTCGAGTTCGTTCGTTATACCAATAACCGAAGAATAAAGTTATTATTCTAAACAAGTTTTATTTAGGGGCGGTCAGTCGCTCCAATTGTTCGTCTAAGGGTCACCTTACAAGAAGTTTGTCAAAAAAAGTGGGAGTAAACGAATTTGGATCCTGAGTATATCGCAATAAGATTTAATCTCCAGTGCGAACTTTCAAATGAACGTGGAATGGGCTCGTTGGCTATGTTGTAAATTTTCTCCGCAAGAAAATTCACCGCAATATAGAGCAATGGCGCTAGTTTTACCTACTTCTTTCTATACTCCGTGCTACTATACCAGTCAAAAATCTGTCAAATAAAATGTATGTCATCTTGAGTTTTCAAATATCAACATTGAATTTTATAAATGTTTATTTAGACTCGGTATTTATTTATTTATCAATCAATAACACTTGTAATATTCGTTTTGGAAGTGGTTTTAGTGTTTTTTTCATGTTTTCTATGTCTCAGTTTCTTTTGTGGAATGTGATAAATTACGAAAATATTATTTACGAAAATAAATAATATCTCAGCGCAGCTAAAAATTTGAGCGTAGTCCTCTCGTCTCAACAGAGCGACGCCGACTGACCCGTATATATAATGTACTCTGTGCCGACTGATTTGTGAAACAAAAATATGCTTGAAGTTCCCGTAATGTGCGACGGAAGATGGCTTCTTCCACGAACTAAGAACGTCGTAAGTCCTACAAGCTTTGATTCGTAATAAAACCAAAAATAAAAGGAATAAAAAAAAAGCCTACACAATTTTTTGTTGTTATTCTAGTAAATTAAATACTGGATTCAATTAATAGGATTTAGTAATAAAGGCTCTTGCAGACTAGCGTGACTTGTCGAGCGACGCGATACCAGTAATTGTTCTGCCGTGAAGGTTTCTCAGAAATTGATTTGATAAAGCGTTCTGCCGTGAAGGTTTCTCAGAAATTGATTTGTCAAAGTCGTCGCGCCTGTTTGTTGGAGCCTTAACGAAATTGTATAAACTGGGTAAAGAGCCGCTAAAATATACGTTAAATCACAAACATAATCTGTTGTAAATTTGAGAATTACAGCAATCCGTCGCTATGCCACATCATTGATTAAAGGGCGCAGTTTGAAGGTACTTTTACTGCAAGTAAATCAGAATGTAGCAAATGACTAGCAAAGCGCTGTGACGCCATTAGTAATGGTAGCCCACCATAACCCCATACACCAAACCTACCCCATAGGGAGCCTGTCTGAACATACCATAACATCAAGCTTGTATTCCTCGAAGGGTGGCAGAGGTGTACCTATAACACACCCGCCTCGTTATAATTAAGCCCATGTAACAGGGGGCGAGCCTATTTCCATCAACCGGGCACAAATCCAGCCTCCGGGCTGCTGTTTAAAAATTCCAGATGGCAACACCCAATAACACTTTGCCCGACCCGGGAATCAAACCCAGGACCTCATGCCAACAACCAACCAGGTAGCCCATTCCTGTATCAAGATACATCACAATCAACGTTAACAGCTAAAACTTCGTTAACTCCACAACTCTTTTGTTTCCTCAACTTTTTTAACATAAAAAGTACATTTGGAGTATAAAAAGGCGTGTACACACTAAAAGGCAATTCTAGTTTAACTTCCAAGCATTCAAGAAAACCGCGCAGAAGTTTAACTCCATCGATCACATTGAAGGAAACAAACAATAACTACTAAAAGAGCGGGTAAAAAAATAGAAAAGTATCCTAAAGTGACCGAATGGTTTCCAACAATGAAGTTTCCTCAAACAGTGGGTGCTTTAAAAAGCAACAAAGGATGGGTAGTGCGACCCTCCTTTTGTCAAGTAACCGTGATCACCAATTCCGGCTCAGTTATTACAGTAATTTCCGGTTCTACTGGCTTACGTAGGTCTGTACCTAAGCAATGAATATTCACTCATAGCTATTATTCAGTGATACTTCTCTCCATATCTCTTCCAACTGGTCACAGGGACTTGCAAATGCGCACTTTTAAAGGCCGGCACACATTACAGAGACTCATTACAATTTTATTAGTCGACTAACACCAGTACAGTGTGTCACGGACATAAAACTCGACGTAATGTAGTCGTTACTCGGAATTACTTATTATGAGAATTACTGCGACGTGACGAGTGGATTTTCTGTAATTTGGATTTGAAATTGCAAAGATATGAGACATTTGTACTTTGTAAAAGCAAGAAGTCGACAAACTTTTGAATGTTGCAGGTGTCTGGAGGCAGCAATAACCAGTCCACCATGTGAAGGTTCTTATTTAATTATTTATTTATTTTATTATTTATGTACACACAGTAAAATCCAAAATAGATACGACATAATTAAAATATGAGTACAAAGGTACTGCTTATTTCTTAAGAAATTTCTTCCAGCAGACCTGCGAAAGGAAAAATTAGAAAGAAATGTAGACAATAGTGTGTGAGAACAAGAAGAGAAAAACATGATTATGCGAAGTCTTAACTAAAAATATCAAATATACCTACACATATACGCAAGAAAATTAACATATAGGTACTTAAATAAAAAAAAAAGCTTAAACTAAAAAAACTTAAGCTTTTAGTTCTTATTATAAGTAGCAAATTGTAATTCGTGTAATTAAAACACCTTTGCCCTTTTGTGTCAAGACTGGTCTGAAACCGTCATCAGTTAAATATTTAATCCGTTTCAGTATCAATTGTATAATATTTATTATGCTTTTCAACACGAAAATTTCGGATGAACCTATCCAGAATCCAGCCGGTCTATTCTGATTCTGTGAGCTGTCATTTCACCAGATGCTTATGATTGACACTATTGACAGTTCACTGCAAGCTCACTTCACCTTAGTTTTCATGGTGAATTTTTTACAGAATAGATAGACAGCTCGTACTCGTTAGCAAATTAGAAATGGAACCGGTACTACTCAACAATCTCTGAATAGTCTGCTCCTAATGTAGGTCAGTATTCCCCTGCCAACCCTTCTGGGAATACATCTAAACGTAAACAAGCGATTGTATAAACAGTACACAAACTAATAATCAATTTCGCTAATACGACACATGGTAACAGTTAACTGTACCCCAATTCCGGTGCACAATAGCGAGAATTCATTTATCAATACCACCCCCGATACCCCGATAACTAAGTACCTCGATATCAGAAGTAAATATCAGAAGGACCACTCCACACAATGCTTATTCTTGACCTTCCTACATCGATCTTTTAAGACCTTTACCTTACCTATAGTGTGTCATCTGCTGTACATGAACCACTTACTGATCACTTAGGTAAATAACCGATAAAAACTAATTTGCCACATTTTTTTTTGTCCACCCCATTTCTTAAATAGTTTTAGTCCTTGTGAGATCGGGAGCTGTACTATAAAGTATTAAACTCGCGACAATCTAAGAAGCCCGTTTTGACGTTTCGTTCTCGTTCATGTAATAAAGCGTTATGCCTTGAGAATTAGTTTTAATCAATGTAGATAAGTCTTCGATTACAAACTCTCTAAGTATGTTCAATCGATATGTCTCGAGAATCAGTTTATAAGACACCAATTTTTTTTTTCATCGCTACACAATGCATTTTTATAGCTGTCAAAAGGGACCTCTTAGATTGTCGCGAGTCTAATGCCATCACTATTCCACTGCGAAAAAAGGATGGTGCTAGCGGCCTTGTATAGCTCCGTCTCTCACTAACACTGGAAAAATGGTGGCATTAATACGTCGTAGTAGGCCCCCAGGTGGGAGAATAAACCTATTGATTCTGTGACCGCTATTTCTTTTTGTTACGGCTGTCATCACTGTTAGGTTAGTTTATTCTTATTCGCGTGAATTTTATCATTACGTATTTCTGCTCGAAAAGTAGCTCGTAATCAGTAAACCTTCTTTAGCTTATTCGAGATGGCCCAGCGATGGGGTGGCTCCCGTATAAATCACAACAATTCTTGCGATAACTTTTAATTGATTCCCGAACTCGGCTTTCGGCTTTCGGCCGTCGAGCCGCTGTTTGTTTATAATCAGCTGGATTTGTAACAATTCGTACTGTGAAGCTTTAATAAGATTTCGTTTTGTGATCGGGGTGAAAGAAGAACTGATTGGAGGTGGGGATGAAATAACAAATTGAGGGGTCGAGTTTACAGGAAACAACAATAATATTGCTGTTCAGATGGTTTTATTACCTGCAATAATATTGTTAAAAGGTGCTTTTTTATGTTTAAAACAAAAAATATAACTAAACACATCACGACGCGACGCCAAAAACTATGTACAATATAAATCTTGAACGTGATTGAAAAGTCGATCGAATATGAGTTTATATACCACAGATTATGGTAAAACTAACGTAACAAAGTTTGATGTGCCTTTACATTTACCGGCACCCATACTGGTGTTGTTTGGCGAAATAGGAATAGTTTCCCGCACGAACTCTTTCGTTTAAGATGTTCTCTACTGCTAAACTTAGTGCCTAGTACAAAAATAAATGTGAAAATAGAAATCTAGGACACTCTAACCCTTTCAACACTACGCACGACTTTCAAGCACATTTCAATGTCACATCGGCACAAAGCAATACATTCTGCAGATTGATTTCTGAGCCAACCCTCAAGCGCGAGCGTAGCACGTCGCATCACGCACGGCCGCCGACCCTGATAGGTAGTAGGTACCCTCGGCTTTGATATCAGCCTGTAATCATCACGCTTAGCTCCACAAAGGCTGGCAAAGGGTTTGGCAAGTATTTGTGTGATGTAGGTACAGGATGTATGCATGGGGAGGGCTACAAAAAGGGCGTATGCATGGTATACTTGACACGTGCGTCTGTTTTGAACAATATACAGATCTGATTACTGACTCATTTGCATTTGGTCGTCAAATTACGAAAGAGTCAGCTTTTTATTATTGTTTTGTTTTATCTCATCTCTTTTCGTTTTTATGAGCTCAAGGAACAGACAATGATTAGTCACATAATAATCAGATGGCACGGTTATCATATAACTTTATATTATTCTGTACGTGTATTTATCACCTAACTCCTCCTAAACGGCTGGACCGATTTGCATGAAATTTTGTGTGTATATTTGAGTGGGTAGCTGGATGGTTTATAAAGTCAATTGGACCCGGTAAGTGGCGCTGTTTGGGCATGAAACGTACATATCAAATATCATCAAGTTTATTTTACGATTCAAACTGAAATCAAAACAAAGTAAATTAGTTATTAAACAGGTTATTGTTTCATGAGGTAGAAACGTAGCAGTAACACACGTTATAAAGACGTAGTGAACATCTGGCGAGCTTCGGCTGCCAGATAATACATAATTATGATAGACAACCGAACCGGGCGAGCTAGGGTCGACGCACGAAAAGTAAAAGTTTATGAAAAATGTATATAAGATATTGTTCGTGGACTACTTTATTTTAGTCGTTGTTAGCGAAAACCAAGCCCCCCCCCCCTATCACACTTCAGCGTAACCTAGTTATTACATATATATGTAATAACTAGGTTACGCTGAAGTAGATTCTCGGTTTACATTCATAGCATGGTCTTTCAATAATTGATCCCAGGGTAACATGAAATTCATATTTGATCGTCTCTTAGAGTTCAAGTACTCGCAAGATTCCAAGAGCTGTTCTGGTTGGATGTTTGTCACGAAGTTATTATAGAAATTCATCCAAAGACGCCGCTCAGCCATAGCGATTTTTATTTGATTCCTTCGGTAGTTCCTGCCAGCCCTGTTCCTAAGCGGTGGGCGGTTTCCATTAGAAGCACAGTATCTACTCGCTGATAACTTATTATTACGCTTTTATATTAGCCTCCTTCATCCGTTATTATTGGTGATATTCGATTTGGGTTTGAATGAAAACATGTCTTACCTTTTTTCCTCTAAATCATGGGAAACGGATCGCCATGATGAAATACCTACGCAAACAAACGCAAATTGCCTCAGTTCATACCTATGACGAATGGATCAATCCTAGGAACTTTGATAGAGAGTGCAACTGTGTACCTATATTCAGCCCAAAACGCAGAATTGAGACTACTTTAACATTCAGATACCAATTCAAAGGACGACTCTCTCCACGAATACGATATACCGAAATATCTACGTTATGGCAAAACGTCGTGCTAGGCACGGTAGTTTAACTGTCAAGTTGAAGTGGGTTAACCTGAAACAATACGACAATAAAATCTCAATTCTCCGTTAAAAGCACTTAATGAAATCAAAATAAAAAGTCATTAATTCTAATTAGGCTAGGAATCAGCACTTTTTGAATGTTAAATTACATAAGACAGTCCCCAATGTAGCTGGGAAGAAGAAGTGGCGCAACCAACTTCCCAGCAGTACAGTGTTCAGTTATAAGAACTTGATACTATATAAATAAATATTAATTACTTCTTTAACGCACCTCTATGTACAGATAGACAAACTAATAGACGAAACATCTCAATCCCATAGGTAATAAAAAATAGCATAATGCCAACACATTATCACCTCATGAAACGATAAAAAATTAACAAAGAATTAAAACAAAATATCATCGTACCTTACCTTGTCCCCAATAAGTTCCGTAACTTGTTAGAAGATTAGCGAGATTCTGAACCCGTCAGAAATTCGATGGCTGTCCTCTGAATTATTTATCGCATTGCTTCGAACCGTCTGACACCTAGGACAGCGGTGGCTCTGAATAAAATAATTCACAATTTTGGTGGCACGTATTGTAAAATGGAGGGATCAAAAACTAAATACAAATCGTTGCCACAGGCCTAAATATTTTGCATACGGGAATTGGATCGCGAAACTATTAGTTGTAGTTCGTTGGGAGGCTTTCACATTTAACTAGACTTTCATGTTAGAGTTGTTTTGATTTTAAACGAGTTAGGTGTACCTCACTCTCGAACTACTCCAAATGTAATATTTTCACCGATCAGGAGTTTAGACACAAGCACAAGAGTAGGTAGTAGTAGCACGAGAGCAGTAAATGAGCCGCTGCTTCCATCTTTCCTTCGTCATCTTTTAAGACAACAACGAGTAGCTACTTATTCAAATTCTTTATTTCAAACATGAGTCCATAGTGTTAGTATCAACAAAATAACTTAATAACTAGTGTTAGTAATAAGGAGATAATGAGTAAATCACATGTTATGGATTCTTCCCCAGTGGCGCAGCAGAGGGGAGTCCCACCGATCTGAGAACACGCTCAGGAGACCGTTGGAGGTGGCGCGTAGCCGGCCGGCTATGGAGGCGGTCCTTTTTCGGATTACGGCATAAAAATCGTCTGTGCGCGCCTCCGCAAACATTGTGGAAGCACTACAACGCCACGACAGCCCCAACAGTATCCTAAACGCGTTATTATATTGGTCACGCAGATCGCTGTATGTCCTCTGCGTAAAACGGGTCCAAAGACGTGTAGAAAGATTGACAGAAAGCTCTGAGCTTACTACTTGGGTCAATTTCTTCACGATGAGCTCAAACACACTTTCTTTCTCTCTGCCTCTAGTAACCGTGACATCTCATTACGCCGACCATCGTTATCAATTTTAATTACTGAAAAGGATCGTTTTACTAATAAACGAGGGTAGTGCTCATAGTCATTACTTAACTTTCGGCGAATAATTGGAAAGAAAGTATGCTCTTGCTACTTTCATTATTATTTATTTATATACTTTAAGCATACAAATGTACAGAAGCGGACTTAATGCCATAGGCATTTTCTACCAGTCAACCTTAATTATTATTGGTGGCGCGGTGAACTAGATTTTTTAGCTTGATGAGGTATTGAGATTGCCATCAAAGGCTATGAAATTGTCGATAGTCCTTGAATACAATAATTGTTGCTGTATCTTGGGGTTACTTGTGTGTTTGTTTTATTACTTAACGTTACGTATAAAAAGATCTAAAACTTCTATGAAGTGTTCATCCGGGGAAATCTGTTAACAATTTTCGTCTAAGCTTGAAAGTTCCAATAACCATATCAAAATGGTTTCTGACACCATTTTGATAGAGGTGTCAACGGTTAGGCTAATCGAAATCTTAATAAAACAACGAAAAGTTATTACAAAAAGTTTTTAGTAACCTAATCATTTTAATTAAATGAGCTATTGGTGTATCTTTTCATACACGTAATCTCTTAAGGGGTCATTGTACTCATCATTATGAACAACTTTCACTATGGGGCCAACACTGAAATCGTTTTACTAACTAGTCATTACTTAAATTTCGGCGAATAATTGGAAAGAAAGTATGCTCTTGCTACTTTCATTATTATTTATTTATATACTTTAAGCACACAACTTTCACTATGGGACCAACACTGATATCGCGAAAAAATATCAGCTGTTCCCTACATTTTGACGAGTTATGCGAACATAAATGTACTGAACAGCTTTTTTTTTCGCGATTTCTTATTTGTTCCCATAGTAAAAGTTATTCATAATGATAGTACAATTACTCCTTAAGAGGTTGTTGGTGTTTTACCAATAACCCTGTAAATGTATCTAAACATTTATTTACTTTCTTACACCTCCTTACCTTTGTCGTCATAAGTCTACTTCACCCAGCCACCACGCAAGATAATTATATCTCAATGAACACACCCCGGAATCTTATCCGAACTTGTCACGAACTCGCTCGGAAGTTATCCGTCAGATTTGTCTCAACTTTTCCTTTTATATAAGTTCTGTTAATTATTATAACAAGTAACTGTTACGAGTTCATTTCTTGGAAAGCATTTTATTTATTACGTTCGTGCCTTTTGGGACATGTTTGAGTTCTATTTTTAGGAAGTAAATAATTACAAACTGTTGAAATTAAGTTCATTTCTCCGTAATTAATTTAAGAGCCGCCAAGACATCAGTCTTTATTTAGGGGTGCCTTATTATAAGAGCCTCGCCCCGGCACACCCTGAGATGTCAACACTGCTACCAACCGTAGACAATCCTACGGAAATTACGCAACAGAAAATTCTACACCACCGAAATTACGCCTTGTGATTGTTTACAGAAAACATAAGTGCTTTTCTGGTGTATCGCTGTAGCTTCAATAATCGATTGTCGATAAACCAATCAATATACCGATCACTTTCTTAACCCTATCTTCACAAACAACATAAGCCCTTACGCCACATACACACAGATGCATGCGGTGCTGCTCTCAATCGTCCGACATATGTATAACTGAGTTACTGCTAACCCAGTTACAGCTCGGCTGATTGCTTATTACGAGCCCACGGTAAACAAGACTGTCTTGCTAATGTATCAGACGATATTAAGGCATAGATTTGTGTGGCAGGCTTGTTGTAGTGCTCTTTTTGAGATCTAGACCCTACCACTTTGTTATTTATTTTGTTTTTTACTCGGCAAAGATATTTTTTTCTGTTCGTAAACCAAATGCAGAGAGAGCGTTTACTGTTGGCCCAACAAATTTTTAGCTCTGGGTTGGTGAGACAAAGCAATTAGAAAGCAAGAAAACATATTTATTCTGCACAAATAAGACGCACATTATAAAATAAATAAGAAATAATACAAAGTAGCCAAAAGATACGAGAAAGGGAAACCTTCAAATTAATAGTCATTTTCATTATTTATTTACAGCTTATAATTCAGTGTTGAGCACAAGCCTTCATCGTAATAGCACTATCCTACTTCCACACTAATCTTATCGAGATACCTTAACAGCAGTTGAACCATCCACTTAACAGCAACTGAACCAATCACAAATTACTCATCACACCGTCCAAAATTCACAACCTGTTGCAAATATTCACTCCCTCAATGGTGCCGATTCTCTTGTACACCGAACTAAACTAACTAAACGATCACTAAAATGCCTTACTATGAGAATCTTAGAGCTATTCTGCCAAAAAATATCTCTAAATTTAAAAATTATTTTGATACAACTAAAATTGAATTTGACAATCGCGACTCCACTTGGTACCTACTTGTTTGCCTACCACGTGATTTTTTAAAAGCCGGAGAGGCGCGCAATGTGGCCGTCTCGACGAAAAATTCCATATAAAAATATATATGGAATTTTTCACTTTTTGGAAGAAAACAAAAATAAAATTACCAACATGTTGAGTATTGCGGGTTGCAAGGGGGTCAAAATTTTCATTATTTTTGCGATAGGACACACCATTTTCGAGATATAAGCAAAAGAAAATAAAAAAAAGATACAGTACCGTTTTGCAACTGAATTCGAGGTGTTGGTTTGAATTTTAGTTCTTGACATCTAATTTTATTCCACACAATTTTAATCGTCATTAAAATTAGTCAGAGTTAGAGGATTTTACATAGAAAACAAAAATTTTGGTTAAAACGTCAAATTCAGAATAGCATTTTCACTAAATTAAAACTTAGTGCCATCTTAGTGCTGTCAAACTAAATTATAGTTAAGTTGTGTCACTTTAGTCTATTTTCAGAATGGGAAATCGTCGTTTGACAGGAATAAACTTAATTTTAGTGATTTTTAGTTTAGTTTAGAGAATTTGTGACAAGAGAATCGGCACCAATATCTACTAGCTAGTTACTCCGTACACATTATTGTAAAGAAAACTCCTTCAAAACATGAGTAATGTTTGGTCGCCGCGATCCGTCATAATTAGCGTCAGTAATCAGTTCGGAGTGGCTTCCGGCGACAGTGGCTACAGTGGCTACAGTGACTAGTGGCTACAATAGTGACGGCGGCAATAGATCGATCACTGCGCGACACTAATCACCGGGCGACTTGTGGATGGACACACTTAAATTGTTTGTGTTTATTGTATCTGAATTTTGCTCTTGTAGTCATTACAGTGTTTTTGTATGATTTTTTATAATTATTATTGGACGTAGTTGGAGTACAGCCAAGTAAAATAGTAGCCAAAATTGTATAGTTGAGAAAGTCTTATTATTTGTACATTTATAACTTAAGTTTTTCCCCAAATGGAGTTTGGCACGCACTACTTAGTCTTGGTACACATTTTACTTCTGATTATATTTTAACAAAATAATTGCGAATTATTCCTACCTACCGTTGTGGGAAGAGCAGTATTTTCTAAAAACATAACAGAATTCTACGTTTAATTTCGTTGGGCAATTATAAGACAGTCACAGCTATTAGTTATATTCATGTGATACACGCAAATCTCTTTGTTCACTTTTAACCAAGCATACAGGAAGTGTCCCTCAAAAACCCTTTTATCAATTTCAAATCTATTGAGATCCTTATCCTAATGCTATATGAAAAATAAGGGTCGAAGTATAACATTATCTTATTTATCTTGTACCCTGCAAGATCCAGGGTGGAAATTATATTGGTAAACAATCGTAACTTAGTTTTTTGTTCTTGATTTGTTTTAGTTTTCTATATTATTAGGTAGGTACCTGTAATGTGCATATCTAATGGTTAGATAATTAACGTGAAACCAAATTGTATACCGTATAATAATAATTAAATCATTGTACTTACACATATTTGCGAATAAATAATTTGACTTTCACTCAAGTCCAATCTCTGGATCAATGAACAATTATACAAATAAAAAAATAAAGGAAAAGCATTTTCCTTTTACACCATTTACCTTCGACTCACACGTGTACACCATCAATCTTTCAGACAGTTAACCGCCAAAAATCACCAGAGATCTAATTACCGTCTACTTAACGCCTATTACCATACGGGGCACAGCAGAGAGTTACGACGCCATTCCTCCTGCTGACACTTTAATTAAAAGCTCTAGCGATCAATCCATACTGACAGGTTCTACTGAGATAACACCCAGCTCTGATTAAGGAAAAACGATCATGTCTGTGGTCAACTTTTTATTTAAGATTTTGTAATTATCAGGGTATATTACATGATGCCCATTTTACTTAGTGCTGGTGTAATATTCATGATCATGTAAAATACTGGTATTCAACTGCATTGGGGTAGACTGGGAGCTGACCCCAACATAGTTGGGAAAAGTCTAGACAGATGATGGTTGAGCATTTTAGGGTTGTTGTTCATTTTGCCGTCATAATCATAATAATGATTCGATTACCAATGCGATTATCAGCCGTGATGTAGATACTGTATGGCAATTACATTGTGGGTTTTGGCTATGTTAACTGTAGGGTTATTTTAATCAACGTTATCTATTCAACCGCAAAAAATATAAACGGGTAATACAATGTTCCAAACAATGCTTCAGAACGAGTCCAAAGCTCTATAATTAGTATTAGTAGGTAACGAGATTAAATGTTATGGGTACTTATCTCAACTACTTACACTCAAACTTGTATGTGCGAATTTTATCGCAAACACAACTTGGTCTTAACAATTAACTCCATAAAACCGACGTAAACGATACAAACAAATCTGTTTGAATCTGTTAGCCGAAGCAATCGCTTCCTCGCTATTAGTAGCCTGCAGTGACCGGAGGGTTATGGCAAAACTTTGAGTCCACATAGCCCATCGACTTATTTGTCGAACAAACTGATAGGATGTCCTGTTAAAAGTTTTGTAAGTGTTGATAGTTGGGATCGGATTAGCTTGGAAGAATATTGGAGATGTTAGACTTTTTTTATAAACTTGTATAACTTTATAAACTGGACTTGTGAACGAACATACTTTTGGTGCTATTTTGGTGCTAGCTAGAAAACTTGCATTTTAAATTAAGTAAGTAAATGCAACTCAATCGACAAGAATAACAAGCGATCGACTCGCTCCGAAACTTTTTAATCATTAGATCGAGAAAACACATTGGCCTCGTCCAATTTTATTTTCGAATAAACACCCCGTATCACGTTCCAATCCCGTATTTTATACGAGTTTTCTAAGAAAGTAGTTGGAACAAGGTTCAAAAAGTTGTTCACTGCAATCCCGGGGTTATTACGCGACAGAAATATTATAGTTTGAGAGAACCACGATATCTGTATAACAATAGAGCCCGGACTGCGCTGCATCTCAGCTGGATCGCGTTTGATCAATTTATTTTACAGTTTTTAGTTTGACTTTTCGTTGCCGTCAGCAGTTTCAGCGTTTGTACAGAATTGACAATTACGCTGTGCAGCGTAAAAACGAAAATATAGAAGAGAGATTTTTCCTAGAGTCCTTTTTATATTTTACCTTTCTTATTATATCCGCCTTATATCTATGATTACTTACTGGCCATCATTACACCTTCCATTTTTTAGGCTTTATATCTTGTACTTGTAGCATAAACATAATTAGCCTATTAACGTTCCTGATGCTTGGTCGCAGACCTCTCTTCTCTTCGAGAGGGAGTGGGCTGTAATCCACTACGCGGCCCAGTGCGAGTTGACATACGTCACATGTCTGCGATTTTTTTTTTTACCTTTTTGATGGAAATAAATAAAAATATAGTGATGACATAACACAGAGTAAAGTGCCTGCTTAGGTTCAAACCTATGATTCATGTCGGGGCAGATACCACTGGGCCACCACTGCTCCAAATCTTGTATGTTTCAACCAAAATCAGTGGACTATATCCATTTAAAGTCGCTTTTCGTGTTTATCTGTGTGACCGCGTTGTTCTTCAAAACTTCGCAACGGATTTTGATGTGGTCTACACCATCATTTAGATAATTAATTCCGGAAGGTTTATCATCATCTGCCTAGCCGTTTCCCAACCATGTTGGGGTCGGCTTCCAGTATTTTACATGGACTGACTGCCTATCGACCTCCACAACCCAGTAACTGGTTAATACGATACCCCTTGGTAAGACTGGTTGTCAGACTTTCGGGCTTCTGACGACCCGTAACGACTGTCAAAGATCCACAAATGACAGCCGGGACCAACGGCTTAACGTACTTTCCGAGGCACGGAGGAGTATGTAAAGATGTCGGGTGACCACCCATCCACGGACCAACCCCGGCAAGCGTAGCTTAACCTGATGGATCGACACGTGCGGCTGTTATTAAGTAGCCACGAGCTCCTCCGTGAGTTCCGAATTCCGAGAATTCTGGAAGGTTTATGTGTATAATGAATTAATATTAACATTACATATAATAAAGAAATATTTATGTTTAAAAACTGTGACCCAACCTGCAAACCAACATTTTACACAGAAAAACTGTGCACTATATCATAGAACACAAGCTTGACAGTATAAAACTGCAAAATCCATCGTAACTAAGAGCCGTATATTATTTTTACGTGCGCACCTATTTATTCAGGGGTCGTTGTCCGTTACTTACTAGTGGATCCCGATTGAATATTCAAGAGCTATCTAATCCTGCGGGCTGGGACATAAATCCTATCAAAGTAAATTTGTATCGTGGTAATACATATGTATTTATGATAACTAGGAAAGGCGACGGGATTGCCTCTTAATGGGTGTCGGATAATAGCCTTTTCCGCAATAAACTGGAGTAATTGAATAACTGTAAGATGTCATAGCTGTGAGTGTTTATTTGAAGCATCATTTCTGAATGTTTATATCCAGGTCACAGTTCGACTATTACTAGAATATGTAAAGAAAGAGGAATAAAGAGTGTATCGATACATTACCATTCCATAATACCTGATCACGAAATTCAGATGAGAGCGTGTGACCTCGCGTGTTATTTTAATGAGAAAACACCGTAGTTACTTACTTCATTGAAAGCAAATCTTATTACGTTTAGCCCACCCTCTTTAAATCTTTTTCTTTGCCAGCGGAAACAATAATAATATAAAAGCAATCAAATTGAGGGGAAAAAGCCGCCCCCTATTGATCGTTATCATAAAACCTTACTGTATTGTAAGTTGCATATTGTTATAATAATCGCGTCAGCTGACGTCCCATCCCTGGCGACTTGCCAATTAACTTAATGGCGCGGCATCCGCCTAATAATGGCCGTCGTCTCACAGTAAACAAACCACTAAATATCCTCGTGCTGATTGGAACGAATACAATTTATAAGCTTTTCTATTTTATAGCTAAGTCTTGGATGCTATAAGAATTTAAGGGAATTTTCTTAAATGGCTGAGCAAGCGCGGTGGTGGCGCTTCCGTTGGTCAATTTGAAATTAACTAATAGTTCAACAACTATTAGTTAATTTCAAATTGACCAGTAACAACTTACTGGTTCAACACTGTTTGCTAAGCACGCGAAAACTCTGCAAATCATTCATGGAAACAAATCGCAATACCATACTTTCAAATCTTGTTGGCACTTTACTAGAAATCATTGCATTGGTTTAAAATTTTAAAATTCATAGTGGAAATATAACACTGTCGCGAATACTATCCGTGCACTGAATACAAAATGGATTCAATATTAAAGCACGGCATTATAGCGAGATGTTAGGTATATAGTATCCGTAATATTTGGCCGTGACAGCAACTCAATCGTTGAATAAGCGCTGGAATTAATACTAATTTATCCCGAAACGAAGGCATTTAAAGAGCCTCCATTATTATCGGGGCATTCGGCGTAATTTATGCGGTCATAAAAATTTTAATGCACGTCGCGCCGCGGCCCCGTCACGGACGGGACAGGAGGGACAGAAATTATTCACACATTTGCACAAAACGCTATGGGATGGTCCACAGAACGATACGGGATAGTTCATAAAGCGGTGCGGGACAGTTCACGTAGCACGAAACGCAAACAAAAAATACCAACGATCTGCGAGGTATATATAGTGTCCGCTTCCCCATAAATAGAAGATATAATACTGTTTATTATGTACACGATATAAAAATGATCCAGATTGTGTGAATGTCTATATTTTTTTGTATACAAATACAATTTGAATGAACTAAACCATCGTTTATTACTGTTTGCCCTGTGAACAACCGCCAATATAAATTAAAAATTAGGTTTATTATTCGGTCAATTGCCTCACACATAAACGTTTTCCGGTTTATTCTTGGCTCTGTGTTGACTTTAACTTGGCTAAGCTCAAATCAAAACTAGCAAAAGTAAATATAGATATTGTTTATTTAGTTTTTATTTATTGCATTGTTAATGAATTGTATGTGCTTGGAGCAGGTCCTTGATTCAATTCGTGTCTAGATTTTTAGCAAAAGCCTATTTTTAAACGAAGACTAAGTAAAAAGAAATTCAGAATAATCATCGAATTTTGCTTTGTATCTGTGAAAGCTTTGAACTGTCAGATAAAACTAAAATTGAGCACTTACATTACACGGTTAACGAGCTGTCCCATATAAATAATTGTAGTCTGTGGAGCCGTCTTTATAGTGCAGGATATCCCTTGAAGGTGTTGAATGAGGTAAATCACGGCCTGGCAGCTCCCGGACTATCGCGTCCATTCGATGACTCGGAGTGTTACTCTCAGCATATTAAAGTCATACTTTAAAGAAATCTGCAGCTTCAATCAGCAGAAATCTTCAGAATGACATCCTAAAAATTCTAAGAATGCTGAGCCTGTGTTCTTCTCCAGGTCAAGGTGTCACCCCTGTGCGAAATTTTATCCAAATACAGCCGATTTATCATGAAAGCGTAACCAATTAATAAACAAACAAACTCATTTCGCATTTATAATTTACAGTTAGGATGATAGATCTACTCTAAATAATTCAAAGTCAAAGTCAAATAATTTATTTCAAGTAGGCACATACAAGGCACTTTTGAACGTCAAAAAAAAACAAAGAAATAGAACTGATTCTAGTTACCCCTTCCAAAAGGTAGTTTTCGTATGGAGAAGAATGGACAAGAAACTTCACCGTTACTCTTTAAAAAAAATGTTTTACAATATTTTGTATACATCAATTACATATTATATGTGAAGACGATGTACCTAGAATAAGATTACTGTACCACAATAGGTAAAAAGAATTAAAAAATGGAGCAATCCTACTATATATATTATATATAATATTATATTATATAATATTATAAATGCGAAAGTTTGTGTGTTTGTGTGTTTGGATGTTTGTTACTCAATCACGCAAAAACGGCTGAATGGATTTGGATGTTTGGCGAACAGATAGTTTATAACCTGGATTAACACATAGGATACTTTTTATCCCGATATTCCCACGGAATCGAGACTTACGCGGGTGAAACCGCGGGGCGCAGCTAGTGACAAATAAATTAATTGATAGATACATGGTGCTCACATATTTACAAACATTGTAAAACTAAACGATATCACAATATTTCTAACATTTTTACGAGCAATACTAACAAGTCAGTGTGTGAGTTCAAGTAATCACAAAGTGTAAAAATCTATGACATACAACTAATAATTTAAACAACTAAATTAGCAACCAGTTTGATTTTGTCCAGACTCTAAATTGTCTTATGGAGCAAGACCAGCATGTTTCCAAGCATTCTTATCTTGGATATAATCCTCTAATGAGCTCTCATGTAATAAGCTTGTCTACAAAGTGTACTTTAATATGTTTTAAATTGAGTTTTAATGAGTTTTAAATTATATCCGTGATAGGTATACTTTCGATTTGGAGACCGTTTTGACTTTGTTACTGCACAATTACAATTTTATTTGCTTCATTGTCTACAGAAACCTATCGCCAAACTATCAACAAGAAGTTATATAGCCGCACAAACAGAAAGCAAGCACCACTCAACACCAACTATTAAACTTAATGAGATTTTCACTCACACAGACAATTATTATAATAGTACATATTAAATCAAGCATAGACTAGCACGCGTGTAATTGCGTGTTTCGCACGCGATTAGTAAGCAAAGCCGCATGGCCAATGAAGCGTGCAGCGTATTACGGCCGGCTCTGTCTGACCAATGAGCGTGCGCCCTTAGGGTCGGCGTGAACACACGCTTGAGGGCTCAGACAAGTCACAAAGTGAGTCCTTAGCCAGGATTGAATTACTTTGTGAAACAATAGAGGGAGATACTTGTAAATATGATAATTAAATTGATTGTAGAGTGCACTAGTCAAAGTTATATTACACACACAACATAACATCACGCCTGCTATAGTAGCATAGCACCTACGTTCACTCACATTGTGCCAGTTATATTTAAGTTTCACGCAATAGGGGACGAGCCACCGACCGTGCACACATCAAAATTAAAACCCCATTACAAACAATAAAATCATACATAAAATAAAATAAAAAAGAAAGAAAAATAGGTTTATTTGTCACAGATACACGTGCATACAAAAAGATAATTAAACCAAGATAAAAAAATGAAAATGTACATGAAATCCTCGTGTCATACTAGTCCGTCTCTCCAGTTTTTTCACTAAAATATATTTGAAACAAAAAATAGTAAGTTCCTACACTAGTGATATTTCATTGTAGGTACTTAGATCACAGAAACAACTACAGTTAAAGTGTTTGGAACAAAGGTGCGCCGCAGACACGATACGTTAGTTTTTCTAGTAAATGTACGAGAAGTAACAAAGACTATTTTCTTTGTTAGATACTTTTTATTTATTACTTTAGTAGAATCTGCCACAAGAAATGGTCGGATTGTACACTTATAGAGACTGTTGAAATAGACATTGCTTTAATAACATTATTCAGGATAAAGAGATAATAATTGTCTAGCTAACGTTATCTTTGGAACGCGATTAGAGGAAGGCTTTGCTTAGTCAGAGAATTGGATGCAAAGCTTTCAAGCCAATAACTCGGGAAAGAAAAGCTTACCACAAATAACGTAGTACCTATGTATACTACAGACAGACATACATAAAAGTACCGAGATACCTACATATCTTCTCGCTCAGTACAAAGCCTAAAGAATTCGCAGCAGTTCACAAATTATATGATATTTCACGCGAGACGAGAATTTATGTTATTCGCCATTTGGGAGACGGAAAGGAAAAATTGTATTCTACACACACACACACACACACACACACCGAAAGGCGTAGATTTCGAGAGAATGTTTTAGAAGATACTAGTATAAAATAGAAACGCACAGAAGTTTGGATTTCTCAATTGCCTCTTTGTTAGGCAATCATTCGTAAATATAAATGCGGTACGGACTTGCTTTTTGAGACTATTCCTTTATATTCCACCCAAGCTATGCTTATTACTCTAATCTCTATTCTCTGCCAAGAAAACGATCGTCATTGGCGTTGCGATAGTGGTCTGAATCATGACATCAATGATGAACCTAAACTTCCATGATAGACATACTACGACTTTTTCCATTTTGGTAGACAGATATCTAAGTACAATAGAACTCGTCACGAAGCTTTAAAAGTGTGGGGTTTTATATATTTCACCAACTAGACCGCCTACAACATATTTTCTTTATAAACAGGAAAATCGGTACCGAACCGAACTCTCCGTCCAAACACATATTATACCTAAATAGTCTTGTCACCGGACACCGCCGTTTAGCGTGCTGGCAAATAAGCCCGTTTGCACAGTTTGCACAGAGCGTGCGCTTCGCTGTCCAAATGTTTGCACACTTTTGTGCGGCTCCACTAGCGTAGTCACGAAATTATGTTCTGAATGTTGTATATGAACGTGTGTTCCGTTGAGAAATGTTCTTTGAAGATAATTTGGAAACATTTCAGTCAAACCCGGTATCATGTTGTCAGTTCAATTTGGATTAGTTCACCAAAATACTATCAACTAACAATTTCAGTTATTATGAGAATGGACTAAACAGTAATTAAATAGGCTTCTGGAACAGCCGCAGTCAATAACTTTGTATGGCTTGGCATTATAATGTACACGAAGGATCATAATCAGGTAGTTTGTTAGACAAATTCAGAAACACCACGACACGGCTCAGACCTGTGACGTTGACATCCTTTGTTCGCAAGAAATAACTAGATGCATATCGGCGCCGCTAACTATTCAATATAGTCATGGGATAGTAGGAGTAAAGGTAGGTTTCCTTTGACATATACTAGTGGAAATAGTGTAATCGAATACTTCACTTCATCGCATTGGGATTCAGCGAGGTAAACAAAAACGCATCAGTAAGCTAAAACGAAGCATTTCACCGAGAACACTCCCGCAGCGTTCAGTGCATTTCAAGCAGGTTATGTACCGTCCGCGCGTCCGGACCATAAGTATTCCGTTTTCTCATATCCTGAAGCAACACTAAAACCGACTGAAAAATAACAAGTACTCCTTTTTGAACGAGGATCGTTGAGGACATTCGTTAGGTAAAGTCTGTCGCCTACTACAGAGACCTAAGCTATAAAGTATTGCAGTGTGTGCTAAAGTAAGTACTGATGATGTTAGTCTAGTAAATGCGTTACAATTTATTTCTTACGTATATTTAAAATAATAAACACTGTTTACCGATCTGTATTTGACCAGTTATTCCTCCGTACTTTATTTAATACTCAATACTATAGTATTGAGTATTTAATTCCACCGGCTTCGCCCGCGTAATATCTTTGTAAATAAAAGCCTATGTTGTTCAGTAATACACACTACAGCTTCCTACTAATGAAAGAATTTTTTAAATGTGTTTCGTTGTTTTTGAGTTTATCAATTACAAAATTATTAATTATAATAGGTACAAATCTTTTCTCTTTGTAGGTTTCATTGAAAACATCTGCTTATTAATTTCATACGCCTATGTACCTTCAGTATTTGGTTATCATTGAATTATTGTTCTGAGTATCTATTATAGGTATCATTGCATGTTCGTTATTTATGAATCTATAGAAAATTCGCAGATAATTTAATAAAATAGTTATTTGATGATATCTGGTGCTGCATTCGAGGTTTTCGTTCAAATTAAATGAATTGCCACTAATTCCATTATTATCTATGTTCAAGCTTCGTTTGGCACAAAATGTACAACAGTTTTGAAAATGTATCATCAAATGAATGAAATAAAGCCGAAATTGTGAAACTGCAGCACCATAGGTACGTAGAAAATTGGATACTGCATCCTTTACAAATATTATAATGTTTCCAGAGAATTAAAAGTTTGTTTTTGTTTTTGTTGATGTGTTTGTTTTGTTGCCAATCTATGAAGAAACCACCTCAGTAGTATATTCCTCCTCGGTTTTATATCTTTCACTGAATTCTATAGAAGCACGGGTCAAAATGATGGCAGTTCATATTAGTAATGGATTCTCATTTAAAATCCCGTCATTATTTACTTTTTATTTCGTGCCACTACTCGATTTAGTCAGCGATATCATCGCATAGCTTCGCTTAGCTCGCCTTACTATGTAGTCAACAGCGTCATTATGCAGGGCGTGTTAAAGTTTGTAACAAACGAGCGCCTCGACGACACCCCCCTCGCCCTGAGCTGGCTGCACTACCCCCCCCCCACGCAATAGTTCGCCGCAGGAAAAACTGAAGGCGACGTAATGAAGACGTGGACTTATGGGACTGCTAATGAGAAAGAAGAGTTACAGTACCGAGGCGACAATGTACATCGAGTTTTGAACAGAGTATGTAACACGGATATCCGTGTGACATTACTCTGTTTAAAACTACATTTCCAGTAATGGGATGCATCAGAAGAGCCTCTACATTGACTTTCGGAGCTGCTCTCATATTAAGTGTGCTTCATGCCGACACAAGGGGAGAAGAAGATTACCAGTAATATCAATATTGATAACTAGCAAATATGCTTGGATAGGAAATGGGTTCGTCCAAAGTGCAACACGGGATTCAAGTGCAAGACGGTGCGGTGGTGCGTTTTTAACTAAAGTAGCTATTTTTAACAAAAGTAAACGTTTTTCAAAACGTCCCCCTAAGTTTTCGCCAAACCATCGCCGTTTAATATGCCAAACCTTATTTAAAATAACAAAGGGAAGACTGATTTTATATCCCAACTATCAAGGTTATAGCAATTAAAATAATGGGAGCGACTGAAATATTAATTTCAGCTTAATTGTTTTAATTAGTTTAATTATTATTGTTGAAGTGGTGTCGGATATTTATAACGTAGATATTCCGAATTTTAGAGGAAGCAATTAATTTATTATTAAAATCCGGGCAATCACTCGGTACTTTAAAATTATTCCAATGAGATACTGAATAAACTTGGAAATTGATTTTAAAACTGTTTGCGTTGAATAGTTTTAAATGCTGAACTCAAACTATCGAACCATATTTTTCAATTCCTGCATTAATAATTATCTAGTATTTTATACGCTTTTAGTGTGAATTGGAAATACCCAGGTCACTCGCTCATGATGGATGATATGGCTAGAAGCCATATCATCCATCCGTTCAGGTATCTGACAGATATTATTTATGTTCTTTAATTAAAACGGTTTAAAACCATTTACAAAAATAGAGTTGAGGTAAAAAATTAACAACACTACCAGATTTAATTTCAACGAATTTATTATTCATTGATAGAATGTACCACATTCTGACCTCGGACCAACAAAAAAGGAAAGACGGAGCGCGCCGTACATCAAAAGTGAAGCCACCTTTTTATCTATGTGTGTGTAAAAAGGGTAGTCATTTTTTAAAGTTTTTCCCTATAATTTTGGGGAATAATATTATATGGATAGGATAATATTGTACGAGTAAGATATTGTTGAGTATGGTATTATAACTCGATTGTTAAGATGACTTATATAGCGAAACAAAAAAAAAAATACATCGCTATTTCGTATAGCTAGTATCCATTTACTTTTAGATTCAGTATTACTTGGAAATCTAAAATATAAATACATAAAAAAAGAAAACAGGAATATAATTACTCAAAATAAGAAATCATAATTTAAATCGGTTTAATCTAATCTAATGGGAAAATTTGAAATCATATTATGGCAGCCCTTACACGTTATGTCACTGCTTTCATTCGTTCATTCGTTGAGGTTTTTTTGTTCCAAGTAACCTAAAATTCATAGTTCATTCAATTAAAAAACGATGTTATTTCAAGTAAGTACAAGTGAAAAGTGATTCCGTGAGACTTATTATGTGATTTGCTATTGTTTTTCAAGTTTTTACTACACAGGAAGGCATAATTCTATTTTTTTATTGATGTTAACTAGACGACGACTCGTGATGTACTAGGAGCGATGAGCATGGTTTTAGTGTAGGTGTGTGCGTGAGCCTGTGTGTGATCTGTCTTCCTTTTTTTGTTGGTCTGAGATTCTGACAAATAAATAATTATTATACATCCCCGTAAAAGTACTTCTGACATCTGACATGCCAATAAAACCTTCTTCCATTCGTTGGGAAACAGATCCTCTGCACTGGGGACCTAGCAAGCGCAACGGTGTGACACTGAGGCACAACATAGCACTGTTTACAATGGCTATAATCTCCAGTTTCAACACTGAACTGCTCCACAAGAAACTGGAGGTGGCTTTTTAGCCAGGATTAGGTGTCGACTCGCAGCTGAGACTATACTACACAGAGAAGGTACAGTAGGCACACTTTACTTATTTCAACAAAATAGAATACACTGAACAAAACATCTATTATTAATTTAGGACTGCCGACTTTTATTATAATAAAATGAAGCTTCCACTTTAGAGATTGGCTTTAGCCAATCTTCCCGAATTTAGCCACTAAACAACTGGCCGGAGCGCGCGCGCAACCTTTAGCTACTTAATTAGTTATTTAACAAAGATGTTTACCGGTTAACCTACGATAATGGGGTAGCAATAATAATACTAGCAAATTATTGTCCCACTGGGTTGTGGAGGTCAGATAGGCAGTCGCTCCATGTAAAATACTGGTATTCAGCTGCATCCAGTTAGACTGGAAGCCGACCCCAACATAGTTGGGAAAAGGCTAGGCAGATGATGATATTATTGTCCCACTGCAGGGCAGAGGCTTCTTCTCAAACAGAGAGACTTTTACTAATTTTTGAGACTTATACTAATTATTTTTTATAAAATCCACAATATGTTCCTTCACCAATGTCAGTGGTGTCCTAGATAAAGTTAGAAATGTAAACAGAAAAAGTCACATTGGCGAACTACGGTTAATAAAATGACTATTCATTGGAAACGTGAGTCTATTTCCGACACATAATGTATTCGAACAGGAACACTAGATCTTTGTTTGGAGGCAAACTTTTAATAACCGAATTTATAAGTAATTAATAAGAATGATTAATATTTTTTCTTATTAATAAGAATTATTATGTTCATTTTAATTGTAATAATATTTTTTTTTGGTATATGGTGCCATATTGGTTTGTGGTGAAACTGTTACAACGAATACTTTGCTGATAGGCTTATATCTACGAAGTGAATAGTTTTTGCCCGACTCAAGAATGGAAACACTTACAATAGACTGTAATAAACTCAGTAGTCCCGATCATTCATAAGCTAATCTCTTACCACGATTTATGATAAGTGAGACTTCTCCACTTTCTTGTTGTGCGGACAAAAGGACAAACAAACACGTGGTCACAATGTTTGTTCTGTATTGCTAACTGCCGTTACTCTTAGCTTGTTTGGCCAATACTAAATGTTTCCAGTAAATACAAAGAAGTGTGTAGGTAATCTAATTGATTGATTCTACAAACCAAATAAGCAATATAATACAACTTGTAGTTTTTACAAAAGAAGAACGTATTTCATTTATATTGCACATACGCAACTTTGGTTCCAAAAAATAAAACTCATTTAAAATTAAACAAAACCTGGCAGTCTTACAAAACATTTCGTAATATCACAAGAAAATCAATAAATCTCATAGTTATAGCATTTCAGGTGCAGTATATTATTTTTATTTGAATCGTAAATATAATTAAACATTAATAACTGTCATAACACAAAACATTAATTCTGTAAATAACTGCATCCTTTTGAGTCTACGAAAAGTCTACGTATTGCTACGCCTCGTAGACTCTCTACGAGGCGTAGCACGTCGTAGACCCTGTCGTAGCACTATGATAAAGTTCTGTTTTGTACAAATCAAGCATTAAATTTTATTATATCATTATTTAAATTATTATTTACAAACTTTCCAAGTTTAAGTACGATTTACATCATCCATAAACTGCTGGACCGACGGTTTCTTGTGTATTTTAAGACTCTGCCAGACCACGAAAACATCAAAATATCTTGGCGTTAAAATTTTACAACTAAACTTTTTACAGTCATACCCACATAAAGTTCTATCTCCGAGCATTTAAGACAGCACCTCGTATATTGGCGATGATAAAACAATAAAAATATGTTGGTTGTGCGGCTGTGGGAGTAAATAACCGACTGGGAGCGAAGGAACACAATGGCAACCTACAAATGTGTCGGCGAGATAGCGAGACAATACTGAGCAGCGTTTGAACTTGTGTCAGTGAGCGAGTAGGGAGGAGAGTAAGGGGAGTAGAGGAGTCAATTGCCCATCTTCTGGAATCAGCTTAGAAACAGTAACAAAACATCAGTAATGATTATATTATACACTAGCGGATGTCCGCGGCTTCGCCCGCGTGGTTGTCGATTATTATATACTAAAACCTTCCTCGAGAACCACTCTATCCATTGGTGAAAACAGCATGAAAATCAGTACATTAGTTTTTGAGTTTATCGCGAACAGACAGACAAACAGACGCATTGCAGGACTTTGTTTTATAATAATTATGTAGTGATAACAGCAAGAAATAAAGAAAAAATGTTTATTCTGCAAAAATAAGAGGTCATTATAAAATACACAGACATTACAAAAAACAAAAGTATGTTTTTAATTCCCACGTATACACTTATAAACTCATTCTCGTGGATTAAAAGCAGGAAATCATCCTGATCCAAATAATCTGCGTTTGCAGGAATACGTGTAACTTCCATACCTAGTACAGTCAAAAAATGGTAGGCAAATAAGTCTTGTCAATCAGAATTCACTTATTTGCCTACCATTTTTAAGGTTCCGTATTTAACAAGGAACCCTTATAGTTTCACCATGTCTGTCTGTCTGTCCGCGTCATAGATCAGAGACTTTTAGTACTAGAAAGTCGTAATTTGACATGGGTATAAATATAAATCAAGCCAAAAAACGTAAAATAAAATCATAAAAAATAAATTCAAACAAATCAACAATTCCAAAATTTCAACCCTTCATTGTGCGTGTTCCGCACGCACTCGACGGGTTTTGTTCCATAATATTGTCTCACATGTAGCCACAAAATATATTAAACATTGGGTACTTAATTGTAGCTACACGTTGATCTATCTAGTATTCTAATAGTATTGTAGAACAAGACTGTAGACAATCAAATGCATTCTTGTCGATTTACTACTGACTACTTTAACTTCCCCGATAAGTTTACGAAACCACCTCAGTTTTTTTGGTTTTTATCCTTTTGCTAAAAAGGATAAAAACTAAAACATGTGTTAGGATCCACAAAAATTAATCACTTCTTTATAATATAATGGAGTAAGAAAATGAGAGTACATAAACACAGAGCAAGTAACTATCCTCCATGTAAACGAGTCATAGAGAACAATGTTATATTATCAGGCGGTCCAGCGGGCAGCGAACTATGTGACGTCATACATCGATATTTTGTGTTATTGCCACCCACTGAATGTTGTCGCATTTTGTTTACAACTTTTATTTGTATTGAACACCTCTTAACAATACGAATATCATACAAAATAACTGTCTGTCTGTTACCTTTTCACACCATTTTTAGGATTCCGTAGTCAACCTCTGAACGGATTTCGATCACACATGTAGACCTGGATTAGAACTCAAACCATGGCCTACCTGCTTTAAAGGATACTTTCTTATCCTGGTAGTATATTCCCGATTTCCCGTGGGATACTGTCCGACCTCCACACGGGCACAGCCGCGGGCAAAGGCTAGTATTAGTAACATATTTAAATTAAATACAGTATGTTTCTTCTTTTATTACCTACTGTGACTATATTCTATACATGGGTATCGATGAGGCAACTAGGGGCCAATTAATAATTGTTTGTCTGCAAACTAAACGCGAGTTGAGAACGATTTCGAGGAACCATACCGACACGCCGGCCGCGGGGGACGCCCTCGTGAGAAAGTTTCACTTTGTTGTACAATTTCATGATTGACGAAGATTTATTATGACTGAGGGAAAATGACAAAATAACGGCCCATTTGCGAAGCTTAAAGGCTCTTACATACTGGGGCAATTCACCGCGCGACGCGAATTTTAACAAAACAATTTCTGAGAAAACTTCACGGCGAACAATGCGGCGGCGCCGTCGCGTCGCGCGGCTAATCGCGCCAGTATGTAAGAGCCTTTACTGGTAACTTTTAAGTAAGACAGTTTAGGTAATACCTGTAGAAAATAAATAGATAAAATATCTACTACTATAGGTACTTTACCGATAAAACTCTTTGACAAAGACCTCTCTACTACTAACAGTTACCTGTTTTAGGACGTTTTTCCTTTTCATATGAAATGAGAACTTTTCCCTGACTACCCGCGGGATGACACCAAAACAAGTGTCAACGTACTGTTATCAGGATTAAGTCCGGTAGAACCTCGAGCTGGGAGGAAGCCGATGACATGACACATACGATAACCAAGAGTTATGGCTGAACTGATCACGAAGAATTGTGTCCTTTTGTTTTGAGGATTGTTTCGCATCTTCTGAAATAAGTCGTACCTATAATTATGTAATAATGCTATGTTGACAAATTAATAGAACATAATGTACCTAATTGCGATACGTCTACAGCAAAGTCCTTAATAACTTTTTAGTACCATGTTTCATACTAATAAAAATACCCATTATAAGAACTTTAATTTTCTTTTCCATACTAAAAGTTGGCTTGTACTTTCATGCATTCTTGTCCGTCTATTTGGACTGTACTATTAAAGCTACAGCCATGTTAACATTTAACTTCTCCACCATGAAGAAGCACGTACACTCGTACAGTACACGTACCACAAACTTCTTCCAATACTTCTCGCCACCGCCGTAGATCTGCTGGCAGCCATCTTGGCAAGCAGCGCATTAGCTCGGCAGTACATCAAGTTAATTTATCGCGCAGCCTTCACTTACTGCAGCTTCCTGCCTCACTTAAGTGCAGAAAAGCCTTAACGGCGCGTCCGGAAAAATAGCCGCCGAGCAATTAATTACGACTCAAATGTAAACATGCACTTTATTGTGTTGTTTACTGATGTTAGTTTTAAAATGTCGGAAGATAAAGTGAAGGTGTCAATTGGTTTAACTGTCACTCAGGACAACAACGGTCGAACACCAGTGACATGCACATCATAGTTAGCAAGACATTCACACAGAAGTTCTGCTCAACATTAGGTGGGCCACAAGCCGTGAGTCACCTTTGAATAGAATATAATAGAAATTACTGTTTATTATGTACTCCATAATGAATTACATATAAATGTATATTCTCCTCCAATACATTTTTTTAACGATCTCAAAAACAGGTTTTATTTCTACTCAAGCAAGCCCTATGTAATCTAACAGAGATCACATGCATCCTGTAAATAAGCGATGGTCGAGTGTCCCACGTAGTGTCCACCACAGCACACTCAAGTAACTCGCCTCGTGTGTACAAGCGCCATTAGTCTGAGCAGGAAATCTCAGAGGCACAGGTTTGTTCGCACTAAGCGGTAGATATCCCGCAACAACTACACACATGTAAACATTAAATCAGCTGAGAGGCGAGACCCGCCATTACCGGGCCACGTTAATCTTACCCCCGGGTAGGGTGACCGTGTCGACAGGCAGAAAAGGACATAAATGGTAATTTGCCGGACATGCTAATCGCCCAAGTCATCTTTCTGCACATACCTTTGCCCTGGAAAAACCTATCAGACCGACGGACTAAAAAAGTGATACTAAAATATTTATTTTTATTAACTTTCTCTATAAGATGTTAAAAAATTAACTTTACGAACTTTAAGATGTGCTTTAGACCATCGAACTGAATATCTATAACTATGAGATCAACGTTGAAGTCGCGAAAAAAATACTGCTGTCCCATAACACCTAACTAAATCAGATCTTGTTTGATCGGCTAATGCTTGTGTGGCAAGCGGGTCCCGGGGCCCGGGCGGCTATCGAGTGCAGAATGATATTGGGACTATCACGCAACCTGCGAAGTAACGAAGCAGGTATCTTATTAGAACAAATGTTATTTTATAAACTTTAGGTTTACATCTTAGGTAATTTTAGAAAACTAACACATCCATAAACATAGGTTGCCATTGCTGTTGCGTCCGATAATGTCCAACACAAACTAGACTCGTGGCGTCCCTACCGCCGCTCTTTCTTGCCCCACCGCAGAATATAATGCTCTTCACTCAACTCGTATTTTACCACTAATATGCTCAGACGTCGTTGTATGAAAGTGTTTGCCTAAAGAACGTGTGTAAAAATTACCTTGTGAGTACAACTGATTTGGAAGTGAAATTCTGTATTATAGGTCAATAGGTAAATTGGCTTCAAAAAATCATAATATGGTTTACAAGCCTTTATATACTGACCTAAAACGTACCTATGACCTAAATAGTCCTAAAGTAGGCTCCAACTCCTTTGATAATTTAGGTTCTATAGACTAACTTTATTCGGTAGGTAATTTTTACTTTTGAGCACAAAATTAATCAGTTTCATGCGATTGACAGATATAACGAGCTTAAGATAAGAACAAGCAAGAAGAACAGTCTCTCACAATCTGTTTGTTTTCAATTCCCAATCAGTGAAGAAACGTAAAACTTCGTCGATCCGCGATGAAGTATACCGAAACAATTTTGCAGTAGATAAAAACTTCAATTTGAAAGGAAACTCGTTAAAGTTAGCTCCAAATATTGGAAAACGTTATATTTTCAGTATTTTATGTAATTTTTAGAGTAATCTTTAAGCTCTTTTGAAGAAAGTTTTTATAGTTTACCTTGTTTATTTTAAGACAGAATATTTTAGACATTAGTTAATAGAGAATCCACTTTTAGACAGATAGTTTTATGAATTCTCTCTGTACCTTAAATAAACTAAATTTTAAATAGATTTTGAGTTATTGAGGGGTGAAAAGTAGCTCCAAATGGTTCGTGTAATATAACACACAGCTGCTGCGTCGCCAGTTCTTTTCTTGAACTTGGCTTGACACGCTGCCGCGTGTCTAGATACAAATATATATTTTTTTCGCTCAATCCATTCTTTTAAGCAAATTGAACGTTGGCAAAACGCCAGAAACGCGAAGACGAAGAAATATTAGCATTAGATATTATAAGGGTGCATTAGCGGCAGGGACCCGGAATTACGACATTTATTCACGAGCAAATTGCGGCGCGGCTCCCCATTACCGTAATAGCACATAACTCCGGCATGTAGTAGTACGTGGCGCCGATTGTTCCTACGTGGTGATCGAACGTCATTTGAGCTGATTCAAGGCGTAATTTCAATGTATGCAGTTTTAGCCGTCAGCCCCTCTGCGCTACCTCCTTGCTAACTGGCTAACGTTTTTACCACGCTATGAACTTAAAACTCTCATTTATTACCATTTACAGGTACTTTTGAACTGTCAAGGAGTCGGTCAGTCAGAAATATGAAGCTAGTTCGCCTTATACTTGAGCTGACATTGAACTATTCTCGATCTCAAATAGTTCGTGTTTCCTCACATCTTATTAGCATCTCTACCTACTGCACAACAAAGTCCTCCTCTAACACCATCTAGTCAAGGTATTTTTGTAATAAAGTATTGTTAAGCATGGAATTTAAGTTATAAATTTTCTATTTGACTGAAAATCCACTCGTAAGGTCACCTATAAAGACCCCTAAAGAAAGTTTCCCATTCATAGTCCACAATGCACACATAACTTATCTCCCCACATACCTAATAATATCTACAAGAACTAAGACCAACCCGCACAAGTCAGGCTTCTCCAAAAGACATCAGACAAGCCTGAACTCCGAGCTTCGACAATGCAAACTTCCCCGTGGCCCACACAACCACAAACATATTTTATGCATATCGCACGTGAGACAGTGTCCTACGTGTGGAGTAAAGCCATACAATGCGATTAAACATGTTTCGAATCAGCCAGGTTGTACGCGGAACATATTATGGGGATTGTTATGTGCAGGCGAAGGGGTTTTCAAACACCCGTTTTCGAAAGTTATGTTTAAGTACGATGTCAGAGGAAGTTAGTCTTTAAAACCTGACTATAAATTGAACTCACCTATGTTGTTAAGCATTGACTGACATTCGGCAAAATATTTACTTTCACTGCGGATACAATATTGAGATCTGTCGTGAATATATAACTAGCACTGCTAAAGCTACAGTCAAAACTATTAAACCAGATTTCATCAATAAGTTCCAACCAGTTCGTATCTCGGCAGGTACAGATTATCGCGACGAAATACATCATGATCTGCCTATTTACTGAAAATCAGCGCTGTGCTGTGGGTCCCCATAGCGCAGCATCATGCTGAGTGGAAGCCTTCTTGTCACAGTCATGACGTGCAGCTGCCGATTATTTATCTGTATACTCGTGATCTCTTATGTTTTTTTTTATTTTTTATTGTATTTAGATCTATTGTGGTTAATATTGCTGATTACTGTTATCTTTTCGTATGCACGTGTTTCTGTGACAATTAAACCTATTTTTCTTTCTTTCTATTTTTTTCCCAAAGTACATAAAAAAGTAATTAATGTAAAAAGTAACAAAGTGCGTAAACCAATACAAAAAAAGCTATTTTATTTGAATAAATAAATATGTGCAGAATTTGTTTGACATTATAGTATGCATCGCTTCTGTCGCTCAGCTGGGGCGACACGTTATGCATCTGATGCTTGCCGCTAACTAGTTTAGCTGGTAAAAGTTGATGAAGTATGGCCGGCGTTAAAAGGCACTTCAGCATTGAGGATCATTGTACGTGAACTTCAGACCCCGAAGGTAAAGAAACTTTCTTATTAAAGTTTTTGTTGAAAGGTTTCATTTTAGAAGAAAACGTTGAAGTTATTGTCGACAGACTGGACTTAAAGCAAACTTAAATATTTTTCTAATCAAGTGTGGTTTTTTAATGTAGAATAATTCGTTTCACGGTATTTTAAATGAAAGTTCTATGAAGACGGACGACAAGAAACAAATTAATATTTCATTACTCAATAGAATCTAAGTCATGCTACTGTTACTTTTAGTGAATTAACGTCAAAAGTGTAAGAGATTAGAATCGATCGAACCTTTTGCGCAGCAGTCCGCAAAAGAAAGTGCAAAAATTGCAATTGATTATTAGCTTATTGTAGCTTCAAAACATAAAAAATTACTTTTGCAAACAAAACCACTCAACCAACTACTACAAACCAGACTAACAAACCGTAATACATTCAGCAGACGTAAACTGCAAACAGTACTCAAAGTTAATTAATCACGCAGCTACAGGGGGTGACCATAAACATATAACACAAGTTGGGACATCCTGTAACCGCCGCCATCGTTACAGCATTATTTACAGTGTCGCAAATTTCACTCCGCCGTGCCTTCTGAGAGCGCGACACGAGCTCGAAGTGACATTGGAAATAAAGCGGGGTAATTAAACATCTGTATTTTTTTGTAGAAAAATATAATTATATTCATCTTCAACCTCGTAAACTCGGATTTAGGTAGAGCGTTTGTTTATAACTTCCATCAGAGTGGTCAATGCACTTATGTCTGTATGAGAAAAAAATGAATTTCAAATCACGCCTTAAATCAGAATTCGTTCTCGCCAAAATCCTCGAAGTAACTTCTAATCTCGCGTCTCCTCGTTGTAACACTAACAATACCTATTAGGAATATTGTTACTGCACATCCGTAAATATGTCCGGATGCGGCCCGCTCAGCCGCTCCGCCGCTGAGCCGCTCAGATAATGCGATAGCCGGGTGATACGGCTAAACTTTGACACTTTTAGTTGGCAGTTCGGCGGAATGCGGTCGTATTCCGTTTTTATGGACGATTTGACGGTACGTGCGTAGAAACCGAATGCCGCGGTTCGAATCTTCAGTTTGGTGCGAATGGATGTGATTGTGTGCTCTTGGTGGCGTAAAAGATCGAAGAGTTTCTGCGAGAAAGGGAATATTTTTACCATCGTCTTTTACAGTCCCAAAATCATAAACAGAGAACACTTTATCAACACTTCAATCGCTTTTCTGTGTAATTTCAATATGTTACCGGATCTGCAAACTAAATAATAAAAAAGTTGAAAAGAGTTGAACCTAAATAAGAATAATCTCCTGTTTATGAAGAACAAGTCACAAGTCTTTTATATTATATCTACTGCGCAGCTTCACATCACTCTTAGCCAATATCACGTCGATATTCAATTGATTCTATACAATCTTATAATGCTTGCAGAGCTATTGAATCACGTTATGGTAGAAGTGCTCGTACTTATCTCTAGAAATGTATTCCGCACATCGACGAGCGCTCACGTAAGTGCCGATAATACTGTAAAGTCTATAGAAAACCGTCTCGTGGCCTCGACTACGTCTTTACAAGGAAATCTAATGCGTCAATTGATACAGAGGTTCTTATTTATCACTATATCGATTTGTTTTAATGTATGGAAAAGGAGAATGGAAGACAGAAAAACTATGGATGCACTGTGTGACAAATGATATGGCTCGGGAGGGGTGACTACAGAGATGACTGTGTGATTATAGAACTATAGAGGGTGAAGGCCGACCGAGACCACAGCCAACTGAACCACAGAGAAAAAAGATATTTGAACAGTGGGGGTTACCCGCTGTCTTGACGGAACATGAAGGATCTTTTGAAAATTCCACCAAAAAAATTGAGGAATTAAGTTTGTATGTGGACTCCGAAAACACTAGGATGAAATCAAACGTCGATGTTTATTTTTAGGATCTCAAAAGATCAACCATGACACATAAATAAAGGGCAATTGTTATTGACATTAGATCGTTTTTTATTTAAAAAACCGGCCAAGTGCGAGTTGGACTCGCGCACGAAGGGTTCCGTACCATTATCTACAAAAACGCAAAAAAAAAAAACACGTTTGTTCTATAGGAGCTCCCATAAATATTTATTTTATTCTGTTTTTTAGTATTTGCTGTTATAGCGGCAACAGAAATGCATCCTCTGCGAAAATGTCACTTGTCTAACTATCACGGTTCATGAGATACAGCCTGGTGACAGTCGGACAGACAGACAGCGGAGCCTTAGTAATAGGATCTCGTTTTACCCTTTGAGTACGGAACCCTAAACACGAAATTCTCTTAAGATAACCAACATTTAAAAAACACCAAAACATTATCAATTTTATTTTTATCATACTTTTTTATCTTCTAGCTACATAGGCAGGAAAATACATCCCCCATTTTATCTCGTCGACTAAACGACTTGTAATATTAATATTCACGTGGGGAAAACAATATGTCGATAAAGTTAACACATAAACAAGTTTTTATCGGCGACATGATCAACAACGAGCGGTTATCGGCTGTAGGTGAATGTTGAGGTTATTGAAAACAACGTACCTGCATAATATTATGTTCAACGTTCAACCTGACAGGATAAAGTTATAAGGGAAAGGTAATATATCACTTTGTTTGTTTTGAGTAATATTGGAGTCTCAGGGCGAATTCCACCAATGAAACTGAACGCGATCAACACATCTAAACCGCGGTCAAGAGCTGTCAGTGTCAATATTCCACAACAATGAGGACACTGACGGGTTTTGAACGCGTGTTTGTCCTGAGAGACCTGGCTGCAGTAAAACAATACTTGAATTATGAACTTTAGGGAGTTGTCTAGGTAATTTTTCATTTAACTAGACAACTCCCTAAGCTAAGCTTTTACACTAAAGTTGCGTTCTTCTTCATACTAAAAGTAAAATCAGTTTTATAACAAAAACTCAATTTACAACACCTTCAAAAAGTGCAAAATCACCGAAAACATTAATCACGGTAGCGGACCTCAATATACTGACACTGGCTGGCCGTGACACACCAATTTGTGTCTTATGTAGTGTTAATACAGAAGCGAGAGTTGCAATCACCGGTGAATCATAAATCTGAGCTGCCACTTCGTAGGTGACATGGTTTCGAAAATGTATCGAAACTTGATTTCTTTTTGTAAAAAAATTACAAATGCAACAAAGTTTTTATAATCATTTGCTCTTTAGTGTTGAAATGTTTTAAAATTACAACTTTTGTGACTAAAGTTTGATTTTGGGGTAAAAAAACTTTTGATGTTGAAATCTTTGTAGGTATTAAATATTTTTACTGGGAATAATGTATAATAAATAATAATAAATAAATAAATAAATGTTTATTTCTCAAACAACTTAATACTAGGTTACATAACAACTTGGCAACAATATTATTATAACAAAAAGAGTTTAGCATCTGTAACCGAACTAGGCAGAGCCTGTATTTCGGTTATCAGCGCCTTTCCCCCCAAGTTATACAAAACAGTAGGTAATCATCATCAAGTCCAAGTACAAGGTATGATCGGTTGTGCTATCTTATAATGAATTTGGTAGGTAAGTATATTTTACATATTATAATTTTCAATTGTAAAGTAATTATGTATGTGTGATTGAGGTGTAGTATGATGTTTTTGTATATACTGTAAATTAACAATAAACTTGATTGTACATAATATGGATACGTGGGGAAACAAGATCGACAACAATTCAACAGAGTCCAATTCTACACCTGTGTAGGGTGACAACAGTTCAGCGTATTATTATAATCCACAGTTTATATATATTCTGTAAGAGTCTACTCTATGAAAGTCTAACCAAATTCCTAAATATATTGCAAAAAAACTCTTTAATAAAAACATCTGATGCACATCCACCCAATAGCAGCTGAGTAACTATTACTTTAGCGATCAATTCACTGAAGGTATTAATTTGTTGTCTGTATCAATGCGTTTCTTGTTTACTTCTCTACCAAGAAAGTCGGAAAAAAGAGCCACATGCCCATCCAATAAAAATTCAAAATATCCTGAAACAAGCTACATCATCATGGTGCCAGCGTAATATCGTTAGTATACACGACACTTCTGACACCGCGTCATGCTCGTGATATATTGACACTGACACCCCACACCGCTCTCGCGACACTGCCGTACATCGCTACTTGTCGCCATCACCTTTTATTTTTCATGTTTTTATACACCCTGCATAATGTTTGAAGCTTTATCCTTGGGGTGACTATATTACTTAAGGGAGTTATGTTTCGTATTCTGGGTTCTGAAACAGTATCTGTAGTAGTTCAGCATTTTCCTGATGGGTTTATCAAATGACTTCAGAAAATGGGTGCTCATCCTATGAATCTTCCTGCTCTACCTATTGTATAGTTAAAATGGGCACAATTCTAAAAAAACTGCTGAACCAATTTAAGTTTTGATACGAGCAGTCATCATTATCTTCGTTACCTGACTCCCTTCTACCAGAAATATTGCAATATTGCTTCGGAAAATATCTGTCCCTTATAGGCCGAGAGCTCCATAATATCTGCCCACCCCTCCGGAAAAGGGGTGAGTAGGTATAGTGACAGGTGTGCGCGCTAAAAGCTTACTCGCTTTGATTGAAACCCTACGTTAGGTCTTAATTACTGTTTATCAACGGTGTCAAGCACAACTTACTTTCATAAATACCGTTTTGGGTGGCCGCCGCTCTTATAGGAAACCGTAGCTTTAAGTTGATACCTTAACCTAACTGTCACATAGACAAATAGACCTTTTCATTTATGACGTGCCAGTGACATTCTACCGTAAGCAATCGAGGTCGACTATACCTATACTAAATCAATTTGCCTAGCCTTTTTACAACTATGAGGTCGGCTTCCAGTCTGCAGTTATAGATAGATACCTATAAATGACGTACATTATATAATTACAGAATCGGGATTTAAAACTCAACCAAACCAAATAATTGGATCAACATCAGTTCACATACAATACGCTAAATAAAATAGTAAAAGTCGGTAAAAGCCAACAGTCGAGTCGTTTAGTAATCATATCAGAGCTCCCAACAACAGTTTCCATAAAAATGGCCGATATTGTACAACAGGTTTATGAGCCAATAAACTAGCCGTATGTCGGTAGCCATTTGGACGCCACGTTACTTGTTGTATGGGAGTTAAGTTAACCATGGGGTTTTTAATAAAAACAACTACCTATTTTTTATATCGTTTTGTGATTCAATTCTTGTTAAAGATTTTTGCCTGAAATGTAAAGTAGCTTATATTCTATTTATGTCTATCAGTGGCTTTATTCAGAGTGCAGATTTGAATGAACAACCCTCGCAATACCATTTCTATAGTAGAAGAGTGAACCATAAAACCATTGCAGATTCAGAATAGTCTACTTCAATGAAAGTACTATAATGTATAAGGTCTAAAATAAAAGGTAATTTTATATTACGTACAATACGCTACTGTAGCTATGAGTACTTTCTATTCCAAAGGTACAACCAATCCACACTCGGTCCCCACACTGATTGGTACTAAGGTACGGTCAACCACACTTCAATAGCAACACTTGAATACGAAAACTGACTGCCTCGTTGGTGCAGTGATTGCAAGCGGTACTGATGCTGAGCATGAGGTCCTAGGTTCGGAACTAGTCAGGCAAAGTGTTATTGGGTTTTCATCTGGAATTTCTCAGTAGCAGCCTGGAGTCTGGATTTATATCAGCAATAGGCTCTCTATTACATGGGACTTAGACATAACTAACTGCACTCATCAGCATTTAGTTAGTCATGCTTATGTTAATGTTGATAATGTGTTTATAAGTTACGTCTGTAATCCCCGAAGGATGCCGGTGGATTACAAGCGTGATATGTTATGTTATGATGTTGAAAAATACGAAAACCTACGAAATTAAAGCACTGTCAATGTCAAACTACTCGTTTGTACCCGTGACTATGCTAAAGGTACCCCTCGCTTACCATACATATTATGTTGAGTCAAAAGTTAGGGCCATAATTGGCACTGAAGCCCGCACGCCGGTGGCGCCACCTGCACCACGCACACGTACGCCGCGCCGTAGAATAGAAATATCATTGAATTGCTGTAGTAGAATGCGAGTACTTCTAATGGCCGAGGGTGGCTGAGGTTCTATTATACATACTATAACCGAACTCATGTTACCTGTCTGTATGCAAATATTTGGTGGTATATTAGGAGTGTAGATCATTAGAAGATAGGATTTTGTGCATTTGGACAGAATATTAGATAATTACTATTTATACTTATTTAAGTAATCCACTAATATATTAGAATTAGCATTCACAGATTACTAATGTCCTAAAAGTGTTGGAGCATCACATATTTTGAACTCATCCTGTCAACCCCTAACATATCATATTATCTACCCATCTAATAAACCAATAATCTCTATTATTCCCGACACAGTATTCCCTGAACGCAATATCACGGCGCGTTCATTCCTCCCAGCCGCCCCAGAGCATGCAACGGGTGCTCTTTACGCTCCTTTAAATTGGAAAATTGAACGAACCCATTGCCACCGATCTACCGGCTGCCTGTATACGGAACCCTTTATTTTTCATCTGCGATATCTGCGTCCCACGGATCCCTTACTCTGATAGACTAGCAACTTCATTCGGATTTGTCCGATAGAGTTGTTCGACCAAATTCGCTGTTTTAGACTTTCGAACCGTGAAAAAGCTTTTTTGAGATATAAAGTCTAAGCTGGATAGGCTTTGTGAATGACTAACATTTACACAGCCTATCTATTAGACTTTATGATCAGTGTTAAAACTTAAGTTCTACCAAATGACATAACATTAAAGAACCTTCCCATTTGACCGATCATTGTGAGACCCATGTTTAGATTGTCAGGTTTTCTTAACAAAATCTTTTAATAACGCAAACAAAAGACTGGGCGTTGAACAACTTGGAAAGTTAGAACGAACCAAAAAGAAAGTTACAAATTCTATCAACATTTAAGTGTTTTCCCCTTTGTAGACACGTAAACCTAGTTTTTCCACCAACATGCCATAGAAGTAAACTGTTATTTATTTCTTTAGTAACATTTAATAAGCACATCATGTATGTACTTACTGTCCACGGAGCTTGTTTGCAAACAGGGATCAAATTACTTGTAATTTAATTACCGACAAGTAAGTCTTAACACAAACTGAAATGAAATGAAATGAAATGAAATGAAATGAAATGAAATGAAATTGTTTATTCTGTAAATAGGATATTGGAATCACTTTTACACGTCATATTAAAAAGTTGTAAAAATAAGTTAGATGAGGTCGGCGTTTCCTATCTGACTACTCTGAGAAGAAAGGCCGAAACAAACTCAGAGGTCACCGTCTCCTTTAAAGTCCAGACATAATCTTGGTCAGGCCATATGAGGACCATGTAGATAAGAGTCTGAAATGGTCTTTTGAGGAAAGAACCACACAGATTTGAGTGGACCTGTCCAGTCAGTGCAAGCATTTGTCAGTAATAGTGGAGCTCAACTCAGAACTAAAGGAGCTCAACGACTCGACGAACAATACCAAAGAAAGGACGTTTGGGTAGGTCGCATAAAGTTCTCAAATTGCCAGACCTTCCCTAAAACTAACAGAACGAAAAATATATATCCACATAGTCCTCACATTCACAATAAAACAATACTTATAAGTAATCATCATGTCATTTTGTATATAATATTCAATAATGTCAATTTGTATATAAAACTGGTAGGTATATTTTTATGGCTTTCCATAATATTCAAAATGTCACAATGCTTAGCAGAGCGAGCAGCTCAATCCCATGCATTTTTGTCTTCTAAATAATCTGTGATTTTATAGTACCCTTTTTTACAAAGTTTGGTTTTAATACAGCTTTTAAATCGTTTAATGGGTAAGTTTCGAATGTCAATGGGAAGTTTGTTATAAAAGCGTATACATTGACCCATGAACGAGTTGCCTACTCTGTGGAGACGAGTGCGATGTACAGCAAGATTGTGTTTATTCCTGGTATTTAAACTATGAATATCGGACATTTTCTTAAACTTTGATATGTTTTTGTGTACATACAATAGGTTTTCAAATATATATTGTGAGGCTACAGTCAAAATATCTATTTCTTTGAATTTTTCTCGAAGGGAATCTCTTGGACCTAGGTTGTAAATGGCTCGAACAGCCCTTTTCTGTAAAACAACTAAAGTTCGACCTCGAGGAAGTTGTTCGTTTGGAGTGTTTGAGCTACTAATGTCTCTGTCCTACACCTCAACACAAGATGAAATAATTGACACGTTTTATTAAATAAAAAAGAAATATTTTTTATTATTTTTAAATACCTTAAAAACTATCCATTGATTGGAGTCTCCTTTTAAACAAATATGCCTATGTAAGAAGGCTCCACTCTTCCGTAACTTAAATAAGACAACACACGACGTCTGTATTACGTGAATAAGCAGGTAGATAATACCTGATACTTCAAGGAATACTTTACTATACTTTTACTTTTCTTCTTTTCAGTCCAGAGCATTACCTAACAGAAAAACCCTCCTCAACGCGGGAATCGAGCACATGACCTCACGCATCTCATTAGCATACAATCCATAGCCGAAAGAGGACCCCTTGCAAATCACTCAGCCTCTGGCATCCATCGTATCTACCCTTATCCTGCCGATCCTGCAAGCTGCACAAAAAATCTGCACGACAAACAAACTATCGCATAACCTTTTATCACCAAATGAGCTGTAGATAAAACCGCAGTCTGTAAGGTTGCTAAAGTGAAGTATTCTTACAAAGAGAATGCTATTCTTCTGCAGAAAAATAACTCAAGTTTGAGGAGCGTCGGTAAGCTCTCGCCGCCCGAAGGTGTCATTTAGACGAGCATTGCACTGTAACTTAAACTTAGTTTAGCAAAAAGTGTTCAGTATTCAAGAATAGAATAGTTTTACACAGATTTAGGTTAAAAATAATATATTTAAAACAGTAAGCTCAATCTGCATCATTACCTTACCAGTGACACCAAGAAAATAGGCATAAAAGGAACTCAGACTCAACAACTGAATCTGAATATAATAATAAACTTATCTCCAGCAGGCCCCGAGTGCATATGACACATCGAGTGTTAGAACCATCACTTATAAGTAACAGGGACGACGATCCACAAAGCCATAATTTTCCTAAATCTCTATGTGCCATTGCCACTGTGCCACATGATACCAACAAATCAAACGTCCCCTAAACAACCAGTTAGCATTGTGCAGTCTGCCGGTGTAAGCTGACACTTTTTACCTCTACGCTCAATCGAAGTCACTCACCGACTGACTGTAGCTCCCCCTCCACTGCTGCACTCCTACTCTGCGCTGTTTATCTAACTACGGTCGTCTTGCCGAGATAGTGTTAAGGGGGTGTGTTCAACATAATGGTCATCAAGTAGCCAGTGTTCCATAGAGGTACGAATGATGATCCCTACTTCTGAACATGGGAATGGAATTCCGAAAGGTTATAGTTAAGCTAGCACAAGCAATCAAGCATGTTTTATGGTCAACAGTCGCCGTTTGAAGTCAAACGCAATAAAAAAAGAAACAGCTTATAAAACCATCCTGCATAAAATGCAGTCAGATTAATTTTGAACTAAAAATCTTTAATTAGTTATCCAAACTACCCCCAAGTGGCACAAACTAAAAATGTTAATAGCTACTCTTAAACTTAAAGCAAAATAAAAAACCAAACTGAAAGTTCCCGAGCTCTTGCAAAGTTGCGACCCATCGCCTTAAGGAGACTTCACTGATACCCCTCCCCCCTGCCCTGCCTCACTCCCTCCTCTGAAGACGTTCAAGTATCAACGATGACATGAAAAGACACAATACTCCTGCTCTATAATGAGTTTAGCACGAGGGAGAGAATTAAATCTGTTGTGCTGAGAAATGTAGGACACAACGCCCTGCTCGGTGAATAATATTGATGTTCTGTAGTGTGGTGAAGACGACAGGATTATCCTGCAAACAAGAAAAATGAAAAGTACCTCTAATACCTACCTAAGTATTGCAACTCTCAAAAACTGACACAAAAAAAAAAAATACAAATACAATTACACAATGTAAAAACTACAAGAAAACTTTACCTCTTATTATATGTATAAAGTCGTGGATCCCATCAATCATACCAGCTCACAATCAATCTTTGAAGACCATACAAACATTACCATCGTAAAGGAATCGAAACCAAAAAATCACGGCGCTACCGTCTTTGGTAATGCCACCTACGTCACAAACCCTGTCAGAGTCTGAGTGCTCAGCTTATTTACACAACGTTCATTAAATGCAATGTGGTGTAATTAGTTAAAATTCACTCCGCTGTTTATTCCAAAGAATTTTAACCACGAGTCACGAGTCAAGACGGCATGAGTTTCAGTGGTTGTTTTCATAAAACATGGCTTTAAACAGACTTATGTTTCTAAAATACTTAGTAAGATTTCGAATAATTTAAATAAGTTTCTTGACTTTAAACTACTTTATGAGTATTATACCTCTATAACTTTAAATTTCTTTTGTCCTGTCAAATATATGGGCGATGATCGCATGAGGTTCAGAGATTTTAAGTTGGAAGTAAATCATAAATACATAATACGATCGGATTTGTACATATATCCTCATAATATTGTTTACCGTTATACCATAGGTACATATACCAAGTATCATGACAAAAACAATAGAATTACAGACACGGATGGTTCCAGTACGACTATCATTAAGTATTAAACCAGACCATTTGCAATAAAACCTTTTATTATAACAATTTATTATCATAACAGAGCAAACGATGCATTAAATGGACGAAGCAAATGAACTGCGAACCATAACGGAGCGGCGCGTCGGCACCGCAACCGCACTATTACGGCTCGTCGATACACCGGCCGAGGTGCAGCGCCACAGAATGAATACACATGTACAGAAAACTGTCTCTATATAACTATTGAAAATAGGCTCAGGGCGGTTCACGACCTCGAGGGATGTGACTTACGATACTATTTTTATCAAGTGCCAAGCGCGCGTTTTGCCTGTTTCCGTCCGTTGCACCGCCAAGGCGCTTCGCAGAGACTCGTGGCATACTCTAAACAACTACTTTCACTTGTTTTTTCTGTCGCTGTCGCAGGATGTGTTCACGGTTTTCGTAGTCACGGGGCAACGCATGCGCACAATAACACATCAAGCTATAGATTTCTATAATAAGCTGACCTCTCATTGTATGAAAAGCTTATTCAATGCGAGGTCTGGAAATATTTATGTTGATGTCTCGTATGTATGTAGCTTATAATTTTTCCACTGCTGGGACACAGGCCTCCTCTTTGTAAGAGGGAGCGGGCTGTAATCAACCACGAGGCCCAGTGCAGGTTGGTGAATGTTACATGCTTTCAAATCTTTGGTTGAAGGTCATACTGGTTTCCAGACGTTGTTTTCCGTCATCGTTTTGAGTGCGTATGGCGATCTCAAACTTTGACAGACGCGAGTGTGCCTTCACTCACTGAACGCAGACTCGCATCTATGTGTGCATGTGGAGCTGGACCTTCTGTACACTATCTATTCTGTAGTATCACGCTGCGCTGTGCGTGACCGCGGCGCCGTGATAGACCTGACGCGAGTTTAGACTTGCGTGATTATACAAACGAGAAGTAGGTATTTACATACCTACTAGGATATTACGGAAGTGGCAATCGCACAGAAATGAGCGTAAAGGAATCCTGCTAGATTAGAATTGTGTTTATAAATGTGCAGGTACAATAAAAACGAAATTAAGAATTTTTTTAACAAGTTTCATGATACATTAATCATATCACTGCAGTCGGTTAGACTGGAAGCCGACCCCAAAATAGTTGGGGAAGGGTTAGGTAGATTGATTGATTAATTATATCGGTATCGAATCTGTGTCGGTATAGTTGCCGACACATCGGTATCGGGTTGATGTCCAATTGTCCATAACTGATAATGTAAAACGCCCATTAGGTAGACAGGACTTTTTAAGTAACAATTAACACAACAGTTAGTTCACTACACAGTAGCTTAGGTACAATAAAAGGTAAACCAAACAAAAAAATCGTACCTAAGAAAGATAGACCTCGAGACGTGCCCACGTACTATATACCACGCATCCTCCGCGACTCTCGCGATGTTATAAGTTTGTTTGTGTATTTTAGTATACCTAAGTTTATTGTAATAAACGATATTAAAACTTACTTGTAATAATCGTACTCTTAAAATTCAACCAAATTATGCAAATAAATTGGTAACTGTTTAAATCTTGCTGAGACATTGATAATTCTGGGAATTCATTAAAATGAACAAAAATCCGTTTTTTATGTTCAATAATAAGTAAATATTATCTGTAATAAATACGTGTATAAGAGAACAATACAGTTCGCGTCGATACAGCCGCAATGGTTTGTGCAGTTCGCATAAATTGTTACGCACAGCTAGACATTACGCAGGTATCGTTCAGTGATTTTGTATCACAAAAGCATGATTGTGCTTTATTATCACACGAGTAACGTGCAGCAATCAAAATATCGTACAGACAATACTGGCTAGTTTATCTATTAAAGTAATACATTGTAGACACACGTAAAAAATGAAAACGGTTACCTACTGTTCTGCAGAATCTCGATACTTCTTCTTAATCAAAGGTCGATCGATCGCGTCGATGGCTCGGAAGTGAATAAAATGTTGTTGGCCCAAAATTTCGCCACTTTAACGGGATCGTCTGTGGCGGCGTAGAGGTCATTATGGATGCATTTTTTGTGGCACAGAGGGCTGGTTTGTGACATAGCTCCACATCTACACCCTGCCGCCGTCAAAGTAGCCCCACTTTATGAGGTTGTAGTCACATGTTCCCACTTGGGTTCGGAGGCGAACAAACGTAAACCAACCGCACAGCTTATAAATACATGCATTAGGCGTAGTCAGCAATGTTCAGAGAGGTGTGACAAGGCAGTTCTAATCACAGTGGGAACCGCAAGTCCACTCAGTAATATTGCAGGTACATTTTAGACCCGAAACGTGTTTAGCCGCTGAAGCGAACCGCGGCTGATCGGCAAAGCGCGGCAAATTTTACCGCAACTGTACCTAGGGCTGGCACTTATTTAAAATTCATTTTAATCACGCTAATAGACAATAATTAAAATATTAAACATCCGAAACAAAGAAAAATACCTATAAGCTACCATTTTTTTCTGCCAATATTAAACGATTAATTATTAAAGAGTTGAATTGAAAATTGGCCTATTAGATAGGTGTTTACCTATCTAACAGGCCAATTATCAGTAGTGTGAAAACTTTTGTATAGAAAATATGTACTTATATGTCAGGCCGCTGTATTTATTCTGCAGATAAAAGTTACCTACGATTGAAAAATCAGCCCTAAAACAAATATTGACTTCGGAATAGCCCGTTATACAAAATTGGTGGGCCCAATTGTGTTGGTAATTTAGATGACTGCGTACAAGAGAATATGCAATCTATGGCCTCATGCATGGTAATAGATAATGAGGTCACTAATTATGTAGTGATATTTTAGAGCCTCGACATGTTTAGCTCGGAACACGGTGCTAACAATTTTACTGTTCAAGTAGGGTTGTCTCTAAAACGTGCTGAAAATACTTATAAAGGATATTAAGACTAATTTTCACTCAACAACTTTTTGGCAGTTTTTGGTTTTAATCTAAAGCAAAAATAACGCGAATGCAACAGACTTGCATTAAAATTATCGAATAATTATAAGAACTTGGGAAAACACTTTGAAAAAGGTCATTATACAATCACGGCTGGTGAGTTTTAAATAACGAGTCGAGAATAATGGGAAAAATAATAACATTTCTTTATGAACATCACACGAATCTTTTTCTGAAAAGTGCAGAAAAGAGACCCCGCGGTGAGGCGCAGTACACAGGTAAACAGAAACACGGAATGCAAGCTCGTTATTTTAATGAAAATTGCAGCGAGATGTCCTCAGACTGGTCGTTCTCGTTTATCAGTATGAGTAAAGTTGGCGGCTGATATTAACCGGTAACTACATTATTTTTATTTTTCAAAGTTTATTTACCTTCATTCATGATTGCGCACCGTGTCACGCGTGGACAATGCCAGATCATTAAATTCAGGTTCCTTACAAGGTTTTTTATTAATTAGTGGAAAAACAGGCATTTTATTCTACTAATCTTAATAGTCCTTGTGCCACTCCTGAGCGCAGATCTGCGCTGTTCGCCTATTGATTATGCATTCGATTCGGCGAGTGCGGCGCGCGGCGGGCGGTGCGCGGTCACTCTGTTTATTTACGCGACACCACGCTGACAGCTCGCCCTTGTTTAGCTGTCTCTGAATTGTTTAACTACACGTGTACTGTGAGCATAACTATTTAATAAAGGCATTTCATTTTCAAAAGCTGTATTTTCAATTATTTTTTACTAAATAAATTGTGCCGAAGCGACCATGAAGCGAGAGCGGAACAACAAAATATGTATTTAACAACAGCGGCAAGTGACGGCTTACTGTAAACTTCGGCAGAGGTTGTGATCCAGGGCTATAACCTAGCAAAGATTAGACCAACCCCGTGGACAATCGCGTTGAGAACATGGAAAAGAAAGTATGAAGTAAGTACTACGGACTAGACCTACGGACGATCGGGGGGAAGACATGTATAAGACTCGCGCAGACCAGGGAAGCATGTCACCAAAGGGAGCAGGGCTAAACTCAGCAGTGCAGTGGGGGGAAAAAGGAGGATGATTACCTTTACGCCATAATAACAATATAAAATTACATTATCAATCAATATCCAGGCGTGGCGATGACAGCATGCCTGGATTGCCCGTTGACCTTTTACTGTAGTACATTTATTTTGTTAACATAATGGTCCATGTTTAACAGTAGATATTTCCTTATATGTGTCCTAAGTACTAATCCTAATATCAGCATCATCTTGACGAGAATTTTCGAAGTGTAATCAGAGTGTCAGGCCAGTGTCAGAACACTCGCGAGCTAGATAAATTATTATTGGGGGTCAGGCACGTCACAGTGACTGACGTACCATTAAATATTTCCGGTCAACCGCTTGTGTGAGGACAGTTGGCTACTTACAACTTAGAAGATTGTGGAAACTGTTGGAGGATGTGGTTTTTAAGAATTGGCCTTTTCCTATAATAATGAGAAGATGAGCAGAACCGTCTTTTCATCAATAGTAAACTGCGATCGATCACCAATACTCCAATCAGAAGGATTAGTTAGTTGGTAAGTTTCTTTTGAATCGTTGTTTGCAGCAGTCTGTTGTCGTTTGTTTACTCTAATCTTCAAAAAAAAAACCGTTAAATATCTTCTATTTTTAAGGCTCAAAACAATCAATCACAAAACTATCCCATAAAGTTATTAAAACAGGACAAATGAACAAAGTATCAATACAAAAACAGTGCTTCACTGAAACGCTACGGGCTCGGACGTGTCCAGCCGTAGAACAGGCACCTGCGCCGTATAGTTGCGTATTTTGCGTAGCATCGCTGTTTATTTGTGAGTAAACTTTCATGGCCGGATATAACTGTGGCGCACGTAATGGCGGGCTCATACGAGGACACATTTCTGTTGCTGGGTAAAACTATTTGGTTGCTGGATTGTTGCACAGGATAAATGCATGCAGCGAAAGGCTATTGAGGTCTAATTGAAAGAAAGTGTACGTTGTGCATGAGCTTTAAAAACGATATCACACTAGATTATAAATCTATAAATAATTATGGGCGTTACTTGAAATCCCGCCTAACTATTCCAACAGGCAGTGGCAGCCCGTCTGGACAAGACTTACTACGGCTAACCCTATTGTTTGTGATGGTCGTTGCACACCGCGTGTCCAGAGTAACAAAACAGAAACAAAACCTAGCGGTACGGCAACAAAAAGTAACGCTACGCAACAAAAAGTAAAGTGACGGTAACAAAAACGTACACACAGACGAACGCCTAAACTAACGTTGCCTGCACTATTTTTTTGTGTAAACTTTATCGTTGAACCTGAAAATACTTCCAGAATTTGGCACCTTTTTAAAGTTTATACTGAAATAACGATACACTGCTTCGTTGGTCTGAGGCAGTGTATCATTACCCAGAACCTCATGCTTGCACTAATGCCAAGCATGAGGTTCTGGGTTCAATTCCCAAATCGGGCCAAGTGTAATTGGGTTTTTTCAACAGGAATTCCTCAGTAGCAGCCCGGAGTCTGGATTCGTGCCCGGGTGATAGCAATAGGCTCGCTCCTTATTACGTAGGACTTAAACATAACTGGCGAAACGTGAATGTACTCCCTGACTAAACGTTCGAAGTACAGGCCTGATACTATGTTAGATTTTATGTTATAACGATATAATTGCTACCTAATTAACTGGCGAAACTTCAAGATAATATCGAAAGCTCGCGATCTTCAATACAACTCAAGATCGAGAGAAAGAATCGCAACAATTCTCATATATGGAGTCACGAATATCGAAATCAAATTCCTTTATTCAACTCACAATAAAATATATATGTATATCGAACCGAACACTATCGAAAGAGCATATTTTCGAGAATATTCTCGCGAATCGTGGTGCAGAATGCAGGCGTCCCGAATCAAATAAACGTGCATATGCACACACGTGCGAAAATAGACTTTTGGGAGGTCGTTTTTTCCAGAAATCTCTTTTCGTATTCCCATGGAGTGAAGGAAAATAGTGGAGTGATTGTTTTTGGTTACCTCTGAACGACTGGAAGTAAAGTGGGTGCTAACATATTTGTTCAGTTTGTGAAGTTCTTTATTTCCGTGCATGCCAAAACCACCATTGGTTATGCAATATTCGGTAGAGTAGAATGCTAATAGTCCGGAACAAGACACAACTAAGAACATCTTAAAGTGCAACCTTCTGAGAGTCTATTGTTTTTCATAGCTATACCTAATCTAGAGGCTCTGGTTATACAGTAGCCACATGCACCATTAGGCACTTGTGAGTGAATTGGCTTCCCTAAAAATACCACTTCAATTCGCTACTATTTGAAGGCCCACAGGTAAAAACAATTTTTACGCAAATAAATCTCGTAGGAGTGCCTTTGTAAATCTGAATGGGTAAAACTGTATCCCACTTAGTTCAAGCTCAATTCTTTAGTGTACGTACACAATTTATGGGCCAGCCTTGTTTGTTATGGGTTTTCCCGTACATTTTAGTTTTATGGGAGTCGAACAAATTGATGTTATTGAAGATGAGTATGCTACTGTAACTGTATATAATATTTTTTTAATTAATTAGTTACACCAGAAAAAGTTCACAACCGCCTACGGACACCTCCACCACCAAGTAAAGATAAAACCTGTCCATAAATGAGCTCAATAAACAGTAGCTTTGAATAGAAACTGAATGTAATAATATCAGTCTTTGATATTACATTCCAGTACAGCGTCCATTTACCTACATACAGCAGCTATTCCGCCATATTTACCAACTATTATCAAGAGTTGAGGGTGGCGGTGCAATGCGGCGTAAATAGCAACGGTGAATAAAGTATGAAACTGTATGTATCCGATATACTGAAATAATTAATCGGTTCCACAATATCATCCCATAAAAATGCTTGGAATTTGGACATACGCTCATCGTATAAAAATTAAAAGGGATAAACTTTAGACCCTGTTGGCACTAGACTGGTCTTGACTGAGACCACGGAGGGGCAACAGTGATTTCCAGTGATTTCAGATATTTATAACCACCGTGTTTAAAACTTAAATTCTTTTAAAGGCCGCTCGCGCCACTTTTAGCCCGCGTGATGATCATGCCTTCTCTTATACAAAAATGTTTAGGTAACTCCAAAGAACTCTTTAAAGAAACATATATTGTCGTGAAGAGACGAAAATATTCTAACAGATTTAGGTAGTTTAAGAACCGCAAGTTTCTCACTTGCAGGAGATGGCTCGACATACAACAAGCCAACACCTTCAAATCTTACTTAACGTCGCACCAATACTTTACGCCATCAATTTTATTAATTGTTCAGTTCCTCCCCATTCTCCCGCGAGTCTCTCCGATATTCTCAATGGCTGAGGGTTCTCGACGCGCGTCGATATCAAAGCCAACACACGCCGCGCTTAATCCCGGTGAACGGACAAACAGACAAACATACGGCTTGAGTCAATACGGGTTCGCGAGTACGTACTGCATCTGAGTAATAATAAGATTCACTGTAGGCATAGTTAAATGATTGACTCTTGACTCAGCACCCAAATTTTTCAATTTTAAACTGTTATTCAAAAGCCCTTTATCACGGCATTGCAGGCACACAATTATTATTGCATCCAAATACTCTGCAACAGTGCTTGACACTATGACGTTTTGTGAAGCAATTGAACCGTCCTCAACCTATAACGTACTTTTCAAATTCAAATTCAAAATATTTTATTGTGGATCATAGGTAGGTACAGGTACAGTTATTAAATAGTTGATAATTTTGATCAGCTATGTCCCGCCCTTAGGGCATACAATAATCACAATGTCATATAAATTAGCAATACAATAAAAATTCACCTTATTAATTAGATAAAGTCTGTAGGTCATCGAACACATCATGACTGGGTGGGGCTATATTTTAGTAAAGACTTGTCGGACAGAAATTCTTTTACAGAGTAGTAACTTTTGTTTACTAACAGATCATGGAGAGTCCTTTTAAAATTTTCCTTTTCCGCAATAGTTCTGATAGGCCCAGGTATATTATTAAAGATGCGAGAAGCTGAACAAAAGATGCTCTCATGCATTAGATGTGTTTTACTGGCTGCTGTACGTAATTTGTCCTTACGCCGTATACGCGTGTAGTAGGTGAACATGTGGATATTGTTCTTTACAAATAATGCTGCCTCAAGTATATAGAGACATGGTAGTGTCAACAATTTATTGTTTTTAAAAAATGGCTTACAGGAGTCCGTTCCGCACAAATTAAAAATAGCCCTGATGCAGCGTTTTTGAGCAATGAAAGCGCGCTCTTTTTCCGTACTGTTGCCCCAAAATATTACGCCGTATCTGAGAATAGAGCCAACGTAACCATGGTAAGCTGTCAGCAGAGTACTCTGATTCGCTATTTTCCCTAATCTGTATAGTGCATATGAAAATTGTCCCAGCTTTTTGCAAACGTGCTCAATATGATATTTCCAATTAAGTTTGTGGTCAATATGTAGCCCCAGAAATTTCGTTACTTCTGTTTCCTCAATTTCACTATCTAGGTAATGAATTTTTAAAGTTACCTGTACGTCGAGTTCTTATTTTAAAATCCATTATTTTAGTCTTGTCAATATTAATCATTAAGTTATTCATTTTAAGCCAATCTATAATCAATAATATGGTCTGGTTAATGTCAGATTCTAAATCAGTTGAATTATCATTAGCAAATAAAACGGTGCTATCATCAGCAAACAGTGTAATGTCATGAGTAGTTACCGAAGGCATGTCATTTATATAGATGAGAAAGAATAGAGGGCCGATAATACTCCCTTGAGGAACGCCGAATTTAACTGTTCTAGATTCAGATACATATAATTCTTCTGTTTTAGTACTAAGATTAATCCTTCTTACTTCTGTGAATTGTTGCCTATTGCTAAGGTACGATTCTATGAGTTTGTACACATTTCCTCTTACACCATATGCATACAACTTTCTTAGGAGTATTTTGTGATCGACACGATCGAAAGCTTTCGACATGTCCATGTATAATGCGACAGCTGACGACCCTTTATCCAAGTTGATCATTACCTTATGTAAGAAGTTATAAACTGCTACATTTATGGATTTGTTTTTTCTGAAACCATATTGATTGGGCGTTAGGATGTTTTTTGCCTCAAAGAAATTATAAAGACAGTTAAAGATCACCTTTTCAAAGATTTTCCCAAAAGTAGGTATTAATGCAATGGGCCTGTAATTACTCATGTTGGTTTTGTCTCCTTTTTTGAACACAGGCTTTATAACCGATATTTTTAGTTTTTCTGGGAAAGTGCCTTCTTCTATAGCTCAATTGACAATGAAGCTAAGTGGTTCTGATATAATATGGGCTACATCTTTAACAATATTTGTCATAATGTTGTCATAACCGGCACTGTTTTTATTTTTTAGAGCAATTATTATTTTATTAATATCATCAGGGATCGTCGGTGTCATAAAGATTGAATTAGAATTATATGTCAGTTTATTGAATGATTCCTGGGGTACACTAGTATTGTTATTGTTGATGTCAAGAAAGAAGTCATTAAACGAATTAGCAATGTCTTGAGGATTATTTATGGTTACGCCATTTGTAATTAATTGAGCCACACCTTCATTAGGAAACTTACATTTGATGTCATTTATTACTTTCCAAGTAGCCTTGTTCTTATTTATTGCAGATTTAATAAAGTAGTCGTTTTGAGATTTTTTAGTCAGTCTAATTATTGTTTTATACCTTTTTGCATATGCTTTGAAAGCAGTTTTAGGGGTTTGATTTGGATTTGTCCTATATTGCCACAATAGTTGACATTTACGTTTGCTACACAATTTTAATCCACGTGAAATCCATTTCGGTCTAGATCTGTTATGTATCTTGACTTTCTTAACAGGAAAGCAGATTATATAGCATAACGAAATTGTCATGGAACACGTTGTAGGCAGTATTCGCATCCGAGCAACTATAGACGTCACTATTGGTTAGCTGATTTAAATATTTTAGAAATATTGCTCTGTTGCCTTGAGAGTTATCTCATTTTAATATATACCAGTATGTTATGTTGCAGGTCTTTTTAACTGGAACCTTTACTATTTGCGCATTATGGTCAGATAGCGCTAATTCCTTAACAGTGCCTTTACAAGCTCTTATGTTGTGTGCTATGTTATCTATGCACGTTTTACTAGCAAATCGCGTTATTTGATTGAATTTTAGTTTTAAATCATATCTGGTTAAGATTTCTGTAAATTGGATGGAAAGTTTTGTTTGCTTCAAAGTATCTATGTTGAAATCTCCGGACATAACGACCTTTCTACCATGTGAGCAAACGTTATTTAATATTTTATTTAGAGTGGTGAAAAAGCTGTCTATAGTGCCTGCGGAGTTATTAGGTGGCCTGTAAATGCATAAAACAATTATTTGATGTTCCAACAGCTCAATTGCAGAACATTCTATCGTGTTACATATGGAAAATTTTGTGATGTCATTAAGAATTCTGTATTTCAAGTTTTTTCTAATTAAGATACATGAGCCGCCGTGTCTGCTATCTCTCATATAAGAGGACGCAAGTTTATAATTTGGTATTGTTAGATACACTTCGTCACCGTTCGTCATGTTGTGTTCAGTGACACAAAGTATGTCAACAGGATTGCTCTGGGCAGCCAAATCGTTATACAGACACAAAGCATATCAGATTTATTGAGCAAACCGTTAATGTTTCGATGAAGGATAGTTACAAATTTATAAACGAAATAAATCCTTAGAGTTAGGATTTTCGATTTTGCTACATTCCGATTCACCGTGCTCGTTGATTGATTCATTTATACAGTCTGTATTAATTACATTTATTGAAGTTTGGTTCAGATTTAAATTAACTTGCACGTATTTATCTTCAAAACTCTTTTTGTTTTTAAATTGACATATCTGTTCATACTGCGATGCTTTGAAATGGTAATGAATGCACAATATTTCTTTTAATAAAGACCTTGCAAGATTTAGTACATAGTTGTGTCTATTTGGTGAGAACCTATCGTAATTCATGTCCATGAACAATACATTTTTATATTTCTTACAGATAAATCGTAGTAAATAATTAATTTTTGATTCCTTTAGAAACCTGTTACTGGGTACTTCACTTATAATGACATTTGTATTTGCAGTTGACGATAACCAACGATGTAAATTTATATCGATATCAACAGGGCTTTTATCGCAACATCCGCCCAATCCACGTCGTAATCAGATCCAAGCAGATTTTGTAGTATGGCGCGAAGTCCCCGACCTTGCCCATCTCCTAGGATGATTACTTTCTGTTTGTTATTCAGAGTCACAACTGGGGCCGTACTTATAGCATAGTGTGGTTTTCTACACACTTTTACGTCATGATTGCAAAGTTGGCTCTCCGTCTGAACAGCTTTGATGCTTATTGGACTATCGGGCTGAGCTGAACGAGGGCTGGGGCTATTCATAGTGCTTCTTGCATGTCGCAGAGGAGAGTGGCGGGGAGCGTTTACTCTCATACTTAGTATTCGTTTCGAGATGGGAGACGAGTTAATTTTGCGCTGTGGGGTAGTGCAGGTAATTTTTTTCAGAAGTTCTATTTGTCTTTGTTGATCCTGTGTTACCTGTATCAGCTTAGCATTTTCATAGTTAAGGTTTTCAATTTCATTATTAGCACTCATTATTTTTTCTTTAATATCATTTATTTCTCGCCTCAGATCCTCTGAATAAGACTGATCGCAGTTTTGGGTATCACTCTGGATACTCATCATAGTAGAATCGAACATGGTGGAGTTCAATAGGTCTTTACTAGTTGAAGACGATAAGTCTATTTGAGATTGTGATCTTAATAATTTATTACGAACAGTTATATTGTCCATGTTGCTAAGTAATTTCGCTTTCTGTAGATATTGTTTACTATTTGCCTCACGTAGCGTGGCGTATGCTAAGTCTGTTACAATCGTATAGCGTAAGCTCAAGATTTTGAAACAAGGGCTATTAGGTGTAACTACTCGACGCTAGATGGCATAATATTGGCCGATAAAACAGCTCCAAATTTGGTACATGACCTGAGGCGCTGTCACGTCGTTTCGCTACTTGACGCTAGGTGGCATAATATAAGTCGATAAAACAGCTCAAAATTTTGTTCGGCTACTGGCCACCTGAGGCGCTATCTCTGCGCGCTTTTCAAATGTGTAAAAAATAACCGTCGTTAGATTTATCTTATCACACAAATGCACTCTATATACTGTATGATCAATAACACAATATTCACTGGTTAATTTGAAAATTAATTGCCGTACCTTGCTTTAAAACAATCGTGGTTTTACTCTTGTTTGTTTATGTCCACCTTCACTTGTGAGTTTAACACTCAGACCAACAAAAAAGGAAAGACAGATCACGCCGTACATCCAAAGTGAAGCCACAAAACCAAGCTCCTGCAAGTAAACACACAGGCTCACGCACACACCTACACTAAAACCAAGCTCATCGCTCCTAGTACGTCACGAGTCGTCGTCTAGCTAACATCACCAAAACAAATATAATTATGCCTTCCTGTGTAGTGAAAACGTGTAAAAACAATACTAAATCACAGAAAAAGTCTCACGGAATCACTTTTCACTTGTAAGTAATTAAAATAACATCGTTTTTTAATTTAGATAACTATGAATTTTAGGTTATTTGGAACAAAAAACCTGAACGAATGAACGAACGAAAACAGTGACATTTAAAGAGCGAGGGTTGCCATAATATGATTTCAAATTTCCCCATTAGATATTTTTTACTTCGAGTAATTATGTCTGTTTTTATGCATTTAATATTTTAGATTTCCATGTAATACTGAAAATAAAAATAAATGGATAGTAGCTAATTTACTAACCTATTTATACACATATATATATTTTTTTTTAACACTCAATTGAAAATTAATGGATAATTCTAAGTGAAAGAGCGGAGTCTCCTAACACAAGCAATTCTTGCATAAAAAGTGATCTCATAAATGCACTTTGTACTTAATTTGTTTTTTAATTTAATTTGCAATGTAAAAAAAAATGTTTTTGTTTCGGAATTCTTCCTAAAAATTGAGGTACAATACCATACTCAACAATATCTTACTCGTACAATATTAGCCTACCCAAAATATTATTCCCCAAGTTATAGGGAAAAACTTTAACAACTGACAACCCTTTTTACACACACATAGATAAAAAGGTGGCTTCACTTTTGACGTATGGCGTGATCTGTCTTTCCTTTTTTGTTGGTCTGAGGTTTAACATTACTATTCCAGACTGAATATAACTTGAAGATAACACTCGTACTATATATTAAGGAGTTAATGTTCACTTTGAAACTTAAAGAGAGGTGGTAAACTTGTAATTTATAATTTTAATCAAATAATTATCGCTTCTGACATGAACTTAGTGTTTACGGATAGGCAGCGCCATCTATCCCTTTTATCGGAAACTAGGTAGTAATTGGCCATGAAATTATTAATACGAAAAAGATTATATCATTTGGAAGGGTACTTCCAAAAGAGATAAGCAGTAATGCAAACTGCTGTAACTGCTAGGGCTTTACAGGTAGGTAGACTGCGCAGGCCCGTACCTATAACGTAGAAGTTTAGTGATGTGCTTATACGCTTAGGTACTAATTATTCAATTATAATGTTGTGAAGCCACATCGTTACACTACTTGGTGTCAGATATACACATGTTAGTTGTAGAAATCTGGGCTCTGAATTAACTCCTTAACTACAGTCCCTTCAAAAGTAACAATACAGGAAATAAATCATTCTACGAAAAGAAACGAAGATGACCAACATCTTCCAAGACTTGCAACGAGTTCCGATAAGTTCCCAATAGACGTGCTATATTATAGTGTAGTACTCGCAATTACGAGCGCAGTCGGGCGGCACAGTTAACACTCGCAATGAACTAGCCAATTAAAGACATTCTCTTTAACGAAGTTCCTTGTGCCGAAGATTTATACAAGTTACGTAGTTACTTACTTGTTTTTATTAAGTTTACAGTCAAAGTGACAGAGACACCCAGTCGCTGTGGAAGAATTTATTTCGATTCCAACACGGTTGGAAATGGGTACATAAACTATCAACCTGCGTGAGGTCCTGGGTTCCCAGATCGGGCAAAGTGTCACTTGTTGGGTTTATCCATCAGAAACTCAGTAACAACCCGGAGCCTGGATTTGTTCCCGGTTGATGGCAATAGACTCGCCACCATTCAATGGGACGTAAGCATAACCAATGTACTACCTATAAGTAAACCTCTGCCCAACCCATCGTGGAACACAGGCGTGATGTTATGTTATTTTATCAACCTATCTATCAAGCTTGATGATTCTGATGATGAAGCATTTTCCTTTGTCACCTAAAACGGTCAATGATCTTGTAATTTAGTACCGTGTGATCTCGATATTCGTCTATTCAAAGTAAACGATTTCCTTTGTTAAAATATCTAAACAGTTATAAAACTCCCTCAAAAATACATATAGCTACAACAAACGAAAACAATAAATAACACGAGAATTCCCAGCTTAACACAAAAATAAATATCGTCGAGAGTTCGAGACCAAGTCAAGAGAACGCCATTTTGTAAATCATTTTTATGTATTTCGCGAAGCAGCGAAATCTTTTTTGAGAGTAAAGAAAAATATTATATGTTCATACATATAATATTTTTCTTTGCTCTCACAAACATACACAGGCCTTATACCTAAACATCATTGTTTAGGTATAAGGCCTGTGTATGTTTGTAGTTTGTACATGAATACATATTATGCTCTATGAAAAGAGATGTATAGTATGTACATACTCGTACCTTCATAATGTGATTTTCTTCATAGAACAAGCTAGGCTGGTTCTCCTGATGTAGCTACAGGGGTGTATTTACCCTAGGGCCAAAAGGGCCATGACCCGGGGCGGTAGGCTGCGAGGGGCGGCGCATATTCCGCGCTCAGCTTTGTTAGCCTTTGTTTTTGAAGAAATTTAAAATAAGCCTACTTATCAAAAAAATCAAGTAATAAAAACTAAAACCCAACTACAACTTAAAAGGTATAAACAAGACCCCACAGACAGACAAATTAAAAATCCGGAGTCACACGTGTTAGGGCATAAATCGAACAGATTCTTTTGGGGTTATAATATATATATTTTTGAAATGTGCTCATTAAGCCCTTTTATTTGATACCCAACATGGTACGATTAAACCATATTTTTTTTTAAGTTCCTCACTTTATGTCCTCTAGAGGGCGCCATTATTAATTTAATGTGACTTCACATAGCCTATAACCAGCGGACAATCACGACGCTACTAACGATACCTCATTTGTCAAATTGTGATAAGTGGTTTGGAAGATAGGAGGGAACAGATGAACATACATACATACATACATACATACATACCGGTCAAAATCATAACCCTCCTTTTTTCTTCGCCGTAGGCGGGTAAAAATTAAAACTCATTTGGTTGTAAATTTGATAGACATCAAGACGCGGGACTATCGTATATAGGCCGAGTCACATCGGAATGGTAGCGGCCGGCAGCGACGCGGCGAGCACTTTCAGTGTGAAATAATTTTAAACTTTATTTACATACTCAAAAGACCAGTATCGCTTGAAAAGCTTGAAAAGGTAGAAACTAAACTAGTCAAGAGGAGACTAGGCGCGTGGGGTCTGGAGGTCGAGCGAGTCCGGCAACGGAGAGCGGGTACCGCTGCTGGCCGCTGCCGGCAGCGACGCGGCGAGCACTTTCAGTGTGAAATAATTTTAAACTTTATCTACATACTTAAAAGACTAGTATCGCTTGAAAAGGTAGAAACTAAACTAGTCAAGAGGAGACTAGGCGCGTGGGGTCTGGACAGAGGCGGCGGAAGGCGTGGGCGGTGTGGGCGACTGCCTACGGCCTCGCGGTCCGAGGGGCCTCGCACCACGACGGCTTATGCATTACTTAAAAACCGTGGACGCGACGAAAAAATTCTACATTTCATAAAACGACAAATATATTGACATGCTTTTATTTAGTTTAGCAACATTTGCTAGTGTTCCGTTGCTATCGTGGGGAGTCCCCGCCGGCCAGAGCTGGGGATTTCCGAATGGGAAATCCCCAGAAAATGTTTGTTTACGTTGCTTTCAACGGCTAGGAAGTCAATCAAAGTATCCGGTGCAGTCCAACCAGGGCCCCTGATTCTGGGGGCCCCCAAATCTTTAGAAATACTTTTTAATCAAATCTCAAAAAAGGCCAAAATATGTTCAGTAAGTAAAAGGCAGTATTTGTTGGGGACCCCCTAAATATAAAAGTAGAGTGCAAAAAATTTCGTGCATCTTGCATCCTACTTTGTATTTTTTTCAGACTTTTCTGTAAAAGCCGACAAAGTAACTCCTATTCTTGTATGAACGTATTGTCAAAGAAAACCTTACCTATCAGGGGCGGGGTACAAAAATTTTCGAGCTCGCTGCGCTCGCTTTTACATCCTACGTTCCCAAACTATTCTGTATGGGTCGACAAAGTAATCCTATTTTTATATAAATGTTCAATTCAAAATGCACCCTATCCAGAATGCAAAAATTTTCGAGCTCGCTTCGCTCGCTCTAGCATCATGTATTCGTTTAATGCTCCAACTTTTTCGTTTAAGGTTGATGCGCTAGGGTAACCCGCGAAATTTAAATTTTCTTACGTTTTTTGGGGCGGCAAACCTTTCAGGCCCAGGGCGCTGAATCTTAAAATACGCCTCTGTAGCTAGATTTGGTTCCACTTTAATAAAATATTTGAACACTAGCAAAGTGTTCAAATATTTTATTAAAGTGGAAGTCACATAATATTTACTGCTTGCCTAATTTTTGTGATTATGACCGGGTAGTAACCACCATGCCCAGTAAACACGATATTAACCACCATGCCCATGCACCATGTACAAATTTTTTTCATTCTCTTCACAAAGTTTCTTGCAAGTGTAGGCTGTACTTGCAAGTGTAGGCTGTACTTGCAAGTGTAGGCTGTACTTGCAAGTGTAGGCTGTACTTGCAAGTGTAGGCTGTACTTGAAAGTTGTTATAGATGGCACCCGCTGGGCATATTCTATTTTACACCTCAAAACAATCGTCATTTGCGGAATTTTACCATTAAATCGTGAACGACTTCGAACAGGGTTGACACTCTACTGAAAAAAATATCAGATAACTATCTATGAATAAAATTAAAAATCTCGAGTGTGTTATATAAAAATGAATATTGGAAAAGTCGTTCTCGTGTTACATACTTATAAAAAGCACATTTTTACGAACAGACGGTTATAGAGGAGTAACGTTTTAATGCATGTACCTATACCTACGGATATGATAAAAACCTTGGTCACAACATGATTTTCCAATCGTTACTGGAATCTGGTTGCAGCTGGGAGTACGTAAGTATCAAGCGGAAAAGCAATCACTTACTTATAAGCGCCTTGTTTAATTTGCTAGCCTGTGAAGCCTGTAATGATCCTTAACTGGAGTAGTATTATTGCTTCGTAGAAAAGACTTCTAAAAAAAACCGCTTTTCATCAAATCAGTTTCTCGTAGACGCAGCCCTAGCTAGCACTGTTGTACCCCCGCATTCATAAAGTTTCATAATAAAATTCTTGACGAATGAAACGTTTTATTTCACTTGGACGGTAGTTATTTATTCTTGTTTAATCTTAGCACTTCACCTTTAATAAAAACGACCTATTCGTTTCAGGAATTTGGCAGCGACTGGAATGGCCCTGAAATTTTATGGAAATCCTCTAATACTATCAGGTGGCTCTTTCTGTGAGTAGATATCTACCTGTACTTTACTGAATTAGATCTAATTTTGCGAAAGGGTAGAAACCTGTACCTGTTTATTATAATAGGGATTGTATATTGTAAATTGGTTTATGATTTAAAAAAAAACATTGGATTTCCATAGAAAGTAATAAAATGTATAAAACTTATATCGTGTCATTGATTGTCTGCCGGATATTCTGAATGCACATTACTCCTTAAAAAAAATTAGAGTCTTTCTGCACCTATCATCCATTTAAAAGTAATTTTCTAGCTTAATACCTACAAAAAATACAACACCTCAAAAATAATACAACTTATCTAAATGAAACACAGCCAACCTCAGTAACTTCCCCAGAGTTAAACGGCCCTGTTTAAATAAACTAAGTAATAAGTAAAATAAACGAACTGAGCTCGGTGAACGTGACTCCATGCCAGATGTAATTCCTCACAGTAAATAAAAGATATTGTATTAAGATGGCGCGCAGGTTCACGCTCTGTTGTTCCTGTTAAATCAGAGGCTTTTAAACATATGCGTAGGTATCTCTGCAGTAATCTAGGCAGATTATAGTCAGCTATAAGTACCCTTATTTTAAGGCCATAGTAGACAATACTTTTATCAACGATTGGCGACTTGACGACTACATCGCGTATTGAAAGGCCTACATTGTCCTCCCATGCCTACCAACACTGTAATTTGAAAGTATTGTAAAAGCCAATTATTTTTAAAAGAGTAACCATGGAGTTTCTTGCCGGCTCTTCTCCATAGCTTCTGACGTTTCATAAGTGCCCATATAGGTTTATGTGAAATAAAATATTTTGATTTGATTTGATATTCAAATTTTGGTGAAACGCGTCGTTCGGTTCAGCGATCGCCTTTTGTCAATCACTGTATCGAGCTTCCGTAAACCCGGTCAAGCCATCAAGCTATGGGCCTTATTTTCAGGTCATAATGACATTGTGTAATTTCAAAACAAGAAAGTTCTCACTAACCTGAACATACCGGAGACTTTATTAAGTTATTCTTTCATCCCATTAGTGTTGTTCCGTAAACAAAGCAAATCGATAGAGCTACATTAGCGCCTGATACAGAAACTTGACTAATCAAATAACACGGGATCAGACTCGAATCAAAATAAGTTCGTGAGCACATGAGGCGGTTGAACCGCTTGTCTGACCAGATATAGGTATAAAAAACGTCCAGACACTGCGAGGCATACGACGCGAATGCACTTTTTTATATGTCAGATTCCTCATGCGTCTCATGTCCTTACTCTATTCGAAGCACAGCCTCGCCCTGTCTGGAAGCACCTTTACTGTAATCGAAATATCTGTCCTACAAAATGTAATAACTGAAAGAGAAGAAAGAATTCTTCTCCCATTCTTGACATAGACGTGTATTTCGCTTATGACATTTTCAAATTCAATTTTGTACGTGCCTAGCTAGTTTCATGAAGAATCAGATTTCTTAAACAATTAATACGTCATAAATACGTACCTTGGTTTAGAATAAGATTGTTAGTATCAGAGCAAAGTTTAAACTAAAAGTATTTAAATATTCCAGTAATAGCCTGCTTTCTCCTTTCACAGAACCCATACTTTCTTCCGCCCAATTTTACTATAAATATATGGGATTTACTAAAAATGTATGGGTTTCGCGATATCGTCCGTTTCTGAAGCGGGTGATAAATTGACGCGTCACGCCGCTATCCAGGACGCCATGTTATATCGCTTTCTGTCCCTTACATGCCAAGGACGACCCTAAACGAAAACGCACAGATGGCCTCACAGCTTACGTCGCGGTATGGTAAATGGGCCTAAATTACGATGAGATAACAAATATTCAAGCTCTAGTTACTAAAATACAACTTTTTCTTACTACTATGTTTGAATCTAAGTTTAGTAGTTGGTCATTATTTTAGCTTTGTTTGCAAAAGTCTTGGTTTTCAGTCCAACTGAATATTTGTCGGAAACCCATTTATTTCACTTCCTTGACTTCCTATTTAATCACTTGACTTGACACAGTAATCTTCGAAAAACGTGTTGGATATTTGGGCAGGAAAAAGAAAGATTCATCGAAGATTAATATGGGTTTTATTAATTTGCACATCATATAGAAATCATGAGCGGAGCGGAAGTGTCACCTGTCACCATCAAAAGGACAGATGACGTGTCAGTATAGGCTGCGTTTAGACTCACTTTAATTCCTTCCAACACTGGCCCTTAAACGCAAACTACCTATTATAAAACAACATTTTTCTTCTATAAAACTTAATTAATAAAATTCACAAAACTAGAATTAACTAACGGCTAACATTAAATTTGTAAACTCACAATGTTTTTCTTTACAAAGTGACTTTGTTAATACATCAGCCAACATAACATTAGTTGATAAGTATTTTACTTCAACTACACCATCATTAACAATTTCTTTTATAAAATGATGACGAATGTCGATGTGTTTCGTCCTAGAATGGAACATAAAGTTTTTACAAAGTTTTATAGCAGATTGATTATCATTAAATATGACAACTTTAGTTTTGGTACCAAGAATCTCAAATAAAAGTTTCCTAATGAATAGAGCTTCTTTACACGTGTCAGACAATGCCATGTACTCTGCCTCAGTACTAGATAATGCAACAGTACGTTGCTTTCTACTCTCCCAAGAGACAGCAGACTTCCCTAGAAAGAAGACATAACCCGTATAGGACCGACGATCTATAGTGTTTGATGCCCAATCTGCATCAGCATAAGCTCTAATCTCCATACTACTTTTAGTGAAAGTTAGACCCAAATTCAGTGTACCTTTTAAATATCGTAAAACTCTCTTGGCGGCCTTCCAATGAACTTCACTAAAACAGTTGTTGAATTGACTCAGATAACTCACTGCATAACTGATGTCTGGTCTCGTACAAACTGCTATATACATAAGCGACCCTACCAAACCTCTGTAGTCATAAGTATCATCCTTTTGAGTTTCTTTTGGTAACTTCAGACCAGTCTCCATTGGTGTTCCTGAGGGTTTACAATCCTCCATCCGAAATTTCTTAAGCAGTTTTTGAATATAGTTTGACTGACTAAGAGATATTTCAGTACCGGTTCTAGACAGCTTCATATTGAGAATATGCTGAGCTGGCCCTAGATCCGTGATATCAAATTCTTGCTGCAATTGCGCTTTCATTTTGTCTTTTCCTTGAAATGTCGGAGAACAAAATATGATCAAATCGTCGACATAAAGCGCTATGAGCATCATTGCTTGGTTTTCAGACCTGTAGTAAACACATGGTTCAGAAGTTAAACGACAGAAGTTCAACTTATCGCATAATACCTTGTTAATTTTATCGTACCAAGATTTTGATGCCTGTTTAAGTCCATAAACAGCTTTGTTGAGCTTGCATACCATATTCTCACTCCCCTTAACTTCAAAACCCTGTGGTTGCTGCATGAAAACCGTTTCTTCCAGGTCTGCATTCAGAAATGCCGTTTTAACATCCAAGTGATCAATACTCATGTTATGTTCTGCTGCTAAAGCGATCAATAACCTTAGTGTGGAGTATCTCACGACAGGGGAAAACGTTTCTAAATAGTCAACACCATATTTCTGGGTGTAACCCCTGGCTACTAAACGAGCTTTATATTTCAACAACTCACCATTTACTCCATATTTTTTCTTAAATATCCACTTACATGACACAGGCTTATGATGCTGTACTCGTTCTGTTAAAGTCCAAACTTTATTTTTAATAAAAGAATTATACTCGTCAGTCATCGCCTTACGCCAACTATCGGATTCTGGTCCATTTAATGCCTCGGCTGCAGTTTGAGGTTCATCAGGATCATTGTATTCCAATGTAGTCACGAAGTTGGACATGAGATGTGACTCAGAAGCATCATCATAGCTGCAGTCTTCTGGTGATTCTGTCTCAGAATCTTCTCCTGGAAGGTAAGTTGGATCCAAGCGATTATCTGATTCATCACTTGTTCTTTCACTGTCGGAATCTTCTAGTGTGATTGTGCTTATTCTTTGTTCAATATTCTGTGATATTCTTATGTCATCAGATATGTCAGAACTCACAACGGATGATTCCGATGTTTGAATTACATTTTGATTCAAACTAAGATCAACAAGCAGTTGTTGATCACCTTTTTCATCATGTGACATTTCTTTCGTATAAAATTTATTTTCTATAAAAACAACATCACGAGAATTGACACAATTCTTGGGATTATCTGGATCAATGAGTCTATATCCTTTAGATTCTTCATTATATCCCACAAATATGTATGGTTTACTTTTTACATCAAGTTTCTTTCTATTCTTCACCATAACATAAGCAATACAACCAAAAATTCTTAAATGGTCAAGTTTTACCTTTATTCCACTCCATTTTTCTTCTGGAGTTGTACCAGGAACTGCCTTAGTTGGACTTCGGTTTTTCAGATAGACAGCAGTATTTACTGCTTCAGCCCAGAATTCCATACTTAGTCCAGCATCTCGCAGCATACACCTGACTTTTTCCATAATAGTTCTGTTAGAGCGTTCAGCAACACCATTTTGTTGTGGAGAATCAGGTATAGTTTTCTGATGTTTGATTCCATTAATCTTGAGAAAATTCTGAAATTTTAAACTCATATATTCTCCTCCTCTATCGCTTCGAAGTATTTTTAACTTGTTTCCAGTTTCATTTTCTACAAAAACCTTATATTGATGAAAATACCTAAAAGTCTCATCTTTGGTTTTCAGAAAATAAACAAAATGTTTTCTTGTATAGTCATCAATGAAATTAACACATACTTAGCACCACTTAGAGATGGAGTTTGAATGGGACCACATAGGTCTGTATGGACTAAACCCAACACAACTGTAGCTCTCGTATACGACTTCTTGGGGAAAGGCAATCTAGATTGCTTTCCTTCAATACATGGTATACACTGTTTATATTCAGACATACTATAATTAATACCAGTTGCCATACCTGACTGTAGAAGCTTCATACTCCTTGAGTTGAGGTGTCCTAGACGTCTGTGCCACGTTTCTTGGGATGTCGAGCCTGCTACCGCTGCTGCTGCTGTCGTATTTTTATTATCTTGAGCACAGCTATTGTCTGACACAGTGTCGAGTTGATACACGCCATTAACTTGAGTACCAGTAGCTAAAATATCAGAACCATCATAAACAGTACACGAACTACTATCAAAGGTAACTATATAACCCTTTTTGGTCATTGTGCTGACAGACAATAAATTTGTACTTAAATTAGGTACATAATATGCATCACTTATTGTCTTTACACCTTTTTTTAAATGAACTTTTACTTGTCCTATTCCAGCAGTCAATAGTTTTTCTCCATTTGCAATACTGACTTCAACAGTTTTATTAAAATTGTTGTTCTCAATTAGTTTTGCATTATTACACATATGGTTTGTAGCTCCAGAATCTATGTACCACACATCACTATTCACCTTCACAGAAAGAGCAGCGATAAGAGCCTTGTCCTTTGGTTTAGTCTTCAGCTTGTTCCTATCTCGACCATGACTTTGACTCTGTGTCTCCTTTTCAGCTGCAGGTTGTCCTTTAGTTTGTTTATCGGGACAATTCTTCAAGAAATGACCAATACGCTTGCACTTGAAACATTTTGGTTGCTTCCGAGTGACCAATGCGGTTATATTATCCTGCTTGTCCTCTCGTCTCCGTGTCTCTTCCAATAGTTTGACCGAGACAAGTTCAGTACATAGTTTTGTACCAGCATTTTCAATTGCCATAATCAGTGGATCAAAGTCTTCAGTTAGACCACTCAACATTATAACAGCTACGAATTCATCATCCAGTGGTGACTCAATTTCACTCAACTGATGTGAGGCTTCCTTAATTTTGTTGAGGTAATCCTCCATCGAGCTGCTATCACATAGTTTTGTGCCAAACAAACTTCTGAGAAGACCTAGTCTTCTACACAATCCGCGACCTTCGTACGCTTTCTTCAGGTTATTCCATGCTTCGTAAGCAGTGTTTGCCGAGCGAATGTATGGAATTACTGCTGGTTGCACTGATAGGGCAATTCGTGCTAACGCCTTTTCCGCCTTCTTTTGTTGATTGTCTTTAAAGTCATTCTCAACAAATTCCCATAGTTCTTCATGAATTAACAGCATTCGCATCGAGAACTTCCAAGTTGAATAATTTTCTGACCCCTTGAGTTTCTCAATCGAATTCATAAATTGTGTTGAAGAAGCCATTTTGCAATATTTGCCGGTGGCGTGATACTAATAATTATAATTATAGTTACCGATTTTCTTCGTTAATTTGTCCAAATATGAGCGTTTCCGTGTATAGCAAACCACGCTCTGCTACCATGTTGGATATTTGGGCAGGAAAAAGAAAGATTCATCGAAGATTAATATGGGTTTTATTAATTTGCACATCATATAGAAATCATGAGCGGAGCGGAAGTGTCACCTGTCACCATCAAAAGGACAGATGACGTGTCAGTATAGGCTGCGTTTAGACTCACTTTAATTCCTTCCAACAAAACGGACATTATAAACGAAATCTTCATCCGTAAATACGTCCCCAAAAATATCTTCTTATTTATTTTCATGAATGTTGCAGTACAGACAGCCAACAAATCACTCGACTAGTTTTTCTTAACAAAACAAGGTAAGTACATGACGACCATCGAAGACGCGAAAAGAACGTTTCCAATCTCAGCAAAGAATTCTAAATCCGGATTTTCTTTCAATAGTCGGACGCCACCTAATCGGAACGGCGAGCGTCCGGCCCGCCCGGTCCGTCTACGGCTTACCAGTCCGGCTTTTGTTAACTTCTGTAAGTACCTAATTGGCACCGGCAAGCCTTCTACCTACCTAATTCATTTTGTGTTTAGCTTATAAGATAAGTTCGCCAAACAAACAAAGTTAATTTGTTAAAGGGCAGGGACTTATATTTTACTAAATTAAAAAATGTCCGGAATTCCGGTCAACACTCTTAGCGGTTCCGCGCAGCGTAATAGTGCAAAATAATTGTCTATTTTCATTTAAAAAAATCGTAGATTAAATTAGTTTTTTGTTGCTTTTTCTAAAACCAAGTTCAATCACTACATCCTCAAGAAGCCTCGCTATTTTATTCCCGCATGCATACGCGAACCAATTACCCCATACTTGCATGGCGTTGCGCGCGCCATCCCATCGGACGCGCGTCCAATTACCGACGGCGCTCGGACAATTTGTCCGACGCGCGACAACGCGACGATGCTTCTTGAAGGGGATCCAATCAGGACCACTATACGAGCGACGTATCGATTGTGGAGCCGTGAAACGATGGAAACGGCTCTAGGGAAGTTTCTGGAATATGTTCCTTGTTGGTTCCGTCTTGATCATAACTGCTATAGAGTTCAAGCATCTATTTTCGCACCGCCCTATGCATTATTTGGTACCTAAGTACTCCAAGATGTACAGTCACGGACTTTAATTGATGAGCCACCTGGTACTGTTCGCATTTTAGCCGTGTAATGCAAATCGGGTTTATTCGGTTCCCGACACGCAAAGTCATATGTCTTCGTATTAGAAGAAGAAAATTATATTTCATATCTTTACCTGTTGGCTAACCTGAGAGCAGAACTACAAACTTGACAGAGTGACTACTCAAAGTCAACCAATTGCAGGTCTAGCAACAGTAACCTAGCAACGATAAACAATTGTTGCTAGGTTACTGCTGCATAGTCACGTTAGCGTACGGAAAAATTCTCTGACATCGATATTTCAACTGTCACTGTCTTCAGTTAAGTTTTCAGAATTATTGAGTTAATGAGCTATGATTCAAAGGAGGTCAGTATCAAATAGATTGGATAAACTTAATGCAATATTGTATTTATTTTTATCATTAAGAACTTATTAGTCAACCTCTATGGATAAGACTATTTCCGATTAAAAGTAATTTATTTGTCATCTTGATATTTCAACTGTCACTGTCTTCAGTTATGTTTTCATAATTATCGAGTTAATGAGCTATGATTCAAAGGAGGTCGGTATCAAATAGATTGGATAAAATCAATGCAACATTGTATTTATTTTTATCATTGAGGACTTATTAGTCAACCTCTATGGATATTTCCGATTAAAAGTAATTTATTTGTCATCTTGTTTACGAGCTTGCGATTTGAGTTCGTGTTTAATCGTGTAATCTCGTGAATGTATGAAAGTAAACAAGATGACAAATAAATTACTTTTAATCGGAAATATCCATAGAGGTTAACTAATAAAGTCAACCTCTATGGATATATCCGATTAAAAGTAATTTATTTGTCATCTTGTTTACGAGCGTGCGATTTGAGTTCGTGTTTAATCGCGTAATCTCGTGAATGTATGAAACTGCAAAATTGAAAAGTTTGAAGGTGGCTCATCAATTAAAGTCCGTGACTGTACCTAAAACTCATCAAATCATAAGCTAACACTCAATTATTTTTACTATGACATCGCCTCTATCTCATAGGCATGTATTGGCGCGCACCTCCACTACTATGCATCTTCAGAAATGTATCCCATGCTGTTGTTTAGTTCGCCAGATTCAACCATCATCATTTGTCAAATTTTTATCGAGTGCCATTTCTACCAAGCTTTCTACACCCTAAGATCTGAAAATCTCATACAATCAAATATAGTAAAAGATCCGTCCTAACATAAGGTCGATGTTCCTCATCGAGTTTCCGAATAAAATAAACATTTAAGTACTATAGACTAATATTTATGGTCCCACAGGTTCCAATGCCGCATCCACTTAGCATCGCACTTCTCTCTGAAGTCTTCTTATTTCCCGAACAGCGCTGTTGTTATGATTCCCTATCGCCGGTCATTACCCCGACCCGGCTGTGCTCGCGGATCCCATTTCCTACCATTTGCTACCATTTGCTGCCGAAGACATGTTCTAATCCGACATGTTATTGTCCGGAGCTTGCAGTTTTGATAGAACGCGTGATTGATGTTCGCTTTCATCGTGAAAGAAAAATGGGAAAATGGTTCTGTGGAGAATTTTAAGTTTGTGGGATGTTTTTGTTCGGTAAGTCTTCGATCGTTTTATGGCCTCAACTTTAGATGCACGTAATCTAAAATCTTGAGAACTTATTAAGGGACTAGAATAAGATACACCAGCTTTCGCATACATGAGCTAATAAGTATATAACAAGGGATGAGAATTATGGCTAGAAAGGGGGTGACTACCAACATGACGACTAATAGAGAAGTATGGAAGAAAAGGCCATGTTGCGCCGACCACAAATAAATTGGGATAAGGGCAGGAATGATGATGAACAAGGGATGAGATCGTAGGGTGGGGGTTAACTTTCAGCTTTCGGGTAGGCATCTGTAAGGCCCTTAGCGTAGCAGGTGTCACTTTTCATTTGATGGCCCATTCGGCAGATCACCAACCCGTAACATTAAAAAATGACAGGCTGATAAGCCACATTTCCCAGTGCCATCCAGTACATTGTAACTGGCATGCCAGAAGAGAGGCGGATGACAATAATTCGTAAAACTCTGCTTTACGAGCAGGCTTTACATTCGCGACAGCCAGTATTTTTAACGATGGCAACTTTTATGCGTTTTATTTAAATTTCGTGATTTTTCGCAACAATTTAGATGGCAATAACAACCTTGATAGGCTTGAGCAATGAGATTGAAGATTTGTTTATTTTCATACGGCATACTGTATAATTTCGAAAGCTTTCGATTTGACTGTTGTAAAAGGAAAACCAATTGGTACGGCTCACACTAGCTTTCAGTCACAATCGACCCTTCGGCCACTACTTAATTGTAGCACTCATAGAGAAATCAAGGATCGGTACAGCTAATCAAGATCCAAAAAGGGTACATTACCAGCATCATTAAAACTTAACTCAAACAGTATCGTGTACCAAACGATCAAACTAATAAGGTTCCGTAACGAATCGAGTGCAAACATGATTAATCCCAATCAAATAGGGTAAGGCTAATTGTATGAAAACAAATTAATCCTCCCCCTTCCCCCGGAAAGCTCCGGAGGGTTGATTGCGGAGAATTATGAATAAATGGATTTGATTTCCGGAAAAATATTCGCACTGACCGCTTAGCTGCCTTGTTGAGCGTGAGATGTCGGGGGAGGAAAAATTTACATTGTTTAGGGGATAAATTAAGTTTCAAAGAATATTATTTACTTCACGTACTGGCAAAAAAACTCAGTCGACGAATTGCTAACCGACTACCAGCGTGTCACTGATGGCAGTAGCGTCATCCTTGGGCTATACGACCACCTGCCAGAAACTGCCACTGGGGCTGATGATTTATAGTCTAGTCTATGAATCATCAGCCCTGTACTAAAATGTGACTCTTATTCAGATCCGTTCACAAGGCATTCCATCTCACTTCAAGTACTCATCAAAAATTTATATTCTTTCAATTTCCGCGTTACAGGAGAGCAATTAAATATGCACAGCGCGCTCAAATTCCTGCTACCTTCATTTTAAATTGAAAACCAACACAAAAAGGGCAGGAAAAATAATATTATCACAGTTATCATATTAAACCGTGGAATGTGCTCAACAATGGACATTCGCGCTTTACAAAAAGCAGGCGAACAGCGCCAGCCGCAGTTATTGCGGGTCCGGCAATTGTATCAGAGTGGACGGTTTTAATTCCGGATCCTACCGCCCCCGGCACCCCGGACGCCGTATAAGGGAAATTGTAATTTGTTAGTTATGACCGGATTGGCCAAGTTTTTAACATTTTTAGATTACTGGCTTTGGTGAAATTAGTTTACAGAGTGACGCATATTGGTGACTTGTTTTATTTTTGTTTTGTGATCTAGTTTAAAGAAAGTTGCTTCTGCTAGCGGAATGCAAGCTTGCTTTTTGATAATGCTGTAAAAAACACCCTGGATTTTAAAAATGGAAAAACCATTTTCAAATTTATTTACATTGCTAAATTTGGAACTTTTTAAGGCTGCAATAGACTGGCTTGAACATGCTTCAACCGAAGAATTAAACTGGTAGGCCTGTAACAACAGGAAAACATCCATAAAGTATCAAAATTAAGCCTCCCTCCCCCTCCCACCTTGACTTAGAGATTATTTGTGATTCATAAAAAAGCAACTCGCGATGCCCGCGCCCGCCCGCGCCCGCCCGCGCCCTGGCTTACTGATAATCCCCAAAACGCCTCCGCGGCCCTCTCTCAATAGCCTTCCCTTTATTTAAAATGGCGATGGCTCATGACCCACTGTTAAAAATGTAATTGAGTTAGAACGCAAGCTGGTAGCTTATTTACTATGGGCATACATGAAAGATGTAGTTTTTGTGTGTTATTAATTTTCCGTTGGCATTTGGGACCTTTTGCTTTGGAAAGCGCAAGAACTCTCATTCCAGAGGAGTTACCTATTAAATCTAATCTAATCTAAATGTTAAAAAACTATCTGCAAAATAGTCTAGATTTCATTTATGAAAATTAATCAAACAATAAAGAAGAATTTTATACAATTTACTATTAAACAAATTGTTTTAACTGTTTAAATACATTTATCAACCCCGCACGCGCGACTGACTACATTCGAAACGAAAATATTTTATACTCTACAGTTAATATTTAAAAAGTCAATCAGAAACGTTTCCATTGAACAATGATTCGAGTTTGAATATTAAATAAATTTCCTTTATGTGCGTACACTTTGTTTGTATCCGCGACGAATAAACCAATTACCTACTTCGGAAAATTGTTTACGGTGTCGTGTTTTATGATAAACTCCGTTTTTTATATTGTGTCGATTAAATTTACGAAGATTAATTGAAGTAAACATAGTCGAAAATATCTGAGTGTATGTGTGTTCAATAGCCCTTCTTCGAAGAAGGAAATTAGTGTGGTTTAGAGTTTGTGTGCTTTGTTGTACTACCTGCGCTATCACGTAAATATAATTATGTAGATGAGAGATAATCGAACCAATAGCGGTTTACAATAGACAGTGAATTATACAGTCAGTATTGGAAGCTGGATATATTGTATTTACACGCACACTATCATCATCTGCCTAGCCTTTTCCCATCTATGTTGGGGTTGGCTTCCAATCTAACCGGATACAGCTGAATACACGTATTTTACGCGGAGCGACTGCCTATCTGACCTCCACAACCCAGTTACTGAATAACACGATACCCCTTGGTAAGAGACGCACAATCTATCTCAACGTACAGAGTGGACGTGTAATTCTTGAAGCTACTTTGTTTTCATGGCTAAAGTACCAAACTGATTTCGGTAAAGGTCTATAAATATAGCACTAGCTTCCGCCCGCGACTTCGCCCGCGTGGTTTGTCGATAAAAAGTAGCCTATGACCTTTCTCAGGCTCTAGACTATCTGTGTACCAAATTTCATTTAAATCGGTTCAGTAGTTTTGGCGTGAAAGCGCGACAGACAGACAGACCGATAGACAGACAGACAGAGTTACTTTCGCATTTATAATATTAGTAAGGATAAAAAAAAGGAGACTATAAAATAAACATAGTCCTAACTGCCTTACTGACAATATAATATATCTACTTACAGTATTTTTCATTTTCAGTAGTTATGTATTTTGAATTACCTACACTTGTGCAATGAACCTTATTACCTACTCACATAAGTAACAGACCACAACTCAAATATTCTCATATTAAACCGTATTATATTTAAACGTACCTTTATAAAAATATTCTACTAACCTTCAGTACCTTCTCTGGCAGCTGATGTCAGGAGAGATTAAGGGTTTACCCACCTGCGGAGGCGGCACCTGTAGATTACCAACATAACTCCCAACAATCTATTTATAACAATAATAACATGAAGGTATTGATACGAGATACTAGATCAAATACGTAAGTATTTGGACAGACAGCGACAAAAGTCGAACAGAGGATAGTCTACAGTGTTTTTATCTTCATTCAATGAGCTTATTATTTAATTAATTACAATCGAAACAGAAGTCAAATTAAAATAATAATTAACGTTTAGCTGTTTTAAGAAATGCTGAAATACAACCAATTGCGAATTTAGATGATGTGTAATGTAAAAGTCGAAGTAATGATCGACTTTTGTCGCTGATCATACCAACGTATAGGAAAAGTAGATAAAAATCAATATTTCACCTAGAGACCTAGACATGCATGGGCACTTATGATACGTCAGAAGCACGATTCCAACAGATCATTCAGCTTTATAATTTTTAATTAAGAGATTATTTCCATCGACTGTCTCACATAGTCCTCGATTCGATTCCCTGTTGATTCCAAGTAAGTTTAATACATAATCAAGGACCAACATTAAAATTACCGATGCACTCAATTAGGCCCAGTCTTCTACCTACTCCAAGTAATAAATGAATGTACCTACCTACAATATTATATTACACACAAGTGTGTACCGTATATACTTAGGTAAAGGTAACCATATCATGAACATTTTAAACGCTACCTCACAAGTAATTCACGTTATATTTTCATCTAAATTCGTCCTCATTCGCGTTCATTAAAGTCGGGGGAGTACTCCAGGCACTTAATTGCGACCGCACGTACTCCACAACCGACATTATGCTTCGGAGCTAGGTAGCTATGTCACGTAATTAAATCTCTTCTATTTTTAACCCTTTGCAGTCTTATTGGAACTTTACTGGTTCGTTGTGAACCTGTAAGCGTACCTACGGTCTGCAGTGACCTCACATGTGTGTCACATTAAGATAATAATATGTAGGTAGGTTGGCATTTCTGAAATCGTTTGTTAATTGTGGGTAGCTAAAATGATAATTCCTTAGAATAATAACGCATTATTATTTTAAGGATAATTCTTTATTTTAGACATATTTAACTAATTATGAAAATATAATGAAAAAGATAGTGTCTACCAGGGCCGCAGCTACCCTACAACCCGATTCCTATCGGCTTCCCTTCTGAACTTCGGAACAAAACCACTCTATCCTCATTGAAAACTAACACAGTCAGTAGTGTTTAAAATGCCTGTTCAATAATCACAATAGAGGTATTTAATACACCATAAAACTAAAACTATACAAAACGCCCACATTCAATGTTTTGTCATTGTTATCTCCCGACCGCAAAAAAATTTTCTCTAAAATAACTCGGCGGTGCGGGCGGCTTGTCGTTGATTCAAAAATCAAGGCGTCATGACGTCACTTCGGTCACGTGACACCCCGGTTTCATACGGCTCCAGTAACCCGGCCGACAGCGAGTTATACCTACAAACAGTGATCGAAAATTGCTTGCGCGTGAACGAGATGGAGAGATATCGGTTCGGTAGTTTTCGTTGATTTTCGTAATGCGTTCGGCTCGGAGTTCGGACAGGAGACAGGACACGAGGACACTATTAGACGCATTGTGTGATTGCATGGTTGTGTTTGACGTAATCGCATTATTCATCATTTTATTTTGTTTACACTTGCAGTTAATTCACATTTTGTTGGTATTATTCATTGAAATCATTAGTTTATCAGTACGAGAATCGTAGTAGTATTATTAGTTTGTTGGTATAAAACAGTGAATAAAGTGTTTTGACTTTAGTGAAAGTGTACGTTGTAATTATGTATTTGGGGTAAGTAGATAGTTAATAAGTTGAAATTTCTTTATAGATTTGAAAAGTTATTAGTACGATCAGTAGGATTAGGATGGCGGCAATAATTCGTCAAAAACTTTCTAATTAACTGCAATGTCTGTTGCCCCGCGTGCGGGCCGTCTGGTAGCTTAGTGGTAGCCTATAAATTGTTGTTTAGGATTATTTTCTTTGTGAGGAAACATGCTTTCCAAGGTTAAGTTTTGAAAATAAGAAACACATAAGTAATTACGTTAGGCCGTGCTTGCTCAGATGTAAGTATAAATTACAAACGACGTGATGGTTTTTTCAAACATTCTAATGTTTCCCTTTACGATAAATATGAATGGCTGACTGGCAGTTGTAAATAAAATAAAATGTATTGTTTCCCTTGTTTACTTTTCTCAGATTCTAGTAGTTCATGTAATAAAGGGGTTTTTACATTCATAATCTGACGATTTTTCGCTAATTCGTTCGAAGCTCTACACCCGCGCGGCCAATTCCCTCTAGTGGCCGTGAGCGAAAACTCTGAATTGTAAAATGCCACTCCCTAAAAATTTCTCGTTAAACGCGCCCCTCTGTTTAATTATTTTGTGAATTTTTTTAATGGAGATATCTCATTCTTGTACTGCCAAAATGCATTGCATTTCTGATATTTTCGTTAGATGGCGTTGCGCTAGAGCGTAGGAGCTTAGTAAAATGTTTGAGCGTGCGTGGTTTGAAAGCGGGCTTTTTGAATGTGAGTTTATAAATAAGTTTGAGAAAAGTAGAGCGAAATAGGAATTTAATTAAACGGTCTAATGACAACAAAAACAAGTAGATTTTCGCGGCCATAAGGTCCGAAGTGACATCATAACAAGTATTATTAACCGGGTTTTTCAAAAAGGAGGAGGTTCTCAATTCGTCAGTATATATATATATATATATATATTTTTTTTTTTTTGTTCATTTTTTTGCCACGGGTTCCCACCCCCGAGAAAACACCCTTCGCCACTGGTGTCTAATGTGTCCATATTTTCAGTCACGGGTTCGTTGCCTACAAAGCCATAGTATTAGTCTTAACGTAGATTTAATTTTAATAATTTTTACTAGCAAATATTTTCGTGAATAATCCACGAGAATCTACTGCCGATAATTTGCTTTACAGTTTGGCAGATTTTAAATTACCTTTGTAATAATAGGATTAAATAAAAAATTCATTGTCATATTTTCACTTTTCTCGGTTATGCTCAAAATTAAATCTAGTGTCATTGTTACTTTTGATCCACAACGTGATGAAAACGACATTAGTTATCCACCTCTGCTTCTTACAAGGTACACTGGGTGACTGTAATACAGTACCTACACGTAATTGAAAACCCGTATTTTAGAATTATTCCCATTACGAGACTCATTTTTCTCTCTCATGAGTCCTTCGGAACGCATTAGAGAGGCCCAATAAACTGTCTCGAAGGAACGTGCGCATAAAGAAAGCACCGTCACAGGGAAATTGTTCTAGCAAAGTTTTAAGGACCGATGTCCATGCGAGATACGACCTTATAGTTTTGAAAATAGAGATGAATTCGAAAGCAAAGTTTAGGGGTTCAGTAGAGTGCGACATTTGGCAAGGGAATAGTAGGAAGTACTCGGCAAGCGGGTTCCGTCGGATGTGTTAACGGCAGATGAATGGCGACGGCCCGAAGTTCGTAAGCTTGGAGTTTGAGTATTGAAATCTAGGACGTGATGCTTTGATCGAGATAAGGCGGATAGCGAGGGCCTTGAACCCGACTATATCTGATGACCCTGAAAATAAACAGGCACAAAAATCTATTACGTATTTTTTACATTACGTATTTGGCCGAATTTATTACAAATTTTATATACTTAAATATTATTTATTGCGTATTTGTATATCAATACAAATGTAGCCAAGCTTAAATCTGCATAGTGCATGTAAAGTAAAAGACACGGGAATCCTGTAATTTTTCTTTTACAGAATGATACAGCAATGAAATCATATTTATTTCTGTAGATCTTCTAAGGCACTTTTTAAACACGTAATTTTGGCGCTGGAAAAGGTTCAGTTGGAAGGTTCAGACTGGGTGTTGACCTAATTGTCGAAAAGGGAAAAAAAACACCATAGTTTCAATCCCCTGTGACCTCTATCTGCCATTCCTTGCATAGGAATAGCATCTTAATATATGCTAGTCTCAACGGTGCGGTGCAACGTATGTGAAGCGAGGTGGAAAGGCTCACTGATCGGAAACCTTCGCTTGGCTCTCTGCAGACGCTCTCAGAGCCGCTTCATTGAGCTTAAGGAGGAACCTATATCTAGACTCCTAGGAAGGTATCTTTTGTACTGTGAGAGTAGGTCGTAAATAGGTGCCTTGTTAAGTAAGGATCAGTGGAACGATTTGATGAGGTTTAAAGTGTGTCGTGGAATTACGAAACAGTGTTAAAATAATACTTTTTTTTTTAATAATACTTTTTTTTTTTTTAACTAGGTTTGGTTTATTTCGTGGATATTAAAGAATTCAAATTCAAATAATTTATAAATTACCTACATGTTAAAAAGGTGTTACAATAATACAAGTATAAAAAGTACATAGTATTATAAACACCTAATGAGGTGTGCAAATTAATATATTAGGTACCTACTAATCGCAACATTACATTAAAAATAGAAATGTCAAAATAAAAAATACATAGTCAAATCAAAATTTAAATAATCTTTACAGGCTGTTAGGGTAAACACTCTTGTCATTCAAACCAGTGGTTTGGTATCATTTATAGAACGTAAAATCAATGGAAAATTACAACTTTAAAAAAAAAATTTTAGATCTAAGTTTTACCACAAGAGACGCAAGTTCGTTGCCCTATGCGCTAGGGCAACGAACTTGCGTCTCAACACGGGCCGGGGGTACGGGATGTGACCTGACCGGCAGCGAGCGCGATCCCTCCCTTAGTCAGTCAGCTGTTTCGCTAGCAAGCACGGTGTCAGATAGAAACTTTTTAAAATCTTTTAATGAAAATAACGTTTTTTTTTTGTTGTGTTCGGTCATTTATTTTTATATTTAAGTCAACTACCCATGGTTTGAATGACAAGAGTATTTACCCTTACATCCTGTATATTTGTGGTGCCATTTCAGATAAAATCACTCATCTTTCATTTAAATAATCATTAATTGAATAGTAAGTAACATTTTGCAATTAGGAATTCGTGCAAACCTAATTTGAAGAAGAAGAAAGAATGTTCATTGGATTATTCAAAGAGAAAATTGCCATTTATCCACGTATTGATTATCGTAGTTTCGCTTGTTTGTCGCTGCAACCCATTCCCTTGACGTTACTCCGTACCTCCTCGATTTTTCTGAACACTCACGGTTTATTTCTAGGAAAAAAGCTGTAACAGATAAGATCTCAAAGTGTTTAATTGCCTGACAATTTCTAGAAATCCAATAACAAAACCAGTGAAATAAACAATGTATTATTACGTTTACAACCGCAGCCATAACAAAGTTATATTATTTCCACGGAGAAGCAATAAAGTAAGTTAAAAAGTGTAAAGCGACAATGTCTCGCTTTGATACAAAATTAAATGGATGCCTGAAATATGTTGCTGGAGAAACCCGGGTTGGTGCCAACATTTTAAAATATTCCTTCTTCGCTGCAAACAGGGCTACCAGCCGTAAATTGTTGTGTTATGGACGGTCGGTGTGGTTACCTTTAGAAAGATCACAAATTAAATATACCTATAGTTATTATCTACCTTTTTCAATACCTCAAATACGAAGAATTTTATTCTGGCTTGTTTGTGTAAAATAATCAATGGAAATTGTTGAATGATTAGATCATGAAAACTTCTAAAGTTGGCAACCCTGACTTAAAAATATAAGAACATTCATCACGGTCGTGTGCGCTGGGATAAGCAGTGTCCGGAACCAGCGTTAAACGAATCTGGGATGTTCCCTTGGGAACGTACCTAAATAAAGAAAACCGTAAAAGAAAAACAAGGAATATAGCATATGCACTTATTTGTATTGGTTGATATAGGTAGGTCCTTCAATGTATTAGCAATATTTGTTATTATTTGCTATTTATTACTAACAATTCTTAATCAGGTGTTAAAGCAACCTGTGTTTATGTTGAGTACCACGATGCTGGTACCGTCCGTCTGTTAAAAAAACACACATTCATAACTAAAACAGTTTACAAACATGCAACGTTATTTTGTTGCTAACGTCACGCATGCACAAACATCGAAATAATTGGACCTTCACTTCCTAAGGAGAGACGAAGCAGTCACCGAAAAATTATAATTGAAGTAAGTATAACCCAACTCCATCCACTAAACAGTTATCCTTCAACCTGACCTCAACATCTGTCACTCCAGACTCCTCCGGGACCCTCCTTAAATAGCCTACCTCAACCTGCCGCCGTTTTTATCATAAAATAACCAAATCCGTTGAATTTCATAACGAAACTCCCCAAAGACAATGTTATCTTTCTCAGAAATTATAACTCAATTCTTGTAACAACTTTACAAAAAGCCTCGATGAAGTTCGCTCGTTGTAAACTTCGGACAACTAAAACTGAGTTTGTAGTTGTGTCATAAACCTAAGCTAAGTTTAAAGTTGCAACCCGGCTGCAAGCTTTCGTGGGCGATAGTGGATAGTGGGGAGATACTCTTATTATTAGCTCGTAGAAGACTTTTGTGCTGAACTTTGGGTTCCATTTAACAATATATTAAATAGACATGACCCATGACGTGAAACACTGAAAACCGTGTGTTGTTATTAAGTACATACTCATGTAGAAGGAGTGCTGTCATCGCTTAGTCGTAACTCTTCATTCTTATACTTAAGTAATATACTTATGTATACCTAGGGCAAGAAAGCGAGTGGCTTATTCTGCTGTGTATCAGCAATCTCGGCTGTAGCCGGCAAGCGGCCAGCTCACGGGAAATCAAGCTTGCCTCTTAATACAATGAGCTGCACTTTAATTACTGCACTTTATAAGCTTTAAATAATTCGCTTGAGTAAAACTGTTGCTTTAAAAAAATTAAATTCGCGTTTAGTTTCTATTTAAAACATACACTGGGATCCAATACTAAACATACATCTTCGGTCATAGCTTTCTGACTTTTAAACTAGCATTCAGACATTGTTAAGTAACTCTATTATTATTAGGTACCCATGCCCTACATAGTGTTCTAATCTTCACACTCGCCAGTCTTATTGTCAATTAGTCATGTACTTTTTATACAGCACCTCTATAATGCCAGCTTTAAAGAATTGCAAAATCAATCCCCATCTGTAGCAACCACTCAAGGGAAATCTATGTATAAAGATCCCTACACCCGCTATGAATAAATTAGCAACCATAAGATTCCTTCGTTGCATCATAAACCCGGCTAAACAACGTATCCAGTGAGGAAGTGCTAATCGATCAGGCACATTGTGTTCAGTTCAGACACAGAGTAGACACGACCAGATATATGATATGACCTGTATGACTTTACCGCTAAAGCACAAGGCAATCAAATTTCTTCGTGTCTGAGTCCAAAAACAGTTGCACTTGTTACATAACTACTGACCTGCCCCTGCTTTAAAAGGGTGCAATGGCGACATGTCAAAACATCAAGATTTCTGTGCTCTATATCTCAGTTAAATGTTAAAGTGTTACACATACACGTCAATCTTCCGGAATAAATGCTCTAAATTATGAAAACTGCTTCAAAATCCATTGTGAAGTTAAAAACAGTGATCACAAACAGACACGACAGGTGACTTTATATGCTAGGCCATAAAATTATATAGGTATATAGATGAGCGAGCTAAAGTGAGCTTTGGGCGGTTGTCCCGGCCTGCCGAGTCGAATGATGGTCGTTTTATTTTTCTCTCTGCAGCTCACTCCATGAGGAGGATGTATGTTTGCAATCCATTTACATATTAATCTATGAACCATAGTATATTAAGATGCGGCCAGCCCTGGGGAAATCTGCAAGATGTATGTCCACATCCGTCCGTCTGTCACAATGTGTCTGGAATGTCTGGCGAATGTCAGTAAACACATTAAGTAGGTACACTTTCGTTATAAATTAGAAGGCGACACTTTGGTTGTGTTGGGAGTAACTAGTGTCATTTATACAATAGCCCTACGTGAATAAGCGAGTATTTTGTCCTTGACTATGTACACTCCTACAGTAGAGATGCCCTACCTGTCCGTTAATGTTTCAAGACATAAGTAACCAAATCATTGTTGGAATTTCATTATTTATTTTCAATTGAACGCAAAGCTTGCTATATCCATTTCGCTGTTGGTCGTGTAACATTTGTTGGATTATTGTATATCTGTACTCTGCATTACCTAACTTGATCACATACGCAATTTCATAGACGGGAGAATTTTTCGGATTACCCCGTTGATTGGGCTATAAATCTTCCCTCGAAAAGTTTAACTAAAACTTCCTTAAAACATTAAGCTGACATAAATTTTATGTCAGCTCCAAAACTTACAGCGAAGTAGAAAATGTTCCGATAGGTACGTCCAGTTTGAGAGCACGTGGCTTATGTGGACCATTCTGAATGATGGCCACGATATGGCCCGTGGGGAAATCACTCAGACTTGCCGGAACTGCTCCCTGAATAAATTACCAGGCACACTTAACGCCAACACCTTGGATCTTGAGATAAAGTTTAACCTAAGATGTTTACATACTTTAGTCTGATGAAAACCTAAGCACGTATTAGGTACAGAACTTCAGTCAAGCCTGAAGCATAACTTAAAAATAATTTCAATCAATCGAATTCCTGGTTTTAAGTTACGCGTCAATTTTGGGTGAGGTTCGTTGAAGACTTCTGAGTCACAAAAGTGATAAGCAGATACCTATTATTAAGTAATTTATTTAAATATATTATATATAAAATAATTAACCAAGATTTTCCTAATACTTATATTACAAATGTATTTAGTAGAAAAATCGTGGTTAATTATTTTCCTGATATAATGTAAGACATAAATCAAATCAAATCATCTTTAATGTACATATTATTTCCCTTTCAATCAATATTCCTACGTCTACGTGTATGTAAATATACCTCCACAATAGGTATACTCGTAATAACTCGTAGTAATACGCAATCTAGGTATACCAGATTCCACTAAAGTTATAACTAATGCCTAAATGCATCTCCTTGGTAACAAAAACCCCGTGTTAGCATATTATAGGAGGCTAGAGGCAAGAGCCGCCCCCGAGTCGTCGCGTCCGGCCGAAATGAATAAATTAGCTGCAGCATTGTGATTCTACCTGCGGAAGACGGTCTAGTTTCTGTTCTAAACATTAATATGGAGAAAGGTGTTTTTGATAAATATTTAGCCACAGTTGAGCCGGATATAAATAAGTATAATGACGACAAATCTAGCTTTAGAAAGAGACACAGGTATGAGTGGTATCTCTGTCACTGGGGGGGGCCTTTTTCTAAAGCGCCCATCAGTACACGTTGGGCGAGCCTAGCCACGCTCGGCCGACGCAAATTACACGCAAATCACGCAGAAAGTCCCAGTATACGTTGGCCGAGTGACGGGCTCGCCCAATGTGTACACATATGTGTGACACTGGCTTTCGGGGACTAAATGTGGAAGAACTGGCATTCTGTTCGTCGCTATTGCGGGTGCAGTACTATCTAATAATTTTGTGGACATATCGAATAATAGCAAAGCAGACTCATGATCATCAGTCAAGTATTAAGAAAATAGTTATGCTGGGTTCCAATGAATGCAGGTGCTCCTAAAAACCATCAGTTAAAGAGCTAAAAATAAAGCGCAGTAAAGTTAAATGGAATATAACCGTAAAAGTCGATACGTAGCGACTAGCGACACGTAGCGTCCGTAATGCAGAACTGTTTCTCTTTATGACAACCAACTAGGAGATAGATGAAAATGCGTCCCAAATAAACGCTCGAAATTTTACGAGTGTAGGTAGAATAGTCGCTTTATAACGAACGGTTTTAAGAATTGCACCATGATGCGATGGACTATAATGTCTATAATGGTGTTTTCAAAGCACAAGTAGGTAGGAATGTAACCTATTAAACTAAGTTTAAAGTAGTTTCGACGAAAATTGTAATGAGATATTGTGATTTGATACAAGTACAACAAGGGTAAAAGTACTTAGGTACTGCAATTTTCAATTTTTTCTTTCTGTAATACCCACGCCAAAAAAGATTAGAAAGCTACCTAAGCTAAGTAGGTACTTACTCATAAGAAAATGCTACTTCACATGTATACCTATGGCATAGCAAGCGAAAACTGCGGTTTGTATGAATATACTTAGGTTAGGTAGGTAATTAATTGTGTACCTATCATATTCATAATTCAATCGAAACAAGTTGAAAAACTTATTAGGTACTTAGGTAGGTACCTAAAACCACGTGCATTTTCCTGATCAGACAATCTCAACTTTAGATAGGTACTTTAATATCACGAATATCCTTTATCAAGCGTTAAAATTGCCGAAACTTCTCTAAAACGGAACCAAACACTTTGACAAAACCAGAACCTCGATCCTGAACTTGTTAACACCAAAACGAAACAAGATTCCCGCCTAATGAAAACCACAGACGTCTTCATTCCTCGCAAACAAGGTTCGGAAACCACGTCCCGAGCCCGAGGGAAATCAGCCGCCGTGCGTTCCGAAACCTTTGTAGCGAGCAGTAATTACACTGACCACGGAAAGGCTGAATGGCATTTTTCTTGTGTCTAATACTTTTAATTAGTGAGGTCAAAGGAAACGTTGGCGTTCTTTATTTAAACAGGTGCTAGCTTTTTATAATTATGTCGTAGGGTGATTTCAACGACACGGTTGGCGCAGTGGCTGAGCGATGGACTGCTGCGCAACGTGTCGCGGGTTCGATCCCCGCACGGAACAAATATTTGTATGATCTGCAAGTAGTTGTTCCGGGTCTGGGTGTTAGTGTATGTGAGTTTCTATGTTTGTAAACGCACCCATGATACAGGAAGAAATTTCATAGTGTGGGGCAACACTTTAAAAAAAAGAAAAAAAAAAAAAATTGATAATTCGACTTTTCGCAAAAACCCTAATAACCCTAACTAATTTCAGGTTTGGTCCCATATTGAAAGTTGTTTATGATGAGTACAATGACCAAATGATGTGACCAAGAAATGATTAAGTGATTGAAGTGAGTGAATTAGTACCTATAACTGAGAATGTTTACAATTTCGACGACAGCGACGCGACGATCGCTTAATGTAGAATTTTGGTCTGATAAATGGTACTCATGTAGGTAATTGCAATCACAATCTACATACTTATGTACTCTGCAAAACAACTCTATTTATATTATTGTAAAAAGATCTCGAATAAAATACTTCATCATCAGCCTACAGCAGTCCACTGCTCGACATAGGCCTCTCCAATTGCACGCCATTCAGCTCAATTCTCGGCAACTCTCATTCAGCTGCTACCAGCCACCCAGCCAGAATAAAATACTTACTTAATTCCAATTTGGAAACAGAAAACAAAGTAACAATTCGTAACAAAGTTAATTGCTTTAGGGTTGTCCCGCAAAAAATAACCCAAAGAAAATGTGTGTAAAAATGTGCGGTGTGTAATGTGACGTTACATTCGTTAAGCCGTGATTGCCAGCCCCCGCTAATGGAATTAATAATTTGCCAGATCATATTTTATGCAAAAATGGACGCGTTCACACGATGGAAAGCGCTGTTTGCGCTGGATTATGCTTGAATATGAAACATGAAAAAAGCACAGTTTATCTTTCATAAAAGTATAAATTATGCATTCCATCAAAAACTGATAAGGAAAACTATAATTATCACCTGTCTCAAACAACTGCCTCGCTGGTCTAGTGGTCGCAAGCGCTACTGCTGAGCATGAGGTCCCGAGTTCTATTCCCGGGTAGGATAGTGTTATTGGAATTTTCAACCTGAAATTTCTCAGTAACAACGGGAGTCTGGATTTATGCCCAGTAGATGGCAATAGGCTCACCCCCTCGTAAATGGGAATTAATCTGGGGGAACTTTAGGTAGGTACACCTCTGCCTGTGCCTAACCCTTTGGGGAATACAGGCGTGATGTAAGTTTATATCAAACACAAATGTATTTATTTTCGTAGCAATCGTAGCACTGTCGTAGCAATCGTAGCACCGTCGTAGCTAACGTCTACGGACTTCACAGACATTCGTTACTATAGCTAGGTTAGATAGGTATCTAACCTAGCTATAGTAACGAATGTGTGTGAAGTCCCTGTGGTGTTGGTGTAGGAAGGTACCTTCACCAACACCGTGGCTGTATGGTGATACAACAATCGACTCCGAAGTATGGAGTACTACGATCGATCTTCGGTTCGGGGAGTTTTGTTGGTTATTTCATTAGGAAATTCGAGGTTCCAAGCTCAATAGGCTCGTCTCCTATGATTAATAAGAAGTACAATAATTATTACGATGTAGCAGGAGATACACACATGTTGTGTGACAAAAACAAAATATTGATAGAAGTATCGTTGGGAACGTGATAGCGTATTGCTAACTAAGTTAACCTAGTTTCTGAACTGTAACGACCTGCGTAATGGAAGTCGGCGACGAAAAATTTTCCCGCCAAAATAAAAACAAAATGGCTGCTCGTTACTCCGACACGGTAATCCAATCTGGTTGATTCACATTGACCCTTTCGTCGACGCCAAGACTGCGCAATTCCACGTATTTATTTTTCGCCGGATATAGGTATATTATTATGTTTATACTTAGCTACCTATCTACGTGTAAATTTTACTGTGTTAAGATAAAATATTTCGATAGGTTTTTAAATTCGGAAAAAGACAAATTGATTTAGTACGTACAAGTGAAGTCTAGGGCGAACTTTAAACTATCCTATTACCTACCTATTTGACTTTGACTTTGTTGACTTACTCTCTGTAACTGTAGGGGTGGCCGAGGTGTAGGTAGAGACCTACTTAACTTATCATAATTAATTAGAAGCAACTGTTTACTATATAAGTACTTAGGTAGTTAGTTCTATGTAAAGCGATAAGCCTGATGGCTTATCGTCCACCATCCACCTATTATTTAACCTGGGGTCTACGAATGACAGCCGTGACCAACGTTATAACGTAGTTTCCGAATCCGGGGCACGGAGGGGTCACGGTATGTTAAGATGGTCACCCATCCTTAAACGCAATCATTCTGCGAATTAATCATTGAACAACATTTTTTATAATGTGCAAGTTCTCTTGACAGAAATGCAAGAAACGCACGTAAAAACGCAAGATTGAAAATTCAGTGGTGATGCCTAAAGACGTCGCGGCATACATAAGGATACCGCTGCATCGTTGCCGTTGAAATTTGAATCATAAATTTCTATGCGTCGCATAAAACTCCCCCCTGCCGTGCCATGTCGCCAATGTGCGCCGGGCCTTACGCATGTTTGATTGTCTCAAAGCCTCAAACTAGATCGTAGAAAAGGTCCTTGCATAGCATAAATTAAATTATTTATTTTAGTTTTTCTCTAATGGAAACGCTAGCAAGCATTAGGGCATACTACTCAGCGAAACGAAACGTAAAATAATTATTGTTGTGTATCTGTGCACATCGCCAGCTGACATTGACAAATGACAAGTTTTTGTGTTTCAACATTACAAATAAATACGTAAAAAAGTGTTGTGGATGCTATGGCATTGAGTTATTTTAATGAAAGTGAAGCGCCAAGGGACTTCCGAGTGTCGTCCACGGAGAGTGATGGCCATTACAAGAAATGCCTTCTCTGTTACACCGTGAAAAAAAACTTTTACTGTCCGGATTGCGTCAGGGCGGGCAATTTCGTGCATTCCTCAATGCCTTACGCGGACAGGTTGGTTCTTTCACCTTAATTTCGCAGCAATATCAAAGAACTCCTATATTTATCACAGTCAGACTATCTCAGAATTGATTCCGAATTATATTTTCGATTGCGAAAGAGATGGCCATTTGCGCGTTACGTTTTGTTTGAGTCACCATATGCGTCGAATGTATGTGTAAACAATGCGGAAATATTGTTTGCACTGATTAAATGCGTCGACATAAGTAGGAAGTACGATATTTGCTGCTAAAACACGATGTGATAAGTCATTGTTGTAGTGTCAGTTATAATTGGATTAGTGTTTACAAACTTACATAACCTTGAATTTGTTAAATGTTGTCATAATTAGCATGTTGTAGCTTCAACAGTCAACTTTATGACTCAGCTTTTTTAATATATGTTAATCTTATGCTGCGGCCCCATGGCCTGCTTTCTCACAGGCCAAATCATGGCATGGCAAGCCAAGTAGACAGACTGTGGGGACTGTCGTTCCAATGCGACCATGATGGGCTTTAGGATCTCTTTGAACTTTTACTACTTACGTAACTTATTCTTATTAGAATTTTATAAGACTATGTGCCCAATACACAAATAATGCAACTATTGTTATGAAATTGAAAAAAGTTTTCTTTTCAATCTGATTTCTATTTGAAGTTAGTTTTAGTGCTAAGTTCCAACCAACAATGGGAATCAGCAGACATGAAGCCAAATAATACACTATGTAGACACTTACTCAATACTTATTGGTTAAAAACGTTACTCTACAGATACGCAGAAAAACAAGGAAAACTACTCCGTGTAAAAGTTAACCGAAAACATGTACTGGACCGTTGTGAAAAATTATTAGCTTCAAAACTGAAGAAGGACACATTATTGACAGAAGCCAAGCAGTCCAGAGACAAACTAGACCTCCTCAGATTAGCTATAGAACAGAGACGGAGCAATATTGAGGAGAAACGGAGAGAACTAACAGAACTAAAAAGTCATAACAATGAGTTAATATTAAAGTTACCGAGATATCATAAACGGGTGTCAAGCCTTGGCAAGCATGCTCAGATGCAGCGAATGGAGCTGGAGAACAAAGTCAGTACATACAATGAACAAGCGGAATCATTGGCAGCTTTACGCAGGTCACGCATACGGCAGCTCACCAAGTATATCTTTCCAGTTTATATGACGTATGATACAAGGTAAGTTGACCTTTCTTCTCAACCTTTTATTTGTTAGAACAAGATAGATAAGGCAGAAGAGATAACCCAATAAAATTAAACCTACCAAGATATTCTCTCTACTTTAGATTAAATGATATAATTATGAAGGTTCATACATAGCTCTGAAATTAACAGTGATATTGTACAGTAGAATGAAAGAAAGATTTTAGCAATCACAATATACCTCCAGAAAATCTATAATTTTGAGACATTGCAGCCATTATCACTACATATCAATTTTATCTATCTGGGCCATTATTATTACTGTTACGATAAGACAATAAAATGTAGACTTATCTATACTCTCATCATTAATTATAGCTTAATTTATCTACACTATGCTAATATTACCAGTCAAAGAAAAAAAATCCTAATACGTCTATGTTTTCAGAATCTAGTAATAAATAATTTCGACTGATGTGAGACTTTAACTCACAACCCACCGATAATATGTAACCAATATACTATTCCTAAAGTGGCCTCTTACCTGTAGGTCTGTCATTCAGGTCCCGCACCCAGTTGAGTATAGACTCCAGCTCTCACAAAGGTTATAAGGTTATATTACATCAATGGACCAAAAATTTTATGTTTTCAAGAAAAATAAATTAACTATTATTGTTACTCATGAAATTAAAATTACAGTTAAGTATTTAATTTTAACTATAAAATTAAACCATTCCATTCCATTACCTTGTCACAGATATTATAATACTACATACAGATACCCAATCCCATACAAAGAAATGACACCACCCTAAGTCTGGCTATTGAACTGGCTATTTTTCGTTGTCCATTTTTTTTAACAGATGGCAGCATCAGCGACTCAATAATTGCCAGAGACTGTAGTTTTTTTAACGCCATCTAGGAGTCTTGCCTTGATACTACGCAAGACTCCTAGATGTTTTTCTTCCTTTTTTACGTTTTTTCTTCCTAGGTGTTCAATTTTTATATTTCTACGTAAAGTACTAGATTTAAAAAAAAATTGTTTGATTTTCCTTCATGAAACGACATAAACGCAAGTTTAAAGTGACCCTGTCATCACTTGAGTGAAACGCCATCTATTGCAAAGAGCTCTCAACAAAATGATTAGCAGATGGCTACTTTATCATTCTAAGGGTTCGAATTGAAGTAAACGGCTTAATTTAAGTTTTTTGTTGAAAATCCGAGATTTATGAGTGTAAATACATAAATCAGCATTAAACAAAGTTGTTTTGATTTTTACTAATATTACCTCAGCCAAAATTTGTCGTATAACGCTTTTTAGTGATTGTTAATTTCATAAATTGTTACTTATCGTAACAATATGAAATTTAAAGAACGTAAGGATATTGTGAGCCTCTCTGTTGAGCGAGTTATTGAAATAGCTTGCATTGAGCTTGAGCAGTTCATTGTAATAAGCGTGTACAGGCCCCCATGTGCTTCATATGATATTTTTGAGAAATCTATGGAAGAAGTATTATTAAAGACTTGTAGCAGTAATAAAACTGTTGTTGTCTGTGGAGACTTCAACATCAATATATTAGAAAAATCTGCTACAGTAAATAAATTTATAACTCTATTAAAGTCGTATAACTTGTACAATACATTCTCTGAGCCGACTAGAATAACTGCCACTAGTGCTACCTGTATTGACAATATTTTTACAAACTTAAGACCTTCTAGCCATTTAATTATAAATGAGTTGGACTCTGATCACTGTGGCCAGTTAGTCACTTTCCCTCTGAAAATAGTCAGAGCTCAAAGAAAACTTGTGAGTTTTGTTCCTGTAAATAAAATTCGCTTAGAACAATTTAAAAATAATTTAATGGAAAAACTACCCGGTTTGCCTTATCACAATGACCCGGATCAAGATTATACCGCACTATTTAACCTCATCAATTATGAGTTTGGGAAGATTTTCACCTCAAAAACATTGCCTGTTTGTGACCGCGTTATATTTAGTGATTGGGCAACACCAGGAATTTACAAAAGTAGGCAAAGGTTATTTGAATTATATCATGAAAAAACATATAACCATGATGAAACTTTTAAAGAATTTGTTAAGAAATATTCTAAAACTTTTAAAAGAGCCTGTTCCTCAGCAAAAGCCATACACATTAAAAATAAAATAAAATCTTCTGGAAATAAAATTAAAACAACCTGGAATATTATTAATTCTGAAACGGGAAGAACGATAGTACGGAATCGTGACTTCCATCTAAAAATCAATGATGTAGATATTAAGGCAGACGTGGAGGTGGCAACTGAGTTTGAAAATTTCTTCACTAATATTCCAATTTTAACAACCAAAACTCTGTCATCGTCGTCCTCGACTTCTGCTTATTCGATTTTACCTACGTTGAGCAAAATCTTTGAAAAATTATTTTTTAAACAGATGTTAGGACATTTCAATGCACATAATTTACTCCATTTAAAACAGTTTGGTTTTACAAAGGGTCGTTCAACTACAGAGGCGGGCGTGGAATTACTGAAGAGCATTTTCGAGGCCTGGGAGGAGTCGCAGGATGCTCTTGGCATTTTCTGCGATTTGCCCAAGGCTTTCGATTGCGTACATCATGATACTCTCATCAGGAAACTGTACCACTATGGTATGAGGGACAAGGCTCTCGACCTTCTGACTTCTTATATGAACAACAGAATTCAGAGGGTCGATGTTAATGGCAAGAGATCTGCAGGATCTTCGGTCACCATGGGCGTTCCGCAGGGTTCAATTCTAGGTCCTTTCTTACTTCTCATTTATATTAATGACTTGCCTTACCACATAAGGGATAATCATAAGATCGTATTATTCGCAGATGACACATCCCTCATTATTAAAATCAAACGCCAGTTAGTCAATTTTGAACAAGTTAACGATGCACTCTCTAAAGTTGTGCATTGGTTTAATGTAAATAATCTCCTCTTGAATGAAAAAAAGACTAAACTCATTAAATTTTCAACGCCAAATGTCAGGCAGCTATCTACCCATGTTAAAGTTAATGGAATAGAGTTGGACCCCGTTGAATCGACAGTTTTTCTTGGAATAACCATTGACGGTAAATTACAATGGGGCCCACACATCAGTGGCGGATTTACCAGCAGGCTGAGTAGGCTCCAGCCTAGGGCGGCAGATTTTGGGGGCAGCAAATTTGGGGAACGATTTTTTTTTTTTTTTTTTTACCTCATAGAAATCAAAAATATTTTTCTATGACGGTTTTCTGATGTCTTAGATGAGATAGAAGTCCGCAACAAATTTTGTCGATGACTTTTCTCTCTCACTTGTCATTGCACATTCCGAGAGTAGCAAACTTCCATATTCTAGAGTAAAACAGCTAGTTCGCCGCCCCTCAAGCAGTAATTGGCCTCTCGCCTCTGCGCCCTTTGCCCACACTTCTCATGAGTGAAAAGAGCGCAGTTGTAAAAAATATGCGAATATGCCATATGCTCTTCCCACTAACAACCCATACATGCCAGTCTTACTACTGGTTGGAGGCTACGAACTGGATGGTTTGTATATAATTTTCCGATTTTTATTCGAATATAATGAATAATTTAATCTTGGTCATTGATTCCGACTTGACGGAGTCGATTATTGTTAACTGTTTGAAAGCGCAATAAAGATTATTTATTAATGTTTACCAAATGTTCATTATTGTGTAAATAGCATACATTACCCCGCCCATACATGATTCAGCTTCGATTAGCTCAAAAATATAGCGAAAAATAATTTTACATGCAATTTCAACGAAATTGTTGCATTGTAAAAAATAATAATGTATGATATGACAATTGTTGAGGCAAGGGCGGCAAAAACTATTCAGCCTATACCTTAAAAATTTGTAAATCCGCCACTGCCACACATAGAAAAATTGTCAGGTAGGCTTAGTTCGGCCGCCTATGCCGTTAAAAAAATTAGACAGATAACTGACGTAGATACAGCCAGAATTGTTTATTTTAGTTATTTTCATAGTCTTCTGTCTTATGGGATTCTTCTCTGGGGAGCCTGTGCGGACATTAATGCTATCTTTGTTTTACAAAAAAGGGCTGTTCGAGCCATTTACAACCTAGGTCCAAGAGATTCCCTTCGAGAAAAATTCAAAGAAATAGATATTCTGACTGTAGCCTCACAATATATATTTGAAAACCTATTGTATGTAACCTATTGTACATATCAAAGTTTAAGAAAATGTCCGATATTCATAGTTTAAATACCAGGAATAAACACAATCTTGCTGTACATCGCACTCGTCTCCACAGAGTAGGCAACTCGTTCATGGGTCAATGTATACGCTTTTATAACAAACTTCCCATTGACATTCGAAACTTACCCATTAAACGATTTAAAAGCTGTATTAAAACCAAACTTTGTAAAAAAGGGTACTATAAAATCACAGATTATTTAGAAGACAAAAATGCATGGGATTGAGCTGCTCGCTCTGCTAAGCATTGTGACATTTTGAATATTATGGAAAGCCATAAAAATATACCTACCAGTTTTATATACAAATTGACATTATTGAATATTATATACAAAATGACATGATGATTACTTATAAGTATTGTTTTATTGTGAATGTGAGGACTATGTGGATATTTATTTTTCGTTCTGTTAGTTTTAGCGAAGGTCTGGCAATTTGAGAACTTTATGCGACCTACCCAAACGTCCTTTCTTTGGTATTGTTCGTCGAGTCGTTGAGCTCCTTTAGTTCTGAGTTGAGCTCCACTATTACTGACAAATGCTTGCACTGACTGGACAGGTCCACTCAAATCTGTGTGGTTCTTTCCTCAAAAGACCATTTCAGACTCTTATCTACATGGTCCTCATATGGCCTGACCAAGATTATGTCTGGACTTTAAAGGAGACGGTGACCTCTGAGTTTGTTTCGGCCTTTCTTCTCAGAGTAGTCAGATAGGAAACGCCGACCTCATCTAGCTTATTTTTACAACTTTTTAATATGACGTGTAAAAGTGATTCCAATATCCTATTTACAGAATAAACAATTTCATTTCATTTTATGCTGCCATCTATGATTTTTTTTCAAGACTAATTATAATTTGTTCGAGTTGAGACCCCATGACCTTGTACAGTGAACCGCACGTCAGTGGTAACTAAACCAGATAAACTGGCTCTGAATTGTACTGAAACTCCATAGTTACTATGCTAGACCAGCTCAAGGTCAAAATGTTACAGCTGACGTGCGGTCGACTGAACGTGTTCAAATGGGTACATGCTTCATGGGCGAATAAAACATGCGTGACTCAGCTAAAGCTATGCATCGTTCCACTGTGCCTAGTCCACGACATTAGAATTTTCCTATTTCTGCTGCGAAGTAGCATTTCTGTGATCCATTCAAAGGATACAAGGAGATGAGACGCTTTACTTTTGTCTCCGGGCTGGCAAATGGCAATGCTCTTGCGATGTATCTGGTATTACAGATGCCGACATCCTGCGATAAACAATTACCATACAAACTAAACTAGTAGGTGACGCATCGTACGCATTTTCTATGGAAAATCAATGGTTTTGTTTTTCTTTCAGTGAAAGTATAGAAGACATGGAGTTCATAGGCGAGGACAATGAGGAGGAGCCACCGAACAGGCCGCAGCTGCACATCGTGGCGCCCTGGATCAACACGGACGGCGACTACTCACAAGTTGCCGACTGGCGTAAGTATTGCCAAATCACATTCACTTCTTCATCAAGTTTCAAGCCTGTCCACTGCCGGCCTCTCCCACGTTACGCCACAATAACTATTCTCCGCCTTCCGCATCTAGCATTCCGCTCGGCCGCCTTTTTAAGCTCTTTCTAGCTAAGTGGCAAGGCATACCACACTACGCTTACTAATGCGCAGTCTGCACTCAAAACTCCTCCAATAGCCATCGGGTCCTCGTTAGACACGACCGGCCCATTGAAAATATTTGCTCCAATTAAGGCTTGGCTCGCTTGCACCACACATCACTAAATATACGTTAAGCGCTAAACATATTTATAACATCTTTCTGTCTCTATCATCTTCAAACGATTGACAGAAACGATGTGATGCGAGTAGACTTTCGAGAGTTACTTTCGAGTGAGGTTGTTTTAAAATGAGCCATATATTGTTCATCCAGTGCGTCAGAACAAGGAGTGCCTAGCGTCGGGCCCGCCGTGCGGCGTGAACCCGGCGGCGCGCGCGTGCGCGGCGCTGTCGCTGTGCGCGCAGCTGCTGGCGCTGCTGGCGTGGGCGCTGGACGCGCGTCTGCCGCACACCATCTCGCTCAAGTAAGTGTTGAGGCCCTGGAAATTAAATGAAATGGTTTATTCTGTAAATACATAGTATATCGGAATCACTATAGCACGTTATAAAAAAGGAAGATGGAGTCGACATTTCATAACTGAGAAGAAACGGCGAAACAAACTCAGGGATAAAATTCTAATTTTTTTTACTGGACTGCTTCATATCTTATATTGGCACTAATATACTAATAATTATTAATTGGTTAGTAACCTATTTCGCTTAACTATTCCTCAAGAGTCATAAAACACCCCGAAAAAATCGACACGTGTTTCACCTCTCAACGAGGCATCCTCAGGATGACCATTGACCAATCGAGAACCAGAACACGACGTGTTGCCACGCTGAGCGCTGGACGCAGAGAGAAGACGCGCTGTCTCTGCGTCCAGCGCTCGGCTTTGAGAGGTAAAACACGTATCGATTTCTTACAGGGATTTTATGACTATTGAAGTTAAGCAGAAAAGGTTACTAAATATATCTACGTCTATTGTATTTCATAAACTTGAGGTAAAAAGTGCGAATGAAGCGCGAAGTATGAACTTTATTTCAATAAAAATACAGTAATTATATTTGGTATTACCTAAATACCTAAGTTCCGAGAATATTTTGACAAATACGCCAAGAGGAGTGCCAGCATTAAGCGCGAAGAAAATAATTCAACGGTTAAAATATCATGTCCAATGGGAAATAGATAGAAGCAGACAGGATCATCCCTTGACAAGACTAGTATTTGCTGGTATAGTTTGCCTTTTAGGTACACTACAGTAAAATTATTATTTAATTCTTTACAATACTTATTAAATGCATGGAAAATGTATTCGTGTTTATTTTGAATAACTTTGTTTCCCGGAAACACCCACATACTTTGGTCGCGTGACTCCAGTCAGTGTGTACTTTATTATAATAATCAATTTTACAAACAAACTCTTAAACTTTCATGATTTTTTTCCTTATTTTACAACATATTGAAATGGCACGCGACGATGTAGAATGAGTAAGATTAAAGTATAAAAAACTAGCCGCGTCGAATTTCATGTTTTAAGGGCCTATACAACCTCAAACTGCTTAGCATGATCCTCCCTTATGCTGAAAATACTGTAGCATTGATTTTGAAATAAATATATGTTAAAGTTGAGGATTGATGCTAGGCCCTATGTTTGACGAAACCACGATTACATCCAATTTTCTTGAAACAAAAATATTCCAGTTAACTCTAAACCGAACTATAAACAGCTGGTATTAGAAAAATACTTCAAATTAGATCATGAAACTTTGCATAATAACTGAACTAACTATAAAACAGGTCTTATGTTTTTTATTTTTTTTAAATTACCTTTTTTTTCACCGTAAAAATAATTACCTCTAAACTATTCGAGTCTTGTAATCGCCAGCACCCTAATACGTCTTGTTCTCACTCAGGCCGCGAGTAGTATGGTGCGAGCGAGATAAAAAGTGAATTTGAGCTGAGGTAGTATAGGCCCTTAACATAAAAATATCATTTGACACTCGGCAATACTGTAGCTTCCCATTAGTGAAAGTATTTTTGGAATCGTATCAGTAGTTCCGAAGATTACCCCCTACATACAAACTCACAAAGTTTATCTATATAGTATGAATAGTATAGTTACGCTAATAGTCAATTAACCTACTTAATAGTAGGAAAATGACGATAACATCACAAACAATTAAAAAAACCTCAATCAGCATTCCAATCTAAATAACTCAATGTTTATCAAACTCCAGCAGTATGTACATGCTAAATAAAATCGCGTTGACATACGCCTCCATAGCTCAGGGGTTAGAGCACTGGTCTTGTAAACCAGGGGTCGAGAGTTCAAATCTCTCTGGAGGCATCAACTTGAAGTTCTTTTAAAGTTTTTCTCATAATAACGTCAACTACTGAACTTTAGGCTTCTTTCAAGCTCTGGCACGTACTGAAAATGATCATAGAAGTTTTAAAATGAGATCAAAGATCGTTTTTTTTAAGTGGAATTTCCCGTTTACCCTTTACATTAGAGTGTCCTCAAAAGTCCAACTTTTAGTGTTTCAAAATAGGGAAAGGGCGTAAATCTTCTGAGAGTGGAAGATGTGTTTGAGTTTCCTTCAATACGTCTACGTCTTTCTTGATAATTTAACAAATTTCTCTATAATCTACTTACAATTGGCAGTCAAGAAGTAAGTCGGATTACCTATCTTGTAGGTACAGGAAGACGTTACCTATCCTCTGCACCAAAATGCCTTCTACAAAAGTGGTTTTTAGTCTTTCCAAAAACTCTAAATGAAATAAAGGAAATAAAACAAACTTGCCACTTCATTAGGTGCTAAATAAGATTACGTTATCATAGGCCTCCATAGCTCAGGGGTTAGAGCACTGGTCTTGTAAACCAGGGGTCGAGAGTTCAAATCTCTCTGGAGGCATCGAACCAAAGTGTATTTTTTTAAAGACTTCGTATTTTGTCCACATACATACATTTTTGTAATAAATATTTATTATTTACTTCCGGAAATGTTCGTTTTGCTTTTATTTTTTATATTGCATGTTGATTAGTATTATTGAAGTTAAAACTGTTATCAGCGTTCGGTATTTTATTCTTAATGAATCATCGTAAAGTAGTAAGTAAATATAATATTATGGTGAGGTCATTAAACTGTATTGATTATTTTTACGATGAGACAGTTAATTTTTACTGGCTTTTGAGATTGACAGTGTTGTGCAAACAAAGTTAAACTCGCGTTCATTTGAACAAATTATCACAATGACGTAAGCATAACATTATAATTATGATCCCATTAACTTTATTGTAATTAACACAAATTATGTTAATGTTAATAATAATAAATAAATAATAAATAAATTTTATTTCAGAATTACTTCCATATTTGTTAGTAGTAATGTTCTTAACCTAGTGTTAGTAAATCCTAATAAATTAATAACAATAATAACATTAAGTTAGGCGCTTGCTCTCGCGTGTAGGCCTATCAAGTGCGCTGTTAGTGCGGAGTCCCATCTGCCGGCGCACGCGGTCAGGATGGCGCTGGGGCCGCCGCGAACCCGCGCCAGTAAAGACGCACTTCGCTTTCTTATGACAGCGTGAAAGCCGTCCACGCGCGCCTCCGCGAACATACCACTGGCGCTGCAGTACCGCGGCAACCCCATCAGCATCCTGAACGCGTTATTATACTGTACACGCAGGGCGTCGTATGTCCTCCGCGTGTATTTGGCCCACAAACTGCACGTGTAAAAGGTCTGGCAGAAAGCTCTAAATAATGTGACCTTCACTTATTCCGTACACCGTGCGAATCTGCGAGCCAACATATTACAGCGAACAGACAACGCCCTGCGTTCCCTGTCCACATCCATATCATCTTTTAGGTCATCGGTGACCCAGTGGCCCAGATACTTGAAGTGAGTGACTTGGTTTAATGGTGTACCATAAAGTGAGACGGGATGTACCACTGTGACCTCTTTTCTAGGCGCTTTAAAAACCATAACCTCACTCTTTTTTACATTGTATCTGAGCCCATGAGCCTCCGCGTACTCTTCACAAATACGGAGTAACTTGCGCAACGCACCGATTGAAGGGCTGAGCAGCACCATGTCATCCGCATAACTGATGTTATTTACACAAACGCCGTCTATATGACACCCGATGCCAGTGCTGCTCAGCCTTCCTATCAGGCGATCCATATATAAATTAAATAACTTCGGTGAGGTCAACCCCCCCTGCCGCACCCCACACTCCAATTTGTATTCATCCGACTTACTAGCCGCCCACCTAACAGTATTTTTCTGATTTTTGTACCAGTACTTAAATATAGATATGATTTCAGGTGGTAGACTAGTGCCTTGACACATTTTTGTCCATAGCAGGTCATACGAGACCAAGTCGAATGCCCTGGACAGGTCCAGGAAACATGCGTATACATGAGTTTTACGCGCGGTGTAGTATTGCACAGTCTGCTTGAGGCACAAAATCGCACTTTCAGTAGATAGACCAGTTCGAAAGCCGAACTGACCATCGTGCAATTTTATATGTTTCGTTAAATGGCCGTCAAGCAAACTGTCCATTACCTTCGCTATAACCGTGGCTAAGGAAATAGGCCTGTAGTTAGACCTGTCCGAGACATTTCCGGTCTTGTTTTTTACAATGGGGACAACAATGGTATACATGAGATCATCAGGAGTGGCTCATACACAAATTAAATAGTAAAGCTAGCACTCTTGGCAAGTGTACCCCAGCAAACCGCAGGTGCTCAATGCTGAGGCCATCATGACCTGGAGATTTTCCTTTTTTCATAGACTTGATAACTACATCAACATCCTTTGCAGCGAATTGATATCTCCAGGTATAGCCCCAGCATCAGACACCAACATCATTTCAGACTGTGCAGAAGTCACAAGCGGCTCAACTCTGAAATGCTGTCGAAATAATCCTGCGATGCCATCTGGCTCGTGCTCACCCTCGACGCTCACGGGACGGCTAGGCTTTAAATTCAGTTTGTTCGTTGATTTCCAAAATTTAGAAAAGTTATTATTGGTATGGTGTCGTGCAATTATATCCATTTTAATTAAGTTAAGTTTCGCTTGTATTATTTGGTATTTAAATGTTGACTTAAATACTCAATCAATGTTTCATTGATAACGCAAAGGCAAACCCACAGAGCAAGGAGATGCCCCGGCACCCGTTGCTAGCAGCGGCATTATCGACACTATCTGTACAAACCTAGCTGACAGCTTTGATTGAAGGCTGTCCGTGACAGAACTCGTGCGTTTAACGCACTTTTTCACGAATTTTATTAGCAATGACGTCTCCAGACGCTGCCGGGCGGCGACTCCGTGCTCTGTGGACAAACCGTTTGCCAAAGGCTGCGGTGACCACTTTCCATCACGTAGGTCATTGGCCTGTTTTCCAAAGAAAGTATCTAAATGAATGAGTACTGACATGGTTGTTGTGTCCAGTGAGTACTGCAACTGGCGCGTGTCGGCGGGCGGCGTGTCGTGGCGCGCGCGCCGCCTGTCCGCCTGCAGCGCCGCGCTGGCCGCGCGCGCCGCGCTCGCGCCGCACCACGCACACGCCGCGCTCGCGCCGCCCCACGCGCACGCCGCGCTCGCGCCACTCCACACACATGCCACGCACACGACGCCACCACACGCCGCGCAACAGACGCCGCCCGTGCCGCACGCGCTGGCTGCGCTGCATACGTTAGTCGTCGCAGCTAATACAGACGACCCCATGCTTGGCAGGTTAGTGTCTACACTCTACGACATCTATTAATACGCGTACAGCGTACTTTCCTAGCGTCCATCGAACAATCAGCAAATGATCAAAACAGTAACGTTACTCACTTAGTACAATTTTTGACGTTCAAATAGGATTTTTGAAAATATATCCCTTTAAGAAGTTAAATAGAGTATAAAGGTTCTTCATTTTTTCCCGATGGGAAATCCCGTGGGGCGCACGGCTTGCAACTGAATATCTGTCATGTCCCAGGGTGGAGCCGTGGCTGTCGTCGTGCGAGGCGGCCGTGCGCGGCGTGTGGGCCGACGCCATCGCGGCGCTGGGCGACCTGGACGCCGACGACAGCGAGCCGCCCGAGCACCTGCACTGGCCCGAGGCCATGGAGGTGCACACTACACACCATACATAATACATCATTTACTGCTGAACTTTTAAATGAAATGCCATATCATTCCAGGGGCCTATCCATTGTTAATCTGTCAATTTTACAAGTTTCGCTCATCAGCATTTGTCGCGTAAATTTGAAAATTTAGACGTGTTTGGACAAATATATCGCATTGTCAGTTATATTAAATGGGAACCAGTTCGTGGGCTGTGACAAGCCTTAGTAATCTGGGTTTTTGAGTCGAATTTTCAAACACTTTATAATAGGTCTTTACCTATGAAATTGCCGTTCTGCAGTACTGGCCATTTTAAATCAAAATAATTTTTGTTTGGCTAAGAATTCTAATTTCAAATTTTTTTTTTTTTTTAAACATGGAATTCTTTTTTCAAAAGAAGTCATTTGTTTAATGATTAGTGTTACATTTTCATCGCATTTCAATCTTTTTCGTCATCATGGATACGTTAAAAAATCGAGTAATTATGAAATATGAGTACCGTCGTGGCAGCAACGCGGCACAAGCGGCACGCAACATCAACGACGTTTACGGAGCTAATACTACAAACCAACGCACCACCTGTTATTGGTTTGCTCGCTTCCGTTCTGGAAATTTCGACCTGAAAAATGAACCTCGCGGTCGTCCGAAGACTTTGGTCGACAATGACGAATTAAAGGCGATTGTGGAAGCTGATGATACACAATCTACGGCTGAATTAGCAGCAGCTTTCGACGTTAGCGTCAAAACAATATTGGTCCATTTCCGTCAAATTGGTAAGGTAAAATAGCTTGGCAAATGGGTGGCCCACGAACGCAATGATCGCCAGCGCGAAGTACGCGTCGAGGCGTGCCTTGCACTGCTCAACAGACACACAAATGAAGGAATTTTGAACCGCATTGTTACCTGCGATGAAAAATGGATTCTGTTTGATAACCGCAAGCGCTCAGCAAGTTGGTTGGATCCTGGTTCAGTACCTAAACAATGCTCTAAACGAAAACTTACCCCTAGAAAAGTGATGGTCACTGTTTGGTGGTCTAGCGCCGGTGTGATTCATCACAGCTTCTTACCAAACGGGGTGAGCATTACTGCAGATGTGTACTGTGAAGAACTGAACACAATGATGGAGAAGCTGGCACATCTCCAACCAGCATTGGTCAATCGCTCGTCTCCGCTGCTCCTGCACGACAACGCGCGACCTCATACTGCACAGCAGACGGTCTCCAAGTTGCAAGAACTGGGATTGGAAGCTCTCCGTCATCCGCCCTACTCACCAGACCTTGCGCCTACAGACTACTACTTTTTCCAGAATTTGGATAACTTCTTGGCGGGAAAAAAAATCAATACCCGAGAGGCAGTACAAAATGCCTTTGGAGAATTTATTGCCTCCCGTCCAGCTGATTTCTTTAAGAAGGGCATCAATAAACTGCCACTGCGTTGGCAAAGATGCATTGATTGCATGGGTGATTACTTCGAGTAATATAAATAAAAAATACATGAAAAAAATTCGTTTAAATTTTTTCATACAAACCGGCAATTTCATAGGTAAAGACCTAATACATTGTTTTATCCTAGTATTAATTTTTTTATAAGACAACTGAAAAACTTTTTTACTTGTTTATTTCAGATGGAAGAGCTAAGCTGTACTCCTCCATCGTCGGCGCCGGCCACGTCGCTCATGACGTCAGCGCTCACCTCCATGTGGCGCGTCTTCACCAAGTGACACGCGTGTACCGACACACCAACACACACACACGTACATACACAACACTACACACTTACACGTTATACCACTGTATGTATCCCACGGAATACGATGTCTTCAGGAAGAGTATGGTCAGGAACAAAAGGCTGCCCTTCCATTAGATATGTGCTGTGCTGCGAAGCGATAGACGTGTATGCTGATAACATCATTTGATTTTCATTGCTAGACTTAAAACGCCGTATACGAATTTTGCCGATTTTGTTAATTTAAAAATACTGTGTTTCTCTATGTTTTAATGCACAACAAGAAAGAACAATTATAATCTAATGAATGAACGACTTTTTTTTTTAGTGTATTTCATAGATTTATGCTGTTTGAAAAGATGTTTCAATGAATGATGATGTGCCAATAATTTTTAATCGTGTATAATTTTTTTCATGAAATAGATTGATTTTGAACTGAAGTTTATATCTGTTATTTAATTTTATGAACGAGTTTACAAAAGTTATAAAAAGTTATTAATACCAAAGTAATTTTTTGATACCGTGTCGAGACGTCAAAATAATTCGTAAATATGTAAAATTCTAAACCTTTTACAGCAAAATTCACAAAACAGTCGCCTGTTTGAGATCGTTTAATCAAGAATTTAATAATAAAGATAAAAAAGCATGTTCATACATTCGATCATAATTGAAATGATGTTTCAAGTTATGCAATAAAACTAGAAATACAGTATTTTAATTGTAAAATTACGAAATCGGCAAAATTACGTATACGGCCTCGTTAACTACGGTGGAAAAAATTTCAACGAAGCTAAGTTTTTAAATACGCGCAAAGCACATGTTACCCGCCTCGCTACACCACCTGACTCTGGTGGAAATAGATAGTTTCGTAGCTTCGGCACATAACCCCCCCCCCCCCCCCCCCCCTGATGGACAGGCAGTCTGATACTCCAGTGTGGTGGTTATTCATTTAAGCAATTAAGTTGCTATTGAGAAAAAAGCCTTTTTATAAGTAGCGCCATAGATACAGCCAGTGTTTTGGAGAATGCTTCCAAATTCGTTTATTAAGTCCATTTGATAAATGCTCCAAGATTTATCTATTTAACACGGATTAAAAATACTGGTACAGTTCGATTCAAACTTAATGGCGGCTCGGAACATAAGGAGAGTCGCTGCGCAGTAACGATTTCATGTGCGGGGGTGAGGGGTAGGGACTGCGCAGCGAGTAGCTAACTTCCGAGCCGCCATTAAGTTTGAATCGAACTGTAACATTCTATCATTTTGGACACAATTATAGAATGCAATTACACATATTAATATAATAAATAAAATTCAACTTACATCGTATCGAAACAATCCCGTCTAAACCGAGATCGATCTTAAGTATACTCTTGAGATAGTGATAGTTTGATTGATTAGTTACTTTACTGGTAAGGTAGTCGTAAAGTGCACTTGGATGTCTCAATTGATGATTATGCGACGCTGATTTGTGCGACTTTAGTATTGTAGCTGTACAAGGACCTTTTGGCGCGTGGCCATAATTGGAACTAACACCACCATTTTGTTTTTTCATTATATTTCACAAACAATATTGTGCTAATGTTAACCAACAGCGCCCCCCTGTTAACGTCATTGGAGCGCCAAAAGATCCTTGCAGCACTGTTACTGGCAGTCCCTGGCGATGTTTGTTGACCATTGTTCACACTTTAACACTTGATTTGTTTATACTAAAGAAACTGTACGCACGACATCATCTCGCTGCCTCGTGTCCACTAAACTATTATCAGTGAAAACTCATAATTGACCTTCCTTCACTAATATCTTACTATTTGTATCTAGCTAGTCTAGTAAGTTTTCTGAAGCAATAAATAAATAAAGTACATTTCCAGTATAAACTGACCTCTCATTGTGCGGAAAGGCTATACAATGCGATGTCATCTCATACTAGAAATATATAGCTTGAAATAATATCATCATGCGTACATTTCAAACAACGACCGCAAACTAACTAATTAACATACAAAAAGACAACTGGAAAATGACCATAGCGAAATGCACTATGCAGTTATTTGATTGATAAAAATAACCATGGAGTTTCTTGCCCTTCTTCACCAAAGGAATCTATGCATGAGAACGAGCAAATTAATAGCTTAAAGTTGAACTAGTCACGGGCTCGAACTCACTGGTGGGCGTGGCCAAAAAGCACGTTCTCTCACCTGGCATGGTGTTCGAGTCCGATAGAGATATTAATAATGAGCAGTTAGACGCCTGTCTACACTTACAACGTCTAGTTCGCACGCGCAAAAACACCGTTCCAAACTATTTTAGTAAAACGAGCGCGTAAAAAAATACGAAAAGTCCTGAAAATCGAGTGTTATGAAAAAGACTACATAAATCAATTAAAAATAAAGTTCATTGAACCCTTCGATAATTAAGCTTTTTCGGTGCCGAATTTGTTTTGGAGATGTTTCAGTTTTATTACTTATTGACCCCCAAAGTTGCGTTAAAATTATCATACAAAATCTTTGTTGGCTCATGCATTACTTTTAATGGCTTTTTATTTTACTATTCTGTTTCCGCACAGACAAAATTAATAACGAGACAGAACGATATCATGTTTAACGTTGAATGTACAATATCAAACAGGAGTAAAACCCTCCCGTTTGTATGGAAAAAATATCGACTAGTGCAACCTTAAACGAAATACTCCTTAAAATTAAAAGTAAGTAACCTGTAAATAGTTTAATTGAAATCGAATGATAATCTAATGCAAATGTGCATGTTGCAGAAAAATTGCAGTTACCAGTACTTTGCGGCCGTTAATAGCTTTATAAATCGTATTACTCTACACTATTACAGCTTGTAACTCAATAAAAATGTATTTAGTTTCATGCTCAATATTCTATCATTCAAAAATAAACCTTATTTATAAGTGATTTAAAGTTCTTATTGATGTGAATAGCTTGAATCGCAACTAAAATGAACTAAGTATTAAGCGGGTTGTGTCAACTTTAATGTTACTCTCAACGAATTATTGACAAATTAATAGTTTCTTTTTTTATATTTTTGTGCAATTATTATGACATAAATAAATACTATATAGTTTTGTAGACATGTGTTTTCTTTTATACGTAAAATAATCACAACAAAGGGCAAGTCGGACTCGTTTAAGGTAACTTGCCTAGGAGACAAAAAAATAAAACAACATCCGTTAACGAAACAAATTGTTATTAATAAATATAATCAACTATAAATAAGACTAGTACATAATACTGTTATTACTAAAATTAATAAATGCACTAAAATGTCTTTTAAAATAAAACTAATAAATACCCTAATGTGGCAACACTATCAATACGTTATAAAGTTAGCAACTCCATTCGTTGGTGATAAATTAATTTAAAATTCGCAATTCTAGTACCTACATGCGAAAATCAATCATCAGTAATGGGCTCGACATGAATTAATGTAATAATCAATTAAAAGTAATTCATAAATAAATACATACGAATATTGATATTATCTGCAATATTTCCGATAAATACCTAGTATAAATAAACACTTTTATCATTATATTTTAGGTATCGGACTTTCAAAATCCTATCAGTCAACTTCCAAGATGTAAAACGCATCCATCCTTATTTTTCTTCCATTTATTTTTGTATTCAAAGCGACAATCAACATCATGTCACAGTCATGTTAAATAATTAACCTAACCTAACATAATAACGCGAATGTCAGCCACTACGGAATCAATGCGAAAAAGAGAAGAAACCACTTATACGCGTATAACCCCATCCCTTTTTTCAATGGAACAATACTACACCCCTGGTTTTCCTATCAAACTTATTGAACAAGTATCTAGCGACCCTACACAGCTTGGCCTACAACAGCAAGCCTCTGCCAGACAACATTGTTCTATCAGTCCGCGCTCACGCGGCCGTCACCGCGCGTCTCGCGGCCGCGTCCAGCGCCGGTTGCCGTCAGCCAGCGCCTCCGTCAGCTGCTCCACACGGAGGAGCAGGTCTTCAGTCGGTGATACGTCACGCTGGAATCATTAAATATATTGCTTTAGGAGAAAGGGAATGGTAGTGTTAAACAGACAATGTTTTTTTATATGGAGGAGGAAAGAGAAGACAAGGCACCGATGAAATAGTGTCACTGACTCTGGCAGGGCCACCATCAGGGATTTTAATTTTGATTACGCAAAAAATTTGTCGCTAATTTGTCGCCAAATATCAGAATTTGTCGGTCACTGGTTCAAAAGATATAAGGGGTTATAGGTGGCCGATCTGGAGAGAGTCTCCCCAGCAGGGCCAAATTTATATCTCAATAACAAGGGCACCTAGCGAAGATCTGTTTTCTCCCATAATTTGTCGCTAATTTGTCGAAATTTGTCGCCAAATATCAGAATTTGTCGGTCACTGGTTCAAAAGATATAAGGGATTATAGGTGGCCGATCTGGAGAGAATATCCCCAGCAGGGCCACATTTATATCTCAAAAACTAAGGGCACTTAGCGAAGATCTGTTTTCTCCCATAATTTGTCGCAATTTGTCACCAAATTACAGATTCAGTCGGGTCTTAGTTTAGGAGATATAATGAGTTCAATTAGTAAGAGTTCACGAAAAATTGCCAAGAAAAAATATTTCTATTAATATGTGTAATATACTTCTAGTTTTATCGGTCTAAAGTCCTTAGAAATGTCTGAGAGACATAAATTCTCAATTAAATACATGTTTTCATGTTTTAAATTACTAGGTTAGAGTGGCTTAAACTTCTTTGAAAACATTAAACCTTGCTCTTGGTATATTTGGTGTCAAGATGTACAGTCGCATGCAACTGTTTTACCAGTTTACAATCAATATTTATATATATAATTAACATTAGAATAATAAAAAAATTATCGTACCTAAAATGTTTCCTAAATAAACTATAAAAATACTTAAACGTTGAAAACGTTTGTCAATTTATTGTAATCAAATTTTATTTTATAAAAAAGAAATTTCCAAACAGTTCGTTTGATGTGTGTTGTATTTGTGTGTGTATTTTGAGGTTATTGTGAGTGATGTCTTCTGTTGTCGAAATAATATAAAATTACTTACAGAATGTTACAAATACCTACTTAATCAATATTATGAAAAGATACAGTTTGTGAGTTTGGATGTTAGGGGTAATCTCCGGTACAACTGATCCGATTTTGAAAATTCTATCATTCGTACTTTAATTAAATTGGCTGACTTTAACTTAAGTGACGGGCAACTTGTTCTAAGTAGCTCGTCTGTACACGCGCATCTAACTCTTTCTTACTTACCGTAAATGAAACGGAGCGCACCTATCTATCTGCCAGCGACTAAGTGATTTTTTTTATTGTAGATTTGTTTATAGGTAATGAATACAGCTTTCCTTTGGTGGTTGAAATTATAGAATAAGTATTATATAATTTCAACCACATATTTATTTAATTCGAAACAAACATTCCTCCATAAGACGTCATAGATACTGTCTAGAAACTACATAAAGTATTTTGTACTTGCTTGTACCACTGTATGGGGAAATTGAATTCTTTAATATCTTTTGAACGAGTGACCGACAAATTCTGATATTTGGCGACAAATTTCGACAAATTGGCGACTAATTATGGGAGAAAACAGATCTTCGCTAGGTGCCCTAGTTTTTGATATATAAATGTGGCCCTGCTGGGGAGACTCCAGATCGGCCACCTATAAACCCTTAAGTATATCTTTTGAACCATTGACCGACAAATTCTGATATTTGGCGACAAATTGTCGACAAATTATGGGAGAAAACAGATCTTCGCTAGGTGCCCTTGTTATTGAGATATAAATTTGGCCCTGCTGGGGAGACTCTCTCCAGATCGGCCACCTATAACCCCTTATATCTTTTGAACCAGTGACTGACAAATTCTGATATTTGGCGACAAATTAGCGACAAATTTTTTGCGTAATCAAAATTAAAATCCCTGATGGTGGCCCTGCCAGAGTCAGTGACACGATGAAATACCTTAGATTCAATTATTTATGTCCAGATTGCTGATAATATATATTTTGTACACCAAATTTTTTAACATACATAGATCATTTAAATACCTTATCGTTAATACGTTAGTTAGCATTAATTAACGGTTAATGTACGTAACGATTAACGCTGAGAGCCAAGTATAACAGATTGCACGTGTTGCACGTCGTGGTGGCGGCAGTACGAGTCGCTGGCGTAGCTGTGTGTCATACATACCGGCGGCCGGCCGAGCGTGAGGCGCACGTGTCGCACGTCGTGGTGGCGGCAGTAGGAGTCGCTGGCGTAGCTGTGTGTCATACATACCGGCGGCCGGCCGAGCGTGAGGCGCACGTGTCGCACGTCGTAGTGGCGGCAGTACGAGTCGCTGGCGTAGCTGTGTGTCATACATACCGGCGGCCGGCCGAGCGTGAGGCGCACGTGTCGCACGTCGTGGTGGCGGCAGTACGAGTCGCTGGCGTAGCTGTGTGTCATACATACCGGCGGCCGGCCGAGCGTGAGGCGCACGTGTCGCACGTCGTGGTGGCGGCAGTAAGAGTCGCTGGCGTAGCTGTGTGTCATACATACCGGCGGCCGGCCGAGCGTGAGGCGCACGTGTCGCACGTCGTGGTGGCGGCAGTACGAGTCGCTGGCGTAGCTGTGTGTCATATATACCGGCGGCCGGCCGAGCGTGAGGCGCACTGTTATACATAATTTTACTGTACAGCAATTATTGCTGATATTGCTTTTAATGTGCTATATAAAACTGCTCGCTATGCATAGCGGTGCAGTCAACCCACAAAATTCTATCCGATTAACATTTTCTCCGACTTATTGTAATTTTGATGTGCAAGTATAAATAAATTCAGTGTAGCAGAAACAAAGTGTTTTCATTAAAAAGGACCCACGGAGCGCCATCCTAACAAATTTGGTGTCAGAAGTGGGATCCCAGGAAAAATCGTTGAGTACTGGGATCTATAGGTGTAGGCGTCGCGAATTCGTTTCCACTCGTCTGCACCATAGTATTTGTTGGCTCCGTGGCCTAGTAGTCCTTTCGGTAAGTGGTCGACGATAAGCCTTGGGTTCCTCAAAAGCCTAAGCCCGCGCTACTGCATTCCACGTGATCGACGATCAGCCTCCGCTGTTGAGCGTGAGCCCGCGTCACACCGAAACACCTCCTGCTGCCGTGATCGACGATTAGCCTCCGCAATTGAGCGTGAGCCCGCATCACCCTAGAACACCTCCTACTGCCCTGTGGTCGACGGTCAGTCTCCACTTCCGAGTGTGAGCCCGCATCACAAGAGGACCTTCCATCGAGGTCTCGCTGACGACCCCTGCCTACACATCAAATCCATCATCAGACCAGAAGTCCTTTTATCACCATCATCGGACGGTTGACTCGCCATCATCACCAGCTCACGTAGACCTTCCATGTGACAAGCTTCACGAGCATAGCAACGTGACTCAAGGTACCGCGTAATACGACTCCCTGAGTTGCCAAATCGCCGGGCCTCCGAACTTGACGTCATCGCTGCACTTCTAGCCACGTGTTGCTCTACTTTTTGGTTTTCGGAAGTCTCCAAATTTTTAGTGAGTGCTGAATTTCTTAAAGTGAATTTTTATTTCAATGTTTAAAAAGTGAATTTACGTAAGAGTGAGTTTTCGTCATTTCAAATTTTATTTTGCATGCTATATTTTAAATCTATTGTTATTTCTGTGCGTTTCTGATGATCTATACTGCATTTTAATTAAAAATGATCATTCCTATTTCAACAATAATAAAATGTGCGCATACTGTAAAAATCGAGGTCATACAATAGGCGAATGTCGCAAGCTTAAGTTTAAAAATGATTCTCGCAACGCGACACTATCCAGTACACATGCACTAAAAACTCATAGCTCTGCAAATAATATCCATTCTAATGTGCATATTGTTGACACTTCTAATGAAAATGATAATTTAAACTAAATGAGGTTCCGGTTCCGTGTCTGTCGAAACCTAATGTTAACAATTTAAATGACACGAAAAACCTTTTTATTAAAACCTGTGTTCCTAAATTTTCTTCAACACAGGTTAGCGCAAGTAAAGGTACTACAAGTCCTTCAAACTGTGTTCCTAAATTTTCTTCAACACAGGTTAGCGCAAAAGAAGTTAATAAAAGTCCTTCAAACTGTGTTCCTAAATTTTCTTCAACACAGGTTAGCGCAAGTAAAGGTACTACAAGTCCTTCAAACTGTGGTCCTAAATTTTCTTCAACACAGGTTAGCGCAAATAAAGTTAATAAAAGTCCTTCAAACTGTGTTCCTAAATTTTCTTCAACACAGGTTAGCGCAAATAAAGTTAATAAAAGTCCTTCAAACTGTGTTCCTAAATTTTCTTCAACACAGGTTAGTGCACACAAAAGGTCTTCTATTAAAGGCCGTGTTCCTAAATTATTTAAAACACGGATGTCAAAGCAAATAAATTCGGATGAAATTAAATGCCTTTCCACTGAGTTTCCACTGAAATCCAAAAGCCATTCTCCTTGTGGTCAATTTTCTGTTGTACAAGTTAATGCGTCTCAGGTTCAGTTTATTTCTAACAAAAAAAGGTTACCTTGTGTTCCTAAATTATTTTCAACACAAGTTTCGGAAAATTCAGATATTTCTAAACGCAATTTCTCATCTCGTAAAAATCGGATTTCTTTTCCTACGGATTGTTCACGTGAAAATAATAGCAACAATATACTTCACGTTTACTTAAAACCTAGTTTTAATGATAAACTTTTACGGTTTTTACTTGACACTGGTTCTACTATTTATATTATGTTTCCTTGGTGTTTAAACCAATCAGTCCTTGAGCCTGACCTTATAACAATTAAATCTGATATTTATAATTCAAAATACTTATCTCGTTATCCATTAAATGCAACTATCGATTCCAATTTAAATAATTCAAGTTTACATTTATCAAAACAACAATTTATTTCGTGTCCAGTTTCACTGGACTTTGACAGCACTGTTACACATTTCAAACAGCTGTCCATGCGCCATGGTACCAAATTCCGCTGAGTTGCAATCAGCTGAACGCGAACTTGAAACTGACTCGAACTATAAAGTATTCTTTTTCTTGTTTGCTAAGGTTCATAATAGATTTACTAAACTAGTTTGCATGAAAATAATTTCAATTTATCTTTATTATCTTATGTTCTTATTCATCCCACTGCGTTTTACATGGCTGGCATAGATTTGCGATTAATTCTTAGTGGTTTTACGATGTTAACTAATATTTAAATTATGCTATAAGATTTACATTATATTATATTTTTGTCTACGATTAAATATCCCGAATTATGTGATTTCAAACTTATATAAAAAACCCGCATTATGTAAGATTTGTTTACATTCAGTCTAAGCCTAACCAACTAGTACTATTTTATTCATAAATTATGTAATTAGAGACTTCACATTTGCATATATTGTATTCCCTACACTTTTCTTCCGTATTTTATGTGTTTATGTTTTTGTTTGCCAAGCCAAAACAGGTAATAAGATTGACTCGTTGCGTAAAATTCTTTTAAAAAAGATTTTTGTATTTGTTAAATTTTTACTAACATTGTCATTTTTTACTTAACATAATTAAAATGATTATTGCAAAATTATCAACATCAATAGTATTGCTCATATTATGCTCTCTCCGATTACATTGAGCGTCGCTGAACACTTTATCTTGTATTGAGGTAAAAAGCTATCATGTTGACAAGATATGAACACTATTATAACGTCTCTTTACTCATGTGCTGTTATTCAACATATACAGGCTGTAAGGGTAAACAGTCTTGTCATTCAAACCATGGGTAGTTGACTTAAATATAAAAAATAAATGACCGAACACAACAAAAAAAAAACGTCATTTTCATTAAAAGATTTTAAAAAGTTTATATCCGACACCGTGCTCTCTAGCGAAACAGCTGACTGACTGAGGGAGGGGTCGCGCTCGCGGCCGGTCAGGTCACATCCCGTACCCCCCGCCCGTGGTGAGACGCAAGTTCGTTGCCCTAGCGCATAGGACAACGAACTTGCGTCTCTTGTGGTAAAATGTAGATTTAAAAAAAATAAAAAAAAAGTTGTAATTTTCAATTGATTTTACGTTCTATAAATGAAACCAAACCACTGGTTGCAAGGATAACGGTGTTTACCCTAACACCCTGTATGTAGTTAGTTACTATTAGATAATTATTACTTTACGTTGTATTTTTTGTTCTAGCTTTAACTTATTACTTGCCTCTATTGTTAATGTTAGTAACATATTATTTCCTTTCTGTAAAGCACATTTGTCACAGTTATTTTTGTTCTCTTTCCTTTTTATTTTGGAGTATTTTAATTTTTATGCATTTTATCCTGCGCTTAATTTTATAAATATAAAGCTCCGTCTTAAGGGGGGAGATGTTATACATAATTTTACTGTACAGCAATTATTGCTGATATTGCTTTTAATGTGCTATATAAAACTGCTCGCTATGCATAGCGGTGCAGTCAACCCACAAAATTCTATCCGATTAACATTTTCTCCGACTTATTGTAATTTTGATGTGCAAGTATAAATAAATTCAGTGTAGCAGAAACAAAGTGTTTTCATTAAAAAGGACCCACGGAGCGCCATCCTAACATAGTGTATCCTATTGTGTCGCACGTCGTGGTGGCGGCAGTACGAGTCGCTGGCGTAGCTGTGTGTCATACATACCGGCGGCCGGCCGAGCGTGAGGCGCACGTGTCGCACGTCGTGGTGGCGGCAGTACGAGTCGCTGGCGTAGCTGTGTGTCATACATACCGGCGGCCGGCCGAGCGTGAGGCGCACGTGTCGCACGTCGTGGTGGCGGCAGTACGAGTCGCTGGCGTAGCTGTGTGTCATACATACCGGCGGCCGGCCGAGCGTGAGGCGCACGTGTCGCACGTCGTGGTGGCGGCAGTACGAGTCGCTGGCGTAGCTGTGTGTCATACATACCGGCGGATGGCCGAGTGTGAGGCGCACGTGTCGCACGTCGTGGTGGCGGCAGTACGAGTCGCTGGCGTAGCTGTGTGTCATACATACCGGCGGCCGGCCGAGCGTGAGGTGCACGTGTCGCACGTCGTGGTGGCGGCAGTACGAGTCGCTGGCGTAGCTGTGTGTCATACATACCGGCGGATGGCCGAGTGTGAGGCGCACGTGTCGCACGTCGTGGTGGCGGCAGTACGAGTCGCTGGCGTAGCTGTGTGTCATACATACCGGCGGATGGCCGAGTGTGAGGCGCACGTGTCGCACGTCGTGGTGGCGGCAGTACGAGTCGCTGGCGTCGCTGCCCGCGTCGCGCCGCACCGGCTCCTGCAGCGCTGCGTCACACATCCACACGTGCTGCCAACATCATCCATCGCATTAAATTATTCAGTGTTGAATACGGCCCAACCGAATAATAAGTAAATAATCGAAGACCCTACACTCAGCTTATTTAGGTCGATGTCGATGAGTGATAGATATAACTCTCTCTCACTCTCTCTCTGTCTCATAGAAGGCGTACAGCAGATACTCACGTTATTACTACTCTGTTTTTTCCTTAACCGCATCAGCATCGGCCCGGGAGTCGTCGAACAGCTTGGCATCTCGTGCACACTCGGTGCATGGCTTTGTCCCCGTCTCATCTCACTCTTGGAACAGAAGCTCCGCTCATCTCTGCTCGATTGACACTTGGAGCAAGATGCTGTGTTCTCGCTCGCACTCGTGGATTGCGAATCGTTCTGTCTTTCTTCTAGACGTTGACGTAGGACCTCTATGAGAGAATCTTTCTCTTTAAGTATGTTATCTTTTACTCTGTTAACAAAAATAATGGTTGGTAAATTACAAATAGTAAATGCTGGAATAATTATTATTCCAGCATTTAATATTACGTAATATTTATATTGCGGAAGTGTGGAGTGTCCTAATACAGGCATTTATTTGCATAAAAGGACAGTTCTTTATAGCACAAAGCTTGTTAATGAAAAAAATCTATTGTATTTGTTATTGTGCCTTCGTCATCGAGCCGCATCGTTATTATTTTAATTTAAGGGAAAGTGAAAGGACGCTATCACATTTATGACTCGCTCAAGTTTAGGTATCTGAGTCGCAACACAACATTACGCGCACGCACACATTGAAACCGCTGTCAGCTCTACTTTACACATTACTTATCTACAAAGACTACTATTAATAGTATACTGGCAACTTATCTAATCTTGGTACTTGAAGGTATTATTTTTAGTTTTTACTACCATTGTTAAGTTAGTTATTACTTTATTGCATTTGGTAACTGTAACTAACGCATGATCATCATGATAAAATTCGTAGAGAGTTCGTAGGTACCAATACGCCATTAAAAAACCCGATAAGTGCCAGTAGGACTCGAGCTCTGAGGGCTGACATTAAAACTTTTTCTTTTCCAACCACAGTATATAGCACGGCACTCGTTTTATTATTATTTTGCAAGAAAGCGATACACCCGTGCTTCCTAGAGTGCCCATGAGCGCGAGAAATTTGATTGTTCTTTATTTTTCTCATAAAAGTTATTTATTTAGGTACAAAATATTTAGTTTATGTAATACGTGTAGAGGACTATATATGCCACAAATTCTTATTATTTTGAAGTTAAAATATGTATTGGATCTAGGTATACTGGTTCAGTTCAGACCTCATTTTATTCATTTAATGCGATTATTGTGGTGGTGAAAACCGATTTGTGTGAAAATTTATATGAGGCTAGGTATAAAAATTTTATGAGGTCATTCCGAAGATAAATAAATATCTTTCATTTGAGACCATAACATCCTCGCAGTTGTGATTCCTTATTAGGAATCACAACTGCGACTACTGATTTTCAGGTACTACTTAAAGTTATTACTTTAAGTAGTACCTGAAAATCAGTATTTAGAGAAAAATGTTATAGCGTCCTTAATTAATAGCTCCCATAATTTTATTCTTATTCCCAAAAAAAAGGTATTCAAGTCAGTCAATCACTTATTGCAGCTCCGCCAGGTAGTGACTGTGCTTGTCGCGCATGCGCCGCATCCACACGCGCACGGCGCACACGGCGCGCCGCGCCTCGCCGCACAGCGCCGTGGCGCGCTCGTGCGCCTGCTCCAGGTGAGCTTGCAGCTCTGCCACGTTGCTACAGTTACCTGTGCTTGTCGCGCATGCGCCGCATCCACACGCGCACGGCGCACACGGCACGCCGCGCCTCGCCGCACAGCGCCGTGGCGCGCTCGTGCGCCTGCTCCAGGTGAGCCTGCAGCTCCGCCACGCTGCTCGCCTTCTCTCTGTAAAAAACTTACAAGTTTAAAACGGATTATTCAGTTTAAACGTTCTGAGTTCCCTTCCACTTATAACCCGTCAGCCTAGCGTCAGCTAAACCCCACGTTGTGCTCAGAATAAACTCTGAACTCCCGTTTGTGCTCGTGACCACTAGTTCTTCGTTACGTTCTAAAGTCATCGTAGCGCCCGTGGCATAAAACACTGCTTTGATCTTCGTAAATAATCTACTATTTGACCTGTAGCACGTGTCGATGTGTGCGGCGTGCGCCCTCGTGCGCGCGAGGTCTGTCTCGAGCGCGTGCACGCGGCGCTTGCTGTCGTCGAGCTGCGCGCGCCACAGCTGCACCTGCGTCGACAGGTACGCCACCTCGCTGCGCATCTTGCAGTTCTACACAACACCCAAGTGGCATAACAAAAGCAGTAGACAATATGGCTGACAGCCTACCCTATTGGGGTTCGGCTTCCAGTCAACCAGATCCAGCTACATACCGGTACTTTACATGGAGCGACTACCTATCTGACCCGGTTGTGGAGGTCGGATAGGCACTCGCAGTGTTGACAACTAACAAGGCAAGGGGACAATTTGAGATATCGCAAATTAAAATGTTCGTGAGGCAGTCCGCTCGCTTCGCGAGAACGTGAACAGTTTTGGAGGCAGAGGCAAGAATGTCAAAAGAACGGTTCGTCGCCAGCCGCGCCAAGAGAACGTCGTCTGTTAGAGGCTTTATATCCTACCTCCTTGATGATGTGGTCTGCTTTCACCAGCTCCTCCTGAAGTTCTTTGATCTTGTTCGCCTGCGTTTCAATTTCTTGGCACAGTTCAGATACCTCTGTCGTCTTCTCGCACAATAACGCTACAAAAATATGCGGGGTTTATATTTACGTAGATTCATGGAATATTCTCCTAAGATAGAATATTCTGCCACTTGATCTAGTGGTTGCTTACGCGAAGGCTAAGCATGGAGCCCTAGGTTTATCTGACAAAATGTTATTAGGTAGATAAGTATTCTCTATTAGAAATCTAAAACTAGTCGGGCATTCCCCCATATAGGTAAGTTATAACGATCATACCCTTCGTCTGTCCCAGCTGTGTTGAGATCGAATCGACGGTGGAGCTCTGCTCTCTGGAGCAGTTCTGTGACCGTACCAGCTGCTCTCTTATGCGCGCCAGCTTAAATAGAAAGAGATGGTCACACAGGAGTGACAGAGACAACGCTATAAAATCCGAACATTTTCTAATATTTAGGGGCCGGGCGCGATTCACTGTGTGTTCCAAAAGTATCTCATAGAAATATAAATAATGGTTGGATCAGAAAAAGTACCTGCGAACACCGGAAACTTTTGTAATAATGTTATTCCAACAATAATTGTAGTAAACAGTGATGATAATTATATCAAGCTGAAACCTTCTAAATACAGATGAATGTTACTAACTCCCTCTGGTGAGTGATCGCGTGAGAATTTAATCTGAACAGGGTTTGTTTACACTTTCATCAGATAGTTTTGGAACGGCCCATAAGTGAGACGTATTAAGTGAACGAGACAAACTCACTTCTTTCCCTCTCAACTCGATCTCTGCCTTGCACTTCGAGTCGGTTTCCCAGTGGCTGGATAGGGAACATTCTAACTCACATATCTTCTCTCGTAACTCGCCTACTTTTATCTGCGGTAGAATAAGAATGATTAAATATTATTTAACGATACAATGGCACTAACTAGTCCATAGATCTATTGCTAGAAACAATTACAGTTAGTTTTATACAAATTAGCGTGATTTATTTGCAAGGGTAGGTAGTTAGGTACCCTCCACCCGGGAATGAAAAAGGATTATGGTATAAGAATAATGGAAATGGCAGGTATCATAGGACGTTTAAGTCACCTGTCCCACCGAGAAGGGAGTAGAGCTAGCAACTAAACACGGGTTGGCGAGCAGCGAGTGCCCGACATTTACGAGCGATTATTCGGTATGGTATGCGTATTACCAAGCGTGAGTGTCTCGGTGAGGGTTCTGGGACTTAAAACAGTCACTTTGACAGAATTATAATAGGAAAATATTATGAATCATCGTAAAACGTCACAAACTGACAATTCATAATATGATCCATCTGTTTGACAGTTTTCTATGGAGATTCGATTAAAATGGTCCACACATTATGAATTGCTTTTGAGTGTCAAATTAGAGGAATTGCTAATGACAGCTGGAAATTCAGGAAATGAATTGCTTTTAGAGGAATTGCTAATGTGGCCATTTTAGGCCCCCTGTTCGCCAAGCGAGCGTGTCTGAGCGAGTAATCTCTTTGATAACTTTTGTCGCAGCTTTTATCTTTTGTAAGTTTCTTGAGCGAGAATGTCGATGATAGCTAGTGCCTATAGGTCTGTTTCTCAACTGTTGTTTAAATACGAGGCTTTAGCGTGTTGCCACTAATACTGCAACACTTTGTTACTTGGTTACGGGGCTTCAGACTCATATACTCACTTCTTGGCTCTCTGCTTTCTTCTTCAATTTCATATTTTCTTCATTTAAACCACATGTACAAGAATCGGACTGCAAGTTGACATAAAAAATAACATAAATAAAAAGAAATAAACAAACTTAAAAAAAGTATATTTATGAAGCTATGCCAAATGCCAAAATGATTGTAAAAATTCAAAAATCTTTAAAAAAAAGAACTTTTACGCATGCACTATTTTATTAGTGACTGACGCCCGCAGCTTCGCCCGCGCGGATGTCGGTTATTATATACTAAAATCTTCCTCGAGAACCTCTCTATCCATTGGTGAAAACAGCATGAAAATCGGTGCAGGAGTTTTTGAGTTTATTGCGAACACACGGACGCGGCGGAGGACTTTGTTTTATAATATGTAGTGATGTAAGATGTAAGATTGTCTCTTGGATAGCAACGCATCTGCAACGCTTGTTAAACAGGCGATGCCACTTAACGTGGCCTGTTTGCCATCCAATAACATAATGGAACTTGCTCACAGTCTTTCCTATAGGTACCGAAAGAGCACAAAGCCACATACACACACACACACACGCAGACATCACCTACAGCGAGTAAGTCCTGCAGCCTCAACAGCTGTTCCTTGACGTCGTGCAGATCGTCTTGCACGCCCGGCGCAGGCGCATACGACTCCTCACTGCGCTCCCACATACCCTGGCGTTTTAATGAAACAGTAAGTACACAGATTGGAGTGGTTTTATTTTGTAGAGTTATTTGTTACAGTGTTATAAAAGTATTATAAGAGTGTTATAAAAGTTCCTTAGAATGGTTTAAAAAACATACATTTTCTTTTAGAAAAAAGCATCAATGGTAACAGTTTGACAAAGAAAACGTCTTTCACATCACTTCAATATGAACGTTGTTTAAATTCACGTTAATTTCTGCTTGCTATTGTAATTTTCACTATTAGCAACAGCGTCATTATTAGCAAGCTATAGTAGCGCCCTCTGCATCAATGTTATCTTGTTAGTGTCGCCACTCTAAAATGCAGTGTTAGTTTATTTCCAGGATTAAGAAATACCGAGTCGTTGTTGGTTGAACCGGAGCTGTTCAGAAAGTTAGATATTTCCATCTTCAAGCCGTCCACTTCCAGTGCTATGTCCTGCAGAGATATGAATAATCGTGAATAAATCTTATGAGCCTAATAAATCATACTGAGTAGAGCCTAAAATTTAGCAAATGGATTTATGTGTTGAATTTTATTACACAAGCGTCAAAAGGTCCTTTTTGCTAAATCTAACTTAGAACACCTAAGGCTCTGTACAGCTGCGCCCCATCCCGGCTTTAATTTAAGGGATAAGATGGCAGTTCTTTGTTGTAAAAAGGTGCATATGCTAAGCTAAAAATGGCGTCTTTAAAATGTTGCCCCACACTCAGATTTCTGCCATACTAAACACAAACTATTTTTAAAATTATGAGTATTCCTTCACACCTGACACCGGTCCAGCGACCATTGTTGCGTGTCGATGACAGTCTGCAGGCGTCCGATCTGGTCTGCCTTCTGTCTGTCCATCAGACGCACGTCCAGGTACGAACTGCGCAGCATTTCTATCAGATTCTCTTGTTTTGCCGTCTGAAAGTATAGGAAAATACAGATATTTTAGAGACAAAACGATCTCTTTGAGATGGAAATAAGGTATATTGAAGGTCAAATTAAATTAGCTCGCGAAACTTCACAGACGTGATACGTATCCATATTTAATGGCGATGAAAAAGGACAATGAATGTCTATTCCTAACATATTATAAATACGAAAGTGAGTTTGTTTGTTTGTTACACTTTCACGCTAAAATGGCTGAACGGATTTGAATAAACTTTGGCATATGGGTAGACCATGACCCGGAGAAGGACTTAGGCTAATTTTTATCCTGAATCGCAGACGAAGTCGCGGGCAGCAGCTAGTGAACTTATAATATCAAGTACAACATTTATAACTTATTTATACTTGTGAACGAGTACCTTACCTCATAGAAACATTCCCTGTAGAGGTCCTCTATAACACATAAGTTGTTCTCCAGCGTGTTTACTATGTCTGCCTGATCTTCCATCTAGAACGATTCCAAGCACATCACAGACATACGTAGGTATTAAGTAAACAGGATTTATAAAAAGGCAGCTGCTTTTTTTAACAAATAAAAAATAATTTCAATTAAAATAATTTTTCGTGCTAAATATTAGTCGATTATTTTTAATACGATTTGAATGATATAAGTTTTTAATTTAATATTTGTAATGAAAGGAACTTCAATCATTTAAAAAAACATTTTTTTTTGTTGTAATTTTTAATTTTTGTTATTATTTGCCTACTAGGAACTTATTAGCATTAAATCCTAGTTACTTACCGGTCTGTCGGTGACGAGGCATACGTCAACCTTTTGAACAGGTTTGCAGCACTCTATAGACTTGCGCAGAGTTGAGTACTGCAAGTGTAATAAAGATCAGACAGCAAAATTAAAAAGTTTTTATAACTTGGACTCACAACTCTAGGGCCGGGATTGATCAACGTTACTTAGTACGTGCATTGGCTTCTATAATCTTTCCATCTCTATCTGACACATGTAGTTTGACAGTTCTGCGACAGTGACAGGAATAGTACACTGCTAAGCCAACGTGCTAAGTAAAGTTTATTAATCTCGGCCTAGTTGTGTAGCATAAAGAACATTTCAATTGATAACAAAAACCCTATCAAGAGAGAGCCCATACTTTATTTATACGAAAGAGAATTACTCATCTTGCCTGCTTGTAGGTAAGGGGTAAGATACACGTCTGAAAGCAGGCATGATGTTATGTTTATGTAGCAAGACTGGTTATCAGACTTTCGGGCTTCTGACCACCCAGATGCTGTATATTAGGTACCTCCTTGGTCTTCCGATCCAGTTCCTTCTTGAGCTCGTTGGCGCGCTCGTTCAGCGTAGCGATGCGCTCCTCCGCGACGGCCAAGCTGTCCGCCTGCACACTGATCGTCTCTTCTTTGTTTTGCAACTGTTAAATGTTGGTTAATTTTTAGGTATTTTGATCTCTTTTTATTATTACACAGTTTAATCGTAGTGCAATGCAACCTCGCCCCCAAACCGATTTTCTAAAGGCAGCAAATCTAAGAAAATAATCGTTTTTTTTTTTTTAGTTTGTTGTCTCTTGTCGAGCAGTGATGCTGTACCTACACACAGAAGTTGTAAAGTTACTCACAATCTGCAGTGTAGCCAACAGTTTGTTGTGGTAGTATGTTGCGCTTGCGTCGCAGGTCGCGCTCGTACTGTCCACCAAGCTGCTGGTGGCGCCACTGTCCTGTAGTAACAGAATTATACATAATTATACATTGTCTATTAAATTAATTACAATATATTATATCTTGTATTTTAACTTCTATAGATATTGATTACTTCATTGTGTTTCATGTAATGTTTAACTTAATTTCTAATATAGTCACATAACAATGCATGCCCTATAGGGTAGATTTTTGAGCTACTATAAAATATTTTTAAGACCCTGTTGTATCACCAAAAATCGCATTAATAAAACTTTGACTTTGACTTTGACAGAACATAAAATTACTCTACTAAATAGAAATAAATAGTAATAATTCAATGACAGCGTAAACCGGTGGGTCTAGAAGTTTGAAATTTTTTAGATTTTCGAAAATACTTCAGGGTACAGAGGCTAAATAGGGGATGAAATGAAATGTTTGTACGGAAGTACATCACTTTTGTCGATGGAGATGCCAGCGCCCCACCAGGCATACGGCCACAACACGGCTTGTTATAGGTACATAACATACAATCTTATGTCGAGACAAACTTGTACGAACTGATGATCCGAATTTAATGAAGGACTAGAAAACAACGAACCTGGAAATTTACAAAGGGCAGAATTCCGAGTCATCTTTAATAAATAATCAATCACGAAGTTACATTATTACATGTTGAACCACCAAGTACTCAATGTGTTATCGACAGGTGGTACGCCTCACTGCCATCACACCATGATCACTACCATATGTTTGTTCAAGGTAAGGAAGTATTTATTTATAAGTACTCTGCCATGCGTTTAGTGAAGCGAAGTGTAAAGATCCCTTGAGGTGTAAGATGTCGGATGAAACGTTATACTGATGAGAAATATAATAGGCGTGACGAATGTAGCTATACTTTTCAACTAGTCAACAATCACAATGTTGTATTTTATTCTTTGAGTTTGAAAGATCTTAAAACTGGCGGTAGAGAAAAGAGTTGATGATTTCAAACCCCCATTTAAATCATCGACATCTCCTTCGCAGGCGCAACTAATTTCAGATCCAGAAGAGGGTAGACCATTTCAATTGATCAAAGGTGCCAGAAATTTAAGGCATCAAGAATTTAAGACATTTAAGACTTCAACACCTGTTAGGTACGCAATATAAAGCATTTCAGCAATGAAGATAACAGAACCAAAATAATCTCTTAACTTCACCAACGTTGATGTTAACGACCACTGCATAAAGGGTAAGGCAGTTAAAAGTAAAATATTCCTAATTGAGGTTGCGATAAAATTGATCAAAGGTAAGTCGTAAGAGCTCCTGTATACACTAGAGTTACGATCGTACGGATGGGACGGCGCCGGCGCCCGACCGACATGGTTTTGTTGTGACCTTTGCTAGAGGTGTGCCTCCTTTCACAGCGCTATCTACAAAAGATGGTCGTAGAGAACTATTGACATAGTTAGACGGTCGTGTGTCATCCTTGCTATACATGAGTGATCTCTTACTTTGGCAGAAGTAGGACACAATATAAGCTAACAATAAATAAATCAAAGGGCAGATAATCGCCAGTTTAAGAAGACGAAACTGTACCCTTTGAAAAACGCACAAAAAAATTGGTTCAGTTACAAAAATATTTAACAAAATCTTAGTAGTTTCAGTTAATTTGTAACTTACACCTAAATGTTACATTGTTAGTAGTATAAGACATTGGCCACTCATCCTTGAGTGGTGAGACGGTTAATTGATGACCAAAATATCTCAATTGAAGATCTAATAAAAATGATCAAAGTAAGTTGCGCCGAACCATTTGTTGCAACTTCTGAGCTACACGATAAATATTATGGTATAAATATTAGGGAGATACGGAATATGCTTTATAATTGATATTTTTAAGGGCAAGCCAGTGTTTACAGTTGTGAGACAAAAAGATTTCTGTTTTTTTATATAATAAAATAAACGGAATAAACATAAACCTGTATTTATGTGAACATAAATCGTACTTAGTTTAAACATTTAAGTACGTTATAAACGAACATATGCTGAAAACGTTTTCTACACTCAATTAACTGAAAAAAGACCTGTAAAACTAACCCAATATTCACCGTCAATCACAACAAACCATAACAGTGTTATTATTACCACAAAACTCAAATCACAACACTAGACCACACTTACTTTAGTAACATCACTAGCGTCGGAATCCGCACACATCAACAATCCATTGAACATCATGATAATATCGACACCTCACTACAAAGTTATTGACAAACAGTTAACGTGCGCTTCACAGCGGTCTGCGCGCGAATGGATGCGCCGCGACGTTGCACGCGGGTATATTTAGACCGTCGTAAATAGTCATTTTTGAAGGGACGGTGGCCCACTTGTGTTCTTTATTCTCATAGCAAACCCGTTGGGGATGACAGCGTGTTTTTATTAGGGAAATGTTAATATTAGCAAAAGTATAGTATTTTTTTTCCAAACGCATAGAACCGGGTGGAGAGCAGCTAGTTTTCAGCACCCGATAGAATTTATGACACACGTTTCCTTCAGCATTTCAGAAAATATACACCAAGAAGAGTACCTTAAAGACGGTCTGAGATGCCACTCAAAAGATGTACAAACCACAAATCTTGCGAGCAAAATATTATTTGTCACAAAAATACCACCCTGTATATGCAGGTGGTTCATTAGTTAAAAACCGTGTCTCTTGGCGTCGGTTTCCGCCGGCGACGTCCGCTCGTTTCGTCACAACATGAGATAAACATAGACTTAACAGCACTCCGAAATTATGTCGTTAATAACGAATTAGGACTAACTCCATTTATATTAGAATGAAATGAATTCCACCATCGACATTCGACGATAATTTTTGTACTTCTAGTAACATATAGAAACATCGACCAGAGGGACTACCACCACCGCTTACAGCAGTATTATTTTAATCTTATTTCGTGGGGGAAAGAGATGGACCTATACATCCTGTAGAGCTTCATCTCTTTCCTACACTAAGTAATATTAAAATAATACTGCTGTAAGTGATGGTGGTAGGCCCCTGAATATCGAATGTTCCACTATAATAATTACTAGATTTTGCCCGTGGCTTCGCCCGTGTATAGGTCGGAAATAATCCCACGGGAACGTATTCTATGTCATAATCAAGGTGATAGTCTATCCGTGTGCCAAATTTCATCCAAATCCGTTCAGCAACAAACAGACAGATTTACTTTCACATTTATATATTAAGTTAGTCTCTAAGTAGGTATGGAAGGATAATGTAAACGGAAGAATAGAAAGAAAAAAATAAAATAAATTTAAACGGACGAAAACATGTCACTAATCAAGACTTAGCTGTTTTAATTTATTACCTTCGGGACCCTGTTGCAAGTTCGACACCTCGCATCTTTTAATATTTTCCTGAAACAATACATACGTTGTACAGTCAACCGCAAAAAGATGTATACACGGGCAAGGAACCATTTTGTCAAAAACCTTTGTTCCGTTACATTTTACACCTGTACGGTGGATACAACGAGAGTAAATGGTATGTACCTAATTGTTTATAACATCGCATTTTCAACTAAATACTTGGACCTCTCGGAGTTGAGCTTTTGAATTGAATAAATTTTATTTTTATTTTATTTATTTATCTTAAACAATGTTTATATAAATCTTTACTTATAACTATGCCCCGTAAAACCGGTTTCACGGTTTGTCTGTGGATAGATTTGGTTACCTCGTTATTGAATGATGACTTTATGCATTTTGTGAGACTTATGTAGATTTGTCCTTGTTTTGGTCCTAAAGGGTATAGATGTCTTGGGACAAAATGTTTTTTTTTTTGGTCAGTTTTTTACCTATTCGGTGGATACAATGCTATGGAACAAAGGTTGTTGACAATAAAATGGGTCCGTGTATACATCTTTTTGGTGCTGACTTTTCATTGGAACGCAATAATGTAGAATATGAATAACGTTAACGATGAATATGTAACGTCGGGTTGTTCCATGAGGAATTTCTCAGTAGCCTGGAGTCTCTGGTCTGATGGCAATAGGCTCGCCGCTCCCTCCCCTATCACATGGGTATACCTACTATAGGTACACCTCTGCCTAACCCGTCGCGGATTACAGGCGTGATGTAAACGTAAGCTGACATAATTTATGAAAAAAAAAACTCACTTTAATGCCTCTTTAGATGCCGCAGGTATAATCTGAAAGAATAAATAAAATAGTATTCAATGGATATTGTTTATCAGTGTCGGTCACGACGTCACGACTAGTTGCGGACTAGTCCCGCACGACTATAACACGACTAATTTCCAACTAGACTGCATCCGGTTAGACTGGAAGCCGACCCCAAGATAGTTGGGAAAAGGCAGGCAGATGATGATGGTTAGGAACCAGCGAGTCCGACTCGCACTTCGCCGGTTCCTAATTCTAATCCTAGTTCGCAAACGAAAATCTAAGCTAACGGAAACTTAAGCATTTAGAAATAGGTTCTTGGCCATTTGTGGGCCCATAAACACCCATTGTACAGACTCCATCGTCACCAAACTAGGTTCTCTTAAAATATATTGGAGTAGGTAAGTATCAAAAAATGAGAACGACCACAATTCATTAAAATTAATAAGTTTCATATTCACCTCCAGAAAATCAGAGCTCCTCTCCTTGCTGCTGTGACCCCTGAAAGCAGGTCGCCGATATAAAAACGTCCGCTAGTCGTAAAGGAGCGCGTCAACTTGTGCCACCAACAACATGTTGCGAGTTATATTTAGATGGACATTAAATATTGAATAGCTGTTTATGGTATTACGTTACAGGGGAAAAGAAAAGTTTTGAACAGTGTAAATGTCGGAATGGACTAAAGAAAAAAATTATGTTCGTTTATTTCTGTGTAAATACAAAACTTGGAACAATACTAGCGCTGATACTTCGAAGCTTTGGATGAGTGAGTGGGCACAGATCATTGACAATATTTCTGTTCTCTCTCTCTCAAATTGATAATAGTTTGCTATAATATGTCTTTCCACATAACGTGCCAGCTGCGTTAGATTTTCCTAATCTTTTGTCATACATAATTGATAATGAAAAAAAATACTCCTCACCGAGGGCTAGAACCGCCGCTTTTCTTTGCCTCATCGTTGAAGTACAGCTGCTCAACGCATTCACTGTTGTCTGTCGTCTCCATTGCCTCATCACTGGAGGGTAACTTTGAGGACTTGCCACATTTACACTTGAATCTCGTCTTCTTGGGCTTTCGACAGGACCTATGAGAACCCTGACTTCTAGAAGATCCCTTGGGGAGAAAGTTATTAAGAGAACTGCTAGAACCTGTTCTCTCCATGGGAGGACAAGTCTTAGGAGACTCCTCGGGGAAACAGATCCTCAGTGACTTCTTGGGGAGACAGATCCTAGGAGTGTCCTTGGTGAGAAAATTATTAAGAGCGTTATTGGAAGGAGAGGTTCTAGGCTCTTTTTTGTGACAGCTCCTACGAACTTCTCTTGGGGAACGACTCCCGGGAGAACACTTGGGGGAGCCGATAAAGCGAATAGTGTTCATTTGGAACGTCTCGTTCTTGGATGTACAGCATCTCTTGAAGTGACTGTAAAGGTCGCTTATCGAAGCGTCTGATACCAGGGCTGGGACCGACGTGGACTGCAAATAATATTAAAATAGGTTACTCCACACAAAAAAAATATTATTAGAAAAGTTCTGTTAAATCATACTCAGTCTCCTTCAGCACATTGCTGGACATAAGCCTCTCCAAAAATGTATATTTGTCTACAATTTAGTCATCGAACCTTGTCTTGGAACTTATTTCAACTGTTTTGTTTCTGTACCAATCATCATCGCCTATATTTATAAACGTTGCTAAAAGTTAAGAAACGTTTAATACGTCAAAAATGTATGGTTAATCAGACGTTAATCACTTATAAACTGTAAACAACGTTTATAAATAAGAAGGCAACTGTCGTAAAGAAGTTCGTCAAAACACAAACAACATGGCGACAATTAGCTACTCTTAATTACAACCTGACTCATTTGGACGGGGCGGACATCAAAGATAATTAAAAACAAAACCAACGCACTCTCTCTATGACTGATATGTTGGGCATGGATGTGGCACACGCTATGAGATTAGGAGTCGATGTCTTCGCGGCGCACGCGCACGTACTGAACGACTGAATATTATGGAGACAAAAAAAGAAAAATTAATAGGCAACATTTCGCTTTTTAGTAATTTTAGTTGGTAAAATAAAGCTGTTTTTACCACTTTACCGCCGCTCTCAGAGACGACACTTTTTTAAAGTTAATGATAGATTATTTATAAGTGGTGTTTGTGAGTGCGGCAGTTAGTGTTCATATTGGTCCAAACACAAGATACTTATATTAAATCAATTTAGCGAACGCTCATTAGAGATAATTATCGTGATCAAAGTGAAGATAACTAGGTGTGAAGTATCTTACCGTAACTTAGTTTCATTAAAATAATAATAAAGGCACTTTGTCACCGAGTATAATAACAATAAATTGTGAACATCACAAAGATTCTTCAGGCACGAGGTAAAGGGACCGATTCATTTTAGTAGGTTGAAATAATGATATTATGAAGTAAAAAGAGGTCCAGATAGTGCCATACACGAAGACGCTCACCATTCCGCGATTATGTACTGTACGAAGGAGCGGAATGGGGCGCGTCTTCCTAAATATATATAGTTCCTAGTATAGATAGGCCAACCCAACATTCGATCTTCAAAAACGGCACAGTCCCATACTCACATTTCAGATTTGAAGTTATTGCACCACCGTCATTTAAAAGAGAGTTCAGGCGCCATCGTCACGGGCGAGAAAATCGCGGCGATAGTCTCGCCGTACCCACCATCAAATTCAATAGAAACCCTATGAATCAATCTCCACGCGGCGATCATTTGAAGACACACCGTGACTATCGCCGCTAATCTTTCGTCGGTGGAGATGTCATCTCAGTCGAACTGCAAGGTGGCAGCTGGACACTTAGGACCACATTGTCTTGGATATCTCAGTACGATGTAAGAAGAAATTCCTATAAACACAACTGCGACACTGCTACAAAACATAAAAGATCTACCTGTATCTCACGCCCATTCGTGCCATCATTTGATTTTCTGTAGAATAACTTCCTGAGCATTCGTTTTAAGGTTACCTTTCGCAACCAACTAGAATTTAGAAATGTCAGGCACTTTCGTAGTATTGGAATTGGGATATTAAAGAAATTTTGTTTCAATAAACGCATACTATCAATAAATAAATAAAATATAGTAAATAATAAAGTACCACGGTTCTGCGCCTACGCCAAGTTATACAAGAAGACTCCAACTCCAAAAAAGCAAACAAGGCCATGAATGAATTGTAGAAGATAATAATTATAGGCATTCCCAACATCAGTTTTCACCATCGTGTTACCCAGTAAAACTGGGTTATTGAGGTCAGATAGGCAGTCGCTCTATGTTAAATCCTGGTATTCAGCTGGATCCGGTTAGTCTGGAAGCCGACCCCGACATAGTTGGGAAAGGGCTAGGCAAATGATGATGAACATCAGTTTACCCCACAAAAATATTTCCAATAAAATCCCATCTTCCGTTTTCAACAACTAAACCAAAGTTTATTACCATAATCAAGACAAAAGAAAGTCATCAATCAATATTAATGGAGTCGTCATTGGACAGGTTCAGCGGCGTGCGACAGTCGAAGGCTTTGAGCGAGGCGTCGCGCGGCGGCACGTCGCGCTTGCGCCGCGGCTGCGCGCGCACGCACGCGATGGTAACGGAGTCGTACGACACCGACGCGCCGCGCCCGCACTCGGCGTCGCCGCTCACGAAGTCTTTCGACTGCAGGCTTGTTATCTCTGTACTCGAGTCTTTTAGCTGTAATGGTGAAAAGGGAATTCTAGCGATAAGACTGCCCGCCCATTGTGTCAGCCTAAATCCAATTTCTACATTTATATCTATATAACATAAATGGTGTACGAAATAAAGAATATTCTATTCTGTCATGACTTCATGAGACTGGCATTTATATAAATAAAAATTGAACGCAGTTTTGGTAATCGTACCACTTGAGAACAACTGAATCGATTTAATGTTTGTAAAAAAAAAAAAAAGTTCCACAGATATTTGGATAATTCGGGAAAATCCGATAGTTATAATATTGATATTAACTTTAAGTAGGTACCTAATGTTTCAGTACCGATTTTACCTTGAAAAAATCGACCTGAACACTTGACCTGGACCTGGGTTTCGAAGAGACCCTGCCCTGCCCTGCCCTGGGTTTTTCCTCATAGTCATAGTGGTTAATTTCCTAGTACTACTACACCTTACTATAAAATTCGCTAAAACATAACTTGATATCGGTAACCCGGTTTCAATACCAGAAACTAATTACAATCAAATCGTAAACAAAGCGAATGTTTGTTGTTATAGTAATGCTACGATAAAACGTTTTATTGGAAGCGGAGCTATGTTCCATTGAAGACATGTGTTCAACCTAGATCCGTTTTAGCAAGCTCCATTCCTAGGCCGTTGCCCGATACTAAAGGTTATTTTCAGTCTTCTTATAGTTTTGCTACTGCTGACCGAGAGTCCTGGGGTTCGAGTAGCAGCCCGGAGTCTGGATATGTGCCGGGTTCATGGCTGCGTCATGGAATTAAACATACAGATATCCCAAGAAAGTATATGCTTCGCGAATCATCGTCATCTTAAGAAATACGAACACACAGATACACTCTAGATGTCTCGCTGATGGTGGCGTGTGTGTTAGACCATTTAGGTCCCTTCAAAATGGTTGAGTTGAATGGTACTGATCCATGCATCCATGCGACATGTTCGTGAACGGGCGCCATCAGTTGGGACTAGTCATCTCTTAGCTGCCATGGCTTATTTAAAGGTTTAATTTTTGAATTGTTTGTTGTCTTTTTAATACGGACGCGTGGAATTTCTTGCCCGTTCTTCTCAGTAGGAACCTACTACGCTTTGGAATGGGCAACTAGCTTCATCTTTCTGACTGACCGAACGCGCATGCTAGGTATATGATATGGCGCACTACTACAAAGCGTGGCAGTACAAAACTTAGAAGCATTGCCTCTGTGGGGATTAGGTACTCTGTGACGTAACTTTCGTGCTACTTCGGAAACCCGATGATAACCGAACCAGATACCTTTTCTGGTTTAACTGTTAGTTTTTTAGTACCTTTCGATAGTGAGGACTATCGAAAGGTACTAAAAAACTCTGCCTAACCATTCGGAGAACCCATAGTGATGTTAATTTTAACCCGACTACCAAGAAGGGTTATGTTTGTATAAGGTTACCTTGGCCTTGGCCTGCTTGAGCTGGCGACGCATCTCCTTGATGATGTCGTCCTTGAACTGCGCGCGCATGTTGGCGGCGCGGCACTGCTCGTCCAGCGCGGCGCACACGCGGCGCATGGAGTGCATCTCCTCCGTGAGCGCGACGTTGACCTTGCGCAGCGCGCGGATGCTGTCGCCGCTCGACTGCGGAGGACGTGGTGCTTGAAATGTTTCTAGAGTCGATATCATACGCTTCACTTTTTTTTTTTTGTGCCTTTCATTTGGCATCATTCACTCGAAGTGAAACGCCTGAACACAAAATGAATCAATGATGACCAATAAATTCATTAATGAACCGTTCCAACGATGTGGGATTTCGGCACTCGACATCTTTCACTCGCTTAACCAATGATTGAAAAATGAAAGGAGGAGATGGACGTTCATTCCGATACAATTTTGTCGGAGTATGTGTCGTGTGAACGTAGAATGAAACACAAACGAACCTTCACTCGAGTGAAGCGTCTGATATCGGCGGATATTTCATGGGCAACAAAAGCTACTGTTAAAAAAAAAGTACTATTAAACGTGTCATCCCAATAATATACATTAAAAAATACCCACACTAATAATAATTGTGAGGATTTGCGAAAGCCAAGCACAAATTTTACGCGGAGTTTATGCGGAATTATGAATAACTGGCCCAAACTCAAACAGCTCATTGACACTACCTTAAGATTGGCCTCCATCTTGTGCACGCGCTCCTGATACTTGAGCGTCTCGTTGTGCAGCATCTCGCTGAAATCCTGCACCGGCTCCCACTCGCCACACTAGGGCCGCACACGGAATCAACGTGTACAGTCGGTGACCCGCGATAAGTGTCTACCTCACGTAGTAAACTGCTAGGTACGGTGGATACTTATCCCGGCTCACCGACTGTATATACAAAACGGTGCTAAGCATTATTTAAAAGGATTTCAAAAAGGGGCCCGTCTACAAGTTGAGTGGCCAAAAAATGAATTTATGGAATAACTCTTTGAATAACTTATGTCTTAAACAATTTATGGATGTGATTTCGCTTGGTCTACGATAAAAAAAAATGCATATATAATGTACCTATTCGTTTTGATCTAATAGGTATGTAAAAACATGCATTTTTCAACAAAATCGATACATTTATAAAAATGCATCTTACAACGAGAGTATCATGTGTTTGGACCGAAGTAAAACAATCCTTAGCACTTAAACTAGGAAAACTCCAACAGCATACATCCATACCTCGTTCCCGGTGCAGCACATGCCAGCCATCACCTCGGCATCCTTCGTGGTCACCTCGCTATAGCAGGAAACATAAAGAAAGAAAAATTGTTTATTCTCCACAAATAAGACGAACATTATTAAATAATACAACGTAGCTATAAACCTCGTATTCGACAGTAATACTTATAACATCACGCCTGTATTCCCCGAAGGGTTAGGCAGACATGATGATGCACCCACATTTCGGCAGTTTGTTTAAGTCCCATATTAAAGAGTACGAGATTGTTGCCATGAACCGTTTACAAATGCAGTCTCCGCGCAGCTCGGAAATTTCCAATGCAAAAATCCAAGAACACGTTGACGGAATGAACCCAGGTAGGTAACAGGTAATGAAGAACAGGAAATTAGCTACCGAATCATTTGTTTGAGCACCCGCCACTTTAATGGGCCTTGCCCCATCATAACATTATGTTTGGAAGCAAAAAAGACAAATACAATGTATTTTCGTATCGACCGGATTTCACCCGTCGACGTTTCAAATCTATCACAGGATGGCGGTCGGGTATAACATGTTCTGTTCAAATACATTTATTTATTGTTTTTGTAGTTAAGTTTGGTAGTAAAAGTCTATAAAATGAATAATGGACTGACCACATTTTAGACACAAGCAACAAGAAAATTACAAACAATGTCAATCCCATAGACTACTATTATCATAGACTACTATTATATATGAGAGTCAATCCTACGCATGTGATCAACATGTCAGAATGTATGTATTTCAGTTTGCCACAATAAAAACATCCCTAGCCTAGCTAATGTATGGTATGTTCTAAAAATAACTGATGAAAATGTAAGCAAGCGGGTCAGCAAATGTACCTGGATGCCAATTGTAGTGCTACTAACAAATTGTGCTTTGATTATTTGAATACTTACACCCGAAAATTTAATTTTAAATATCTGTAAAGATGTTTAGTTGTGTTGATTAAAATTAATTGACATTAGGTGTTGGAAAAGTGGTCACATATAAAGTTAAAACCGTCTAAACACAGAATGAGTTACCTAGTGGGACTAAATCTGCCTTTTAGCGAGTGATTGCGTAAGAATGTAACCTGAACAGGGTTTGTTTACACTTTCGTGAGATATTTTTGGAACATACTATAACTAACATAATAATATTATTAGATATTGATAACATTATACTTACGGCGTGTGAAACTTGCAGTTGGACATTTCTTTCCTAAGGTTCATGATGGTCTGTTCATAGCATTGGGCATCCTTGTTCAGCTGTCTTATCTCTCTGCAAAAACATTTCATTTTATTACAGGTGAAAATAGTAATGTAGAAAACAAAAATATGTAATTATACTAATCTTATTAGATGACGGACATACTAAGTAGTCCTGGACCGAAAAACCTGGATGGAAGCCACATTGGGGCCTTCGCCCAGCATTACGCAGGCTGACAGTTACCTGTAGAAAGTTTGGATGTTTGTTTGTGTTTTAGATTTTGTTTTGTTTAAGAATATGACTTATATTAGCTTAAACGATACTTTTTATCACAGTACAGCCAGCCGCACGTCCATGGCTACACATACTTGGACTTTGATAGCGCCTTTTAATAACAGTAAGGACGGACGTGGTGGAAAATGGCGGGTAGCAACTAGTATGTTAATGTACCTCTCTTTCGCCATATTTTCTTTGTGCAGTGACTCGTTGATCACTTTCAGCTCCGACACTTTGCCACATATCATGTTCTTCGAACTCCTCTAAAATAAAAACAAAACATTTATTTTCATATTTATGTTCATAAAATATTAATTTTTTTTAAATTACTACATACCTACATAGCTTGTTTGTTTGGCGCAATCGTTTTGTGTTGATCTTATAAAAACCTATACGTACAGAATTTAAAAACAAAAACTGCTTAGATTTCGTCCTGCACTAGAATTTCTTGAGTGTGTTAACATGAACCAAAACTTTAAATACTTAATCATATCTTTATTGGTTTCATCACTAACACCAAAAGGAAATCACCGGAAAGAGTAGAAATATTAACGACGACAAAGGTGGTAAGGATGTTGCAATAAATAACAATAATAAAACGTGAAAAACACAATAAACAAAACATATATAAAAAATATAAAAAATCTTCAAAAAAAGTTCTATCCGACTCTAAAGTGTCGACTGGTCTTATATCTGTTTGCCTCATGTTTCACATTACTGCGTGTCTTCACCGAGTCTCCCTGCTCCAGCTTCTTCTGTCGCCTGCGCAGTGATAGTAAATCATTATGATCAATTTGCTATAAAAACAAAGGTATTTCAAGAATACCTCACCTCTGCAGCGTAAACCATCAAAATCTTGTATATTCAAACTAGCTGCACCCCGCGGTTTCACCCGCGTTAGTCTCGATCCCGTGGGAATATCGGGATAAATAGATAAAATGGGAATATCGGGTACCCAATGTGTTAATCCAGGTTATAAACTATCTGTTTGCAAAATTTCATCCAAATCCATTCAGCCGTTTTTGCGTGATTGAGTAACAAACATCCAAACACACGAACTTTCACATTTATAATATTAGTAGAATAGGCACAGTTCTTATTTCCGAACATACGCTATATAAGCTATAATCCCCGTATTGATGGTCGACCTACAGCACGTGCTACACACTTAGTTCGGGTCGCCATGATTCGGCACATCCGGGCGGAAAAATTCACCTACATTGGATTTTGCCTTCCAGCTATAAAAACGAATTTTGGCAGTGTAGCGGAAAATGAATATATTTTGCCTGTATACAAAATAGCTGTACCGTGTTGTGCAAATAAATTACTGTGACTTTTGACTTCGATGCACACCCCAAAATTAAACAATACAAAAAATCTACAAAAATTATATGTATTTTATAATGGATTTCCGCAAAGTCACGCCTGAATCAATTATCTATCTACATCATAATCATAAAACAAACTCACCATTCAAGAGACCCAAATATATCTGACTCTGTGACCTCAAAGAAGTGTATCCCGTCCAGAGTGCAGTAGTCAAACTCCCGGAGCCTCCTCAACACCTCCACCAGACCTCGGAGGTCGGAATCTTTGCGCGCGAGCCGACGCCGCAGCGCCGCGCACTCCGCACGGAGCTCGGACACCACCTGATGAGGACCAGCCGGTCGAATCTGTAAAAATCTCACCGTGAAAACATAGGTGAAGTGAGCTGGAAGTGAGCTGTCAATAGTGTCAATCCCTCGCACCAGGTGGAATGACAGCTCACTTCAAGTTTTCACGGTGAATATTTTTACAAAAAAGATCAGCAGGGGACAACGTTAGATGAGAGAACAAGATGAGGAGACGTCTACTTCGGGAAAATTTAGGCCGGTAATAGTCATACGCGGCTAGCTGGTAAACGGAATCGACAGGGTTCAAATTGAGGTGCAGATTACCCGTTAGCTCCGCAAGGTTCATCAGGTGTAGCCACCAACTGGACCGGGCAACCGTAAACATAGTACTATTACCAGCCTTCGGGAGGAGCTCTTGATTCAATGATTTATCAGGAAAATGGGAAACTATTAGATGTAACATCAGGTGGTGTTCGAGTCCAAGGTTTCAATAACAAAACGACTGCACCAAACGAAAAGCAAAGATTTTTGCAACTCTTTTAGAAACGCCTACTTGAAGGATGTCTCTAGGTAGTCTTGTATTGTATGTGCATGACGTCACAGACTCCCAACAAGTATTTACGTAAATGAGACAAATTCATATCATGCAAGTTGTATAAAAATTCAGCTCTAAGCATTTCAGAGTATTTTGTGATGAAATTGAATAATACGCTGTATTCTTAGTTTTGTTAGGTGCAAAAATGTACAAACGTCGAGCTATGTACAAACAGAACTCTCCAATCGTCCTTCTCGTTTGAACATTAACTCACAGACAATAAAGTTTATGTGTATGCAATAGCATTTCATACCTCGCTATGTTTCCGTCGCTCCTGCAACAACTTGGTGGTGGCCGCTGTCTCCAGCTCCTCGACGGCGCGTGCCAGCAGGGTGTTCTGTCCCACCAGGTCGCCCACCCACGACCGCAGCAGTTCCACTTGTTGCTGTCACACGAGTTAACACGTTATGATTATCATCAATTATATGCATCGAACGCCATAACCAGTCCTTTACTTCCGCACACAGTCACATGATAATACTTCTTCGATGCGCTTAAAGTACTGCCTCTCGTGGAGGCTAAATTATTAATATTTGTTTAGGTGATAAAGTCGAGGTTTGCTTGTAAGAGTTTTTGAATGAAACAACGTGTGGTTTGTACAAAGATCTATTGGACACTGCCTATGAACTATCGAATGAGTAACCTGAACACATGAATGTATAGATAGCTATATGCAACAGTTTTTAACCGAACATACCGCCCACCAAAAGGGCTTAGAGGCCTTTTCTAACATAATAAACATAATGCTACTCTACATTACAATGCAACAAGTGATTAAAAAATGCAGCTTGAACAGGTACTGCAAAGTATAAGTTATTATTACTCAATTTACTATAACGCTTACAATAATTATTTAAAATTCAGGTATCTTATACATGAATTTATGAGTTGACTACATTAATTGTAACAAACCAAACATTATACTTAACTATATTAAAGTTATACAAACATGGGCTTACACATACAGCGGTATTTAATTAATTGAGTCTTTAGTACTAATCGGTAACGCACATAAGTTTGAGATTGATCTCTGTGTCAGTTTACCATTTTGACGTACTGTATACACTCTAGTTATTCCGTCTTGTCCAGGGTGTTTATCCGTTATCCGTGCCAGTGCCCACTTGCTTGGAGGCATATTTACGTTTTTAATTAATACAATGTCGCCGACCTCAAACTCCTCTGTTCTTTTCAGCCACCTTGTTCTTTGGTTTAGGCGCGACAAGTATTCTGTTTGCCAACGTTTCCAAAATCCTTGAACCAGTCTTTGGATATGTTGCCATCTGGATAGATGATTCATGTTGGTCGTGGTATAGTCCCGGTCAGGTACAGTAATTAATGCTTCTCCGACAAGGAAATGTCCCGGTGTGAGTACTTGTATGTCATCGATCAAATCTACGTCAGTATTAATCGGCGTTAAAGGGCGAGAATTGAGGCAGGCTTCTATCTGTGTGAGCACTGTGGTGAATTCTTCAAATGTTAAATTCATAGTCAGTATTTTCCGTAGATGCTGTTTAACGGACTTAACGCCAGCTTCCCAAAGCCCTCCAAAGTTTGGGCTATATGGCGGTGTAAAGTGCCACTGTGTTCCTTCATTTGCCAGTTGATCAGCTATAGGACCGGGTAATTGTAATCCCGCCTCTTTCCACATTCTACATAATTCTTTGTTGGATGCCACGAAGTTCGTGCCGTTATCGCTCCAGATCTCATTACATCTTCTTCTTCTGGCCACGAAACGTTTGAAAGCTGCGATGAATGCATCGGCCGTCAGATCACTTACTAGCTCTAAATGTATAGCCTTTACCGCCATGCACACAAAGATGCAAATGTATGCCTTGCGGGGTTTTGCCCCTCTTCCTTTGAAATTTAATACATACACAGGGCCAGCAAAATCCACTCCACTTCGAGCAAAAGGACGCGAAGGAGTCACCCGAGCTTCAGGTAAGTCACCCATTATTTGTTGTCTACTAGCAGCTCGTTGCCGCGAACAGGTAAGACATCCGTGAATGTATTTCTTCACCAGACGTTTGCAGCCAACAATCCAGTATTTACTCATCAGGTAAGTAATCATCATTTGTATTCCACCGTGCATTGTTTTCAGGTGTGCATCAGCCAACACTAGTGACACAAAGCTGCTTTTCTTGCCCAGTATCACGGGATGTTTTAGGTTCTCGTCGGCGTCTGCGTTTCTCAATCTTCCGCCCACCCTGAGGATATTTTGATTGTCTAAGAATGGGTTCAGTGACTTCAGAATGCTAGTGGTTTTTAAATTCCCTTTTTGGTTTATTCTTCTAATTTCATCTGAAAATTCTTCTTCTTGTACTCTTATTATGCAAAATTCCAACGCATTTTGTAGTTCTTCTGTTGTTATCTCCTGACCCAGTTTATTAGGATTTCTTTTGATATTCAAAACTCTTTTACAATGTACTATTACTCTCAATAACTCAGTAAGTGTATCATATTCTTCGAATTTTAGGAATTTCTCTTCTCCTTCTGTTACATTTACGTATGACTGTATGGGTTTCTTACTTTCTAAATCTGTGGTTGACCTTAACGGTCTTGTGAACTCAATGTTTTCCTCTACAAGCCAGGCAGGGCCGTTCCACCATAATGTTTTCTGTTGAAGTTCTGATAAAGATGACCCTCTTGACGCTATATCGGCTGGGTTATATGCCGACTGCACATGGAACCATTGGCTACTGCTTGTGTTTTCTAGTATCTCTACTACTCGGTTTGCGACAAATGGCTTCCATCGGTTTGGTTCTCCGAACAACCACGCTAAGACTATAGTTGAGTCAGTCCATGCGAACACATTGTGTGAAGGAATTCTCATAGCTTGTCTCACTTTGGTTAGCAATTTAGCTAGTAGTGTAGCTCCACTCAGCTCTAGTCGTGGTAGTGTAATGGTCTTGACAGGAGCTACCTTTGTTCTTGATGCGATGAGATTTATCTTTATGTCACATTCGTTCGTTTGTGCACGGCAATAAACCACAGCTGCATATGCCTTTTCAGACGCATCGCAGAACCCATGTAATGTTATTCGTTCCCTTTCAGTACTAATGGTGTTCAACCAACGTCTGATTCTTAATTCATTGACGTTTTCTAAATCTTTTCTAATGAACTTCCATTGCTCTTTCAGTTCTATGCTTATGTCTTGGTCCCATTCAACTCCTTCTAGCCACAATCTTTGTACTAGAATTTTTGCTGTTACAATAACCGGTGCTATCCACCCTAGTGGATCAAACAATTTCTGTAAATCTGACAGAATGGTTCTCTTTGTTATACGATCTGATGATATAGGTTCTAGTTGTATTTGGTAATGAAACTCGTCTCTTCCAAGATTCCATGACAGACCAAGAGCCTTTATGGTGCCGTCTAGCTTCAAGTCTAGGTTAGCCTTTGTAGTGACTCTGGTGGCATCTATAGATTTAAGAAACTCGGAATCATTAGACGCCCATTTTTGAAGTTCAAAGCTTCCTCGTTTCAGAATGGTAATGATTTGCTTACTAACACGAATTGCTTCTTCTGTTGTATCGCAGCCTGACGTCAGATCGTCAACATAGAAATCTTCACGAATTATTTTGACAGCTTTAGGATATTGCTCGCCTTCATCTTCTGCTAGTTTAATTAACGTTTTTATGGCAAGATAAGGCGCAGATGCAGTACCAAACGTAACTGTTTTCAATCTGTAGTCCTTGACTTCAGGTGGTTGGCAGTTTGGCTCAATGTTTGGTCTTACGCTGCCACGCCACAATATTCTATGATAATCTGTATCTTCCTTATCTACGAGTACCATTCTATACATTTTGATGACGTCACTTGCAAAACACACCTTATGCATGCGCCATCTCATTATTATACTTCGCATGTCTTCTTGTTGTACCGGGCCCGTCATGAGCTCGTCGTTCAAAGATGTGCCATTATTTCCTTTGCATGATGCATCAAATACGACTCTGATTTTCGTAGTCTCTTTATCTCTCCGAACTACGGCATGATGTGGTAGGTAAACACACCGGTTGTTTACTTCAGCTTTTGGAACTTCCTACATATGTCCCATTGTTAAATATTCTTCAAGTACCTTGTCATATTCTTCTCTTAGTTCAGGTTCTTTTTGAAGTCTTCTTTCTTGGTGAATCAAGCGATTCAATGCAATTTGTCTCGTGTTCCCATCCGCTGATTTTGGTTCATTGGTACGAAATGGGAGTTTCACAACATATTGTCCATTACTGTTCCTTCTGTATGTATTTTCATAGAAACTTTCACATTGGTTTTCTTCTTTTGTATATGTCCTCTTCGAATCTGGTTCTATCTCCCAGAGTGTTTTCAATAAGTCTTCTCCTATGATTTGATGATGCATAACAAGAACCGACTCTATTTGTTGTATTCTATCTTCTACCTTTCCGAATAAAATCCAACCAAGGTTTGTTTTATGTGCACACGGTGACCCTGGCGGACCTTTGATTAACTGGTTCTGTACAATTTGTGCATACACGTCGACACCCAGAAGCAAATCAATAGACCCTGGCTGACAGTAATTAGGGTCGGCCAAGGCTAGTCCTTCTAGATGAGGCCAGTACTTTGTGTTGATTGTGCGAGATGGTAGTTTAGTAGTCAGTGGCTTCGACATAACATATGTTCTAACTTCCAAGTTGAATTTTTCACATCTTGATTCTATATTGATCTGAACTACTTGTTTAATATCTTCTCTCGTTGATCCCACGCCTACAACTGTGCCTTTGATATGATAACGTTTGGCCATGAGTTGTTGTGCCGCTCGTTCGCTAATGAAACTTGCCTGTGAGCCTTGGTCGATTAAAGCTCGTAATATCGTTGTGTAATTGTCTTCACTTCTCACTTTTACGATTGCAGTTGCCAGCAATGAGGTGCTTTGATTCGTAGAAACGTGTGATGTCACCATTGTAATGTCCTTCTCTGTTTCTTCAATCTTCTCCACATTGGTATGTAGTGTCACTTCGGGTTGGTTAGTTTGTTTGTTTTCAGTGTTGCCCGTTGTGGTTGGGTTTATTGTTCTATCTTCCTTATTTTCATGAAGAAGTGAATGATGACGCCTTTTGCATATTCTACAGCTTGTTGGTATGCGACAATGCCTCACAGAGTGTCCGGGTGCGAGGCAGTTGAAGCACAAATTGTTGGTTTTGATAAACTCGCTTCTTTGTGTTGGTGTTTGTTTGCCAAACTCCTTACAGTGGCTAAGTGTGTGGTTTTCTTTACAGATTTGACATGTTTTACTATTCTCCACATTAGTTGCTGCGTGAAATGACTTTTCTCGAACATGAACTGAACTTGCCTTTTGTTTTGTTGGTTCTGTAAGTTCTAACGTACGAAATCGGCATTCCAGGAATTTACGAAACATATCGAGTGAGGGGAGGCTGTCAGGTTCCTCACAGTTGCTGCTCACATAGTCTTCCCAATCTTTGTGGGTTTCACAGTCTAGTTTTTGCACTGCGACGAATATTATCACAGGATCCCAGTTATCAGTCTTCACATTCATATTTTTAAATTGATGTAAACATTCAAATGTTGTATCCAATAAATTCTTGATAGAACTGGAATTACTCACACTCATTTTTTTCAGAGAAAAGAATCTTTTCATAACCGCATCGACATTTATACGTTTGTTGCCATACCTTGCTTTTAGAATATTCCATGCTTGTTCGTAGTTCGAATCTGTCACTTGTATATGTTTTAATATCGATGCGGCTTCTCCACTCAGACTTGTTTTTAAATAATGCAATTTTTGTACATTACTTAATGACGCGTTCTTATGTATAAGTGTATTAAATAAATCATGGAACGATAACCACTCTTCATATTGTCCACTGTACGTAGGTAGTTGTATTTTCGGCAATACCACTCGTGTTTGTTGAGTATCACTAGTTACAGGCAACGAACCACTAACATTAACTGGTTGAGAAACCAACAAATCCTTCAAGTCTGTCATCAAACTTAAATACAGCTCTTCATGTTCAAAAAATTCTTCATTTACTATGTAAGGTAGTTTGTCGCGTTTCTCCTTCGGTACACTTCGCATTATTTCACCGTAAGCTTGCTTATATTCACTCCAGTAATCTTCTACACACTTAATGCGGGCTTCAACATAATTTGTTTGGGTTAATCTAGACTTCGGGCACTTCTTTAAATTGGTCTGGGTCTTCTTCAAAGTATGTGCAAGGTTTTCCACCACATTTAACGCTTCTTCCACTCCCATAGCCATCGTAAGTATATAATAAATTCAATCGTAGCAAACGTAATGAAATGAATAAGTTTTAGTAATTAAAACTTTGCACTAAACAACTCGAACACTTGGGTCGTCTTATCTATCGCGATCTCTTTGTTCTCGGGCGGCCGGCGACGTCGGCAGCGAGGACTGGTATCCGGCTCGATTATGGACCATATGTTTAGGTGATAAAGTCGAGGTTTGCTTGTAAGAGTTTTTGAATGAAACAACGTGTGGTTTGTACAAAGATCCATTGGACACTGCCTATGAACTATCGAATGAGTAACCTGAACACATGAATGTATAGATAGCTATATGCAACAGTTTTTAACCGAACAATATTGTTCATCAGAACAAGACTCTTTACAACATAGAATAACATTAGAGGTCGCCCAGTGATTTAATGACCGTTAACACTTCCTACGTTTGGCAGCCAATAGTGCCACCACTAAAGGCAATTATTTCACCCTTTACGGCGCCCAAAGGACAAGAAGAAGAGACGACACAATAAAAATACCTAATTATGATTGTTCTGACATTCTTCTGCATTGTAAAGCCGTGTACTGACCGGCGTTACGGGGCGTAATGTACCATTCGTAGCGAGCATGTTACGTTACGCCGTGTTTTAAACTCCGTGCATTCGCTCGTTACTCGCGTGTTCGTGCTCATTCCCAAGTGCTGACTGCACGAATGCTCGCTTTGTAACATGTTACATTACACCCCGTAACACCGGTCAGTACACGGCCTTCAGTTAATTAGAACATCAACGAAGCAAACATAATATATGGCTGGTAGAATTCTACAACATAATTTAGTCCTTCACTTTTCCATTCTATATGTTCCTCCTTGTAATATTTCCGTAAAAAAGCTCACCTGCAACTTAGTAGACCCTGAGGCCCTATTAATTTGCTCCATCCTCTCTTCGTACAGCCGCTGTATCTCCTTCAGTATCTCGAGGGTCGGGCCCCCCTTACACACGCACATCCCAGGGTCCCGCTCGGCTAAACCGCACTCCACCACGTTGTGATCCATCGCGGATTAGAGCAGTTTATAAAGATTCTTTTGCATTGTAAAAATAGTGCGAAAATAAGGCTGCGTCACTTTTGAAAGCATTTTATAGAAGTTGTTTTTTTTTTTGGTTTATGGCTTGAGACTGTGATAAAAGAGGTTTTGTATCTGAAGAAGAGAAATACAAACTCTTTGAAGAAACGGAGCCCAGTGCGATACAGGGTAACGTTTCAGTTAATAATTCTCTTGTTTCTGACATCGACTATCTGACCTTTAAGCCCAAAACACACACGGAGCGGGTGCGGGGCGGGAGCGGGTCGGGCGCGGGAGTACGGCGGGTATAATAATTTGTAATTCAAGGAATTATATGGATGTCAACACACAGAACGCGGGCGCGGGTCGGGCGCTGTGCGGGACCCGCGCCCGCCGCCCGCCGACACAACAGCGCGGGACGTGAGCGGGTCGGGCGCGGGAGTACGGCGGGTGTCATAAATTGTAATCCAAGGAATTATATGGATGTCAACACACAGAACGCGGGCGCGGGTCGGGCGCGGAGCGGGAGCCGCGCCCGCCGACACAACAGCGCGGGACGGGAGCGGTTGTGCTATTCTGTAAAAATATCTCCGTGAAAACTAAGTGTAGTAAAATATCAAAGTGAGCTTGGAGTGAACTGTCACTGCCTTAGCATGAGTAGGTATCGATGACAATGACTCACTCCACGCTCACTTCACCTAACTTTTCAAGGTAAGTTGGTTACAGAATAGCAATGCGGGTGAAGCGTCGTTACATTCGTTGCAATACACGTATCTATGATATTCTCCATATTGATTACTTTTTTTATTAAGGTCATGAACCTACAACCTATTCCATTTTCGCGTTCTTCTTTTTAAAATAATTAAAAATAATAATTCTTCGTACGTGTGTCAGAATCACCCGACATTTTTACCGCTGCCGCCTGTCAAAGTACAACCGCGCCCGACCAGCTGCCGTCCCGCGCCCGACCCGCTGCCGCCCCGCGCCCGTGCTCTGTGTGAACACGATGAACCGCGCGACTCACGCGATGAAAACGACCGGACCCGCTCCCGCCCCGCACCCGCTCTGTGTGTGTTTTGGGCTTTACGAATGTTAGAGACGCGACGTTAATGTTTTTATAAATATAAGAACAAGCAAACGTATTCTAAACATGGATTTTTCATATTGATCCAATTCAAGCAATGTTTTACGATTTTAGAATCCTTTTAATGTTAAAATAAAACCACAGAATAGTATACAAGTGTGTATATTTGGATTATATTAATTTGGCTAATTCTTTGTACCTAGTGTATATTCACAGTAAGCTTCTATTTCTAGTGTTTCACGACGCATACATACAAACACTTTCCTATGCGACATTAACATACATTTAAAGTAACAAATGCTCTAAAGATCCTGTGACAGAGGTTCATAAAAAATGCAGTAATACATTATTGCAGTTGTAGTTCGAATACATCGATAAACGTAAGGGCCGGCGCACATTTAGCAAGGTGCAGCGCAACGCATTCGTCACTGCCAAACAAATATCTACCTTGTATCAATTGAAATAAAGTTGATAATAAATAAAATTCCATCAGCTCGAGAGCGCGCCGTAAGCGGCAAGAGGCACGCGTCTCAGATTCAACTTTATTTTTAGGCACGCAACGTTGATATTTGTTTAACAGTGACAACCGCGCCGCGCTGCGCCCTTCCAGGTGTCGCCAGGCGCCGGCCTGTAGGCTGACGTCAAAACTAAGCAATAGTCTCGCGTTGGCCGATGTATAAGCCCACCCTAACACAGAAGTCATAAGTCCCGCGGGGTAATTACCCCGCGGATTGTCGTAACACATTCATAAAATGGCAATTCATCGTAATACCTTTTATTTGACAGTTCAGCCACCTTCACTGTGTTATTTACGGTTGTTTTTTATTTATTGTTGAGAGACGAATTATTCTAAACTATGAAGTAATGGATTAGGAATTTCCTTCAAACCCTCGGATTGTGATTGAAAGTGTGTTACGCAATGAGGAAGAGAAGGACACGTTTGAAGACTGTTTGCTGATTTACAATTAACCTTAAATTTTCTTATAGATTTTAGAAAAATGCAGTACTGAAAGTGACTTTCAAAAATAAAATTCTACTTATTCATATAAATATATACAAAATGTGCTACTTACAAACTACATAGCTTCCTTAACAAACATTTTACAAAGTTTAACTTGTACCTCTCTTACATCCAACGAATGAGAAGTTTTAGAGCCATCAACCATATTCAAAGATTATACGATATATAAAATGCTTAAAAACTCGTATTACACTCTCACTTATTGTGTACAATAATTAAAATAGTTGTTTAGCCTTTTAGACATGAACATTGGAACAAGACGAACATGGGCATGGGACCAACTTACTTGTGCAAATTTCAATGTGCTTGCTTGTGCAAATTGCGGTTTGCGCAAGTAAGTTCAGTTGTGAAGACGGGCCAGAGTTATATTGCATCCCCTTTAAGTCGGGATGATCACCTGACTGAATCTAACAAACCGTTTTCAATAACGTTACGACAAAATTGAAACATTTATAGACACCATAGTCAAAGTCAAAGTCAAAGTCAAAGTCAAATAATTTATTTCAAATAGGCACATATATGGCACTTTTGAACGTCAAACAAAGAAATAGAATTGATTCTAGTTGCCCCTTCCAAAAGGTAGTTTTCGTATGGAGAAGAATGGGCAAGAAACTCCATCGTTACTCTTTTAAAAATGTTTTACAATATTTTGTATACATTAATTATATAATTATATGTGAAGACGATGCACCTACAATAAGATTACTGTACTACGAAAGGTAAAAAGAATTATAAATGGAGCAATAATGAATAAATTAATTACCAGATACATGGTGCTCACATAGTTACAAAGATTGTAAAAGTATACGATATTACAATAGTCCTAACATTGTTACAAGTAGTACTAATAAGTCAGTGCGTGAGTTTAAGTAATGACAGAGTGTAAAAGTCTATGACATACAAATAATAAATAAAAAAAAAACTAAATTAGCTATCAGTTTGATTTTGTCCAGACACTAAATCGTCCTATGGAGCAAGACCAGCATGTTTCCAAGCATTCTTATCTTGGATATAATCCTCTAATTTGTAATAAGCTTGTTTACAAAGTGTACTTTTTATATGAGTTTTACCTTATTCATACACTATGAATAAGGTCGACATAGCCGATAGCGCAAACATCAACAAATTAAAAAAAATAACTGTAAAAAACGATTTATGATTAACATTAATATTCGTCTAAAAGTCAGCACTGTGTGCTTTAATCTCAATCTCACATGATATGTCTATAATTTACTGTCATCACCATCCATCATCATCACCATTCATCATCAACATCCGCCAAGCCTTTCACCAACTATGTCGGTCGGCTTCCAGTCTAACCAGATGCGGCTGAGTATCAGTAAATTAAATGAAATGACTGCCACCATACCTTCACAAACCAATTTACCTACTAAAAGTAACGTCTTAAAAGTAAATTAATTAAATGAATTAACAATTAAACAGTACCAGAGCATTAAGCAAATCGAATTTAGAAATAAAAAAAATAAAAAAAAATATTTTATTTAAAATTTAAAATACTTACCAATTTATAAAACATTTATAAATGTCAAGTTTAATACCGGCTGACTTTTTTTACAGTCTTGAAATAAATAGATGAATGGAGTAGAAGCCTATGGCATAGATATTATATTTTTTTTATTTTTTTATAACATAAAAGGAAATTGAAAACTACACTTTTTCAAATGTGTAGTTTCTATAGAGTGAACTTTTCATACTAGAAAAATTAAAATGAAAAATATCGATTGAAGGCGGCAGACAGACGCGACTGTGGTGGAACTATTTCTTTGTTTCACGGAAATTGTTCTACCGGTGTGGCGTCGCGCCTGTCTGCTCGCCTTAAAAAAAAATATTTTGTCTATTAGTAGTTTTACGCACAGGCCGTGTGATGCATACTTTTCATGATATATTCGGAAATTATACAATCTCAATGGTAAAAAAAGTCAACCGGTAAAGGGGTATTTTAAAGTTAGACCAGATTTCAGACTTGCAGCCTTCTGACTGCCATGACTTACTAAATATTACACAACATTCCATTCCCATTCCACACAACCATAACACTACACACTTAATAAGACAAAAGCTTTAATTAAATGACATACGTTCATTTTGTTACTTGAATAACTTAAACGCACACATTCATGCGTAAGCGCAACCCTTGCGCAAACCCATGCGCGTAATAAATATTTAAGTTTGAAAATATATTTTCACAAAAGTTATTTAACATCAACACGTAAATATTTTACAGAATCGGTGTATATTAACTAAGCTTATGACTAAGTTGAGTGTATATATTACTACTTTTGAACTTTACTATTTATAAGTAGGTATCATCGCCATTTTGTTGTTGCTCACTCTTGGCAACATCAATATATTTTAATTTTACAGTATTTTACAAGGTCGTATAATACAAAGTCAACTTATCACAACATTGAACTTAATATCTAAGAAGGAACTACAACAAATAAACGGAGTTTCGTACGATTTTAACATAAAATAACCTACAAAAGCTCATTTATTTAGTTTAAATAACATTTAAGTTTAAGCTGCTCTACTGTGTACTACTTTAGTAAACTTTTTAAAAGTTTGTGTCTTCTACTTACGATTCTCGATACGTTACGGCCTCAATTCATTCGTCAGGTTACTCCTAAATATTAACAATTATTTGTGTCTACATTTTAGCTTACTATATTAATATGCTGAAAAACTGTTTGTGGTAGACGTATTGATAGTAGCTATAACTATGTAATATAAGCTCACTCATCTTATCATGCTGCCCAGATCTCGATTCATCTGCGCAATGGCGATCTGGAAGTATGAAAAATAACCATAAGCCTTTTTCCTTCTATGTTATAATTGTGTCGTATCTCTATGTATTTTACTGTGTGTACATAAATAATAAAATAGATAAATAAATAAGCCTTTTTAGAATGGCATGGGACTTGCGCTATGGACTTGAACTTTTTTGTTATAACTTGTTGGATCGATTCTTACCAAGTTTTTATCATCACTAATTATCAGACATTTACACCTGAGGTTCTATCATTAGAATGAACCAATTACCGATTTCACAAGTTTACATTGGTTGCCAATCTTTGAAACTTCCGATTGCCCCGTGTCTACGTCATAGACATACACATTCATGGTCCCCCCCCTCACTCGCCGCTCGCCAGCCCGCGCCGGTGCGCATCTCGATCCGCGCCAGCCTGTCCCTCGCCCGACGCCCTAAGCCGCCACAGGGGGTGCCCTTAGCGTGTAGTCTTCACGAAAACATTACATTGACAGCGTCTTTAGCGTTTATCGTTGCAATAAGAGCGGGTTTTGAAGATCATTTGTTACATACCTTATCACCAACTCAAGCAAGTCTCAACTATTCCCAGCAGCTGGGTGTTCAGTACATCTGCTTGAGCTGCTCGTAGGACAGGAAGAAGATGACGTTCCAGGGGCCCATGCGCAGCCACGTGGGGATGAACCCTTTGTATAGCGCCAGGAAACCCTCGCTACGGACCGTCTGAGGTACAAAGTAATTGGTTGAATGAATGAACTCTTAATTTGCCACAATATTATAGGTCGGACAGGGCAGGTTTAGAGATTTTTTGAAGGAAAGCTTTCCAAACCCAGCTACGGCCATCACACATTCAAACAACTCAACTCAAAACGCATAGAAATATGAGCTTTATATAGTATGTGATACAATAACATTTTAATTGTAACACGACGCGTCGTCAAATATTGAAGAGCCAATTCAAACGGGTGATTTGATGCAAGATGGTGATACATACCTGTAATAAGCAGTCGACTGTTCCTTTGTATATCGTCTCCGTAGATCTCGTCACCTCGCCCTTCAGTTTTCTTTGGTTCATTAGTCTTGTCTGTAACGGATAAGTGATTGATTTAGTGACAATTCAATAAAACATGTAATTAAAATAGCTTTTCTTTACAATTTGAGCGTATTATGTGGTCGGTTATCGCTAACAAGATTTCATAGATCAATTTACTACGCATTCCTGGAATTTGCGCCTACCGCACTCAAATTACAGCTCACTTTCATCTTTTGCTCCACTTGGATTGGAGCTTAAATGTATAAGAGCATCGTATCTCACCCTGATGACATCAAGCGGCGTACTGGCCACAGCACTGCCGAGACTGGCCAGCAAGCTTGACGCGAAGTGGTTCAGCGGCGAGTCTCCCAGAGGTACGGTGAGGCGCTTCTTGCAGGCGTCGTAGACCGGCAGCTCCACGGCCGCGATCACCGCCGCGCGCTGCGAGGTGGGGCCCACGCCGCGCCACAGGCCACGGACCCCTTCCAGGTGGTATATCTCTATGAAGCATCGGACTAGATTGCGTTTTTCGTCGCCTACCTTAAAAGTGATGACACTATTATTATGACTGAGGTATTATTTTATGCTATCGTGATAAAGGAAATGTTACATCAACCAAGTGAAGTTTTGAAAATAATCGAACTTCAGCACCGTATATCAAGTTCTATGAGCTATTTCCGCTGCAGTACGGGTAATTAATACCGCCTACTCATACCACACATCAGTAACAAACATACCAGGTCAACTAACCTGCATCCGCACTTTAAGCACGTCTGTAGGGTTGGCAATGGCACTCGATAGGCCGCCAGCGAAGGCCGCACAGAACGTGTTCGTGGGCACGTGCTCTATGGACCCGCCATCCACCCGGTGTTGCGCTATCCACTTCTTGAGGGAGTAATAGGTGCCGAACTTTATCGTGCCGTACGTCGCCTGCCGGAGGACTGCTGGCCAGATGCTGGGGGACAACTCAACGACCTTGATAAATACGAAAATTTATTCTTATCTCTTAGCAAAGGGAGTATGTAGCGATTGATGCAGATGGGGATCTGTAGTTTCTGCCTACCCCCATGGGAAGAAGGCGTGTGTTTATGTATGTATGTGTGTGCACTGTTGACGTGAGACTGTTGCAGGAAACAATCATTGTTTAGGTATAATTATCATAAGGTATTTACCCCAGGCCTGGGTGATGCAGACATACTTATTGTAATTGGTTTGTAGGCTTAGCTTAGTCATTAGAGCTATGATTGCACACCATAATCAGAATATAGATGTAAAGAGGAAATTAGATACTGCCATATTTTTCCCTATAACCTTCCTTGTGAAAATTTTTATGATCATGTATCTCTTAGTCTCAAAGGAGAGACAGAGGAATACCAAGAAGAGATAGATGGATCGTGCAAGGGATGATTTGAAGAGTTGAAAAAGAGTGAATGATAAATTGATAACGTAACATCTACAATACTATCTGTAGTAAAAGAAGAAGTGATCATCTAACTAAACTGAATACTTTGTAATCTTTTGGTTGTGTCCTTTATTATTTGTTGTTTTTTGCAGCTAAGCTGTCAATGTATGATGCAGCGGTGAAAGAAAAAGTATGTATAAATTGCAAAGTATGTTTAATTTTGCCTCTATAAAGCATTGTTTTCTTCCCTACAAAACAAGTCATGTTGTTAATCGCAGAGCGAAGCAAGTTAAACAAGTGACGCATTACATGACCTACGTGCAGGCAAGCATGTTGGATAGGTAATAATAGTCGCGACGATTTTCAGAGCCCCATCATTTTGTTGGGCAGTGGTAGGGAAAATTATCGGAATAGCACTGATTTGTACCCATTTTCTACTGGAATTCCCATACCATACGGTCGCCGCGATAATCGATATCTGGCCCAAAAACTACTTCAAAGCTGACGGTAGAGTTTTATGAGAAACAAAGCATTGACAATTGATATGTACTGGCCACCAAGTGGCGACGTTTTTCGCGTTGACAGTATTGACGTCTCTGTCATTCAATAATTTGAAATAAAGATTATTGTTTTACAAAATGTGAATTTAATAAATTGGGGACGAGGATGTCAACTAATGATATTAAAAAAACTGAAGAAAACCCGTGCCTCATTGCGTGGTATAATTATTAAACTAGAAAATTACCTGAACAGTCAAGAAACGCTACCACATGAAGAAACAGAGTCAAGACTTCAATGGCTTCAAGAAACATTACAGAAATTACAAGAAATACAGCATAACATAGAATTAGAAACTCCTGACGAACAACTAGACCAAGAGATAGAAACCAGGTACGATTTCGAAGAGAAATGTATTATCCTAAAGACAAAACTTCTAATATATCAAAATAGAGACAATCGACACATTCTACCGCCACAAACATCAACATCACAGCTAAGTACAAATACGCAACAAGAACGATGCCCAAAAATTAATTTCCAGCCTTTTCAAGAAAAAGAGACCTTTGCAAACTTTACTAAAAGACTAACTGTATTTTTCTTACTTAACAAGATCGAAGACGCTAAAATGAAAGTTTACACCTTACTTGCTACCCTATCACCAGAATTACATGAAAAATTACATGACTTATGCTCCCCGGATGATCCAATTGACATGAATTTTAAGGAGCTCACACAGATACTAGACAAATATGTTGACCCTAAACCTAGCATATGGGCTTTACAATTTATTACGCGCACACAACGCGAAGATGAAACAGTGGCAACATATGCCTCAGAATTAAGAAAAAGATCCTTGAACTGCGAATTTAAATGTAAAAATTGTCAAAAACCTACATTAGAAAGCTTTCTAGCCCTACAATTTATTCGGGGATTGAAAGACAGTGATATACGAACAAAAATTCTTCAAGAAAGAGAGACGTTTCACGAAACTGGTACATATAGCCACATCCATAGAAATGGGAAAATCGGAGAACCTAAGAATATCCACAGACATGCACAAACATTCGGACACAGTAAACAGAATTACGAGCTCGATAAAAAAACCTAAGTATCCACGACCTTCATACTCACCACCAAGCAGACAGTTACCTTCTCCATCGTCTTCATCTCCGATTACGATAAGAGATTTAAAGGGAAAATGCTTCCGATGCGGCAAAGACGACCATCGATCTAATGAGTGTGGCACCATCAAATCTACCTGCCTGAAATGCAAGAAGACAACTAGACGACAATACAAGTAACACGAGTAACGAAAGCATCGGAGATATCAACCTAATTAAAAGTGAGATATCTGAACAATATATGATCACAGTAAAAATAGAGAACAATCAAGTTGGCATGGAATTCGACACAGGAGCGACCTTGTCCTCAATGTCACTCAAACAATACAAAAGCCTAAAATTAACAAACAAAATTTTCAAAACAGAAATGAAATTGAGAACCTACACTGGAGAAATTATCAAGCCTGCAGGAGTGACATACGTAAAAGGCACTTATAAAGACCAGACCTTCAACGGGAAATTATACATAATCAATCAAAACGTTGACCCAATATTTAGAAGAAGCTGGATGAAAGAACTGAATGTGAAAATTGCAGACATAAAGGTTTTACAAACTCCTGAACGATCCGACAAACTTGATAAATTATCAGAAGAATTTGCAACAACTGTTTTTAAATCAGACTTGGGAAAAATACCCAACTACTTCATAGTTGGGTATTTTTCCCAAGTCTGATTCTCACTTAAACCTTAAGGAAAATACACGACCGATTTTTATAAAACCGCGACGAATACCGTACGCGTTAAAGGAAAAATTCGATAAAGAAATTGAACGACTATGTGCAGACGGGGTGATCACCAAAGTAGACCATTCAGATTGGGGCACACCAATCGTACCGTTTGTGAAACCAAATGGGAGCATTCGACTATGTGCAGACTACAAGGTCACCCTTAACAAAGTCATCAGGGACGAACATTACCCAATTCCTATAATAGAGGATATATTTGCAGAAATGAACGGAGGCAAATACTTCTGCACCTTAGACATTACACAAGCCTACCTAAATTTGGTTATGGACGAAGAAAGTGCCCTCTTACAAACATTAAGCACCCACAAAGGCACTTACAAAGTCAATCGCTTAATGTTTGGAGTCAAAGTAGCACCAAGCCTTTGGCAGAAATTCATGGACCAATTACTTCAGGGACTAGACGGATTAAAATGTTTCTTTGACGATATTATAATTCAAGGAGCATCAGAGGACCAACTCTTAACACGTCTAAAAAGAGTCTTGCAAAAACTGAAAGAGAGTAACCTCCACGTTAACAGAGAAAAATGACATTTTTTTAAACGCAACATTAACTACCTCGGACATACAATCGATAAAGATAGTTTACATAAGAACAAAGACAAAATAAAGGCCATTGTGAACACTCTAAGACCAACTAATACAAACGAACTACGAACCTTCCTTGGTATGACAAACTACTATAACAAATTTATACCGAACCTTGCCTCTTTAACAAACTCACTAAATGAGTTACTAAGGAAAGAGAAAGATTTTCACTGGACCTCTAAATGCGAAGACAGTTTTAATAACATTAAGAAGGAGATTTTGAGCGAAAGAGTTCTGATTCACTTTGACCCAGGAAAACCATTGATACTAGCTACTGACGCTTCACTCACAGGCTTAGGAGCTGTTCTCTCTCACAAACTCCCTGATGGCTCTGATAGACCAATCGCATTCGCCTCTAGATCACTTTCATTTAGTGAAAGGAAATATAGTCAAATTGACAAAGAAGCTACGGCGATCTACTGGGGCATAAAAAAATTATTTCACTACTGTTACGGCAGAAAATTCACATTAGTGACGGACCATAAGCCCCTTACCTCAATTTTTCATCCCCACCAAACATTACCAGCATTGAGCACAATGAGATTATTTCATTACGCACATTTCTTATCGGGATTCAACTACGACGTGGAATACAGAGTTTCAGCGAAACATTCAAACGCTGATTACCTATCAAGATTCCCAGTAAAAATAGCAAAAGAAACCTCAATAGACTATCATTGTTCATATCAACTACAGCAAATTAAGGTCCTAGAAATTCGACCAGAAGTTATAGCTAATGAAACAAGAAAAGACAATGAACTTAAAACATTACTGGAAGCGCTACAAGCAGGTCACTCATTACGACAATATGGCTACGGTGATAATGAATTAACACTTCAAGACAACTGCATATTGAAAGGAACTCGAGTGGTAATACCCAAAAGTTTACACATACGTGTACTTGACGAACAACACAATCGGACACATTGGTATACTTAAAATGAAATTACTAGCTCGCAGCTACATATACTGGAAAAATATAGATAGAGATATCAAGAACAAAGTAAAATCCTGTAGAGCATGCCGATTAGAACAAAATGGGTCACCAAAAGCACCCCCGCACTATTGGGAACAACCTACAGGGCCATGGCAACGTCTTCATATAGATTTTGCAGGACCTATTTTAGGACATCAACTTCTAATAGTCGTGGATGCCTTTTCGAAGTGGCTGGAAGTCTTTCCAACAAAGACCACAACAAGTGCTTGGTGCGTTGTTAAGTTGAAAGAATTATTCTGCACATTCGGCACACCATACACACTTGTTTCGGACAACGCACGGCAGTTTGTGTCTCAAGAATTCAAGAACTACCTTTCCAGCTGCGGTGTAACACACATGACGTCAACCCCGTACCACCCAGCCACTAACGGTCAGGCTGAACGTTACGTGTAAACCATTAAGAAAGCACTACGCGCAATGGAGGGGGAGAGAGGCGATCTTACAGATAAGCTGCTTGTCCTTAAGACCCGGCTCAGACGCACACCAACCCTGAATGTACAGACCCCCTATGAATTGATGTTCAGTCGTTCAGTTGCATGTAATGTTTAGAGACTCATCTGCCCCGAAGGCGTTCAAACCAAACAACACACCGCCTCCCAGCAGGGCTTACTCCATAGGTGATCGAGTCCATGCTAGAGCCTACTCCGACCAGAGACGAAGATGGGAATTCGGCACGATAGTGCGTCGCCTAGGCAGGCTTCATTATGAAGTGCAGACGGACGGTGGCGTCGTGTGGTGTAGACACCTGGAAGCCTGGAACAGCTGCTTCCAGCCCCGGGGGTAGGACAACCAGGAATGGCGGCGGAGGACTGATATGTACTGTCCACCAAGTGGCGACGTTTGTCGCGTTGACGGTTGACTCTGTCATTCAATAATTTGAAATAAAGATTATTTTTTTACAAAATGTGAATTTAATAGATAACAATGATTTATAAAAAGATAAATTGTTTACGTTGAAGTAATAGCAAAATACAATTTCGGTGAACCGCTTTTTACGTTTGGATGTTTGCCAAGATAATATAGAGATTATATATTGTACATAGTTACAAACCTACGTGTTTGTGTGAAATTCGCGTCTTCTAGATAACACTTATTTTATTTTTATGTCTTGTGCTCTAGATTGCAAGTAACCTTAAATCTTATGGTGCGTAAGTATGTGGGCTGCTTGCTAAAGGTACTTATTGGGTTAAATAACACGTGAGATGGTTAAAATTATTGTAATAATGAGATAAGCAGATAAGCTCAGTATCTGAACTCAGTAATCTGACTGATTAGAAAGCGCTGAGCAGACAATGAACAATTTGGAATCAAGTATGGAAATCTAACGCTCACATATGACAAAATTCCGGGATTTCCATACAATTCCACATTGTCCCCGGACAAATTGTCCAATTTCCTTTTTTTGGCGATGTGCGCATCACATTTTGGCAAGCTCAAAATAAATCAAGACTTGGAGACAGCTTGTCGGATGTGGGTAGTAGAGTGTCGTGCAAAGGTCACAGCTTTTAAGGAGGGGGATTCCGGGAATCGGGGATCGGCAGTGCTCCTTTGCCAGTTTGCCACTTATTTTTGGAACGACTCGCGGGATTCAAGTGCCTGTTATGTAGATATTCTGCGGACTACCTTTGTTCAGTAACCCAGACGGAATCCTGAATTTCTGACTCATCGCATTATTCTCTCGTAGAATTCAAGCTATTTAACCTTTTGTAAGTACCAGAAATAATTTCAAAATCAATTCTAGACGTTTTGGCCATCGCGAATCGCGATGTCGCGGGCATCGACGAATTGACGATATTAATGAAATTCCTATTAATACTTAACTTCGATTTCGTAGGTCTTTACTCTTTAGCGTTCGCAAATAATGAAGGTCATGGATAACGAAGTAGTATGTACAAACAAGATAACGTGAGATTTGCGTATCAACCAAATATTTCCATCATACGATTGGAATTTTTTCAAGGATTATCTATGTACCTATCTAGTGATTGCTTATAAAATGGACATAACTACAACATGGAAATGTTGATTAACGACCAGAAATAAAATTACGAATTTTAATGTATTGCATAAGCAATTTTTTGCTATAAGTAATTGAAGGACATTCGTTCAAACAAGGGCACGCGGCACTTCTTGGCACGGCACGAAACATACGAACAATTTGTAAATAATAATTTTCATAATTCTAACGTAAACACATCTAAGATATTTGCCTTGTTTACGTATTTTCGTCAAAAGATAACGAGACGGCACAAAACAGTACACGCACCAGCTTCACTTATCGCATGATTCAATACATTGCGTATTGTTTGCACGCGATTTTGCACGCAAAGCTATAGCCATCAACAATAGTGTGTCGGGTTTATCAATGGCTACTTATCGAGGTATGCAAGGGGTCGTTGGTATGAACTGGTATTTTACTATCGGAATATTTTAATCAGCCTTTATTATATTATGTTCTACTGATAAACTTTTAGACGAAAGACAGGTTGAGGAAAAGCAGATTTCTTAATAAATAGGACACATAGGACCATCGATATTCGAGAATATTAGCAGCCAAACTACAGAAATATGCAAAGCAAAGGTTGTATTCACTGAGCTTCTTCGGTGGTTCTGAGGTTGGTTCTTTTGTCAGTGGAAACGACGCCGGGAGGGCAAGCCCTAAAAAAACCATTCTTCAGAAAGGTCAGGTGCGTAGTACTCGCCACCAGCGTGCGTGTCTGACATGCGTTAACGTAAACGAAAGGATCATAGCATGGCAGGTGGCGCTCTATAGTTTCTGCGTACCCCCATGCGAAAAGGCGCGAGGTTATGTAAGTATGTGTGTTCACTGTTTATGTGAGACTGTTGCAGGAAACAAAGTCATTGTTTAGGTATAATTATCATAAGTTGTTTACCCCAGGCCTGGGTGATGCAAACATACTTATTGTAATTGGTTTGTAGGCTTAGCGTAGTCATTAGAGCTATGATTGCACACTATAATCAGAATATAGATGTAGAGAGGAAATTAGATACTGCCATATTTTTTTATATATTAGAAATATTAATTAAAATCTTAGTTAAAGTATTAGAAGAGGCAAATGCTCACCCGCAGTACAGAGCTTTGACTCCCTCCTGCTGCGAGGTCTTGACGAAGCAGTCCACCATGCCTGTGTACCGCAGCTCCACATAGCGAGGGTCTATCTTCTGACCCTGGATCTGCAGACGGGTCTTAGTGGTGTCTATTGGGAATGTACCTGAAAAAAACCAGATTTTACTTTAAAAACTAGACCATTATGCTTCGTTCTCGGATCTTGTTTCAAAGACATGCAACATCTACAAACCTGCATTGGGTTCCGTATGGTGGGTTACAGCCCACTCACAAGGAAGTCTGTATCCCAGCGGTGGAAATGTTATAGGATAGGCTGATTATGCTTAAACATTATGGGTAGTACCTAATGATAAAAATATTTGCCAGTCTATTAGCTAGACAGCAGAGCTCAGGGCTTACTGACGTGACAATAATTGTCACTTGAGGCTATTTTAAAACTTTGCAGTTGATTTTATTATCCATATTATGATGGTGATCAATTAGAGACTATCTCTGTCATTCACTTATCTTCAGTACAAGTCATGAATTGCTGAGCAGATAAGCACTTTTTGTTTCTAGTTGATCTCCCTAATTATATTATTATAAAGTAAGTCTGTATTTCAAGAACATAGGACAATAATGCGTTCCGGGTATTGATGGGGCTGTTCCGCTTCTGTAGCGCATCAGGGATGTTTGCTGATGCACGTGTCGATTGCTTCTACAGTACGATGCGGAAAAGATGCGCTTCCCTGGTGCGCCGGGTGCGGGCTAGCCCCAACATTATACTGCAGTGTGTTGCAAGCAGACTGGACTGTTTGTGTGTGAATCGCTGCTGCAAGCTTTCTACATCGGTTTTAAGCTTGTAGCAGGGATTCTCATACCTTTAAGGCAGTGTTAGGTTAAATGTGTAGGTTAGTGTACTAATATAGTTGATAAGAAAGATTATTACTAACTTTTTGAGTCCTGTTACTTGTTAATTCAATATAAATAAATAAATAATAGGAAACTGGAGATAAGACTTGTAAGTTATAATAATAATGTTAAAATGAGAAATTAGAACATTGTGTTAGGTACAATGTTTTAGTTATTTGCAACATGTTCTAAATTATTAAGCACAAAGTAAGTCTTTACCAAGAAAATAATTCTTATAGATTTGTGATTTTCTGAGACGCCTGTTAATATAAGTAATACCTTCTAGCAACAAAATACTTAGTGCTGCAGACTGAGGAACAGTGACCAATATTATTTGAGAATTAAAACATTCCAATAAGAATGTGTGGTTTTACTGTCTCCTTCATAAAATCATTGACTAGTCTATTTAATCCGGTGGTCACTGTGATACTCACATTTTAATCAGAATGATGTGGTCAAGGCTATTCCAGTATAAATAATAATGATGTTAACCTCTTTACATAGTTATACAATGAATAAATAGCAGAAGGACACCATGTTTTATAATAATAATTCTCGGTATATAGGTACAATATAGGTCTATGTATTCCAGTGATATAACATTTTTAAGGTTATGTTCAGCTGGATTAAAAATGATAGTTTTCTTACCAAATTCAGCGACGATCGACGCAAGGCCGCCGTAGATAAACGGTCTCCAATCCCTATCTCCCATTACACATAAAGATATTCAAGAATAACAATTGTTTACTTCTGTAACCCTAACCGGTAATCGGTACCCTTCCTTCGACACTATTTCACCGAGATGTAACCGAGATGTAAGGCAAAAATCTCACAATAAGTACTTGAACACGGAACTGTATAAGTAATATTGATTACTTTTCTCGTAAAATAGACAGAGTATTATTATTTCGTCACCACTTTACTGCACACGAAACGATTACTTTTACCTATCTGAAATTCGCACAAGTCGTTGACACATGACATTCATTAGCATTGATGACATTGACAAGCGGAAGTGTACTCCAGTAGGTACTCCTCCAAAAGTCCAAACTCCCGGCTCGCCTGCCTGCGCTTTCCTCTGCCACAGACAACTAAATGTTTTTATTTTACTTTGTCAGTTTCCTACGAACAGTGGTTTCCTAGAAGAGCAGTACCCGCTCACCCACCAGCCCCGTGTCGCTCACGTAGCGACCCACTACTACTAATACTAAACTAATAGATTTTCTTTACTTAGATCAGTAATTTCCTAGATAAGTATGGTATAGTATATTAATTATACTCAATTTTTTTAACTGACTTCTTAAATGCGTAGGACATTTTTTTTTCTTCTAAAAGGAAGACGACATTTTGTATGTCCTGGCATAGCTCCGTCATTTAAACGCGGATTCTCCAGACCAACAAAAATTGTCATCAGGATGTGCTGGGGCTGTACTATGAAGTTTTAATGCCATCATTATTCCAATGCGAAAAAAGAATGGTGCTAGCGGCCTTGTATAGCTCCGTTTCTCACTAACACTGGAAAAATGGTGGCATCAATAGGTTGTAGTAGGCCCACACGGGCGAGTAAGCTCGCCGAGCCATAAGTACGCGGACTTGCTCGCACGTTTATCACCCCTTTTGATACGTTAATATAAAGTATGGTTGGCAACCCTCGTGCATCCTTCCCTTCGTCACAATAGTGAAGTCTAATAAATAATCTGTGGAAAAGTCCGACAGAGAAGTGTCATCACTCACATCACTGTCATCAGCAGCGTTGCCCCATCGTTGCCCAATTTGTGGGGATTTCCCCAAATTGCGGGATTTTGCGAATCTCGAAACGATTGGGGATTTTGTGAGGAGAAGACCCATGCAGGAAATAAGTGGAGATTTTACAAGACAGCTGAAATTAAATATATTGTATGCAAACCAAAGAATAGCTGAAACCAATTCTGCTAGATTTCTTGGACTCCAATTGGACAGTAAACTTGACTGGAAGTGTCATGTTGACAATGTTTGTAGGAAACTAAACCAGTACTCATATGCGCTGTATAATTTATCAAAAATTGTAAATGACTCCATAGTTCTGACAGCGTACAAAGCCTATGTGACATCAACATTACGTTTCGGACTAATATACTGGGGTAACAGTACTGATAAATTAATTGCATTTAGGGCGCAAAAGAAATGTGTACGTGCTATGTTCAGACTGAAAAAGACTGATAGTTGTGCTCCGTTATTTAAAAAATATAATCTTCTTACCCTGTCATGTTTGTACATATCGCACACCTAGATCTAAACAGAGACAACTCAAAAAAGGTAATTTTTCAAGAGACAGTAAAAACGTATATCTGCCTTTCTTGTTAGGGAAGTTATACACTTTAATTTGATTCTAGATAATACATAGCTTGTAAAATGTGACTGTATATAAACTGGGGCTAAAATTAAATCCTTTCTATGATCACCGAGCATTCGAATACAAACATAACTCAAAATTAACGATTTTTGAGTTGTCTCTGTTTAGATCTAGGTGTGCGATATATGAGACAGCAGTATTTGTCAAATGTAACCTTCACTTATTTCAAACATTTAGATCCAAACGACGCAACAACGATATATGTGCTGCTCCACATAACACTGCACTCTACTCAAAAAGTTTTTTGGGAATGGCACCCAAGATCTATAACAAGGTGCCTACAGTAATAAAAGTACTGGACGACATAAGTAATTTCAAAAAAGCTCTTTTTAAACTACTGGTAGATAAAACATATTATGCAATAGACGAGTTCTTATCTGACAATTTTAATATAATTGTTTAAAATACTATTGATAATGTTGTGACATATTTACTGGACTGATTTGGATTTTAATATGATGATTTTGACATGATAGACAAATTTGAATTTAATGTAATAACATATCTTATTTTATTTAATCTGTTATTGTATAATTTAATGTATTGATTAATATTATTGTAACATATTATTATTGTTTGTACGCCCTATGGGTAGAATGTAGTGATACCTCTAACGATATGGCCTAAGCTTGTTAACACCTGTAATTAACAACACCTACATTGACAAATAAATGGATTTGATTTGATTTGATTTAAAATGTTACCAAGTCAAACCAATATTAATTTACAAACATCATTTCACTACCTACATACTTGGATATGGATAAGTCATCCAGTAAATCCTAGGATTTATTAGTCATTGGTAAATCCCAGTCTAAATTTATAATTTTTACATTGCTGGCAACATTACTTAAATTTCATTATAATTATCTTCGGGTGAAACTTTATGTTGTCATTGGAAACTCCTGACGTAGTGTGACCTCCGTGAATTTAGCCGAACGATTTCATTATTATGAACTTTTGTTAATGCTAATCGTTAGAGAATCGTTAGAAAGGGTTAGAGAGAAAAGAAAAATCGTTAGAGAGTAATTAGTTTTTAAATAAAAACAATTTTAATTTTTCGTGTGAAGTTGGCCCCCCTTCCCGCAAAAATGGACTTAGACGTAATTTTATTTTTTTAATCGTTTGCGAATCGTTAGAGAGAGATTGAGAGTTACACAAAATCGTTAGAGAGTTAATATTTTATTTGATATTAAATAATTTCTGAGAGCGTGACATTAGCCCACCTCTGTGAATTTTGCCCCCGATATAATTATTCTCAACTTTTCTTAATGCTAATGGTTAGAGAATCGTTAGAGAGAGTTAGAGAGAAAAGAAAAATCGTTAGAGAGTAATTAGTTTTATTTATCAACGATTTTAATTACTTTTGTCAAATTGGCCCCCATTCCCGCAAAAATTGACGTAGATGTAATTTTTTTATTTTTATAATTTGAGAATCGTTAGAGAGAGATAGAGAGTTAAAAAAAATCATTAGCGAGTAAATATTTTAATTGATATTACATTATTTCTGAGAACGCGTTTTAGATTAAACAGGCTCACTCTTATTATGGGCAACATATTCAGCCGAACGGTACTTTTACTGTACCTAGAAGTTAGTGAAGATACCAGGCATTTCGTCATCACATGAGACAGCTTTGATCAGAGGACTCACACCGAGTGTATTACATTATTGTCTGGTATCTTGGATGGGCCGGCATCAAAATTATATATCTCCACCTGCTCAGTTTCTCGACCGTATTTTATTAAGAGAAGACATTGAAAATGAAGAAAATCAATAAACCATTTTTTTAAACAAAAAAAAAGGTTTATTTCATAAAAAATCTGTAACAATTGCATTCAAAGCATATTATTCAGTTTTAAATATCATACTTGTCGAAAGGCTTTTCATCCACTTCCGATCTCGATTCTAAGTCATAAAATAGGAATTCTCCATCGTAATTAAAAAAATGTTCTTGATCAGTAGGTAGGTACTATTATCATTTTACTCCTGCTAAGCCTGTGGACTATGCTGGAACATGCACTTCTTGCACTTATAGATTCCTAGTAGCTATAATCTAAAGAGAAGTCTAAAAGTATTATGCTACACATTTTTGACTGAAAATATCCCATTTGATCTTATTTCAGAATATGGTACATAAAGTAAATAACTTGATGAGAATTTTTGTTTGCATTGTCATATTCTTTACAACAAAATATTGATTGACTGTAATGACAGTACCGTGTGTTAATTTTGAAAAGTTTGTTATTTTCTGGGGTGTGTTCATTTTATTAGCCTATACTCCATTTGAAATAAGATTAGAAATTTAAACAAACCTTTTTACAGTCCATTCAACCGATTTTGACTTCTATACCGTAGCGATAAGAATGGCATTAAGAGCAAAAAACTTTACACAATACCAACTATCTACTGCAGCTGCCATTTGTCATTCCACCAACGCAATAGAAGTCAAAATCGGTTGAATGGACTGTAAAAAAGGCTTATTTAAATTTCTAATCTTAATTCAAATGGAGTATAGATAATTAGAAAAGTTTGTTCGTTTTAGGAGTAAACTAACACTAAATTAATTATTTCCTAAGAAATAAGCAGTACCTTTGTACTCATATTTTAACTATGTATGTCGTATCTATTTTGTATTTTACTGTGTGTACATACATGAGAATAAAATAATTAAATTAATTAAAAAACGATTTTTCTCAAAATTGGTAATCCTTAAAAATGCATGATACAGTTAGAGCTACTACTTTTTGGGATGTCTATCCAAATATATTTAACTTATCCTGGTTAGAATTATTGAATAATAAAAAACCATTTTTGGACATGTCCTTTCGAATCGATGTGACCTGTGGAAGATGCTCACATCCATTCATCAACCTGAAAAGAGCTGATAATCTTCAAACGGCTGAACCGATTTCCTTGAATCATAGCTAAGAACACTCTATCAAGTCACCTTTCAAACAAAATAAAAAATATCAGAATCGGTTCAGCCGTTTGGCAGCTACGATGTAAAATACAGACACACACGTTAAACTTATAACACTCCTCTTTTTCCGTCAGTGGGTTAAAAAAGACCCGACCAGCTCCCGACAAGCACCCACCTTTTGTGTTTTTTTGAGCATAAATGATGCACTATAAGTACCGAATCAAATTGAAACTACCAACAATATTTCGTATTCTTATCAGGTACAGTTCGATTCAAACTTAATGGCGGCTCGGAACATGAGGTGAGTCGCTGCGCAGTAACAATTTCATGTGACAGCGGGGGTGAGGGGTGGGGTACTGCGCAGCTAAAAGCTAACTTCCGAGCCGCCATTAAGTTTGAATCGATCTGTATCACTGTTAAATGATCGTTAATCAAATACACAACTTTACCACTTAAACTATAACGTCCCTCTGCATCTTGTCATGTATCAGTAGTACTTACTACTCACGGTACTACTCGCGCTCACGGTGCACAAAGAGAAACGTAAGTGTGGCCGCTTCATTCAATGCAATAATTCTCGCGGTAAATCTCTTTGATCTGCCTAAAATGCCACCACCAGAGTTATCAATCACCCAACGTCAAACGCCAATGTAAATGCCGTTGACAAATTCTCGAGGTAAGTCGTAGTGTAGTACACCAACGGTTAACGTCTATCGCGATAATCCGTTGGTAGCCCAGCATATAAGAGATTTGTCATATTTAAAAAAACTTTGTATCCAGTCCCAGCATATAAGAGATTTGTCATATTTAAAAAAACTTTGTATCTCCGGCAGGGGGGAGTGGGGAGATCTACTAACCCTTCCCCCCTCTCCTCCCCCCCCTATCCACTATCGAGACGGCACGTTTCTAAATTTTAACCTGCTCAGATCCTAGGGTAAAACCCGTTCTCAGCAATAATTTAATATAAATAATATTTACTCTCTAATATTTTTTTTTAACTCTCTATCTCTCTCTAATGATTCTCAAACTAAAAAAAAAATTAATAATTTAGTGTTAGTTTACTCCTAAAACGAACAAACTTTTCTAATTATCTAGGCTAATAAACTGAACACACCCCAGAAAATAACAAACTTTTCAAAATTGACACATGGTACTGTCATTACAGTCAATCAATATTTTGTTGTAAAGAATAATGACAATGCAAACAAAAATTCTAATCAAGTTATTTACTTTAAGTACCATATTCTGAAATAAGATGAAATGGGATATTTTCAGTCAAAAATGTGTAGCATAATTCTTTTAGACCTCTCTTTAGATTATAGCTACTAGGAATCTATAAGTGCAAGAAGTGCATGTTTCAGCATAGTCCACAGGCTTAGCAGGAGTAAAATGATAATAGTACCTACCTACTGATCAAGAACATTTTTTTAATTACGATGGAGAATTCCTATTTTATGACTTAGAATCGAGATCGGAAGTGGATGAAAAGCCTTTCGACAAGTATGATATTTAAAACTGAATAATATGCTTTGAATGCAATTGTTACAGATTTTTTATGAAATAAACCTTTTTTTTTGTTTTAAAAAATGATTTATTGATTTTCTTCATTTTCAATGTCTTCTCTTAATAAAATACTGTCGAGAAACTGAGCAGGTGGAGATATATAATTTTGATGCCGGCCCATCCAAGATACCAGACAATAATGTAATACACTCGGTGTGAGTCCTCTGATCAAAGCTGTCTCATGTGATGACGAAATGCCTGGTATCTTCACTAACTTCTAGGTACAGTAAAAGTACCGTTCGGCTGAATATGTTGCCCATAATAAGAGTGAGCCTGTTTAATCTAAAACGCGTTCTCAGAAATAATGTAATATCAATTAAAATATTTACTCGCTAATGATTTTTTTTAACTCTCTATCTGTCTCTAACGATTCTCAAATTATAAAAATAAAAAAATTACATCTATGTCTATTTTTGCGGGAATGGGGGCCAATTTGACAAAAGTAATTAAAATCGTTGATAAATAAAACTAATTACTCTCTAACGATTTTTACTTTCTCTCTAACTCTCTCTAACGATTCTCTAACCATTAGCATTAAGAAAAGTTGAGAATAATTATATCGGGGGCAAAATTCACAGAGGTGGGCTAATGTCACGCTCTCAGAAATTATTTAATATCAAATAAAATACTAACTCTCTTACGATTTTGTGTAACTCTCAATCTCTCTCTAACGATTCGCAAACTATTAAAAAAATTAAATTACGTCTAAGTCCATTTTTGCGGGAAGGGGGGCCAACTTCACACGAAAAATTAAAATTGTTTTTACATAAAAACTAATTACTCTCTAACGATTTTTCTTTTCTCTCTAACCCTCTCTAACGATTAGCACTAACAAAAGTTCATAATAATGAAATCGTGCGGCTAACTTCACCGAGGTCGTAGTGTGGCTGCGTGAGTGCGTATTTTTTTTATCCTATTATTATGGTTTTTATTCTTTACAATAATAAATATTGTTGATTTTTTGTGTACAAATGATTTTATGAAATAATTTTGGGGGTTAATAATTATATCCTCCCCATTTTGGGGGTTATTTTGTGGAGAATCAGGATTTTGCTCTCCCAAAATTCGGGGATTTTTACCAATGATTTTGAGGAATCTAGAAGATAGGCATTGGCAACCCAGGTCATCAGTGTCACTCTATTAAAGTTTAGTTCGGCAAACAACAAGTGGTTTCGACTAGGTTTTTCTGCGAGTTTATGTTTTACAACAAGTTGATTTTTCTATAATTTTATGATGTACCAATTCAAATGATCCGGAAAACTCGATCATAGGCATATCCCTCGGAAAACATATCCCCAGTGGAATCGGTATTTTATTACCGGATTTGTATTGTGCCCGTTGTGCCGACGACGCCCAGGGTAACTATAATAAATTTTAATTTTCTCTACTTACAATTTTACTATGCACTGGACTTGCGGGCAGAAGGAATTCATTGAGCTAATTAGTGTTGCTGGGCGTGTCTATCACCATACTTTTTGCTACATTAAACATGATAAGTTGCTTACAGCTAATTTATTACATTATTTAGGTCCATAAGTGAGACAGGAAGGAAATTTTGCATATTAATAGAATGTTGACGTTAACATGCAGACAACTAAAATTTTTCATTTAATCAAATCATGTGATCTAAGCTCCTTATGGTTCATCAGGAAAACTTTTGGTTTGTTTTAAAACATTTGTAAGTAATAGAAATAAAAATGTTAATTCAATGCACAAAAAATCGAAATCAATCATTTATCACATGGCTGATTATTTAACTCTCATCACAGATATAGTTATCACATGGAAGCCATCAGCACTCTTCTCTTCAATCCATGTCCTATGCTGCATGTATTATGTACAGGTCTCCACCAATGCAGGAAAATAAGTGTAATAATTAATGTTATTTGGCTAATGGACGGTGGGAGAGTGATTGCTGTATGTATACCTACAACATTATTATTATTGTCTTACCTAACTGAGAGGGTTAGTCATAGAACCTGTTATTAATCTAAAATATTGCCTTACTGGGTAAAACACTTGCGAGTCGGACTCGCGCACGAAGGGTTCCGTACCATTATCTATAAAAACGGCAAAAAAATCATGTTTGTTGAATGGGAGCCCCCTTAAATATTTATTTTATTCTGTATTTTTTGTTATAGCGGTAACAGAAATACATCATCTGTAAAAATTTCAACTGTCTAACTATCACGGTTCATGAGATACAGCCTGGTGACAGATGGACAGACAGACAGACGGCGGAGTCTTAGTAATAGTGTAAAAAAGTAGCTATGTTATAGTTTTCGAGAGACACAGTCACATTACAATTCCTTAATTTTATTTATGCGCAGAAAATGATAGAACTTCCTAATACATTTTTAAAGATTTATACATGTTTTTAGCGTCTAATTCACAATGAATAACTCTATGGATGCACCTCCACCGCTGCCATCGAGGGCACCAATAAATAGAACACCAACGAAGATCGTGAGGTTTGACAGGGGCTATGTACAAACAGTGCCCGGGATACTCAAGCTAGTTCAGTTGGTAAGATAATTCTGTTCTTGAATAGACTTAAATAAACAGTAGTTATTTGTGTTTCATTTTAGTAATTTCTAAATGCTGGCAAAACATACTGCATTATGTGGCTTATCATATGAAAAGATGTGGTTATTATGTATTTTTGGTATCTTCAGTTAGTTGGTTGTATATAACCTAAGGGGAGTTAATGTAATGGCCTATTCTATGCAGTATATTGCAAACAGCAGTATGATATGATAAAGAGCTTTTTCCATCTCCTTTTAACTTTGATGTCACCAGATTAAGTAGTTGAATGTTATAGCTATCTCAAGATAAGCAATGACACAACGGCCTAAAATATAATTCTCCTCTTTTTCAGACATGCAACATAGTCGGTTTCATATGCATAAAAATATCCTGGTCATGGGTGTCCGCTATTTTCTACAACATTCTCTACTGGTTTGGTATCATCATCACTGGGCTTCTACTGTTTCTGTACACATTCCACTTCATAGAGAAGCTTGACAAATGGCCGTGGTTAAAGTGGGAGTTTGGCTACTGTGTCCTAGCATCGCTGACATATGTTGGATGTTCTATATTCGCTACAACTATTGGCGAAAGTGTGGGATACGCTGTTGGGGTGAGTGTATCAAATATTATTACTCTAGTTTCTTTTAATTCTCCATGTTGACTGAAATAACAATGGTTCCTAGTCATTAGGCAGTTAGATTAGCCTGTTTCAATAACAGGCTTAAAAAAATGTCAAATGTAGGTAGTAGGTAGAGTCTAGCCAATTAAAAAAACAAGACTGTTTATCCCTGTACCTACATAGTGCGATAACACGTGTTGATACTTGAATTTTTTTTTAATTTAAATTAAATAAAATTTCAATTATCAACACGAATTATCGCACTAGGTTTAGGAACAACCAGTTTCAATTTCGCGCGTGTTTTCAGGATCAACTTTCGTTGGTGATACAGGAACTCCTGGTACAAGAGCCAGGGCTACGATGTTTGTGTCTCTGAAGTGAAAATAAATATATGTCAGATGATCCTTCTATTATTGAACCGTATTTGAGTATTTCCATCTAAATGATAGATCATGCCAAAGCCTACCCATTGTACCCATTCTGTATAGTAATCCATTATTCTTCTATTGCAGTTCTTCGGGCTATGCGCGATCATAGCGTATGGCTTCGACGGGTACCTGAAGTACAAGGCGTGGAAGCGAGGGCTCCCGCCGCAGCCGCCGCAGTAAGGCGTAAGATCTTAACTACCACCTGACAGGTTGACTTGGTTCGCCTCATTGACAACAGCAGTTGGCTTCAAAATGGTCTCAACGGAGGGAGGAAAAGGGAGGTTCTCTCTATGGAACTTGGATTATGATCTAAGAAGGTTTTTTCCGTGCGTAAATTCAATAGTTGCCAATGTTAAAATATCCATTTTTGATTTTAGTCTTTGTTTTAATTTAAAATGTAATAAGTTGTTCAGTAAATTTTAAAAAGCTTAAATTAAGAGCAAAGTATTGAGTATTTTTAAGTTTACTGCTGCATAGCACGTTTATTTTTATGTGTAGTATGATAATCATATTTTTAGGTTAAGTTTTATTTTGTTAGGCGAAAGATCTTTGGCCACAAATGCAGTCAATATTTCAGTATAAAATTAAATATGGCAGCAACTATGCAATGCAAAAAGGAATAATAGCATAGACCGTGCAGAACATTTTAAATAAATATATTAAAAAAAAAACAAGTTAAGTACTAGAGATGTTTATAAAATGAAATATTTTCAAAGAACTAGTCTAAATAAATGTTTTGTATTTTGGAAAAAATTATATTCATCCATTTAAAAAAATTTAAAAATATATTTCTAAAATGTCTAAATTTTAATGTAGCGACAATATAGCCTTCTCTCTGTGCTTTAATTGCTTAATAAAATAACTTATACCTACTTATTTATGTATAATATTATCACTAAAAGCTAGTGAAAGTGCCTTTTCTGTGTGCCTATTGTTAAAAATCGAATGGTTTTAAAACATAGTTAAGAATGAAGGCTCATTTTCATTGGTCGATTGGGGTTCACATGCGGGGTGCGGAACATATCTGTAACACATGCCATGGCGCCCGTATGCAGAGAACCGTTTTCATTAGTCAATAAGTCCCGCATGTGGGGTGCTGGAGGTTTTTGTAAAGCCTGCCATAGGGCCCGTATTCGGGGGACCGTTTTCATTAGTCTATAGGGAACGATGGCGCTTACGTATACGGAGAACCTGCACCGCAGTTGCTTTGAAGGCTCATTTTCATTGGGTGTGAGAATCCGCACCGTTTTTACCGACCTATAAATTTCATTGGTCGCTACGTTGGCGTTGGGGCAAACGGTGTCCAGACCGCGGTATCGAGTTATGTCTTTCGCTTATACGTTTATGTTCCCAAATGCTATAAATATCGACTAATGAAAATGAGCCATGCCCCGACTATCGTTTTACACCCTTTGTTCCGGGCCCGAAATTCGATATATGGCCCAATTACAGAGAGAAAGTTTCCCGCCCGTTTTGTTGTGACAGTGTGTATAGATAACACGTTCATGATTTTAAATTGTCGAATTATTCGTATCTTCGGGGTGAGAAACTCTCTCCATGTAAATGAGCCTTTATTCTACTGAAAGTCAAACCCGAAACATTAAAAATGTTGTCTACAAGACACTGTTTTCAAGAGTTTGTGCCACCTACATAATATATCAAACTATTAGGATCGCGCACATCAAACTATGGATATTCTATATTTAATATACAAAAATAAATATTTTATAGTTATGTATTTTGAGCCTACTTATCACATTTATCTGTACATTATATTATAAAATAACCAACTTACAAATAAGTATGCCATGTATATTTTGGGGTGTATTACTCACAAGTTAACCCACCATACTTTTGGATAATTATTATTATTCTCAACAATGGGTCCAATGTGTTTGGGCATTTTATAAATACTAAGATATTACGATCGAATATTACTGTGCTTTTCCAAAGCACTATTAAATCATTGAAATAAGTTTTAATAACTTGAAATCATTGTTTATATAAGGGTATTGTTTCGATTTTAAGTATTATTTTGTAATAATTTTATATTTTTGTTTTAAGTCAAAGGACATTGATCCGTACCTGTTTAACAGTAGTTATAAATACCTAACAGTAGTTATAAATACCTAACAATACAATATCAGACTTTGTTAAGTTTTAATGCAATTGTTATAAATGTATAATTCAAAAGTTGTAACTGGCAAAACAGTGAAGCAGTGTTGCTTCAGTAAAATCATCAATATGAAACAAAGTGTTGTACTCGAATATTATTGTTTCAGGACTTACCTAAGATATAATTGTTAATTTTTAGACGATAAATTTATTTTATTGAAAAGCAGTGACCGCATATTTTTGTATTATAATATTTACATGTCATCTGAAGTTTATACACTTTCGTCGCAGACCGTACTACGACATGCACAATTTTAGACGAAATATTGTTTTCGTTTTGCTTTCGAGTTTTGATACGTCGATACTTCGATTTCAAGTGCTAAGGGCCATTTAGGTGGGTTTAGCAGTGGTGGCTCAGTGGAGGGGTAACGGTCGTAGGTTCGAACCCCCATAGACGTACTTTGTGTAAATCATTTCATCACTACTGCTCTCAAAATGGTCAAGGAAAACATCGTGAGGAAACCGGCATGTCCTAGAACCAAAAAAATCGAAGACATGTGACATTTACCAACCCGCACTGGGTCCGCGTGGTAGATTTTACAGCCCACTCCCTCTCACAGAGAGGAGGCCTGTGTCCCAGCAGTGGGACCTTTCCTTGTGTCCCTTTCGCCCTTTCAGATCGAAGTGTCGGCATTTGTTGATGTGTACGTTCGGGTGTCCACGTTGAATTGAAATACTGTTAACACAATAAAACCACTCGGAATACATTTCAATTGTTTTATTTGATACAACAATGACCATAGAAAATATTAACAAAAGTCGGTTATACCGAAATATTTGTAAACAGTGCATTTTATGGATTTTTACATTCATAAATACTAATAAATATTATCGGTAAATGTAATACAAAAACACGAAGATACACTTAATAAGTTATACTTAATAATATTTTTTATTTCAGTACCCTACTTTGTGAGAAATGAATTGAATAAATCCGACAATCCGTTTCTACGAGTGTAGCACGCCTTCTGAACAGAGCCTTCTGTACTTTCTGCCTACCCCAAGGGGGGGGGAGTGAATTTTATTGTTATATTGTTTACATTGCTATGCGCAACAAATTATAGTCTATATTATAAACGCAAAGTGGGGTCATAAATAGCCCTTGGCAATCTAACCACGGTTTATATGAACTATGATGATTTTCCTTGTAAGTATTTACGAAGAATCATTTACTTACAAGTTACAATATTGAATCATTTGCCATTAATACTTTATTGAAATTGCCACAAGTGACATGGTTAATGCGCTAATATTAAATAGGTATTTAGGGCTTAAAATTTTTACCAAAATTCTGCTAACGATCCGTACTTACTTACAAATCTGAACTGGAACTGCTAATAACTTGAACATAATTGCATCGTTTTTACGATTGAATGACAATCGTAAAAACGAACGGATTTGAACAGATGAGACTGATTATTGTTATGTTGGACTAAAGCTCATTTGTGGTTTTTTATATTCCCATACATCGTCAAGTACAGCCTACTCTGAACTCAATATACATACTTTTTTTCTTATAAGCAGTTTCATCTAATCTTGCGCAGATGAATGAGCTATATAAAGTTATATACTTAATTCTTATATAACATTTGAATAAGAGCAAAATTTACAACAATGAGCATAAATTGTAGAATCACGTGATTAAAATACATTTGACACAAAACGTGAGCAAAGCTATTTAGTGGAAAACAGTGGACGGAAGTTTATACAATTATACAGACACCTTACCTTATAGTTATATTTGTATTTACAATAGTTTTAAAATATATTTATAGGATCCACAAATCAGTGTAATTACTTTAAAATAACCTTTTAATGATATTAGAAAGGTATTCTTTACGCAAGCTATGTTGGATAGCTTTTTCTTGCAAATAATAATTACAAATTTGGCAATCATTAAAAAGTATTAAGTAGGTAGTAGTACTTTACAATAATAATAATAAATGTTTACAAACATGATTAAATAAGTTAGTACTTACTATAATATTATCACAAAAATGTCTAAGAATAATAGATTTTATAATATCTACAAAACAGTTTAGATTATTTTTGAACATTATTAACCCATTTTGATTAAACTATAAAAGTGCCCAAAAGACCTTCAAAACAAAAATACTTATACAAGAAAAATCTTGGAAGAAACATCCTAAGTAAAAAATGTTCAAAAACAAGTAACTGAAGTTTAATAAGTACACACTGAGGTATTTGAAGCCCTTGTGCAATACTAATGAAAAATGCCCGATTTCTGACCAATTGATTTCTTTCTATACTATTGTGTGACAAAGTTATTATAGTTATTTTGGTACTTCGTCCTTCAAATGACTGGAAACGTGTGCGCCAAATGTGATCATATTTGTTTAGGTAGGATAATTTTTTTATGTCACATGGCTAGAGTTCTAGACTATATAAAGTAAAAAAAAAACAACTGTTTTTTTACTATGTAAGTGACAAAAAATATAATTCATCGAAATCGCAAATGAAATGAATTGAAACTTTAATAAATAAGCATAATCGGCCTTTAATATTCCCACTGCTGGGACACAGGCCTCCTCTCTGCGAGAAGGAGTGGGCAGTAATTTAACAAATACTGCGTAGGTAAATCTGACAAAATGCACAATTGATAATGATGTTATACAAGCAGAATTCAATATGCCGATTTATTCATTTATTCTTAGTTTATCTGTGTCCAGCTGATGTCATTGACACAGTTGACTAATGTCACGATTGCCAGAAACCGGGCCACTAACTTATCTTGGTGGGAATTAAATACAATACTAAATAGTTCACTTACAACTAGTCTTTGTAAATAAATTGTGATATACAAATATAAGTAGGTAATCATCTTCAATTAGTATATAGTGAACATTGATTTTAGACCTAAGAAGTTGGTCATTACATACAGTATGCAAGGGTAAACAGTCTTGTCACTCAAACCATGGGTACTTGACTTAAATATAAAAATAAATCACCCAGAAACAACAAAAAAAACACCTTATTTTCATTATAAGATTTTAAAAAGTTCCTATCCGACATCGTCCGCTAATTCATGGATTATGCGCCCGGTAGCCGCCCGCTACCTACCTACACAACACTACACATACACATACATAACCTGTAATGCAACTTTCCCTTCATACTTCATACCTGGCTTAGGACAGGTAAAACCTTAGGTGTTGCGTGTAATGTAAATTTGATTCGACAACAAACAAAATGAAAAACAAAAACCAAAACATTGGGTATTTATTTTTGGCGTGTTTAAAAAGTTAATCACATTTATGTACAGTACAATTAAAAATTACCGGTTTTTACACTGATTGAATATCTACACTTACATCTGTTCAAAATGTGATCCATTTACGGCCTCCGCACGTTTTCGTAGGTTGTTTCACACTCGAGAAAGCACAACAGTGTCATTTCTTATGATTCTAAACGCACCACGAATCCACCTTTTGAGTTGCAGATCAACTGGCAGCTGCTGGTTGCCATGACCCTGAGCGTGGGCCGGCACGGTGAACTGTCCGTAGGTACGCATCATTGTTTCACGGCTTGGTACACGTTGTCTAGCGAATAGTTCGGCGTACATCCTACGCACCTCGTTCAGGTTATCACCCGCGATGGCGTAAAGCCGTACCATTTCGGTAAACTGTTAATTCGTGTAAGACATCCATACGTGTAACTACTACTCACAAACTACAATTATTATTGTTTACGCGCGAGAAATGAGCGGCGGCGCTACGACGCGGCGTTACGTGCGCTCGCTGGCGAGACAGCTGACTGACTGAAGTGAGGTAAGAGTGGGGAAGGGGACGCGCGGACGTGGCGTGTTCTTCGCGCCCGCGCCGCGCCCCCTTGTTGAGACGCAAGTTCGTTGCCCTAGCCGCTAGCGCATAGGGTGAAATATTCTTGTGTTAAAATGTAGATATTCCTAAAAAAAAAAAAGTTGAGATTTTCCATTGATTTTACGTTCTATAAATGAAACCAAACCACTGGTTTAAAGGTTAAAGGTGTTTACCCTAACACCCTGTATAATATACTATAATTATAATTAAAATTATATATATTTTTTTAAATCATTTTTACATTTCTTGAGATAAATCGTAGGCTACCTACTTGTTTTCTGTAAAATTTTGTTGCTAACCTAGAAGTAGTACAATAATAATAGAAACGGAAAATTCCTATTTATTAAATCGTTATCCGAAAAAAATAAAATTAATGAACATGGAATAACCGATAAGAAACCCATTATAAACAATTGATTAATCTTTCCTTATTTCATTAAAATCCTAAACGAATTTTTGGCTTATATAACTATGCCTAAAATTCGTTTAGGAACATCTACAACTCATCATCACTCAAAAAAACAAAACATAAACTTCTTGTAAATTAAAGTATTATCAAGTCGAGCGCGTTCAAAAATCCATTTACTTTGATGACATGCATGAGTCATCTGCAAGAATAAATATAACAAGACCAAATATAATGTCAATTAATTCACTGGCGGATAGAACATGCTTACTCAAAACGCATTCGATTGGCCATCATCGGCTATAATAAACAGGCGGTCGCAAATCACTACTTATACAAAATAAATAATGATGCACAATGCCCTTCAGCATGTTGTTTTTGCACAATTCGACATTACATACCGACTTGCGCGGATAAAAATCACAACAAATTAACTTGCTGCAAGTTTTACAACTACTGTCAAAATGAGCAATTACTTGCTGAAGCACAAATCTAATCTCTTTACAAAACCTGTGACATCTTGTCACAATCACGAATTCACGAACAATCAATCATTACAATTTCTACCTTATAACAATGACATAAGTCACATGACGCAAGTTCGCGAATCGCAAGGACATACATACATCCACGAGAAACCAAATAATCTCATTTCCTTTACATCTTCCTAGTTCTTACCACCTCTCTAGCTATGGCAGCGCCGGTGGAGTCGTGACGTGTGTCTGCTTAGCCAGTACTCTGTGACCCTGGGCCAGTTCACCTGCCTTCAGAGCCCTGTACTTCAGGAAGGCATCGATCCCGTACAGCACCATCGCTAGGTAACCGAAGAACTGGAAATAGTATTAGAAGTTTAGAACATTGGTAGAGGTGAAACACAGAGTGGATAGCACATGAGTGCTAGTATACGAATCAAAGAGGTTCAGTAAGTCACCCGAAAAAAAAAACATTGGAATATTTTTTTGCCTAGTACGGTCTGCTACAGAAAAGGCACAGAGTAATGAACCAATGGAGTAATCCATGCTAATATTATAAATTCGAAAGTAACTCTGTCTGTATGTTACCTTTTCACGCCTAAACCACTGAACGGATTTCGACAAAATTTGGCAAGGAGATATGGCATCCTGGGGAAGGACATAGGCTTTTTATCGACATACCACTCGGGCGAAAACTACTAATTAATATTATGTAAAGCTTAGTTTCGACTTTAGCGATGCGATTACGATTTACGGCACCTTTCAGCGACTGTACAACTGTGTACAGTCGCTGAAAGGTGCTGTTCATCTTCCATAGTTAGAACTTTCAAAGATACAACCACTGCTCATGATAATGTGTACTGACACATTATCATGAGCAGTGGTTGTAGTGATACTGATAATAGGTAATAAGATAGGTAATCATATTATTTTGTTTTCCAATCGTGAATTATATGACCTTAGTTGAAAATCAACACATTATTTCAACGACAAAATACCAAGCAGTCGAAGATACTTGAAGGTTTTCGCTCGACCGAATAGTTACTGACATCAGTGAACAGTAGATACGAGTACATGTTCTGCATATTGCATTAGAATTTAGGTATATATGTAGTTGTGTTCTACCATTTCTAGCTTATCTACAATCTAGGACACAGAAAACTCAAGGAGCGAATCGTGTGTGTAGAATTCGAAGCGGTCGATTTGATACAGTTTAAATATTAAATATATTTCTATTCAATCTGCATGGAATACAAATCAACTATGGCTAGTTAGTATTCTTTATCGGACGGCTGATGATTGTAAAGGGAAACTTGAGTGGGCCTTAAATAAGCACGTTCCTCATACCTATAATAAACAAATGACTCTTCGTAATGGTCGCTATGAAGTTTTAGAAGTCGTAAACTGGACCCATAAATACAGTATAATGTCATTATGTCATGCGTAGATTGCGTAGGGACCGTGCGTAGGACCGGATGGTGAAGAAAAAGGTGAGAGTTTGTAAAATTTTATTGTGGACTTTTACGAACCTACGAAAGATTTTAAGAATTAATAAAAGATTAAAAGAAGAATAAAAGATTAAGAATTAATAAAAGTTTGGGCCCATCACTAAAATGTTTGGATAAGATCGAGATAAAGTCAAAGCAACTATGAATATAATATAACGCGCACGAAAGCCAAAAGTATGACAGTGGAAGTCAGAGAGATCTTTTAATTGCCGAGAAGAAGGAATTTAAAATAAAATTCCTACCTAACAAAAAATACCTCATTTCAATTCCTAATTGATAGTAAAACACGGCATAACGCAATACTAAACATATTTATAGATATTTAATAGCTCGGTCACGTACGACCCGCATCATAATGTGTGCCAGTCGGTTTGAGTCGCCCTTTGTTTTCAGTAAGTTATTAACAGGTGGGCAGGCCGATTCAGACTGGCATTCGCCTGGCGATTGTTATAAGTTAGCAAAATTATATGTAACTAGCTTCCGCCCGCGGCTTCGCCCGCGTGGTATGTCGATAAAAAGTAGCTTCTCCGGGATGCCATCTATCTCCTTGCCAAATTTTATCGAAATCCGTTCAGTGGTTTAGGTGTGAAAAGGTAACATACAGACAGACAGTGTTACTTTCGCATTTATAATATTAGTTAGGATTACGAAACAGTTATGAAGAGGCTGGACATAAATGTTGGTATCGAAATATGTAAAGGCACTATTCCTTTGGCTAGACAAATTAAAGCGGATTTCTTAAAATCTGCTTAAAGAAACTCTCAAAGGTTACGGTGTATATATTTTTTTTTTGCAAAGGTTTCACATTCGAACAATCTTGCAACAACAATGCCGAGATAAAGTTGTGAGTGAGATAAATGAGTCAATCACATTGTCGCACCTACTACGTTCTAACTTTTTAATAACGTTGATAACGTTACTATTTACAATAATGATAAGACGTAGGACTTCGTAAGAATAATACCTTATTGACACAACAAAATGACTAAGCTTCCGAAGAAGTCTAATTTTTCATGTAAGTAAGTATCCAATTTTCATCTTCCATAGTTAGAACCCGTGGTTAGAACTTTCAAAGATTTGCATTGGGAGTAATTTGATTGCTACCTAAGTGCCGTGTAGGAGGAATAGATAGGTTCAAACATGAGTTGAGGTTTAGAACTCACCCCAGCAGCGGAGTACGCAGCCGCTCCAAACGCGACGACTATCGTAGACGCAATCAGATAAAGGAACACCATCACCACATACGCGATCATCTCGATCTTCAGCCATTTGACGTTGTGGTACTTCTCCACCACGTGGAACAGGTACAGTATTAGCAGAATCCCGGAGAACCATAGTCCCAAGTGGGCCACTATGTTGAAGTACACGCCTCGGCCGTTTGACCAGAACGCGGAAGACTGGATGCAGATGAACCCGATTAGGTTGAATAGCTGGAAAAAATAATTGCGTGTAAAAACAGAACAGATCCTGAAGTCTATGGAGGTAGTGGATAAAGATACCTTTACTACGGCAATGATAGCTATAGCTCGCATGAGAATACAAGTTAAGATTCTAACCCAGATCACCCCAGGTTATTATTTGCAAGTTGTCGGTTTCCCTAATACCCTCTCAAGCCCCATTGGGTCTCGTGGAACTATTGGTATCATAAATATTGATAACCTGCTTTAGCCTGACTGCTTCAAAACAAAGAGCGTCTAAGCCACCTGGCGGAGGCTCTGGGAATTTTAATTACTTTAGCGATGAGCAGCTGCGTTGTAATCCTGTACTTATATTATAACGATTAACAGAGTTCAACATTTCTAGGTATGGGACGTACATGCTTGGAGAATAAATAGGGGTGAACTAATAGGAAAAAATGAGAATTCGTTACCCGATCTTTTTATGGAGGTATACCATATTATTCAATTCGTTACCCGATCTTTTTATGGAGGTATACCATATTATTCAATTCGTTACCCGATCTTTTTATGGAGGTATACCATATTATTCAATTCGTTACCCGATCTTTTTATGGAGGTATACCATATTATTCAATTCGTTACCCGATCTTTTTATGGAGGTATACCATATTATTCAAAATCTTCGGGAGAGCCGATACTTGTAGGTACGTCTCGATACTTTAGCTGACTGACTCGCTTATTTTTCTACGAACGCATGAGTTTTTGGGTCACCTATACCTGGTGCAAACACAATAAAAAAAGACAAGACCAATAATGGTCTTAGTACGTAAGTTCTAGGTGCAAGGACCTCTCCCTGGATTGCCGCCAAGTGTGTTACTTTATCACGAATGCTTGCGATTAGTCACCTGTAATCTGTGCCTGTTAGTAATGTGTAAATAATGACCGATTGACGTAACGGCCGCTTACCATTACAAAACATTTGTTTTGTTCGGTGCCAATCGCGTGTGGGACATCATATAAATGCTTCATGCTAGGATTGCGTCGTAGAAATCATATGCAAATATTGTAGAGGCAAGATAAATAGCTTGTAAAAATGCGGAACTAAGTTGTATAAGACCACAATTAAGTATATTTCGTTTTTTATAACTTTGTAAGGCGCAGAAACGCTACAGCTGCTGAATAATTGTGACGAAATTTTGCAGGTGCCAGCTCCTGTGACCTCCGGTGATCTGTTCGTATAGGCAGTCATAAGGAAAGATATGGAGGGTAAGGTGCCGGCGTAATCATAGGCAAATGAGACATATCAGCTTTGTCGCTGGGATCGCAATCGCAACGCATCTGCAATGACTCCATGATTGAAGATATCCATAGGAGACAGTGACCTCTTATAAGTACCACCATCACAAAAGCCGCCGGCATTTTTGCCTTTCCGTTTCGTGGATTACTGCTTCAGAAACACTTACAACAACAATAGCCTTAAGAATCCCGGGCACAGTCTTCAGGTATGAGGGGTCGAACCGCGTCTCAGTGATGAACACCGTGTTGGTGGAGCCCATGGTCTGCGGCTGAGGAGGCGGAGGCAGCTGGTTGGGGTACGCCATGGTGGGTGCTTAGCTGAAATAGACGGGTTTCAATCAATACAGGGAATTTTAGTAAAGCCTGCAGCTATGGAGAGACGATCTGTTAAAAGATACCATCACGCACTACAGTGTTAGCGCTGTTAGCACGGGCTGCGACACAGATTTTCAATACACGGCGCAGTCGCCGTCAGAGTCGACAATCAAGGGATTTTTTCATCGTGCTCTGTTAGATAATCAACAGAGAGTTAAATTTAAACTCCAATGCGTAGTAAAAAAAAACCGGCAAAGTGCGAGTTGGAGTCGCGCACGAAGGGTTCCGTGGCATTATCTATAAAAACGGCAAAAAAACAAGTTTGTTGTATGGGAGCTCCCCTTAAATATTTGTTTTATTTTAATTTCATTATTTATTTTTAAAGTGAATATGTAACTAAATATTCTGTGAATATTTCAAGCATCTGCCTACCTATTGCCGTTATCAATATCGAGCAAAAACGAGTAAAAAAATCAAGTTTATTGTATGGGAGGCCCCTTAAATATTTATTTTGTTCTGTTTTTTAGTATTAGTTGTTATAGCGGCAACAGAAATACATCATCTGTGAAAATTGCAACTGTCTAACTATCACGGTTCATGAGATACAGTCTGGTGACAGACAGACAGCGGAGCCCTAGTAATAGGGTCCCGTTTTACCCTTTGGGTACGGAACCCTAAAAAACGGCGTTGGGCTCACGTAGGAGGGTTCTTTCCTCCTTGGTCGGGCCATAGTGCGATGAGTGTGATCAATAGGTATCGTCTTGCAGAGTTTTTTAATAGCTTTGCGTCCGATTCTTCATAAGTAAATGAAGCATTCGAGATTCATACTTGTCCGACTAAACGTATGTAGTGTCCAACAGGGGCGCTAGCTTTTAGGGTGCGTTTCCATTCACTGAGGTGGAAATGAGCGGAGCGGAGGAGACGTGCAGGAATGTGAATATTGTTTGAAATCCACATCGCGTCTCGTCTCCAATCGTCTCAGTGAAAAGGCACCCTTATAAGACAAGATTCTTATCACATTTGATACTTTAGGAGCTTTAGGAGGCTATCTGCCACTATATTATCCCTATTTCAGAGATCAATCAATTTGGCCTCGACTTCCTCATTAATCACGTACCTAAGTCTCCGGTGTTACATCGGAATGAGCGGCGTTTGAGTGGAGCCAATTCAATTAGTATTGATAACAGGAGGTACAGGTTACAGCTGCTAATTGGTTCTAACTGAATCATTGAATTAGTTGTGAAGGAGTGAGGTCAATAATATTGACCTTATGACTACCAATCATATTGGTCATGATTTATTTATAATTATATATTATTAATATTATTGTAAATGGAAATATATAAGAAACTAAATAAATAAACGAAATATATACCTAAGTAATTGAATTTACATACATAATATATAAAATTATACATAATAATTTATTATTTGTATAATTTTATATATTGCAGCATAATTGAAAAAAAAAAAACTAAAATGTTTGCTGATGACCAGACTATTGGAAACCAAGAATGATTTTCGTATGCGAGTTAATATATCAGAATTTTTGAAAGAAAGAAAGAAAAATGCGTTTATTGGCATTGTCACAGAAAAATACACCTTATACCTTTTTGATAATAACCCAATCTGTTTAGGACGATTGGAAACTTGATTGCTGATTACTTATATCCCAGTGGTAAGTATTCGGTACGCTGATAGTAGGTAAGTAGAACTTACACGCAGATGGTGTAAGTAAGTGTAAGAAGAACTTACACGCCGTTGGTGGTACAAAGTAGTAGAAATATCTTTTTTTCTCTAGAAAATGTTGTATTTTTTAATACGATTAGACTAAAACTAGTCAAATTAAGTTTTGACCAGCAGAAATGTTTACTGTAAGTAACTTTTTGTAAACTATGTAGAAACTAAATGATTTTTTTTTACAACTTGAAGTTTAGAAATAAATTGCTAATATTTTGTGACAGCACATGGTTTTACAATTTAATATATCACCTGAATACATTTTTCACATGTTTTATTTTAATATAGACTAGTTATGTGTAGTAGATACTTGAGATGAATTCAAGATATCAGTATCTATCATCCTCTTGTACAAAATACTCTAAGTATATTGAAACTAGTAAATGATAAGAACATTACAGAAGTGATAACAACAAATAAGTTACGTAGAGTTGTCGCTAATAAAAATATCCTTGAAATTGAACTTGAATTAACTAGAGGTGTTAGTAAACGGACCGTAATTGGACAATAAAATGGAAACGCTATGATTAAAACTTATTTGTTAAAAGTATTTTGTCTGTTTTGTGTTTACTGGGTCATAACCGGTTGATGTGGATAGCCACATCAACCTTGAGAGAGACGTATGCCCAGCAGTGGAAGTCTTTTGGCTGAAATGATTATGTTAATGTTTTTTAGGATTGAGTAATATTATTGCAGTTCATTTGGATTTATTTATACATTTTCTAAACTAAAACAATTAAGAAAAATAGGATTAAAAATAGGATTCAGCATTTAAGAACCTAAATAAAATATAACAATAATTAAAATACAAACTTCTGATTTAGGTACCAAATTAATGGAAAAAAAGTTAATAAATAATACATTCATACTTACATAGACCACGACGCGCACTATTCTGCTTATTACAAACACAGTAGACGAAGGAGCGAATCACGAGAACTGAAACAGCCTCATCGCGATAAGCGCGGCCGAGGATGCTCTCCGATCTCCGAACAATTTAGTCACCGTCGCCTTGACACTATATTACTAACCGATATTGAGCCGGGTAAAACATCAATGACTCATATTTTTAAATAACATACAGTCAAAGCATACCGCGGTCATACATAACTTCGCGGGTGTTATTTGTTTACTCATACGAGACGTCTTCGTACGTAATTATTACTGTAGGTACATGAAAAATTGAAAATTTACTTGTATTTTGTGACTTATTTATAGTACAACGCCGCGTTTTGCGTTAATCATTTTATTCCCTGAGTAACTGTAAATCCTTACAATTTTTTTCCATGAAATTTAAGAAACACGAACTACTATCACAAAAATATATTATCTACTGTTGTTTAGAGATGTTCCCTTCAAATGATCCAATCGAATTGATTGAAATCATTTGGAAAAACAATTGATTAAATTCCAATTAGAATTTAAAAGTAATGATAATTGAATATAAGAAAGCTGAAGAGTTTGTTTTTTTGTTTGAACGCACTAATCTCTGAAACTACCAGTCGGATTTGATAAATTATGTTTGCATTTTGATAGTCCAATTCAATGCGATGCGACGCGGTGGGTCGGGTCGGGCGAGTCATTTTTAACTGACTTCAAGTAAAGGATAATGTTCTCAGTTAGCAGGTCTCTTTAAAAAAAATGTGTGTTGCCCTAATACTCAAAGACAGCTGTACCGATTGGGGTAGGAATCTGTTTAGCCTATTCGCAACTATTTTGGGGTTGGCTTCCAGTTCAACTAGATGCAGCTGAATATTTTACACGAAGTGGCTGCTTATCTGACCTGCTGACCTCCACAACCCAGTTGATGTGCTGCCAGTAACATGATACCCCTAAGTAAGACTGGTTGTCGGACTTATAGGCTTCTGACTAGGTACTTGTAAAGTCTGTCAAAGATCTACGAATGACAGCTGGGACCAACGGATAAACGTGGTTTCCGATGCACGGAGGGGTCTCGGTCTCGATATGTAATGGATGGTCATTGGTCACCCATTCACCCATCCACAATCCGATTGCGGCAAATGTAGCTTAAATTTCAATTGATCCGCGCAGCTGTTATTATTTAGCCACGAGCTGTGATGAGTCCCTCAGTAATACCTTAGTTATTATGTTAATTAACCTGTGGATCAGAAGCTTACGTGATTGAACGACTCGCAATTCTCATTATTATTTCAATTTTCTGTAATCGATTAATATTCTGTTTAACTATAATTGCTTGCTGCGCATCTCTACAGAAATGTCATTAATGTCAATCATCAACGTGCGTTCAATATTAATTTTTACAACACTGACATTACGTTTTTGTATTACTATTTTTGATACAAAAAAATGGAATTTGAAGATAAAATATGATGAATAAGCTAAATATGCTGAAAAATAAAATAGATAGCATTTACCAATTGTTTGGACTGGGTTAGCTTCTTTTAGTTTATTTAAAAAAAAATAGTGCGTTTCTAATATTTTAGAGCATTTAGAGCGAACGCTGTCGTTCCTGGTCCTGTCAATCTCAATGTCATTTTGTAAGCGTTCCGGTACTCCTCAGCTGCATTTTGTTTTGCATTTCTATCATTTCCAAAGTGAAGTGTTGTTGTCTGACTCTGACTCGTTTAAATTGTTACTGGAATTTTGCTGTTCTTATTTTTGATGCTAATAAAAACAGATTTTCATAAAATTGAAACATAATGCTATGCTACACTACGAAACGAATATCAATTTCTGACTGACGTTTGGTTTGATGGTTTCATGGTTTGTTCGTATTCGATTTATCACCAGATATTAATTTACACCTATTTTTAATCGTTAGTGTAAGTTCCGTAACTGTAAATATCTTACCTACTTCTAAGAAAAAGTGTTTGTAGTTAAGCTGAACGTTATAAGGTAAGAAAATAAATCGCAGTTTTTTGTACAAAGTTGCACTGTTTATTTCTGTAGTGTTGCTCAACAATATTCGCTATTTTAGGTCGTGACAGGCGGCATATCGTGGCTTAAACGTGCTCGGTAGTTATCGCATCGAAGTACGCATGGACTTTTAAACATTGGTTCTGGAATTACTCCCACAAGTTAGAGCCTCATGCACACAAAGTTCTCTAACATTACATATCCTTCCTAAAAACTACATAAATTGGGTAAATATTAGCACAGTAACCAATTGTGATAACACCCATTTTAATGGTCACTTCTAGCTTATCAACAATATAGTTTATTGTATATTTCCTCCCACCAATTTATAATTATACCTTATTGCATTTCCTTAGCTTTTGAAATGCAACAGCAATTTCATGATATATCGTTTTCCTTGTAGAAAGAGTAAAAGTACATAAACAACTTTCTCTTTTCAATATAGACTAGACATACTAGTTACACTTTCATTCCCATAAGTGTAAAGTGTGGTCCCCAATGTGCCTAAAGAATAATTAAAATATAAGAGAATTAAAATGTTGCCGCAATATGGACACTACAAGGAAATGATAACTTATCTGTTATACACAAGCTCAAATATTTGGCAAATTTAAAAACCTTAAACGCTAAATTATATACATATTTTTTTAATGTGCAATCAGAAACGGCTTAACTTGGAAAACAATTGTTATTATCTATTTGTAATCAATGCTGGAGGCTAGGAATTACCGAGTCACTTAGTAAATGATAAAATCAGCAATATAGGTATTATCAGCAGAATAATACAAAACAATACATCTTCAACAACGCCATCATTATACCAAGTAAATCATTTTTATTGCCATGGGCCATCCTGATGAGACATTGCATACTCAAGTGCCCCTGCTAATCAGACTGATGTTATCAGTAAAATTATCAATTCATAGTTTTTATACAGAATTTTTCTACAATAGCTGACTAGCAATGGCACAATTGTCCTAAATAACACAGATTTAGTATGCCTCAAATGTTGCATATCCAAAAGCAATGTAACTGATATCAGAGTTATCATGTAAAATAATTATGTTAATGAGGGATGACTCACATGGTTTATCTTTTTATTAACAAAAAATATGTTACCAATCTGTTAACATTGGTTTAGGGACTTTTTTATCAGACTAAATGCTTCTAACATTTTAAACACGAAAGTATTTGTAAACTTTTTAGTTTTATGTTGCAGCAACAAATTGTCTTTCTTCTTACTTACCTGAAGAGTGAGTTACTTTTTGTCCCTAAAATATAGATAGATAGAAATACAGATGTACTCTTTATTAGGAAAAAGGAGGACCTCGCCGCTGTGCTGTCATGTACACATTAGCTCCGTTTATTTTAATTGTAAAAAATAGTACAAATGCTCAAATCGGTGTAAATATGCAATAAAGTGATATAATGTAATGCAAAATACCTGTGACAATGTTATCTAGAATTTTATTCAACAATGAACAAACTTATTGTGGTTACAATGTGTTGAACAGTTGTCGGTGATTATAAGTTATAAAAACAACGATTAGTGACAAATGTGTTGAAAAAAGACATTAATATACATCGTTACCCAAGAAGCTCAGTGAACATTAGTAAAAAACACTAAATAAACGAAGTGAGTGAAAAAAAAAAAATCAACGGTTCAATTTTAAAAACAGACTATGATACGTCATTATCACAAATAATCATAATATCTTAGACCAGAACACTATTTTCAATTACCTTGTTAAGTTGCATTTAGCCCGCATAGGGGAAGTGTGGATCGGCGACAACGAGTGTGCCGGTACGAATCTCGCATCAAGACGCTCTTTTTGTGAATGTTTTCTTAAGTTGCAAGTAATACAAATTCTTAAAAAACTGCAATGATGAACTTCCTTGAAAACATAACATAAGTTCTGACCCAAACTCGTTTAATATTAGCAAGTTATCGACAAGTACCCACGAAGATGAAAGTATAACAAGTATGCCCGACCTCTCCATAGACGAAACACAAATTGAACATGTAAATAAATTAAAACAGCAAATTGACAAGCTTGTGTTTGACCTCAACAGTGCCCATCAAGAAATTGAGTCACTATCTCTGGAGAATTCGAATCTTAAACAAATAAATGACGACCTACTAAAGAAGAACGAATTTCTTAAAGTAATTAGATGTAGTTCTATGAGGAAAAATACACCAAGCAATCTCACACCTAAGGGTAAGGGTAAACAGAAACACCTACAAACTCAAACTACGTTGGAGCGACGTCTGCCAACTAATCAATGCAATAGTAGTGTGATTGATACACAATCGCTGAATACGGAGATCACGCAGCAACAACAAAAAAACGTATTAGAATTGAAATCTCCAAATAAACAGACCAACGAAAAAGATATTGTAATTTCGGATTCTTTCTCCCAAACAAACTTCAACACTAGCGCAATAGCCGAAACCAGCGGATTCAAACCCAGAAAACTATGTATGATTACTAGTAACAAGTTTAACAAAATATTAGCCATTAGTGAAACTATGTTCAAAGGGTACAAACAATGTCATTATCTTACTTCAAATGCAGGTATAAAACAACTATTTAAGGATTTAGACAAGAAACTCGCAAACTTTACTTATGAAGATTATTGTATTGTCTACATTGGTGAAAGAGACTTTGAAACTTCCTATAATTACGGACTTCTTGTTGATTATATTAAACTTCAACTTAAAACTATAAATAATACTAATGTCATAATATGTTCACCGAATTTCAAACTAAATAATATGTTTTCTATTTTTAATAAGCGTATTGAAATGTTTAATCATCTAATGTATATAGATGCTGAGTTGTGTGAATATGCATATCTCTTTGATACTAACTACCATTTAGAATATACCAACGAAATGTTTTGGAAAAGTTGTGCAAGAGTAAACAATAAAGCAATTGCCACTATTTTCCAAAACTTAATGCATTTTATGGATGATTTAAGTCAACAACTAACCATTTCTCATAATATAGTTTGTCAAAAGTGTATCGCAAAAACGAATACTAAACCACACATAGATCAGGCAGTACAAACCATTTCCACTTCTAGTGATGGTATAAATGATCTTTTTCGTTTATAAGCATATTTACGTCTTAAATCAAAACATTAACGGATTGATAGGAAAGTCAGATCTATTAAGTCTTCATCTAAATGACCTCCTACAAGAAGGTAAAACTGTGGATGCCGTATGTATTGTGGAACATAATATGATAGATGAAGATAGCTTACAATTATATATACCAAACTACAAACTTGCAACTTATTCATCTAGAAACTCTAGAAAAGGAGGGACAGGTATACTAATTAGACATGGACATGAATACAGGGTTATAGATACTAAAGAATTTTATGTTCCTGGTATTATAGAATGCTGTGCCGTCGAACTAGTTTATCACAATCTGATTATTATCTGTACTTATAGACCCCCAAAATATAATAACAGCGCCACATCGTTTTCTTTGAAAAGCTTCTTTATATACTGGAATACTGTGGACGAAGCATGGGCAAAAAAATTTTGCTATGTGGCGACTTTAATATTAACATTCTAAATAATACAAAATTGAGTACTGAATTTCTAAATCTACTTTTAAACTATAACTTGAAACCTAGTATCAAACAACCAACACGTATATCTAGCGGCTCTTGTATATATAATATCATGCATAATGTGAAAGGGGGTAGTGGTGAAGTCTTAGACCTTGCTTTATCTGATCACACAGCGCAACTCTTCAAGTGTCCTGTAAAGAAGTCCTGTTCTATTGATCACTGGTTTGTATTACCGCGAGATTATGGTTCTGACAATAAATCTAAGTTTATCGAAGCTATTAGTAATCTCAGCTTTAATGAAGTTTATAATAGTACCGATCCGGAGTTAGCATTCGACTCATTTAACGAGTTATTTAAACTATTTTATGATCTGTGTTTCCCTATCATAAAAAAAAAGATATCTTCTACAAAATCCCCCCGATGGATTTCTAAGGGTATTAGAAACTGTAGTAAACGGAAAAGACAAATGTTGTGGCAGTATAGGAGATCGCCCAATCAAATAAATAAACAATTACTCAAATTATATTCACAAAGATTAAAAAAAGTGATTCACTTGACACAAAAATCACAAAATAGTTACTTGATAAAAAATGCAGAAAATAAAACCAAAGCAACTTGGAGATTAATTAACAGATGCAAATTTAACTTCCCCCCTGAACCCATAAAAAATATAATTGTTCAAAATGAGCAAGTAAGTGATCCCCAAGAATTAGCCTCGACATTTAATAATTATTTTGTAGATTCTGTTCAAACTAATACGAATAATAATAATTGTACTAGAGCTGTATCTTCTGTAAATTACTATCACAAAACGCTATTTATGACACCTACAGATCCTTTAGAAATATTTCAGATTATTAATTCTTTAAAGAACACGAATAGTGCGGGTTATGATGGTATAACTACTAACATTTTGAAATCTGTATCACACATAATTGCACCCGTATTAAGTTTTATAATAAATTTATGCATAGAACACGGGCATTTTCCAAATTCATTAAAAACTACGTTGATCAAACCTCTGCACAAGAAAGGTGAAAAAACGACAGTTTCAAACTACCGTCCAATTGCTCTTATTCCAGTAATATCTAAAGTTTTTGAAAAGGTTATCTATAAATCAATATACTCATTTTTTGAATCAAATAATATTTTTGCTAAAGAACAATATGGTTTTCGGAAAAATAGGAATATTAGCAAAGCAATATATGAACTATTCACTAAAATTATTAGTAATGTAGACAAAAAAAATCCTATTGCAACAGTACTAATGGATATGTCTAAAGCCTTTGACCACGTCAATCATCAAATATTATTGGGTAAATTGGATCGGTATGGTGTGAGAGGAAATATTTTACAACTACTCAAAACCTATCTCAGTTGTCGAAAGCAAGTCACTATTCTAAATAGAATTTGCTCTAAGTCTAAAACAGAGATAACTTACATGTCATCAACTAGACATACATTATGTGGGGTACCGCAAGGAAGTGTACTTGGGCCTTTGTTGTTTCTAATTTATATCAATGATTTGCCAAAATGCACACAATTTCAAACAGTTTTATTTGCGGATGATAGCACACTAAATATACCATGCAAACATATTGAAACTTACCAAAATGATATAAATGACGCCATTCATTGCATAATAGATTGGTTAGTTATGAATGAATTAAAAATAAACATTGAAAAAACAAAGCTTATGACATTTTACCAAAAATCCGTTAACCCTAATTTAAATATAACTTATGAAGGTCAAAGAATAGCTGAAACGAACCATGCAAGATTTTTGGGCCTTCAACTGGATAGTCACTTAACGTGGAAATGTCATGTAGAGATAATCTGTAAAAAATTAAACCAATACTCATACGCACTCTATAATCTTGCAAAAATTGTAAACGAATCTATTGTTCTCGTGTCGTACAAAGCATACGTGACATCTACATTACGTTTTGGAATTATATTTTGGGGAAATTCCACAGATAGATTAACTGTGTTTAAAGCCCAAAAAAGATGTGTGCGTTCTGTGTTTAAACTTAAACCTACCGACAGCTGTATTCCATATTTTAAAAAATTTAAACTCTTAACTTTTCCTAGTATTTACATTTTTGAAACAGCAGTATTTGTTAAATCCAATTTTCATATGTTTAGAACACTGAAATCTAAACGTCGCAACAGAGAGATATGTACTATTTCACACAAAACTGCACTATTTTCAAAAAGCTTTCTTGGTATGGCGCCTAGAATATATAATAAGATTCCTATAGAAATTAAACAATTAAACGAAATACTTGATTTCAAAAAAGCTTTACTAAAACTTTTGTATGACAAAGTATATTACACTGTGAATGATTACCTAGATGATAGATTTTAAGTGATTTAAATTGGATAAATTCATTGTATTTATATTTTTGCATTATTTTTTTATATTACTTTATTTGGCATCTAGGTATTTAAATGACTACTTTATTATATACTATTGAATTATTGACTACTTACTATATTAAATATTATTGACTACCATACTAAATATTATAAAATTATTAAACAATTGACTACCAGTACTGTAATGCTGCAACAGTCTTTGTTTCTCAAGTTATTGTATGCCAAAAGGCGGGTCATAGCTGTACTCCATCATGCAAACTGTAACACCATATTTTTACCTGTGTACCACAATAAATAATTTTGAATTTGAATTTGAATTTGAATTATGTACACCATAAGAAATACAGATATAAATTTAGAAATGTATATATTTATTTGTATAAAATGGCCCGCACAAAAGCGAGCCATGGGCAAACGCTAATGAAATTGAATTGCAATAAGTTGGAGAGAAGTTCTATTGATTTGCTTATTGTCTTAGTTTAATATAATCCTTAATCAATTTCCTGAAACTAACTTATTGAGTAAATGAAGTGACAAAAAATATAATCGACTATTTCATTCCAGCTCTATGGTTCTTAGAATTTAAACCAAAAATTTGTAATTAGTGTTGTTATCATTTGGTCACAAAGTCAAATTCAATACTTGGATTGTTTCCAGTTAATCAAAAATGGCAGAAGTAGGTTTCCCCGGACAGCACACCACAACGACAACGGTCACGTCCAGCACCGCTGTCCAGACCAACATACGGTTTGACCCCGCCTACATCAAGACCATACCTGGCATACTGAAGATTGTTCAAGTTGTAAGTTAAAAAGTTTTTTATTTTTTTATTAATTAAAAATATTTAAAAAAAAAATTCTATGTAAGTAAGTATTTAAAATATAAAGTAAATAATAATACATCATATGCCGATTTCGACTTGGAGACTATTTAAGTAGTAAGGATATCATCACATCACCAACATTATAATTTAGGGACAATTCACAGGGCTACACAGACCTCTTCAGTAAATGGGACATTAATTGACAAACACTCAAACACATTGTGGATGGCCTTTTTTTTTTTTTTTGAGGTTGGGAAATCATCCTATGACTTCTCCCGCTCTGGGCGGAGCGGAAGGGCGTGTCAGACTTTTACTGACTAAAAGCCACCCGTGTTCCTTCAGTTGCCTGTTGCCAAGGTCCCGGTATCCCTTTCGGACTAATCCGCAACCCTGGCAGGCATCGGTCCTAGCGGACCCCGCCAATTGTGCTGACGTCTCTTTGAGGCGCGCGTGGAACACGACGCGCCATCGACCCGGGCCTCGCCGTCCGCAAGCCCGCGCCTATGGTGGCCGGGAATACGCCTGGGATTCCCGACGCCCAGGGCGCCTCCAACGGCGGCGGTTAGGGGGGTGAGGGCGCAAACTTTGCCTCTTCCTCACGCGTTCCGCCTCCTCCTTCGCGAGCATTACTGCTTCGCAGAAGGAGGTGACTGCTTCCCATGCCATTTCGCTCCGTACCATGGCCTGGACTAGACCCGGACGCGAGTGGTCACGCCAATCGCCTCCAAGAGGACACGGCGGGGCTCCGCCCAAGCAGGGCAGACCTCCACCGTATGCTTCACCGTGTCCTCCGGGCGATCCACACAATGGTGACACCCGGGCGTTTCCTCCCGCCTTATCCGAAACAGGAACCTCCCGAAGCAACCGTGTCCGGTGAGGACCTGCGTCAGGCGGAAGGCGAGGACGCTGTGGCGCCTCTCTAGCCACAAAGAGGGGACTTATCGCCGCAATTGGTTGATATTATTAGCGCTCAAGTTGCTGCTATTTCAGACTTTGGATAATTCGTTAATGACGATCAGCAAAAGGTTTTTTTTTTTTTGGCAACTGACCCGATGTCGACTATTCTGGCAGCGTTACGTTTGACTAACGGCTTTGGCGGGTGACTTCAAAATTCTAAAGAATTCATATTATACCTATTACGCTTTAGAAAACAGCACGTTTTCAGCAAACATTGTGAAAAAAAAAAACAATACAAGACAATACACTTTCACAGGCTTTGTTCAGTTCAAACACTTGTAGGAGGTATAGTCGACCGCACGTCTGTGGTAGCAGTCTGACCTTGAGCTGGCCCCTTATTGTATTGAAACTCCTTATGTAACGCTATAAGGAGTTTCAATAGGTACATTATTAGGCCAGCTTATACTGGTTTTGTTACCCCTCACGTGCGGCCTACTGTATCATGTTTTAATCATAAGGTAAAAGGTCAAGTCCTTCCAGAATGGTACGTAATTCAATGTCGTGTTATCACGTTGATCGCCGCCGCCCAATGACGTAGTTCACGCGAAAATAGCGCTAAGTGGGAGCTAGCCTTTTACAAACACGGCATGCGATGTAACTGTTTTAATCTAATCGTCACGCCCACTCCCGAAGGGGTGAAGGGGTAGAAAGACGAGGTGTGCTATTTTCCCAAAGGGCTCTGTCTATATGGCTATTGTGAGTCAACATAATGACGGTATAGCTGCTGTCATCGGTCAACTGTGACCTCCACTTTACTACTTCATACCTATTTATTCGTCTTGCGACTAAGTTTTGCATAGTTTCCTTGGTTCGTCACATGATGCATACAATAGATTTTAACGACTGTTACGCCATTAGGCTGCAGGCCGCATAGCCCGAGTTCCGAGATGCATAGAGGCACGCAAGTCGCGTGACACAGTCTTTAAATCATGAACCTTGACTGGATTTTTTTCCTCCTTCTTGTTCTCTAGATTCGGCGGCGGCCGTTGTAAAAATATTAGCCCGTGAGTAGGTAATTAAGTTGGTAACTGAGCTGATAGCTCATTGGTGCGCCAGACGTTCCTATATTTTAGAATCGTTAATTTTTCACTCGTGTAGGCTAATTTTCCCACCAAAAATCAGACAATCAATGATACACAGACACACATATTAAAATTCATAAATTCACTGACTGACTACGCACTGCCTAAGCCGCTAGGCCTAGGAGAGAGTTCTTTGTAACGGTGCACAAGAAAGGATTTGTGAAAATTCATTCCCTAAAGGGGTTCAATAGGGGGTGAAAGTTTGTATGAAAGTTCAAGTTCCTCATATTTGCCGATGGGAAATACCACCGTGCAAATGGTTTTGTATTCATATAAAATACAATATCGACATTTCAATGAAATCGATTCGTCATAGCAATGAAAGCGTTTCCCCTTTTGTTTCCTTTATTGCGTTGAATCATTTACAGTATGAACATTTATACGTCGGAACTTGCGCAGTCGATTCAATACATTGCTACACTATGTTATTTATTAGATCCTATGTATTTTTATAAATATGTTATGGCGTCCTTGTAAAAGTTCCGATCGACGCGACGATGATATTGTTTTCTATAATATTTTAAATAGCGTGACCATCGATGGTGTAACGTCATTATCATTATTATATTTTATCATTGTTAATTTTATTGTATTTTAGGCAATCTCTTTATTAGTATGATAGTTATCACACTACATAGGTTCTTTTGATGCGTACACTCGAAGTGAAACGTCTGAACACAAAATGAATCCAAAGTGAAAAATTAATTCATTGGTGAAGCGATCCAACTATGTTGGATTTCGGTATTCGGCGTCTTTCACTATTCTCTCTTTACCGAATGGTCGAAAAAATAAAGGAGCAGGTGAACGTTGAATGAAAGAAAATAAACATTCACTCGAGTGAAGCGTCTGATATCACATTAACGAGTAGGGACAGTGCTAACAAAGAGTGCTCTGTCTCGCCAATTTCTGTAGGTTCTAGGTACGTTTAATCCAGGCATACTAACAAACACCGTTCTTTAATTTCAGCTATGCAGTCTCCTCGGGTTCATATGCATCCAATGTTCCTGGCTGAGCAGCCAAACCAAAGGGTCCTTCTTCAGCTGGATCTCAATGATCGCCTTTTGGTTCACGGGCATCTTACTGGGCCTGTACCTGTTCCATATCCTGGAGAAGTTCTACAAGATCCCGTGGCTGAAGCTTGAGTTCGGATTCTGTGCGCTGTGGACCTTTTTCTATTTGCTGGTGTCGATTTTAGCCGCGACTGTCCATGATGACCCTCATTCTGCTGCTGCGGTAAGTTATATGGACTATTTAGTATTAGAACAACCTCCGTATTTGCTAGATTTACCTTTGTATGATTAGGTAATTTGTGTGAATTTAGAAAATCTGATGCTTTGAACATTATTATAGTTGGTGGGTTTTTTATTAATTGGTTGTTAATAGGTCTTTACCTATGAAATTGCTGTTCTGCAGTACTGGCCATTTCAAATCAAAATAATTTTTGTTTGGCTAAGAATTCTAATTTCAAATTAATTTTATTTTAAAAACATGGAATTCTTTTTTCAAAAGAAGTCATTTGTTTAATGATTAGTGTTAGGTAATAGGTAATACGGGCTGGTATCCGCAACTCCACGACAAAGCGCGTATTTTGCGTACGGGTGGGAAATCACTTATTCGATCCACCCCAGCTCCTCCAAGAAGGCCAGCAACGCCTTGGTGTTACTGACCATCTCCCTTAGGGTACCTGGGTTACCGAAGTACTTTGCCCTGTAAGTGGCAACCACCGGGCAGTGTAGTAGCACATGAGCTGCTGTCTCGTCGTCCTCCATGCAGGCCCTGCACAGTGGACTGTCTGTGACTCCTATGACAAAGAGGTGTTTATTAAAAGACCCATGGCCAGTTATAGCTGCTGTAACAGTTCGCAGCTGTTGTTTCGTTAGTCGGAGCACCTGCTTCGTGAGGCGGCAATCGATGGCAGGGAGTGCCTCCTTAGCCTGCCTGCAGTCACCTTGGTCCAACCATAGTTTGTTGTGTTGATCCCTAGTGCGTTTCCTTACCAGAGAGCGTAGGTACCCGAAGGGGAGTGGCGCAATGGGTTCGGGCCCCACCGGTGCCATGCTCGACCCCCTACGGGCAAGTTCGTCGGCTGCATCATTGCCTAGTGAGCCGCTGTGTCCTTTGATCCATTGAATGGTTATATTATTGAGGTTACCCACCTGGTTTAGGCGCTGGTGACACTCGTATATCAGCCCAGAGTCAACAGTGTGGCTGTTAAGCGCTTGCAGAACAGCCATACTGTCTGAGAGTATTCGTATCGAGTAGTCCTTAACTTCCCTGGCCATGATAGCTGAAGCGGCAAGAGAAATACCCATGCATTCGGCCTGGAAAACTGTGTTGTGGACCCCCAATGGTGTGGCTATGTGTATGTTGAAGTCCTCCGAGAAGATTCCAGCACCTGTACCACTACCTGTTTTAGAACCATCCGTGAAGATGCGTAGCTCCGCGGGCCGCAAGCCCTCGCAATGGCGATCCTCGTGCAGTTGGATTCTGTATTTTTTATCAAAGATAAATTGTTTGGGTACCCGGTCATTTATGGCTTTCGTAATGGGGAACTCATTATTGAGGCCCTCGAGCAGCGAGGTATGTTGTGTAACTCTCTTACCCCAGAGCTCTGTTGCATTAAGACGCACCGCTGCTATCGTCGCTTCCTGTTGTATGAACAGATGGAGCGGGGGTAAGTCTAGCATGGCTTCAATCGCTGCAGTTGGAGTAGTTCTCATGCAGCCTGTGATCGCCACGCAGGCTAGTCTTTGCATGCGTTGTAGTCTGTTAACTGCTGTCACTAGCTGGGTGCGGGGCCACCAGACCACAACCCCGTATGCGATCGTGGGGCGGATCACTGTAGTGTACAGCCATAGTATGATTTTGGGGGATAGGCCCCACTTCTTACCTATCATTTTCCTGCACTGCCAGAAGGTGATGCAGGCCCTGTTTAACTTGTTGTCTAAGTGACTACTCCAGTTTAGCTTACTGTCTAGAATGACCCCGAGGTACTTGACCTCGTTGGCCAACTGAAGTTCTGTATCGAACAGTTTTGGTAGGCGGTAGGGCCCTAAAGCTCGTTTATGGGTAAACATGACTAGTTCAGTTTTAGTGGGATTCACTGATAGTTCAAATTCCCTGCACCAATTTTCTACGATACGTAGTGCTTGATTAGTGAGATTACAGATTGTTCCCGTCACCTTCCCCGAAACAAGGATTGCGAGGTCGTCTGCATACCCTATTGTATAATAGCGGCTGGCGTTGAGCTTTGTAATCAGGTCGTTGATAACCAGATTCCAGAGTAGGGGGGATAGCACCCCTCCCTGGGGACAGCCTCTGGCTATCATTGCCGACTGCTGCTCCCCTTCAAGGCGAACCACTCGTTTGCTTAACATATTCGTAATCCAGTCCGTTAGTACCTGTTCTACTCCATGCTTGGAGAGGGCGCTGCTGATGCTGGAGAAGTTGGTTTTGTCGAAGGCTCCTTCGATGTCTATGAAAGTGCCCAGGCAGGTTCCTTTTTGATGAATCGCATCCTCTATCTGACTGACCACTAGATGAAGAGCAGATTCGGTCGACTTACCCGAGCTGTATGCATGCTGATTATAGTGCAGCGGTATGGTTTTCAGGGCTCCGTCCCTCAGCTCCCTATCGCAAAGCCTTTCCAGAGTCTTTAGTAAAAAGAAGGTCAGGCTGATTGGTCGATGGGATTTGGCGTTTGTGTAGTCTCCCTTACCTGGCTTTGGGATGAATATGACTTTCACTTCCCTCCATCCTTTGGGGACGTATCTGAAGGTCAGGCACGCCCTCATTAATGGCACCAGTCTCGTTGAGACAGACGTTCCCCCCCACTGTAGCAAGGCGGGGAACACTCCATCGGGACCAGCCGCCTTAAAGGGATGGAAGCTCTGGATGGCCCATTGAAGTTTCTCCAACGTGATCACCCTGCTTGCGTAACGCCAGTCGTTGTCTGATGGTGTTAGAGTTTCACCTGGCCAGTCAATTACCTGCGCGAAGACGCATCCAGGGAAGTGAGTCTCAATTAGGACGCGTCTTGTTTCTTCAGGTGACGACGTAAGTGTATTATCGGGTTTGCGGAGGGTGACGGTCCCAGGTGTGTTCTGTTGCGCCAGTACCTTCCTTACCCTGTTAGCTTGCTGACAAGATTCAATGCTGCCACAGAATTTGCGCCATCCCGTGGTGCTTCTGAATCTGATGCATTTTTTGTAGCTGGATTTGGCCGCGTAGTAGTTGTCCCAGTCCTCATCCGCACATGTGTTCATGGCTCTGTTCAGAGCTGTTCTTACCTTGCCACGTTTGCGCTCCAGGTCGGCACCCCACCATGGTTGCTTACCCGGAGTGCTGCGCGGCGTGGTCTCTGGGCAGGCCGTTTGGTAGCTGTCTATGATTGATTTGGTAAGATGACTTACTTGTGCCTCAATCTGTGACGCGTCCGTAAAAGTCGACGGTTTGTGCAAAGTCGTAAGCTTGCTTGCAAGATTACGTGTATAGGTGGTTCGATCCGTGTTACGCGGGTTCCGCCTGGGTGGTGCTCGTGGCACATAGGCCTTGATATGGAAGCGGATCCACCTGTACAATACAAATACAAATACAAATAGTTTATTTTCATTAACAAGCTTTGTTCTACTTAACTAGTGATAGAAGTGTCCTTTTAAGCAAATAAATGCCTGTATTAGGACACTCCACTCTTCCACAACTTAAATTTACGTAATGTAATACAAGAATTATTCCAGCATTTCCTATTTGTAATTTATATACTTTCGACAAATTAAATCAGTTTAACAGATAATTAGGTACAGGAACAGGAAGAAACATTACAGAATTTACTTCAAGCTTATTTACACAAGTGCGCGTTTTGTGTATGTTGTAAATATGAGTTGGGTATTGAGTTGAGTTGTGTGATATGTGTGTGTGTGGGATGTGTGTATGTGTGGTGTGTACATGTACATGTTGTACATGTGAGTAACAGTACGCGTGAATGAGTGAGTTATGATGTGTACTGCAAGAGGGCCTCGGTGTCCTCATATGCGAGTGGTTTTATCCATTCAATTATAAGTTTTTTACATTCATAATATTGTTTGGCGTATACATATATCTCTTTATTTATTTTGTTATAAAGAGATATGTATTATTATATACCTGTGGTCCGAGCAGGAGGCCTCCTTCGAGACCTGCCACCCAGTGATGGTTTCCGCCGCGCCCTCTGTTGCCAGAGTGAGATCGATAATTATACGGCTTCTCCTGGTTACGAATGTTGGTTCGGAGCCATTGTTTAGTAAGGATAGGTTAGTCGAGAATAAGTAATCAACCAAGGCCTTACCTCTCTCGTTTTGCGTGTCCATGCCCCACAGTTGGTGGTGAGCATTAGCGACGGCACCGACGACGACCTCAAACGCACATCTCTCGCAATGACTCACGAGGCGGGCGAGGTCATGGGGAGGCGGCACCTCCGCCTCAGGCATATAGGCCGAGGCAAAGACGATTACCATCTCCCTGGCGTCGTCGCGCTGTATTAGCAGCTTTGCTGCAGAGACATCTCTGCAACAGAATTCAGTTAAGAGCTGTGTTTTAAGGTTACCTGTGACATAGATGCACGCCCTGGGGCGGTCATGATCAGAGGTGACTAGGAGCTTACCGCCAAGGTTGGAGAGTCCTTGTATGCGGCCAGCCCTAACCCACGGCTCCTGGATTAGGGCAATAGCCGTGTGTTGTTCCTCCAGCCACTTGCGAAGCTGAGCCGTCGCGGTCTGACTGTGGTGGAGGTTTGCCTGGAGGACTTTACAGGTCGACAAAGGGGACGCCATCGCTGGTCGAACCCTCATCGTCCCCCCCCAAGTCTGAGCCTGGCAAACAGGTCGCCCTCGTCGAAGCCGTCCTCCCCCGGGCCCGAAGCTGGGGACAGGATCATGTCGTCCAGCTCCCCGCCCGACAAAGGAACGGCACCCACGGTGGCGGCAGCAGGAGCGGCCGACTCTGCAGCAGCAGGTTCAGCCACGGATGCTTCCGGGTTGTGTGACGGGGGAGTAGACTCCTGCGGCGTTGTTTCCTGCGGCAGCTGTTCCGGCGTCACGTCGAAGGTTCCTGTGACGGGGTCCCATCCCTGCGGGACGTCGGTGAACCTACCGTTCCGACCCTGGAACTTTACGTACACCGCCCCCAATCCAATTGAGAGACGGCGTCCGGCCTCCATCAGAGTCGGGATTTGGTCCACAGGGACTCCGACCACCACAAACCACGCCGCGGCTTGTTTGTCAGCGTGCAGCAGTACCCACCTCTTGATGTCCACCCAAGGGTTCTGGTAGCTTAGGGCACGACCAATGAAGGTCGGCTCTTCGTAAACCCCCTGCTCATCCGGGATCACTACGCCACACCGTGCACGCTTCTGTACCTCCGACTGGCTCAAAACGACTAACGGGGTGCTAGTAGGAAGAGTCAAGCCGGAGACTGTTTTCCTTAGCCAGGCTAAGGTGTGGTCGTTGCCGCACCACAGTTTCAGCACGCCCCCGGCGAACAGCGGCTTGGCCGGTCCTGGTGTGTCTTGCTTGGAGGAGCAGGCCTCGAGTATGATCTGCTTTTGAATGGCAGCGAGTACCTGGTCCGATACGTCCTTGCCGAGTATTCCCGTACGGTCGCAGGTGATCGCGACGTCGAGGGTAGCGCTGGCAGCTTGGGCGTAGCTTCGATGGGCGACCCTATTGGATTGATCAAGCCGCGGCCGCTTATGCTCACCCCGAGGTGTCAAGGACTCGTTGAGAGCTCGCTTGGCCGCGGCCTGATCCTTCCAATCGGGCCGCTGTGTTACCTTTATGCCAACGGCTGATTTGTCCTGTGCGCCGGTTGGCGGTTGACTAGGCGCTGGTCGGCTGGGGCCGGCCTCTGCCTGCGACTGCTTTCCGGCGGAAAAGTTCAGCGGCCCGCGCGTCGGTTTCCCTGAGCTGGCGGCGGTGGCATGTCTGTTAACGGAGCCCTTACCAGGCTTCCGTTTTATCGCTTGTCGGCGCTCCTTCCTCGTAGGTCTGTCCCTCTTCTTACCCTGTTCTGGGGCAGCAGTTGGACCTGAAGGGTCGGTGCATGGGCGAAGGGTTTGTTGATTGCGTTTACCCTTGCCCTTGCGTTTCTGCACAAATTGCCAGGCACGCGTGAACGCGTCCTCGGTGCAGCTGACCGTCTCAGCTTGACCGGCTACGGCCGTCTGATGGGAGGAGGCTAGAGGAGCCTCAGGAGGAGGAGGGTGTTTGGCTGGGATCTCGGTGCTAGTTTTACCCGGCACCGGGGTCTGTTTGGGGAGGGTTCGACCGGCAGTGGAATAAGTCGTCGCCGTGGTCTTTACCATTGTGTTAGAAGGGTCGGTTCTGGTCCCAATCAGCGCCGACGTCCTTTGTTTATCTTGGGACTTTTTATTTTTGGTCTTAGCTGCGGTTCTCGCCACAGCCGGACCGGTGCCCGCTCTGGTACCCGCAGCGTTAGCCGCATGGCCACCAGGGGCAAGAGAGGTGCAAGCACCCCCCTTTGGAGTTTCATTGGCTTTCACCTCCACTCCGGGTTTTTTGTTAACAGGCCTTAAAGTATCCATGTTAAATGCGTTCGAAAATTCATCTCTCTGGCTCCCACCCTCCATGGAGCCCGCACCTGGGAACGTCTCACTATAAAAAAGCTCGAACGTTAGGACTACCAGAGAGATATAGGGGCGCAAGGCTGGTTTACAGTGCGACATCGGGTGCTCGATCGGGTTGGCGTGGGGGGTCGAAAGGCCCACCCACCACGAACTGATCAACCCTCACTTACACCGTCAGCATGACCTTTACCTACCGCTTCGGCCGTCCGGGGACGACCTCAGCGGACCTCACGCACCTCGCCTGTGGCCCTCTGACGGGACACCGTGGCCATTTCCCTACCCCCGGCTAATGGGTAGGGCCACCGTTTCACTTGAAATCCGGACCAAAGGGGGCGTGTTGCCTTACGGGCACATTACAGCCAGAGCCGCTCGGCTCAACCCCCCAGGACTCCTTCATCCCCACTCACGGCGCTCAACTGCGCAGGTCCTAGCGCAGGTGACTACTACTCCTACTCGTCATCAGCAGATTTTAGTGACATCCGAGCCCGCCACCACCCAGTCACAGGGGGCGGCGGTTAGGAGTGGAAATTGGAAGAGTAGAATTGGGAGGAGAGGGGATGTGGATGGGATGGGTTTGGGATGGTTAAAGAAAGTTGGGACGGGAGGGCGAAGACAAGGGAGACTGAGGTAAAGGGAGTAGAGGAAGGGATGCAAAGGCGCCTGGTGGTTTTTGTTACGTCTATTTCTTAAGGAATTAGACCAAGAACAGGGTGACAACCTCGAGAAGGTACATCCGCCAGACTTGCCTTGAGGATATACACGACTGTAGCGCTCTCCCTCAAGACCCCGCCACCCAACCACCTCTGAAGGAGGTGGCAGGGTAGGCCTGCATCTATACTACCAAGCAAAGCAAAGCAAAGCATGTCGTTGTGCAACCGCAAAAGCATAAATCCAGACCCTCCCCAATGATTAGTGTTACATTTTCATCGCATTTCAATCTTTTTCATCATCATGGATACGTTAAAAATTCGAGTAATTATGGAATATGAGTACCGTCGTGGCAGCAACGCGGCACAAGCGGCACGCAACATCAACGACGTTTACGGAGCTAACACTACAAACCAACGCACCACCTGTTATTGGTTTGCTCGCTTCCGTTCTGGAAATTTCGACCTGAAAAATGAACCTCGCGGTCGTCCGAAGACTTTGGTCGACAATGACGAATTAAAGGCGATTGTGAAAGCTGATGATACACAAACATGTCTGAATTAGCAGCAGCTTTCGACGTTGGCGTCAAAACAATATTGGTCCATTTGCGTCAAATTGGCAAGGTAAAAAAGTTTGACAAATGGGTGCCCCACGAACTCAATGATCGCCAGCGCGAAGTACGCGTCGAGGCGTGCCTTGCACTGCTCAACAGACACACAAATGAAGGAATTTTGAACCGCATTGTTACCTGCGATGAAAAATGGATTTTGTTTGATAACCGCAAGCGCTCAGCAAGTTGGTTGGATCCTGGTTCAGTACCTAAACAATGCTCTAAACGAAAACTTACCCCTAGAAAAGCGATGGTCACTGTTTGGTGGTCTAGCGCCGGTGTGATTCATCACAGCTTCTTACCAAACGGGGTGAGCATTACTGCAGAAGTGTACTGTGAAGAACTGAACACAATGATGGAGAAGCTGGCACATCTCCAACCAGCATTGGTCAATCGCTCGTCTCCGCTGCTCCTGCACGACAACGCGCGACCTCATACTGCACAGCAGACGGTCTCCAAGTTGCAAGAACTGGGGTTGGAAGCTCTCCGTCATCCGCCCTACTCACCAGACCTTGCGCCTACAGACTACTACTTTTTCCAGAATTTGAATAACTTCTTGGCGGGAAAAAAATTCAATACCCTCTCGGGTATTGAATTGGCAGTACAAAATGCCTTTGAAGAATTTGTTGCCTCCCGTCCAGCTGATTTCTTTAAGAAGGGCATCAATAAACTGCCACTGCGTTGGCAAAGATGCATTGATTGCATGGGTGATTACTTCGATTAATACAAATAAAAAATACATACATACAAAACGGCAATTTCATAGGTAAAGACCTAATATTTTATTCTTACACAAAGGAACTAAGTTTTTGTCCAAGTACTATTTTCACCTATATTTTCCCAAAGAACTTCGCTCTTTTCCTCATACAATTCTGTTGAAAGTATTTTTACCGGTCTATCGAGATTTCGTCACCGTTTGGTTGCTGGTTCTTTAAAAAAACCTTGATAATTACCCAATAAACTAAAAATAATCCTTTAAATTTTCAGTTCTTCGGCTTCGTAGCGATGTTCGCGTACTTAGTGGACGCGTATCTAAAGTATGTGGCAGTCCGCGCCGGCGGCCTGGCGCAGGGCACGCGCGTCGTGTCCAAGCAGACCACCTCCGCCGTGGAGTCGCCGCCCCCCCGCGTCGGGTACTAATGAGATAGGGAGGCGCGAGGGGGACTGGGGGATCTAATCTAAACGCTAGTCTGAAAGTTAGAAGACAGTTGGGCTAGTTTTTATAGACGTAGAAGACGCAAAAGATTTAGTGTTATTCAAATTGCTCACTCGAACACCTTAAAGAAACCTTTCTTGGTCCCTAATCACGCTTTTAAAAGATTTGTTTATGACGGCTAAAAGACATCATTGGCACTATAAAAGCACTGTATTGTTGTTTAGTGTTGCGACAACATAATATTTGTAAATAGTTTTGAGCGAGGAAGTTGCCACATGAAAAAAATTGTTTGTTTGTTGCCATGATTAAAATGAATTAATGTGTTCTAATTTTTGTAGAACATAATTAAATCAATTGTATTATTATAATAATTTAAAAATTCATGAAAAATTACATGACATGTCCAAATTAAAATGTTCTAATAATTATGTGGTGACAATTTTAGCTCAATAACTTGCGCTGGTCTAAATGTTAGCTATTTAAGCAAAATTTTACTAACTAGATTAAGCCCGAACAAAATCATGTACTTATCAAATGTTTTACAGAATTTATTAATTTTAAACTTTTTGCTGGTACACTACCGCCATTGTTAATCATCGAACTAATTTACATTTTTTTTTAATAATTATTATTAATCAATTTTTTTGCACAAATATTGTTTATTTTTACATTATTATTTACTACTTTAAGGATCGTAGTGATATATTATCCTGTTTTAAATTTTTTAATAATTATTGTATTATGGTAACTAAAATTGGGGTGTTCAACGGGTTAACCAAAGAATAATGTACCTACAGGGTGTGATGGCTCAAATTCATGATCTGAATGAAATGAAATCATGACACGTTTCGCAAAATGTATTTTTGTATAAGTTTTGGAAAAAGCTATCCTTCAAATGAACATTTGAATGCTAGTATTTCGAGCATGTTATGGTAGACATGATGTAGGTATGGCATAGAAGATTATAATATTGCTATTAGTTTTGTGTGTCTTCTTCAAAAGCACTACACACTACTTGTAATTGTCTAAATTTCACATTATACACTTTTAAAATGAGCCTTATACACTGTGCCTTAAGTTTGCAAGAATTTGTCAAATTGTTAAACTACTTATGTAGGTTAAAAAATAAAGTTAAAATTAAAACTGCCTTAGCTGTATGCCTACAGTATTTTAGACAACCGACGAAGTATTTGTAGGTAATATTTTTAGTTTATCTAAACGCGTATAATATGCTATAAAACCTTTAGTAGATAACGGGTTCGTAGGCAGCAATATAAACAACACTAAGCTATTTACTATCTGCCACACTTCATTCTCTCTCACTTGAGTGAATGCTTAGTGCAATTTGTTATACGGATTCCCTAAAAATTTCTGCTTTAATTTAAAACTGCCATAATTTCTTTATTTACTTATGTTGTCTTGACGACCCAGTGGTTAAGGCCTCGCCTCTCATGCACGAGATTGTGGGTTTAAATTCCGAGCAAGTACCAATGTGACCTTTTCAATTTATAGTACCTAAGTTCTAAGTTTAACTTGGACATTACTGACATCGGTGAAGGAAAACGTAAACCTGGACTTATATGTATAGTTAATATTATAAGGGTCAGTTCAGACCGTGACGTGAAGCGACGCGACGTTGCGCGCACCTTATCGAACTTATTTTCTTCAAGAAAAGGTATAATTTCAGTGCGAGTGTTGACACGTGTCAAAGTACGTTAAGATGCGCGGTGCGACGCAGCGCGTGTATCCGTCTGAGCAAGCGTGGTGATCAATACTCGTGTCTTCTTTGTATGAGAAGAGGCCTTTGCCCAGCAGTGGGACAATAATAGGCTGGTATTATTATTACTTAATTGAACTCTTTTCTAACCATTTGGTTATTTCTATCATTATGTTTCATGAGTACCTGTGCAGTTTTGTACAGTTTATAAAATATGATCAAATTGTTCATTATTATTTAGTTGTTAGGATATAATTAACCACCTATCTAATTAAGTGTTAACTACCAGTTCAGGTACGTATGTATACTATTTTGTTTATACATATTTACTTTATTCTAGCTTTGTAAGATTAATCAATAAAATAATAATTAATTGAAAACATGGACAAATACTATACTTCAATGATGGCAATACTTTTTATAAAAGATTCAAATGCTTTAGAATATTTTTCACAACTATGCTCATAATGTTATGTCGGCAAAATATGCCATTTTTATTAAAAAAAAATGAACTTAGCACTAACTAATGCAATTAATATATTAAAATTATTGTAACTGTTTCACGTTGTCCAATCTAAATAAGCAAAGATTTTTAATATATTAAAATAGATTTAAGTTAATTCCTTAGCATGCTACACACTTGTTCGATCAAAACATTCGATTATATTTGGTGCGACAGTATTTGTTGAACAACAGTCGAACCGAACCAATGGGGATAAAAACTGCCACTTGCTTACTTCAGATGTCGCTACTATCTAGCGTCTAAGAATTTGACAGCTAGCTGTCAATGAAGTTTTTCAGTCAGGAGGATCATCGTTTTCAAAGTCAAAGTCAAATAATTTATTTCAAGTAGGCACATTAAAGGCACTTTTGAACGTCAAAAACAAAGAAATAGAAATGATTCTAACTGCCCCTTTCAAAAGGTAGGTTTCGTATGGAGGAGAATGGGCAAGAAACTCCACCGTTACTCTTTCAACTCCGTATCAGATTATTCCTGTCGTAAGCCTGGAGGCTTACTTTTGTGTTTGTTGATTTAAGTTGTTTAAACTCGCGGCTTGTATACGATGAACAGTGCTGCCACGAGCTTTCAGTTTTTAACCCCATTGCTACATATTTTCAATTTTGCCGTCTGGCCATTTAAGGTCGATCAAGTGTCTAGCACGCCTTATGAGTCTTTGTTCAATTATTATAATTTTCAGATAATTTCTTGTGTACTACTTATGTATATTTATTAAGTATTATAAATATTTATTATTATGTGTACTGGCTTCTGTGTATGTCTTACTTTTTTATGCTATGTGCTTTTTTATGACCAGTCAACACTGGTTTCTAAAATGTATGAATTTGAGACAATTTATTTAATTACTTGTATACTTACGCGTTTTAAAAACTATCAATGCTTTTTTTAACTAAATATAAGCAATATTTTTAGATCATATTATTGTTTGACTACAATGAAAGGTGCCTTACTGAATTCCATGTATTTTTAATATTTCATATCATATCAGTCCCAAAAGTCAATCGATAAATGATAGAAGTGACATTTATGAGAATTCGTTGAAAAATAAAACGTGACATAACATATTTAGTTAAAAAGACAGTTTTGTTAAAAATAGAAGAATAGGTTTTGATCACGGAGTAGATAATTATTTTTTTCTTTGCGTGTATTTTGTTTTTTTTCGTAAAGAAACAAAATACACGCATAGAAAAAAAATAGGCTGACTTGCCCTATAGAGATTTTAGAATTTTGTAGTATAACAACCATAGGTCACTTCTATTTTACTTGCACAATATAATTTTTACACGGTATTGAAATAACTTTATTTTAATGAAACTTATCAATGTATTTGCCTTATATTATAGCTGTTACACTGTTACTAAATGTATTAAAATTATATGATAACGTTTAGAAATTAAAAGTGTTAATAATATTAGTTTGTTTTATTTGACGTTTCTTGGTAGGATACTGCATAGAGGAAGTAAGAAATAATCAAGAGAAGTGTTTGTAGGTAAATATATTTATTTTAAATGCATTTCAAGTTATAATTAGTACACATTTAACAGATAAATAAGTAAACATCAATAAATACTACAGCTTCAAGCGCTTGATATCTTCCATTTTGAAGTCGGTCCTGAAACAAGTTTTTCTATTTATTGCACACAATACAGTATGGATAAGGTTCATAATACTCTAGTAGTTCTTAATGATTGGTGGAAGAGGGATAGAGGTGAAGATAATTTAACATCACGTCGAAGCGTGTGGAAGTTGTATGGAGTTTGCCTTCTGTACCTATAGTGCGTTAGTGGTTTAGTTTCCAAACATTTGTTTTTCAAATTTAATACCCACGCAAACATCAAATTGAGCTACAAGTTCAAACATTTTTATGACTTTTACAAAAGGACTATTTTTTCTAAAAACTATTTAAATTAAAAACCAATAAGTAAAAAAAAATACAGGATTTGGAATAAACTTTATCTATTCTGCGTTAAATTTTGATGAATAAAGAAACATGGTTTAATCGCTCTGTTTCCGTTTATTGCTACAACTTGCGGTATAATATCTACGTAGGGACGAATGATGGTGTTACGCGAATGGACGGTCTGAAGTCTGAAAGTGGCACCGGTGACTGAATAGTTGTGTGGAAATCGGTTGCCATAGTATGGGCATGATTGTGATGCGAAGGAATGAGGAAAATGTGAGGAAAGTTAGTGAAAGAAAATGTATTGGCTATAAGAGTAGGGGAAGGCCAAAGACACGATGGATGGAGTGTGTGATAGATGATATGGCTAGGAAGGGGTTGACTACCAAAATTACGACTAATAGACGACGAGTATGGAAGGAAAAGACATGTTGCGCGGATCCCAAGTAAAATGGGATAAGGGCAGGAGAATGATGACGATCTAGTCCAGTACCTGCGCGCCAGTATCTCCTTGGCCTCGGGCGCGGCGAGGCGCGGCGTGGGCAGCAGCGCGTCGCGCGCGTGCTGCGGCAGCTCCAGCGCCAGCAGCGCGGCGGCCTGCGTGAGGCGCGCGCACCGCTCGCGCGCGGCGCCGGCGCTGCTGCCGGCCCACGCCGCCAGGCGCCGCGCGCGCCGCTCCACGGCCAGCCCGCCCTCCTGCGGAAAAAAAAAATCATTAAAAGATTTAAAAAAGTTTCTATCCGACACCGTCCGCAAACTCATGGATACGCGCCCGAGAAATGTAGTAGGTAATAACTGTGACGGTCGCCGACCGTCTGTTATTCAGACAGTTATTCTACCTACACAACACATGAATAAATACACAATACACATAACTTTCCCTTCATACTTTTCCTGGCTTAGGACAGGCAAAAACACCTTAGGTGTTGTGACGAGTCTACATGTAAATTTGATTCAAACTCAAAGCATTAATTTTTAATTAAACCATTTACAGGCACTTTCGAACTGTCAAGGAGGCGGTCAGTCAGAAATAAGATAAACATTTAAAAATTAGTTACATCATTCATGTTGAAATTATACATGTTAGAAAAATGTAGAAAGCACGTAAAAAGCGTCAGCAATTATAAAATAAAAATTAAAATAAGCCATGGCAGCTAAGAGATGATCAGTCCCAACTGACGGCGCCCGTGCACGACCATGACGCATTGATCATCACCATTCAGCTCAACCATTTTGAAGGGAGCTAAATAATCCAACACACGCGCCACCATCAGCAAGACATCTGAGTGAGCATGACATATTCCCAGCCGCCAGGGTACATTCAAGTCAATGAAAGACATAAGATTTTCGTTTCGTTCTTGAAGATCAACTGGCATCTGCTGGTTGCCACGACCTTGAGCGTGGGCCGGGCACCGGCACGGTGTAAGTAGCTACGCATCCTTTGTGTGGCCGCCAAGATCGTTTCGCAACAATTCCGCGTACATGTAGAATGTACGCGGAATTTGAAAAGCCTTGTTCAGGTTATCACTCCTATCACCCGCGATAGCGTAAAGTGAACTGTTTATCCGTCCATTTCGGTGCATTGACCATTCGTGTAAGACATTATCACATAACTACAATTATTATTTAAACACGAGAAATGAGCGGGCGGCGCTACGCAACGCCGCGACGCAGCTTTACATTACGTGCGCTCGCTCACTAGCGAAACAGCTGACCGACTGAGGGTGGTCGGCGTGCGCGGCCGTTCAGAGGCTATAGACAAAATCCCTTTTCTGTAAGCGTTAACGCCAACGGAAAGATGAAATTGTATGGAGTTGACATTAGCTTTAGAGATGTCACGTGACTGCTGCTGTCAACTCCATACAATTTGATCTTTCCGTTGGCGTTAACGCTTACAGAAAACGGATTTTGTCTAGGCCCCCAGGTCACGTCCCGCGCCCCCCGCCCTTGTGAGACGTAACTTCGTTGCCCTTGAATAAATGGTGAAATATTCTTTATCAAGTCTGAGCCCACTAGTTACCGCTCCATCAGTCTACTCCATATCCTCGGCAAACGCTACGAGAGGCTAATTATAAGCGGCTCAAAAACTATGTCGAGGCAAAGAGCCTCATCCTCAACGAGCAGATTGATTTCCGAACCTAACGCGTGCATCCAACAAGTCCACCGCATCGTAGAGCACTTAACCGCTGGCTTCAAGTGTAACTCGATAACGGGCGTGTTTTTCTTCGATATAGCGAAAGCATTCGAAAAAGTCTGGCCCAAAGGCTTATTATATAAGCTGATACCAACTGGGAGTGCCTGACCGACTCGTGCTCATCTTACGAGACTTTTTGTTGGATCTTACTTTCCGCTATCGCACAGAGGGCGCACTCTTCTCCCCTCAGCCCATTCGCGCGGGAGTCCCTTAGGGCTCCGTGCTATATCTCCCCTCATCTTTACGCTGTTCACCAGCGACATCCCCAAAAGTAAAATGGCTCAGTTGGCTTTATTCGCCGACGACATTTACATTTACTATACTGGTCGAGGTCAGAACGCTATCGCACGCTTGCTCTAGATCTCCGCAAACGTCATAGGCGCCCCCTTCTCCCCCACCCAGTCAGCCCGATCACCATGTATAGCAAGCCGATTGTTTGAGAGAAGCGAGTTAAATACCTAGGTGTGATCTTTGACCATCACCTTACTTTCAATGAGCACATAAAGGCTCGTTCGCGCGCCGCTTTCGCCCTCAGTAGGCTTCAATTCATATTGACTGCACGCAGCAAGTTGTCACTCAAGTGCAAATTGCGCATCTACACCGCGGTCATGCGTCCCATCATGACCTACGCGTGCGTAGTCTTCGCACATGCTAATCCACGCTATCTCCATAGGATGCAGAATTGCAAACCTTCCAAAACCGTTGATGTCCGCAATTTGGATCTTTACTTAGATTTCAAAATGCCCACCGTCCAGCAGTTCATGAAATGCCTCTCAAAGCGTTTCTTCGACTCTGCTATAAAGCACCCCAATTGCGGCAGCCACCCGTTACACTCCCTCCCGCATAAGTAGGATTCGCCAACCAAGGCATACTCTCACTATCCCAGACGACCCCACAACCCTCCTCCAGGGGCAAGTAGGGAACCAGTACTTTAGCACACAAAACCGACCGCCGACCTTCCGCCCTCGCCACCCCTCGCCCCCCCCCCCCCCGCCGCCCTCCAGCCCGCGCCGTTGAGCCTGTAGCTTTCAATTCCCCTAATAAATAAAATACACACCCAATTTTTAACCGACTTCAATAAAAGGTTTTTTTTTTAATGTTTATTACCTCGGAACTCCGGTAATATTATTATAGAAGCATAGATGATAGTTATTTTTGCAACTGTTATATTATAATAAGGGGTATTAAAACACAAATGTGGGTTTATCAATATATAATAGTATGAGTGTTTTAATACCTAATTATTTACAGTTGCATACAAGACTTTAATCTTCTATAAAAGTTTCTTTGCAATACCAATATCGAACAAAAATGGCGCGGTACGACTTGAATTCGAATTTTTCGAATTTGAATGTGTTTTGTTTTTACATTACGGTGCTTCGTTAGTGAAAAGCTCGTGAATGACAATGTTGTTTTTTTTAAATGAGTTGCATTATGAAATTCAGTACAACATTATAACACCCGTTTGGATGATATTATGTTGGAAATTAGCTAATTGTTTCAGAAACTTTTATAGCATGGGTGTAGATAAAATAATTTGAATTTGTTCATACCCGGTCGTATCTGTTGTGTGTGAGCGCGGCTTCAGCTCTAGCGGCAAGGTCTGCGAGTGCCGCCAAGAGTAAAGCGTCCACTGCCCGCGACGATATGTGCGCACGCGCCGCCTCCGTCAGCTGCTCCAGGGCTTGAGGGAGCGCGTCTGCGTCGTCTTCCATCTCGTCTGCAATATTAAATTTACGGACATACACATAATTGCAGAACAATAGATTCGTAAGTCATGCCAACAGTAAAAATCTTAATGATGTCACCATTCAAACAAAATCAAATACCGCCTATACAAATAATGTCTACCAGTCTATCTTTTCATCACTTTTTGGTGTTTTAGTTGGGTAGAAGAAATTACGCAAAAAATCTCAGCTAAAGCCTGCTATGCCATTTCTTCTTCTAAACGTTTGTTTGTAAGGCTATATAATAACTTGCTAATCGAACCAGACTTCACAAGTACCTGTATGTGGCGCCGGGTCCACCAGTCTATGCGCCCAGGCCACTATCTTGGGATGCAGCGCGGCCGCTAACGCCGACAATGCCAGGTCATGCGCAGCCCTAAAAGCAGCGGCCGCAGTGCCCAGCCCGGCCGCGCAAGACGTCAGCTTGTCTCGCTCCGCTCCGCTCCGGGCGAGCGAAGCGGCCGCCGCGCACGCTTCGCTCGCCAGCCGCTCTGCCCAGTCCGCGCCGGCTTCTGCTTCGTTCATGTGTGCCTGTAGTTTTAGATGTGTCATTAGAAATAAAAGGTTATGGAGTTTTTGCATTCTATAAGTTTTGAATTTTAATGGAATATTAAGGATGTTAAAAAAATTGAGGCATGCGCTCATGATTTGCAAAAGTTATAGAAAAGAAAAAAGATAAAAAAGTTAAAGTTATCTTTGAAAAGAAAAATGAGTCATCACTTCTGCTAAACATGTATCCAAAAGGCTCGTGCGGCGGGGCCCGCAGCCGGCGCCCCAGGGCCCCACCGCGCCGTGTACAGTATCACACTTACTAGATAGAGTATCTTCTGCGCCTCCATGTCTCTATCCTGCGGGTCGGGCGGGTAGCGGGCGGGGCGCGGGCCCGGCAGCGGCAGCGGCTCGTGCGGCGGGGCCCGCAGCCGGCGCCCCAGGGCCCCGCCGCGCCGTGTACAGTAACACACTTACTAGATAGAGTATCTTCTGCGCCTCCATGTCTCTATCCTGCGGGTCGGGCGGGTAGCGGGCGGGGCGCGGGCCCGGCAGCGGCAGCGGCTCGTGCGGCGGGGCCCGCAGCCGGCGCCCCAGGGCCCCGCAGCCGGCGCCCCAGGGCCCCGCCGCGCCGTGTACAGTAACACACTTACTAGATAGAGTATCTTCTGCGCCTCCATGTCTCTATCCTGCGGGTCGGGCGGGTAGCGGGCGGGGCGCGGGCCCGGCAGCGGCAGCGGCTCGTGCGGCGGGGCCCGCAGCCGGCGCCCCAGGGCCCCGCCGCGCCGTGTACAGTAACACACTTACTAGATAGAGTATCTTCTGCGCCTCCATGTCTCTATCCTGCGGGTCGGGCGGGTAGCGGGCGGGGCGCGGGCCCGGCAGCGGCAGCGGCTCGTGCGGCGGGGCCCGCAGCCAGCGCCGCAGGGCCCCCGCCGCGTTGCGCTCCAGCACAGCGCTCACCTCGTTCAGCACTGCGCACGCGCCGTCCACGCTACCCGATGATACTGCACGTCTGTATCGCACGAATAGATTTTACAATACAACTATACAAAGACTGCGGCCCGAGCAAAAACAAATCCCAACATGGCGCCTATTCAAATGAGAAATCCTCAAAGGTTTTTACCGGACTGCCTCATAAATTATAATTTGATCTGAACTGCACACGGTTTTTCTATTGCGCAATAACCAGCACTACCCACAGTAGAGCAGAGCATGTCTCTCTAAAGTTATTATCAGCCATATTTTAACATGGCTCATAATAACGTTAGAGACGTACCCTCTCCGGGGCTCTCTGTCATATGAATATATGTTTATTTCAGATCTCTGCCTTTTCGCCGAAAATTGTTTGCCTGATTTTCACTTGGCAACTAACGTTTCTCAGAATTTTATTTCGCCGAATAATCATTTACCAACTTATCATATAATTTTGTTTTATTTCTCAACCTCACAGTTACCAACTGTACGTTTGGTCTGCTTTTCATAATGACACTTTTTTAAATGCCAACTTTCAAGTAGAGTTCAATTAAAATGAGTGAGTATACTGAAGAGTGCTCAGTGAGTGAGTGTTTTTTACTTTATCTTTAGTGTGACCTAACCTAACTGTTTCCTTTTACAAAAGCGATTCGCTTCTGGCATATCGCCGGCCGCTGCCGCGGAACGCTCGCTTCGCTCGCTCGGCTCGTGCGTTGTTTGTCATACTCTAACCTAACCTATCGTAAATTCGTAACCTAAGATTTAAAGGTTTGACAAATGATAAATGTCCCAAACGTTTTGTGTCATTATAATAATCAGCTTAACAATAATTCTGCCAAATGAAACGTTGTCATACAAAAATTTGCTAATCGTTAGTTGTCAAAGTGAAACATCGGCGAAACGTTGGTTGGCAAGTGATAATCTGCCAAACAATTTTCGGCGAAAAGGCAGGATACCGTTTATTTCATTGGCACGCTCCTATCAGGCGCGGTCCGAGGTCCTGGGGGTCACGACCCTCCCCCAAAATCATTCAATCTGTCGAGAGACTGAATGATTTACGTACTTATCAATTAACCATTTCCCTAAAAATATTCCTCGGCACCAATGGTGACCCCCCCCAAAATCTCGGGCTGCGACCGCGCCTGGCGCCTATACGTGTTGTTGGATTTTGACATTATGAGTTGTCGTACAACTATTTTATTTCGTTCATAGAGGTACTTAAATCAAAGATTTACTAACAAGTTTTAGTTGAAATTAACATATAAACCGATGCTGCATAGGATATTACGAATATACTATGACTTCACGTTTCAATTAACTTATAGTTAATGCTCATAGAATACACCAGGGGTCCACGGACAAATGGCGAACCGCGGTCCGCCTCGGACCGCCGACCCATTTTGTGCGGACAGCGGACCGTGAGAACACACCAACTTGCACTACAGAGTACATAATTTAATAAAAATGTATCCCCCACATTATCTTTGTTGACGTCAATTATTCGAAAACGGCCGGGCGAAGTAACGAGCTAACAAGTGAGAAAGAGTTCGCGGATTACGAAAGCGTTGACCGTCGCGGTGGGGAAGCGAACAAAAATTTGCTTTGAAACTTCATACTTTTTTTGGGTCAACATAATATGTTCACACATATATAGCAGTATTTTCGAAGATGAACTTTCAAACTCAAACTCAAACTCAAAGCATTTATTTAAGAATTGTCAAGGAGTCGGTCAGTCCAGTCAGAAATATGAAGCTAAAGCTAGAAATAAGTTGCCCATTCCAAAGCGTAGTAGGTACCTATGGAGAAGAACGGGCAAGAAACTCCACGGACACTCTTTTAAATCAAAATATTGTTACAATATATGGGGTACATTGTGGCGGTATCTACATCGCCACATGCGAACTACGCATCGAAGACCTGACGTCACATAAATCCTGCATCGCGCAATTAGAGTTTACCGTGCAGTGAACATATATACAAAAACCCAATATCAATCATTGGGCAGTTGCCCGCCAGACACAACACCCGTCTGGTCGGAGGATCCTCCCTTTTCTATGGGGGATGAGTGAACTTTATACCCTGTTCCTCATACCCCTAAAACATCATTCATGTTGAAATTATACATGTGAGAACAATGTAGAAAGCATGTTAAAAGCGTCCACAATTATAAAATACTAGCTGCGCCCCGCCGTTTCACCCGCGTAAGTCTCGATCCCGTGGGAATATCGGGATAAAAAGTATCCTATGTGTTAATCCAGGTTATAAGCTATCTGTTTGCCAAATTTCATCCAAATCCATTCAGCCGTTTTTGCGTGATTGAGTAACAAACATACAAACACACAAACTTTCACATTTATAATATTATAGTAGGAAGTAGGATTATATTATACTAGCTGCGCCCCGCGGTTTCACCCGCGTAAGTCTCGATCCCGTGGGAATATCGGGATAAAAAGTATCCTATGTCCTATTCCAGGTCATGGTCTACCCTTGTGCCAAATTTCATCAAAATCCGTTCAGCCGTTTTAGCGTGAAGGCGTAACAAACAAACAAACTCACTTTCGCATTTATAATATTATAGCTTCTGCCCGCGGCTTCGCCCGCGTGGATGTCGGAACGTGTAACATGTCCTAAATCAGCGGGGTAATTGCGTAACACACTTACAATAGCAATGGGTTTCATTTTGAAAGCTCAAAAACATTAACTGCGTTATTTACGTTGTTGAGCAGACGGATTTCTCGAACATAATTACGAAGCAATATCTTCCACCCGCGGTTTTGCCTGAGTGGTAAATTGATAAAAGTAACCTATGTCCTTCCCCAGGCTTTAGACTATTCATCACAAACAGCTCAGCAGATTAGCCGTGAAACATACATATATACACAGATAGATAGACGGACAGACAGACAGACAGACAGAGTTACTTTCGCTTTTATAATGTCAGGTAGGGATTGGTATGCATATATTTATTATTGAAGAGGATATTCAGCGTGTTGTTGACGCCGATCTTGGGACTGTTCTGGTGTCTCAGTAGCTCTGTGTGCTGCCTCACGCACCACCTGCTCAGACCTTCGCAACTCAGCTTGTTGAGAAGTCTCGTTATTTCTAGCTATTTTCATAGCTCGAGCTTTATTAGAGCTTTGGGAAATATTAGACTTACGCTTTCGCGGCATTATTGCAAGTACTATTTAAAAAAAACACAAAAAGGTGGTAGGAATAAAAAAGAACTGTCTTTTTACTACTTTCAACACAACCTATACCTAAACCTAACCGTTATTCTCAAATTAAACAAACTAAAAAAAAATACAATCTTTAACTAAATAACCAACCAAAAAAAAACAATTCTTATTAAAATAGAAACGAATCTTTATTATAAAAATTTATTTATTTTTTAGGTAGTACTAAAAAATTATAAATCGCTTCCGAGTCGAATCCACTGTGAAAAGATCGCAGAATTTACACAACCGTCAATGCCGTCTGCCCTCACGCGTCTGCCCGCGTTCGGGTCGCGCACTCGGCGATCGCGCGTCATTGCCTATCCCGCCCCTCCATTCGTTCTGCGCGCCCGCCGTCGAATCATCGCAGGTCATTCTTATCGTTCTAACTTTTAAAATATTAGTCCAAATTACTTAGTGTAAAAGACAAATTTTATCTACATTAAATACCGAAAGCGATGAAGGTATTTATTTTGATACGAATTAACTAAATACTCTAAAATATGCAACGTAAAAAAAGTATTCAATTTAAATGTATTTATAGCTCACTATTTTGGCTATAATGGCTTCCACATAAAAGGTAGATATATGCTGTCGCGGACGTTTATTTAGAACTCTTTAAGACAAACAACCCCATAATACATTCTTTTCATGTAACTTCAGCGGTTTAGGCAGCGCACGCAAAGATAGATCTCAGAGGGCAGGAATTTTTCCGACTTACTTGATACTTATCGTTATATTATGGCTAAATCACATAAAATCTTTATAAATTGTAGCCTATGTGTTATTCTGATATATAAGCCACATTACTGTAAAGTGCCATTAAAATCCGTTCGGTAGTTTTTGCGTGAAAGAGTAACAAACATCCATACATCCATCCATCCATCCATCCTCACAAACTTTCGCATTTATAATATTAGTAGGATAGGATATATTATATTATATATATTATATTATAGTAGGAAAAACAATTCAAAAATTAAAATTAGCCATGGCAGCTAAGAGATGACCAGTCACAACTGACGGCGCCCGTTCACGAACATGACGCATGGATCTTTCGATCTCGACTTACTGATGAACATCTCCAGGATTTAATGTCAATAGCTTGCACCAATTTTACTCCAAAATTCAGACAGGTAGTCAGCAAGAACAAATGACATTTTTCTCATTGATATGTAAAAAAAATACCTTTGTTATTTCCGTAATTCCGTTTGTTATTTTCGTTATTTCCGTAATTAAATATTTTTTTCTATAAAATGTTGTGCGGACCGCGATGGTTATTTCATATCTGAAAACGGATCCCGAGTCAAACTAATTGGTGACCCCTGGAATACACTGTCACGTGAGTGAAGTCGCGGGCATAGCTAGTATAACAATAAATCATTATGAATTATTAATTAATTATTATTATTAGAAATTAATTATTTATCTTCCAAAAATAAAACTCACCTGATAACCTTCCTGGCTATAAAGAACACATCATCAACCAGGCTGGACGTCGTGACTCCGACCTGCGGTGTTGCCATCTTCAACGCCTTGTTTACGCTCTCTTCCAAAAAGTACCTACATAAAAGATTTTTTCTCAAACATGCTTGGAAGTTCGAGCATTATTTATATCTTTTTTTTCGAGACAGTAAATTGAGCAAGCCGGTGCTTGCTCTCGTTCTTATCAAACGATGTCAGGTGACCTCATGACGGGATCGCTATTGTATGAATTTTTAGTTCCCTTTTCTGACGTTTTGGCGCCGGGTTATTTTAGGACATTTTTTGTTGTTTGAATGTAAGGGTGAATTAAATAATACCCATAGTGTAACTATATTTTTTGGCAATAGTAGACGCTATTGACTGTGCCATTTTTCAATAGCGGTAGACTTGCTGATGCGAACCTCAAAGGGAAGCCGGTACGAATCGTGTTTTATGGTCCTTTCGCCCCTGTACCTTTCCAAAGCCAGATAATGTCCGAGTATGTCCTGCGCAGTTCTCATGAGGTCGCATTCGTTTATGATCTTCTCCACTGCGTCTACGCACGCTTTCTTTTCGGTTTCTTTTAGAGGCGCAGCGTCCACCTGTGCAAAGAAGATACATACTGTGTGTAGTCACCTGACTTTTATGGGCATTGACATAAGGTTGAAATGATATAGGAGCAATTTTAATAAGTAACTGCAATGTTTACAACTGAAATGTAAGGTGCAGCCGATTCACTGAAGTCACAGCTTTTTCATTTAACAGAAGGTCTGTTAAATTGCATTTGCAAAGAAAAGTAACAGTTTTATGAATTTTTCATATTCGATAATCGATAGTCAAGGGCCTGCTGAGACCTGATCACCTTAGCCTTCTTCCTGAGGAACGTGAAGCTAGATGTGTCAGAGCCAGTTCAGCCAAAACTGGCTCCATGTTCAGGGGAGAGATACCAGTCCTGTGACGGTCTGGCTCCAGCTCATTGAAGATACAATATAGCCACAGCTTACCTCAGCCTTCCTCCTCAGGAATGCGAAGTACAGCCAGATGCGGGAGTGCGTCAGGGCCAGTTCAGCCAGGACCGGCTCCGCGCTCAGGTGAGAGATGCCGGCTCTGTGAGGGTCTGACTCCAGGCGTCGCGCTAAGACCAGCTCGGTGAAGATGCGACGGACGCCAGCACAAACCTGCAGGGGAAAAAATTTAAAAATGGAATGAATTTTTTTATTGTCTAGATATAAATCCACAAACAAGACTTGGGAGGACTTACTATCGTCCTTAGGAGGATATGAATTTCATTACAGAATTAATTTCAGGTGAAAAATAGTTTATTATGGTGTCACAAATCGTGCGTGTCCTAAATTATAGTAATGGTTGTAGTTAAGTAGTAAAGTTCGCTTGCATGCTATAACAATGAATTTTACAATCACATGAGAGCTACTTGTAAACTTTTATACAAATAACAAGCATGTGTATAACGTGCTTCAACTCAGGAAATGATGCTGGGGTCACTCCTAGCTATAAAGAACGTTAAATTTTATGCAATTCTTTTGTGCTGCATAGTCAGTTATTTGTACAGCTATACAAGGATCTTTTGGCGCTCGAATGACGTTGACGAGGGGGCGCTGTTGGTAAACATTTGTGTAAATTGTTTTGTGAAATGTATTGAAAAACAAGATGGCGGCGTTAGTTCCGATTTTAGCCACGCGCCAAAAGAATCTTGTAGCACTATAGCTGTTGCAGTAGTACATACCGCAGGCTGCACCGCACGCAGCGCGCGGTGCAGCAGGCCGGGCGCGTGGCCGGCCGCGGCGTGTCGCGCGCGCTATAGCTGTTGCAGTAGTACATACCGCAGGCTGCACCGCACGCAGCGCGCGGTGCAGCAGGCCGGGCGCGTGGCCGGCCGCGGCGTGTCGCGCGCGCTCGACGCCCGCGCCTCCCGCCTCCACCACGCGCGTCACAGCGTCCGCGAACACGGCTGCCTCGGAGCTCACGTCTGACACTACGCAGGCGCGACGGATCGCTGCTTCTGTCTGGAGGGAAATTATAAGGCTTAGATGCATGAGCAATGTTGTTATGATGATTTATGTTAAAAAGTAATAATCTGAACGACTTTTAGAGGCACATCACATACAGGGTTAAATTAAATGAGCTAGCGGAACTCCGTAAACCTCCGTCAAACAATAAATACACCAGAAAAAGACTATAGTAATGATTACTAACTTGTGTGGCAAGATACTTGGCGAGGAGATCCACTCCCTCCTCAGCTCGTCCAATCTGTGGGAACAGCTTGAACAGGCGCTCTACACTCGGCTCATCTTCCTTGCGGGCAGCTTCTTCAAATCTACGACATGGTAACACTATTTATAGCAATACAGTTTCAGTTTTTCACTGAAATTAATTGTCTTATTTGGACTGCTCCAATAGATGTCAAAATCTATACATATGTTCCTGCTTGGACTTTGGGGTATTTATACGAACTTGCCAGCAAATTAAGTTTGTCAGGCAGTCGGTGATAATATTAGAAAGCTCACTTTGAGCCAAACTCTTTTTTTGTTTTTAGCTTTTATATACACACTTGCGCACAAGATGCTCCCGCAGCGTGTTAGCCGCGCGTGTCATGGCATCACGCGGGTCAGGCGCGCCGCGTGCCCTTGCTGCTGCCACTGACCCTGGGTCCATACTAAGGAACCTGGACACATGACCAGCACCTGAAACATGTACCTACACGTTAAATATTCCAACTACTGACATTAATGGTCTACGTGTAAAGCACATAGGTTGTTATTTTGCTACTTCTCAAATAATATGTAATATCAATATCTGAACATTGTAAATCTAAATTATTAATTTCTGTTGTATAAATTGAAAAGTTTAAAATTGAATTAATGAAGTTGAGAATTGAATGAATAGAATTGAAGAATGCTGCTGCACCTGATTCCATGTATTGTTGTATATATTATGTTAATGTTAGTTTTAATACAAACCAGTTTCATAGTCATGTGCTTTGATAGCTGCTTCAACTCCAGCACTACACAACTGCAGGTCTATCAGGTCGTGCACACGACGCTGACATTCTGCCACGCGAGACTGGGAAGAAAGATTAAATCTCATTGATAAGTATTTATATGTTTACACACATATTTGTGGCAATAGACTCAAAAAAGCAACACACAATAAACACAAATTCTTATTTACCCTAGCCAGGTCTAGCTGCCGCACTTTTGCGCTAACGTCTCTCGCAAGTCCGGCCGTTTTGTCCACCATATCAGCGGCGATTTGAGCATCTGTTTTCACTTCACTCAGCTTCGTGTAAGCTTGACTCGCCGTCCGAAGACGACCCTCCAGGGAACACGCCCTGGATAGCACTCCCGAAAGCGCCGCATCAACCTCCGACTGCGAAAATACTTCGTTTGTAAATTAAAAGTTGTGCCACCGTCACCAAAACAACTCGGCTTACCTCTTCTTTCTCAATCTCGTTGAGCGCTTTCTGTAATCCCTCGTCAGTGGATACATCGTATTTCTCTAATAGAAGACTCAGTGACATTTTGAGAGTCTAATTAATAAATATTATAAACTATCTTGCACTAATTGAATGCGAACATCGAATTATTTGGGAAAACAGTTTGGAAACAAATCAGAAAATCTGATGAAAACGTCAACAAGTCATATGTCAAATCCTTAATGTCAATGTCAATTTTAATCAGCTGAGGGCTGTGGTTCCGTGTGGTGTTCATTCATCCACATAAATTCCCGAAACTACTACAAAATTATATTCTAACTATATTGACCTGAATTTTACCACTAATTTGCAGTTTTATCATTAGCAAAAATAAAAGAATGGACAAATCTTTAATTTTTAAGAAAATAATTTACTTTTTTTTTTGTTGTGGCAATAAAAAACTTGCCAAAAAATGACAATACACCAATACACATAATGTGCATTCGAAACCTTCACTCCTGTTTCTGTTAAATACACTAGATTTTATATTATTTTTGTTAATAAAATGTGTACTAACTCTGAAAATGTAAGAAAATTATTGAGATTCAGTTTCGTAAAGTTTATCTTGATTCATTTTCATTTATGTGAAAAGATCTCAGCAAAGAAGTTTCTGATTGAAGGCCGTTTGTTGCCTTGTCAGTTATTTTGATCAGACCTTCAAAAAAATTGACTAGTGGACAAAAGTAAGATACCTATGCTGCAACATTAGTAAACATAAAAACTTGTGAAATCGTAAAATCGATGTGCCGTTAACTGTCTTACATTCCTCAGGGCGTTTAATAAGTGTATAACACTCCTTTGAGGTCAGGTTTCTTTGTGAGGTCGAAAAGAAATCGTCAAAGGTGAGTGCTGAGTGAGGCTGAGGGCATACATTGCATAAATTAGTTTGTATTGGCAAACAGGATTGGTTTGTGTGTGAAGCGGGGTTGTCTGACGGTCTGGCTGGCTCCTGTGTTGCAGATTGACTCCGTGTGGGGCTGGGCTTCGCCCCCGCTGCGATTGCAGCTGGGTAATTCACGCGGACACAAGAGGTGAGTGAACTTTCATATCATTGACAAATAATTGGCACGAATACTTTTTCACATAGTTTGAATAGTTTTTTTAATTGATGGCCATAATATCATGAAACATGAAGTCATTGTTTTGTGTCTGAGTGGTTTGTATTGTAAATATTGGACTGGCAACAGCTGATTGTTTATACAGCCTAGTAGCAACAACTAACATTTGACATGTTATGTCTCACCTCATGTGAAGATGACAGGGAAGTAGGATTCCTATAAGTTATTTCTTGTTTGATTTTGTTTTTGAAACTTGTGATCCTCCTAGGTAATGTAAACCTCCTTTGTATGTTATCATGAGTAAGTACTTACCTATTATTTTATGTAGCAATCAGAGAAACCAACACCTCATGAAGTATGACACTCATTTCAGAAATCTTCCCTCCTTGTTTTCATTCTATAAACTTGAACAGAATAGATTTAATTGGTTTGTGTTAAAAAAAAAGCATACTTAACAAAACGGGGAATATTAATGTGCTTCTAGTAATGTGCCCTTAGCTTTGACACTTGTTAATTGGGTCAACAGTGTTTACAAATTAATTTAAAACTAAATTAGATTGCCATACATACTAGAACAATGAACTATGAACAATCTGTTTGTTTTCACTCTCAAAAAGGATATGTTATTGTGTGTGGTAGATGAAATAACTATTAACAATAGCTCTACACTGAGATGAATAAAATGTGCACTTTATTAGTTCAAGTAATGCACATCCTGTTCTTCTCATACCAAAAATAATAAAAATAAGTGATAGGCATAATTTTAATACTAGAAATAAAGATAAAATAGATCAACCATTTTTCAGATTAGCTAAAGTACAAACATCTTTTATGGGGTACTGCGTTAAATGCTATAACAAAATACCTTGTGATATATTGCAATTAAATGAAAGAAAATTTAAAACTCATATAAAAAGTACACTTTGTAAACAAGCTTATTACAAATTAGAGGATTATATCCAAGATAAGAATGCTTGGAAACATGCTGGTCTTGCTCCAAAGGACGATTTAGTGTCTGGACAAAATCAAACTGATAGCTAATTTAGTTTTTTATTTATTATTTGTATGTCATAGACTTTTACACTCTGTTATTACTTAAACTCACGCACTGACTTATTAATACTACTTGTAACAAGGTTAGGACTATTGTAATATCGTATACTTTTACAATCTTTGTAAATATGTGAGCACCATGTATCTGGTAATTAATTTATTCATTATTGCTCCATTTATAATTCTTTTTAACTTTTGTAGTACAGTAATCTTATTGTAGGTGCATCGTCTTCACATATTATAATTATATAATTAATGTATACAAAATCTTGTAAAACATTTTTAAAAGAGTAACGGTGGAGTTTCTTGCCCATTCTTCTCCATACGAAAACTACCTTTTGGAAGGGGCAACTAGAATCAATTCTATTTCTTTGTTTGACGTTGAAAAGTGCCATATATGTGCCTATTTGAAATAAATTATTTGACTTTGACTTTGACTTTGACCATAAACATAATAAGTATGGTATAATAAAATAACAATCATAAGCTAGAATATAATCCCATTGCCATGATTAGCATGGTCACCTATGGCCCAAGTAATTTGAAGCCAGTATGAGATAATTTTCTAAATGTCCTGTTTCTTTTACCACCTGCCTTATCATTATACAGCCTACAGCAGTCCACTGCTGGACATAGGCCTCTCCAATTGCATACCATTCTCCTCGATCTTGGCAACTATTATCCATTTGCTACCAGTTTCCTTGTAGGATCATAATGATTTTTCCGTGCTAAGCTGGTTTTAAAATAACTTAAAATAATAACTTGACAAAATCTTTATTCTTTATGTCATACAGAGGCAGACAATGCTTTATAATAATATAGTGACCTACTCTCATAAAAAATAAAACATAAACTTATAATTAAAACATAATCAACCCAGTTATGAATTAAAGTTTTACATAATTAGAATGTTTTATGGCAGCACTGAGCAGTTACATCACGGTTGATGTGCGCTACCACTGACATTACACAAGGTGATTGTGTAAATATGTGAATGAACAGTATGAACGATTAGTTTCCTAGTTAGCTGGTTAGGTGAGAGTTGCTAGGGAGCCGAGTAGCCTTGGCTGTAAACTTCTTAACTATTTGATTTGTTCTTCCTCATACCTGTGTGTAAAATAATTATGTGTAATGAATATGGATTTCTTATAATATATTGTTAAAAATTCCGTTTTTTTTTTAAACTCATGTATCAAGGATTTATAAGAAAGTCTGGTCTTGTTTCGCGTGGCAAAAATATCAGAGATTACTAATTTAGCTTATGTTTTATGAATACGCATAATCATTATCCTCCCCAGGCCGCCGTTATGTCTTCTACGCATCTCCCTGTCAAAGGACACAAACGCAATATAGCCCTTAGGGCCCCTTCTCACTAACTGACGCTACTGTTTAAGGACCCTTATAATACCCGTATCCTCTTAACGTTTGCAGGCACTAGTGCCTGACGAATACTGACGATCGCTCTCGCCGCTTACAATAAACGACACAATGCTACCGGTAACCTTGCGTATCTCGTATTGACGTGCAAGCATGTAATTGCAAGAGTGATATGTGCCAAAACGACTGTCTAGCTTGACAAACAGATAAGGTTACCTTAAAGTTCAGCAAACCCTGTGTTTTGGCGCCAGAAAACGCTCGAATTAATGTTTTGGCCACAGTTACAGCAGTAATTTTAAAAATATTCATCTGTTTTTTCTTAATATAACGTAAAAAAACTGTTTTGTTTATCCCCGTATTTATCATTGCAAAATACGCAAACTGCATCACAATGCACGAATATTGACAAAGCTCGCATGCTCCAAGGCGGTTGACATTTTAGCACCAAGCTGACCTACTTACTAACTTAGGTAACTTTCCTCCTACCTTAGTTATAATATAGTTGTGTTTATTTCTGTGTTTTGTACGATTACGTCATTTAGAGCATTCTTCCGTCCAACTGTCCCGTGTCAGCCAATTCAAATCCCACATCACAATCATGTTTCAAATCGAGCTCTATAAATAGGCAATAAAGTTATGGAACAGGTAGTGACCCATATTATTTCATGGACATACAGTAGGCGAGACCGCGACACACACATAACTAGGTCATGAAGCGAATCCACAATGTAGGTACTAGTCCTGGTTTAATTATAAAGTTGTGATAATTGTTGTAGAGTTTCGCTAATGATCTAATTAGATAAAAGCAGATATTTTTAGTTCTGTTCGCTGTGACTAATGTTTGCGCGGACGCGACGGCAGGAAGTAGTTGAATGATTAAAATGAATAGTTGGTAGATTTTATTTATAAATAAGATTTTTTATTCTGCGATTTGCGGAGCTTTTATAACAGCTGGTGTATCCTCACACCATTTCATCATTCCATTATCTGATAAGCATTCGCAAGAAGACACTGGCACTTAGATTATCGGTAGTTGCGAGTCGTCACCTGATAGCCGTATCTGTTGCGACTAGCACATGAAATCTAGAGCTTCGTCACAGGTGATGCTTCTGCTTGTCACCGGTCTGGGGTATCAGCTGTGCCTCATTTCGACCAGTTGTCACTCTCTTGACGTGACGGTCACAACAGGAAAATCCCACTAGCTAAAGTCACACTTTAGGGTTTCTGATGACAGTATCCGTGTCGTGCGTGTCGAAACCACGGATTGTGACCTAACTTTATGTTTTATCGATGACACACATTACGTTATAGTTCCTAGAATTTAAGATAGTTATGTTCAACAATCAGACAGACAGTACTTATCGATTTCTCAATAACAGTCGTCATGCACGGCTTTCTTTTGAATACCTATATCATCGCCTTTTCTAATGCTTGAATACAACGGTTTTGTTAATCCATTTGCCGCTTAGGTACCTACAGCATCAAACTTTTCTGTCTCGTGCCTATACCTATAATACATAGACTGTGATTTGAAAATCTTTAATAGTCGAGACCCACTGGTCATTAACTAAAGACGAGCCACGTAGTTTGTAAATCATTATTAGAACATCGAAAATTATGAGATAGGTAGTACAAGACATAGTCGAAATTAAAAGTTAATAGGTAATTTATTAGAATTAAACATTTTGAAATAAATAAATCATAACATTTTGGTCTCTTCGCATGACTAAACTCCTGCTATATAGATATTCTTATAATATCTATGGGTCATAGTCATAAGTGTTTATATTTTTGACCAAGAATATGTTAAAACCCCTCTATATACCTAAGTATCTATATTTCTCGCGATAAGAAGCAAGACTCGCGATAAGAGAGAGAGTTCTCTTATTGAGAAGTGCTGACATACAAATCTTATGTTCTATTTCAGCGAAACACAAGCTGAATCTCGCGGGGCGCATGCTGCCCTTTGGGCTTTCCGTCCGGCCCGACGCCATATTGTTTGAGGCCCGGAACATGAAGTAATTAACTTAAAAATTATAAACTTACAAAATTATTTTAAGTTAAATGTTATTTGAATAAGTATTTCTTGATCAAAGGTAAAAAACTTAGTAGTCTTAACTGTTGCTAGACATGTTTTAATGGCGAACTCAATCCCCTGCCTTCAGTGTGTAACTGCCTAAATGAATGTGCTAGAATATAATATAATTTTGCTGTATTGTAAGTTTAAGGTCACTTCACAGACGTTTCTCCTTCGTCAAAATCTACGGTACCTCATAACTTCTTTAGTGATCCATACAACACTGATTAAGCTTGTCGACACACCGCGAAAAAACCGTAGATTTTTACGGCAGAAAAACGCTTGTGATCAAGAGGCTTAAGGCTTTAGGTGCTTTTTGTGTTCGCTTGTTATTATAATGGTCCACACTAAACACAAACTAGCAGGGCTCCACCCTGGGTCACATGTGACCCTGAAGCTATAGGCCTGGTTCGGGTGTGTCTTCAGGATGGGCGAGGGCGGGTCGCCCGGGGGCGGCGGCGCGCGCCTGTCGCACACCTCCGAAAAGCACCCGCGCGCCATCCTCGGCGAGCTGTCCGCGCTGCGCCGCCATCGCGAGCTGTGCGACGTGGTGCTCAACGTGGCCAACAGGAAGCTGTTCGCCCACCGGTAGGTAATCCTCTTAATGTGTGTCCGGTGTCCGGTTATTGGTGGAAGGCTCGCCAACTATTACATCGACCATAACCTAACACTAACTACAGAAATGCGTGTGTAGCCTCCGACCCCTCTAGGAAAAACCGGCGTAATATTGTGTGAAACTCTTACGTGTAATGACCACGTATCACAGTGTAAGTCACCCTTTGCATCTAGCGTAACTGCTCGTCAAACATATACGCCCGACACTATCGATTAGTATCGATACAATCACACTAAGGTGCAGGCAACCAACTTCAAATATCTGTTAGACACTGGCGTTCAACCTTTTAAACCAGGCTCTAACAGTAATAGATCGCTTGTAAAGAATGCACTAATAACAAAGGAACTATTTACAAACAGTATATAAACACTGTAATCTTTGCAAGGTTTTTAATAATTATCTTATCATTAAAATATTTACTTTTTAAGTTGACCTAGTTTTATCTTTGTTTGAATATTTTTATGATAATATCTCATCATTGACGCGGCGAGAAATTCTTGAATGAGAGCGTAATGTGCGAAGTCACATAGTCTCAGCACAACAGTCTTCTAATGTGCGAAGTCACATAGTCTCAGCACAGCAGTCTTCTAATGTGCGAAGTCACATAGTCTCAGCACAGCAGTCTTCTAATGTGCGAAGTCACATAGTCTCAGCACAGCAGTCTTCTAATGTGCGAAGTCACATAGTCTCAGCACAGCAGTCTTCTAATGTGCGAAGTCACATAGTCTCAGCACAGCAGTCTTCTAATGTGCGAAGTCACATAGTCTCAGCACAGCAGTCTTCTAATGTGCGAAGTCACATAGTCTCAGCACAGCAGTCTTCTAATGTGCGAAGTCACATAGTCTCAGCACAGCAGTCTTCTAATGTGCGAAGTCACATAGTCTCAGCACAGCAGTCTTCTAATGTGCGAAGTCACATAGTCTCAGCACAGCAGTCTTCTAATCAACCGATAACTTCTGCGTGGTATCCGTCTTTTCTTTTCGGACTATTTTCATTCGACTTGTACCCAGTATTTTGTAATTCCTAACTTGATTTAAAGCATGTAGTACTTAGAAATTTAACTTTTGTGTAATTTAATTTTTGTGGCTAAGTAATAACAGCCGCTCGGGTCGATCAATCAGGTTAAGCTACGCTTGCCGGGGTTGGTCCGTGGATGGGTGACCATTTTCACATATCGAGATTCCTCCGTGCCTCGGAAAGCACGTTAAGCCGTTGGTCCCGGCTGTCATTTGTGGATCTTTGACAGTCGTTACGAGTCGTCAGAAGCACGAAAGTCTGACAACCAGTCTAACCAAGGGGTATCGTATTACCCAGTTACTGGGTTGTGGAGGTCAGATAGGCAGTCGCTCCATGTAAAATACTGGTATTCAGCTGCATCCGGTTAGACTGGAAGCCGACCCCAACATAGTTGGGAAAAGGCTAGGCAGATGATGAGATGAGTACTTAGAAATTTGAAGCTGCTTGCCCGTTCCAATACGTATCTCTATGGAGAAAAACGGGCAAGAAACTATGGATACTATAGAGTTTCTTGCCCGTTTTTTTCTCCATAGAGATACGTAAGAAACTCTATGGATACTATAGAGTTTCTTGCCCGTTTTTCTCCATAGAGATACGTATTGGAACGGGCAAGCAGTTTCAAATTTCTAAGTACTACATGGTTTAATTGAAATAAAGGCTTAGGAGTTTGAGTCTTGATTTTTGACTGAACAATTTCTGTATCTGTTTCAGAGTGATTCTGTCAGCATGCAGTCCGTACTTCCGCGCGATGTTCACGGGCGAGCTGGCCGAGTCGCGCGCCACAGAGGTGACCATCCGCGACGTGGACGAGCAGGCCATGGAGCAACTCGTGGAGTTCTGCTACACAGCGCACATAGTGGTGGAGGAGAGCAATGTGCAGGTGTGTGAACTACAGAGCGGCTTATGGACCGCCTACTTGCCTTGTATGATTCTACCGGCTAGATTGAGGGTAGTTACTTATACTTCGGGAACAAAAATGATGTGATCCAATCTTTGCTCTTCAAATTGGAATGGGCACCCATTCCCAAAAAGTATGTGAGGTTTTGAAATTACTGTATATTTATGTTAATTAAACAACACAGCTATCTATCAGGTCAGTTAACAGCAGGCTCACACCCAGAAACCTTCAGTACATATAGAACTGCTCCTTTCCAGGCCTTACTTCCCGCGGCATGCCTACTCCAACTGCAAGAGATCCAGGACGTGTGCTGCGAGTTCCTCAAGAGACAGCTGGACTGCTCCAACTGCCTCGGCATCCGCGCCTTCGCCGACACGCACTCCTGCAGAGAACTGCTCCGGATCGCCGACAAATTCACACAACAAAACTTTCCAGAGGTTACTATGACAAAATTCTTGTTTTCAATTGACGCAATTTTAAAATAATACCATCTATTTGGTGAGTTTACTTTAGGAATTACTTGTTCTATTTAAAAAATATTGAACTTGTAGCGGAGTGTCAACTTTAAGTGTAGGCGTTAAAGTTATTTTTCACAAATCTCACCATAAACGAAACAATGTTAACGCTGTTAATATTATTTGTTTTTGAGTACTTTTGGATTTTAGCAGAAAATCTTCCATTGCTGATCTCGCAAAATTCGCAAGCCGAAATCCGTACCTATGTGTAAAAAAAAATCAACTAACGTAATTAAAAACTATATTTGAGTCTGGTACACGAGCTCTACTTACCAACTCCATGGCACAACATCTTACAGGTAATGGAAAGTGAAGAGTTCCTACTGCTGCCAGCCGCGCAGCTGATCGACATAGTGTCCTCAGACGAGCTCAACGTGCGCTCCGAAGAACAGACCTTCCAGGCAGTCATGTCCTGGGTCAAGTACAATGTGGCCGAGAGAAGACAACACCTGGCTCAGGTGATTATTACAATAATATTATAAGAAAAGCTGTATGGTCAATCACAAGTCAGAAGTAACACTTGAACTACGAAAACCGCCCTTACTGCTACGAAATAAAGGCGATGTTAAAATTAAACTGTTACCATGGATTTACTGTACACCAATGTACTACTTTGCAGGTGACATTTATTTGATAGATATCCCGGGTAATACAGGAGGGTACGTATGTTTTGCGTAAAAGTGGTTTAAAAAGAAATGAAAATGAATTAAAAGGAAAACAGTTTTTTTTATGAAATTATCCACCACATCAGAAAAAATCTTTTACACTATCTAATAATCTGCTGTCTGCTACTGCTTCATAATTCCAGGTCCTCCAACACGTCCGCCTACCGCTCCTCAGCCCCAAGTTCCTAGTGGGCACAGTATCATCAGAATTGCTCATCAGATCAGACGACGCGTGTCGAGACCTGCTGGATGAGGCCAAGAACTACCTGCTGCTGCCTCAAGAGAGGCCGCTCATGCAGGGGCCCAGGACACGACCTAGGAAACCCACGAGAAGAGGTATGCTGGCAGCTCAGAGTAAATACTGCTTTATAACACTGCTTTGATTTGATGGTAATTTTTATAATATACTAGCTTCCGTCCGCGACTTTACAGCGCCACCTACCGGGTCCAATTGTGAATCTGAATCATCCAGAGACCCACTCAAATACACACAAAAAAAATCATCACAGTCGTTCTAGCCGTTTAGGAGGAATTCAGTGATTAAGAGACGTACAGAAGAATTATATAAGATAACAGTTAGCCTTAAATAGATGTATGCATCGACAAGAATTCATTTGAATGTCTACAATGAGTGTTTCATAATAATGTACGGTCGCGGTCTGAGAATGTTTACCACCTTAAGGTTTATAATTGCATGCACACATCTATGTCACAAGGTCGATGACAATATAGGGAATTCGGCCTATCTTCTCAGAGTAGTCAGATATTAAACGCCGACCTCATTTAATTTTAAAAATGTAATTGACGTTTAAAAGTGTTTGTACAAACCTACATACTTACAGAAATAAATCATTTATCATTTAATATTTTTTCTCAAACAAATCTTTTTTAACCAAGCGAGGGTGAACTTGTTACTAAAAATGCAAAAATAGACAATTTTATAGTAAACATTTTTATTTTTTTATGGAAATTATCAATAATTTATAGTTTTAATAACTAGTATAGCCTCCATCAGCAGCTATGACGGCACGTAGTCTATATCTCATAGATGAGACAAGCCGCGCGCATAAATCTGTCCCCCTGATATCATCCCATAACCGTGCACAATGTGATCTAAGAGTTTCTTTCGTTCTGACAGTCCCAGCGTTGAACCATTATGCCCCACAGATTTTCAATCGGGTTCATATATGCTGAACGAGCGGGCCATTGAATGAGACGAATGTCACGGTGTATGTTGAACCACGCCATAGTAACCCGGGCCTTGTGTATCGGTGCATTATCCTGAACGTAATCAATTTGTGGGAATTCTGCTGCAGGATACACAACGCGCACAGTGGGCAGCATCACCTCTTCCAAAAGTGACACATAATTATTCGCAGTAGCCCTTTTTTCTAACGACGTCAGTTCTCCGACGTCATCGTGGCTCATTCACCCCATAAGTTGATTGTTATGCGACCAGATTCATTTTGAGGCACGATATGAGCTTCATCATACCGAGTGCGATTATAACGCCATAAAGTCAATCTTCCAATTTGACTCGATTTAAAAGTTTTTTCGTCGGTAAATATAACATTTGACCAATCAAAATCAAGATGTTGTCGCGCAAAATTAAGTCGGGCAGTTTTGTGGTGAGCTTTGAGTTCCACTTTTATAGCAAGACGTCTGTAGTGTAGCCCTGCTCCGTGCAAAGCTCGTCGAATCGTCCGAGGACCCACATCATACAAAGCAGCAAAATGACTAGTTGGTGTGAAGCAGTGCTCTTCGTAATGTTGAACCATATCAGTTATTTGCGCGGTGGTTAGTATCGCCCGTCGTCCTGAATTGCTTCTATGATCTGTTATTTGCCCTTCTTCGCCATGACGCCGAATCCAAAATCTCACGGTGAATCGAGATATATTGAGCTCTCGTGATATCGCACTAATATTCAAGCCATCTTCGTGGAGAAATAATATTTCAGCCCTTTATTGCGGGGTTATACTAGCCATTTTATTTCTATCAATCTATATTTACTCAAATTCAAATCTATTTTCTTTGTTAAAATGTCATTATGGTTACGGTAAGGTAATATGTCAACAGGTGTCAACTTTAAAATTAAGAAATATAAAAGTAATACGAAGGAGGTATAGCATTCTATGTCATTATGGTAAAGTGTCAACTTTAAAATTAAGAAATAAAAGTAATAAGAAGCAGCATTTTAGACTTTACTGCACACAGTGTGGTAAAGAAGCTAGTTTGAAAACTGATAAACATTTTTAGACCGCGATAGTATATGTATCAATGTGTGGTTACATGGACAAACATTGTAGACAAGTAAATGAATTCTTACCAATGTATATATCTTTTTGATGCCGGCCATCGGGTGTCGATATTGTAATATATATTACGTTCGTCGAACTCTCAGCAGCTCAGTCTTGCTGTCAGGCAGTTTTTATTTTTATTTGGTTTGACCAAACTATCATACTTTATAGTAAATTAAATGTAGATGATGCGTTCGTTGATGATGCACGTTTTTAACGTGCACTTGAAGGCGTATGTATATTAGGAAACACTGATTGCGGCATGGGGCTTAAGTTATTAGCTGTATGTACGTACGAAAAATACTTATCCAAGAGTTGTGTCGTTCCAGGTGAAGTCCTGTTCGCAGTGGGCGGCTGGTGCAGCGGCGACGCGATAGCGTCCGTGGAGCGCTTCGACCCGCAGACGTCGGAGTGGAAGATGGTCGCGCCCATGTCCAAGCGGCGCTGCGGCGTCGGCGTGGCCGTGCTGCACGACCTGCTGTACGCAGTGGGCGGCCACGACGGACAGTCCTACCTCAACAGCATCGAGCGGTACGACCCGCAGACCAACCAGGTACGCTCACTGTGACGAGTTGGGCAGCTATAGTATAGTCCTCTATACCGTATTTCGGCCACGGCGGTCAATCTCAACGGAGACTAGGCTTCGGCGCGGGAGATATTATAGTGCACGAAGGTGTGTGCACACACAGGCGCACTGTCCTCGGACACGGCAGGCCGGGCCCGGCCCCGCCGGGCGAGTGGCGCGCGCACTGTGCGGGCGCTGTGGGCGCCGCAGCCTGATGATTTGCTACTGAGCTATAGTTTCACGACATTTATGTTTTCAATTATATTAACTCGCCTTTGTGTCAACCAACCAGCTCCAACTGAAAACCAGCGCTAGGTGTAATCCTTGTGTATTGTATTTTAAATTATAAAATAAAGTCTCCCGCCGCTTCTGTCTGTCAGTGATAAACTCAAAACGCCAAACTACCAAACGGACTTACAAACAGTTTTCACCAATGGACGAACTGATGCATAATGTAGATTTAGGTGTATAATTCATTAAGGTTTTGTTTGAATTGGTTGAAATATAACGATTACTTTTGAAAATATCGCAAAGAATCATGCCAACTATACTCGTGACATTCTAAGAAGTCCCTTTTGACAGCTATACAAATACTTTGTGTGGCGATGAAAACCAAAATTGGTTTTTTATAAACTGATTCTTGAGACAAATCGATTGATCATACTTAGAGAGTTTGTAATCGACGACTTATCTACATTGCTTAAAACTGATTCTCAAGGCATAACGTTTTATTACATGTACGAGAACGAGAACGAAACGTCAAAACGGACTTCTTAGATTGTCGCGAGTGTAGGTGTTTTACAGGAGTGCGCCGCGTAAACTGTAAAAGAAACATAAAATGAATGTTCTACAGGATTATACATTAAAAAAATTAAAAAAAAAAGTACTCATTTGTCTATCTTCTAAGGATGACCCACAGTAACCATTCGTATCTTTCAGAATTTGATAAAAATGTCATAATTATATAGGATTATAATGTGCCCCCAGTGGTGCGGCTCGGTGGCGCCGACGTCGTCGTGCCGCACGTCGGTGGGCGTGGCCGTGCTGGAGGGCGCGCTGTACGCCGTGGGCGGCCAGGACGGCGTGCAGTGCCTCAACCACGTGGAGCGCTACGACCCCAAGGAGAACCGCTGGACCAAGGTCATCTACTGGCTTATCACTGTTCAGTTTTCTATGATCTGTGCCTAAATTCTTTGATGAAAGTGTAAACGAATCGTGTTTAGGTTAAATTATAACGCAATCGCTCATTGCTGGAGATCAGTAATATATTCATCTGTTTAAAAGTTTCTCACCAAAGTGTATTGAATATGACTATTTCATGAAATCATGACATTTGGCACTTTCATGCACTTAAAGAGTTGTTTTGCTGATTCTAATGTTTATAATTCCGTAAATCCATATTTGTTACGAGCGCTAATAATATTTAGATCAACATACAACTTGATACTGACCTGCAAATTACAAAAACGTAAGAAAATTTGAATTTCGCAGGCTACCCTAGCGCATCAACCTTAAGTCGACAAATAATCAAATCAAAACATTTAATTTGGAAATGTCACTACGAAGTAACACCCATAGTGTTTTTACTGATACATTTTCATTCAGCGTTAAGTAAAGTGACGGTGTAACAATGAATCATGGAAACATCGGTCGTGAAATTTTTGTACGCAACGTAGACTTTTGTGTACTATGGTTTCGTTCGAAAAAGTGTATCATCCGCATACTCAGTAGTCGCACGCACAGGTGGCGGCCATGACGACCCGGCGGCTGGGCGTGGCCGTGGCCGTGCTGGGCGGCGCGCTGTACGCCGTGGGCGGCTCGGACGGCCAGGCGCCGCTCAACTCGGTGGAGCGCTACGAGCCGCGCAGCAACAAGTGGACGGGCGTGGCGCCCATGTCCACGCGCCGCAAGCACCTGGGCTGCGCCGTGTTCGACGGACAGATCTACGCCGTGGGCGGCCGCGACGACTGCACCGAGCTGTCCTCGGCCGAGAGGTGAGCGGGCTGTGCGAGACGAAACTAAGATTGTCTAAATTCATAGTTTCAAGTAAACAAATTACCGGACGGCGACCGTTGACCCTGAAATCAGCTATAGTTTTTTTATTTTATTACTGTCCCAATCACTTCTACAGCGAATTTAATTTGACACTGTAGATACTTATTATTCATATTTTATTTGCATTCCATTACAGTGTTACTATATACTGGTATAAGGTATACCCATATATCATGCGATTCATATTAAGTCACAATATTGACGACGGTCTATAAATATGTATCGATACGAAATCACGTTTACGCTGACTGTAACTCGTCCAACCCCGCACAGGTACGAGCCGCACACGGACACGTGGTCGCCCGTGGTGGCGATGACGTCACGGCGCAGCGGCGTGGGGCTGGCCGTGGTCAACGGGCAGCTGTACGCCGTCGGGGGCTTCGACGGGACCGCCTACCTCAAGTCCATAGAGGTACGACACACTCACCGTTATACTACGTTCATCAGCATCATTATTTTACTGTATAATTTTGAGAGCACGGTAGTTTCATAGTTAAGTGCTACAAGGATCATGAGTCGTTTAAATGACATTTGATAGGCGGCATTATTGGTAAACATTTGTGAAAAAAACAAAATGTCGATCGTAGTTCCCATTTTGGCCAAGGGCCAAAATAACCTTGTAGTGTACTGTTAGTTCTAACCGCATGAAAGGGATGTTCACATATAATTCGTGTAAAATACAGTAAACGCCGTGTGAACGACCCTTAAACTTAATTATATTCTGCCTAATAAATACTAATCTTTCTCTACAAACCCAATTTTATTTCTAAACCCTGACGGGTCATAGAGCCGGGTACTGTACTATATTGTGTCCATCGCAACTGATATAAAATTGATATTGTCTGCAGGTGTTCGACCCAGAATCGAACCAGTGGCGCCTGTGTGGCGCCATGAACTACCGGCGCCTGGGCGGCGGCGTCGGCGTCATGCGCGCGCCGCACCACGACAACCATTACATATGGTACGCGCGCTAGTAGCGCCTGTTCATTGACTATTACAGGCTAGTTACGCTCACCACACCTCAAAGAATATGCATGGATACAATGATCACAAAATTTTGCACGTTCGAACGGTACGCATTTACGTACGTGCACGAGCGTATAAAATATAAGCACGTTCACTAACCTCTGTACGATAACCAAGCAGCAGCATTATGACGACTCGCGCGTGTGACGCGTGTCTGTTCATATAGTAGAGTGAGTCTAATGCGGGCCATCAACGTTCAAGTAATTTGATCAAACAGGCTGGTTCAAACAGTTTTATCAAATTGGCATGAATGCGTGTATGAATAAAATGAGTTGTCAAATGGCATGAAGTGATTTGATTTCGTATTTCTATTTGATCAAACTGTTTGATTAAATTACTTGAACGTCACATTACGAGCGCGCGTCAAATTTTTAACCCTATAATGGGCGAGCTCTTTACCTCGATCTCGCCTGATGGAAAGCGATGGATGAAGTCTGCGATGAAACGAGCGTACCCAGAAGACTGTTCATTATTGCTCTGCCCGTTTATTGCAATTTAAACCTTATGTCCATGATTTAAGAGTCGCATGATGTTGGTGATTTGTAACATAGACCACTAGTAGACTGTTTCCCGTATCGTGTAGTATATTTTGCTTGTATTTGTTCCAGGAACCGAAAAGACTCAGTAGTGTGAGGTGCGCCCGCACTGTAAGATATTCCCCCTCCACCTTATCAGTTAAGTCGTTACTCATTTACTTTATTGTTAATACAAATATATTATAATTGACTATTTATAAATAAATGAAAATACAAATTTTAGAATAATATTATACATTGTTTTATTGTACTGTTGGACAGATAAATATTTCAATATACTTTTTATATTAGTAGTGATTCAGATAATTACACCTATCATTCAGGTAACCTTATATTATTTATAATGTAGATATTTTTTCAGTTGTCTCTCTATATGTTAGCGTCTCAATTCAACATTATTGGTATCCATTCTAGTAGCAGTGTCTAAAGTATATACAACATGATTCGTCCGTCCGTTTAAACCAATGGTGACACGACCTATGGGAAGTCCCATGATAATGGGGTTTATTTATAAACGTTGCTTAAAGTTAAGTAATGATTAGCGATGTTTAACATACATTTTTGACGTTTGAACGTCACTTAACGCAACGTTTATGAATAATCCCCAAGATGTACAGTCCTTTCACTTTTTTTCACCTTTAGCATCAAATCACAGTGATCTTTATGTCGTTCCAATAAGGTTGCTGTTGGGTTGCCGCTGTCAGAGATTAATTATCTGTAAAAGGACTGTCGAAAGCCCTAACGCGGCGCGTGTGGCGGCGGGGAAGTCGCCTTATCCGCATGCTGTTCCCCATTCTCGTCGTCGTCCCCCTCGTCCCCATTCTCCTCGCCGTCCCCGTTCTCCTCCCCATCGTCTCCGTTTTCGGTGTCACCGTTCGTTTCGGCGTCTGCGTTTTCTGCGCTCTGTGTCTCCGGTACTTCTTCTGTATTCTCTTCTTTGCTTGCGTGTCGTCTCTAGAGAAACAAGAAGAATCGGTATACACACGGTATTTTAAAAGCTGAGAGCCTATACAAGTGGCAATCGCTTTCGAAGCGTTTATTTTTCTACAGCAATTTTCAACAGGATTGACATAAGCTCTTCGGTTGCTGTCCTATACATTTTAACTTTTCAATATGTTGAAAAGTCCTGAGGCCATCTGATGAAGTATTAGTATAATGTGGTTCATTTGGTCGTCGAAATCGTATGTGTTGTTGTGATTGGAAAACCGTGATTAAGTTCTGGGGTCGCATTTTGATGTTTAGGGCTTGTTTCGTTGCGTAGATGTTGCTATTTATCCTACCCACAGCTCTATCTCTCTTTCGCAACGGAACAAACAATGATGGCATTAAATATCATAATGCGGCCCCAGAATATATTATGTACAAATAAACTCAAAACAAAATTTCAAATTAACCAATTACAGGCACTTCTGAATTGTGTAGGAGTTGGTCAGTCAAAAAGATGAAGCTAGTTGCCCATTCCAAAGCAGTAGTACGTTCCTATGAAGAAGAAAGAGCAAGCAGACAATCGTCTAAATCAAAATATTGGTTACATCATTCCTGTTGAAATTACACGAGTGAGAACGATGTAGAAAGACATTAGTCTTACAGCAGTTAAGCAGACCTTATATTTCATTTTACACAATAAGATATAAGGTCTAGAATTATTACCTTCTTCTTCTTCTTACTCTTGGACTTGGGCTTCTTCTCCGGTTCGCTGTACCCTGGCGGGAAGAACCTGGCGCACTCGTCCTTTCCCACCACGTGGTCGGCGCTTACGTGCAGTGGGCCCAGGGTCAGCAGCTCTTCGGGAGGACCCTAACGTAGGACATTCACGATCGACGTAAAACCATTAGCCCTCGGACCACGGGCGATATTAATTCGCGCACTGGATTTTCAACTCACTACTTAGCGCCGAGAGTTGAAAATCCAACAGTGTATTTTGTGACGCGCTGGAATGCATTCTTTGCTCAAAATCAAAAGTCATTTATTCAAACTATGCTGAGAAAAGTGCTGACACTTTTCGAACGTCAACATTACATAAGACAGTCCCCCAAAACGCCCGCCCTTCACCACTTCCTAGTGCTTTCTTTGCTATAAAAAATCGTCATGCGAATCTGGGCGTAACTCTTATCTCTGTAAAGTAAGGCATTTTGGATGATTGCCGAAAGTTTTATCCAATCATTCTAATTTTTACTTCATTTTAATGAAATAAGAGTTATATTGCAATGACTTACTAATAATTCTACGTCATTAAATTTGACCGTGAATGTTGTACCTCAGGGAACAGGTCCTCGGGTTCCGCTAGCTCGGGCTCGGCCAGCCCTACTGCGATCATCAGGACTACGGTCTCGCAACTGTTGAGTTGGAATTGAATATCAGATTATCTCTCACCGGCTACGCCCACGTTGATATCGCAAATTGACTCTGACCTCATATCGCACAACACCTACTATTCTTTATCCAGCCTCTGTTCGTACTGATCAATATTCTTGCACAAGAGCCTGGGCTCCTCAATGTTGGGGTCTGCGAAGAACCCGTAGCGCAGCAGACGGGTGGCCACCTTGGGCAGGCTGGCCTTGCTCAGCACGGCGCGGCGCTGCCACGCGCCGAACATTATCAGGATGTGCGGCGGCTCTGCTGGCGGAGCTGGCTCCACTACTGAGCTTACCATCTGGGGAACGGGATGAAGAAGTAGCCATGAGCACTCACTGCTTTGGCCATTCATTTTATTCTCGTGTGGTGCTTTAAGTTTTGTATAGACTCGTCTTGTATACCGAAGAGCCACCATATTTATAATAACAAATAATATATGAAATTAACAAACAAAGCAAGTATAAAACTAACAAATAGGTATGAGATAACAATCAAATTTTTTTTAGTAATTCATAGTTTGTGGACTTTTTATTACAAGCTTTATATTAGCTTCCTCTGTTCGTATGTCTTTCCGGTTACTCCTTTTGTTATCAATTTTTCAAGCACTTCCTGGCATCTGATTGAGCTGAAACTTGGCATACGTAAACAACTACCGAGACATTTTGAAAAAATGATACCATGGAGCTGGTCTGATGATGGAGCCGGAAGTTGGGCATAGGAATTCCTCAATCAAACAAGATAGCACCATCGTGTTTGGACTCATTGGTTACGTATTAACAAGTTCTTTGAAACTGGGTGGTGTTCAAGGTCTGATGATGGAGCCGGAAGGTGGCCATATGTGTTTCTAGTTACTCCAATTGTCATCCATTTTTTAAGCACTTCCTGGCATCTGATTGTGCTGTACTTATACAAATAAAGAGAAATTTTAAAAAAAATATACTGTTTTGCTGGTCTGATGATGGAGTCGGAAGTTGGCCATAGGAACTCCTCAACCAAACAAGATAGCACCATCGTGTTTGGACTCATTGGTCATGTATTAACAAGTGCTTTCATACTAGGTGGTGTTCAGGGTCTGATGATGGAGCCGGAAGGTGGCCATGGGAACTCCTCAATAAAACAAGATAGCACCATCGTGTTTGGACTCGTTGGTTATGTATTGACAAATGCTTTGACACTAGGTGGTGTTCAGGGCCTGATGATGGAGCCGGAAGGTGGCCATGAGACAACCTCAATCAAACAAGATAGCACCATCGTGTTTGGACTCATTGATCATGTTGTATTAACAAGTAATTTGACACTAGATGGTGTTCAGGGCCTGATGATGGAGCCGGAAGGTGGCCATGGGAACTCCTCAATCAAACAAGACAGCACCATCGTGTTTGGACTCATTGGTCATGTTGTATTAACAAGTAATTTGACACTAGGTGGTGTTCAGGGCCTGATGATGGAGCTAGAAGGAAGCCATGGGAAAACCTAATTCGTTGGATTTGTGAAGGTGATAGACCAGATATTTAAACAAATCCTAATGCTAAAAAGTAGAAAATAAAATATAAGTAAAAATCTTTTTAAAAACAAGTACTTGTACATAATTATTAGTATTGTATTGTAGTGTTAGATGTAAAATAATGTGTAAATTGAATCATAATAATGAGGTAATCCTAACTAATAATAAAATATAAGTAAAAATCTTTTTAAAAACAAGCTTTAATGAACTAAAAAGTACTAAATAAAACTTACGTAAACAATAGAACTATAATATTTTCTTAAAAGCTTGAGGCGTAAATGTCCTTCTTATACAGTTCTATTGTTTACGTAAGTTTTATTTAGTACTTTTTAGTTCATTAAAGCTTGTTTTTAAAAAGATTTTTACTTATATTTTATTATTAGTTAGGATTACCTCATTATTATGATTCAATTTACACATTATTTTACATCTAATACTACAATACAATACTAATAATTATGTACAAGTATGTAAAAAGGGGGAGGAAATAGAAGAAAGAAAGAAAGAAAATAGATTTATTTGACCCAAAAAATTATTAAAGTGAATCAAAAAATTCGTCCGCATCGCTGCAGCAGGAAAAGTGCCCAAAAGGCTGGCAGCATTGCCACGTTGTATGGCAAATTAATCAAATTAATATTGGCACAAATTGAATATGCACGACATAAATGTCTATCTAAAAATCATTAGAGAACCACCTACTCCTAGCATTGTAGGTACTGTAAATTTGTGATAGACTATTTAGAAAGCCAACTGTTCAATGCAACAATTTGATTTTATTAAACCCGTGTTATGTTTTTACAACTTTAAACAACATTCTTCGTTGGTTCGGTCTACATCCAGTTATCAGTTTAAGGTCAAAAGTACCTACCTTAGGAAACAGCACGTCCAGTACAGCAGCCCTCTCGTGCCGGTCCTTGGGCACGAACAGCCCTATTGTATTGCCGTCACGGAGCTCTGTTGTGGGCAGCTTCTTCCTCGCGTCGTCATCCTCAGCCAGACCGTCTCCACAGAGAGCTCGGCGAGTCAGCTCTATGCGAAAAGTAGGTGATCGTAATTTGTACATTAAAATGGGTTATGAGAAATCAAGAAACATTTATAAGTAAGTATGTCGGTCTTTTGAGTTTGACCTTGAAGGAATCCTTTCATCTCTTGAAGTTCTTCACTCACTTGAGTTTCACTGGAGGACATAAGTCCATCACCGCCCACTGCGTAAAGGTATATTTGTCTATTTAATATTTCAAGTCAAGCATACAAATGTAAAGAGGCGGCTTTAATGCCATAGGCATTTACTAGGAGTGATTTCCAGGCAGAATTTTTCAATTTCAAAATTACTTGGTAGTAATAGTTGCTTAATTGGGACTTGAGCAGATGGTTCCCTAATGTTTCATCCGCAGACGTTAAATCCGCGACGTTGTAAATCGGTAATGTACCCTTTTTTCAAAGGTTTTGTGTGTTTGTAATTACAATAGTATGTCAACAAACCCACGCTCCCAATTTTATTGAAAAAATTAAATGAGAAAATAAAGTAAATAAATTATTATAAAGTCGCGAATTAGATGTCCGCGGGCAAACATTCGTGATACCGAGCAGATACTCTCATTCTAAGCGGAAATAGATCTGTTATTGTTTGTATTGACTGCATAGTGTTCCGAGTAGAATTCCAATGCGGCATGCCGAAATACCAATTCGGAATGAATGAGGCATTCTGAAATACGCCAAATCGAATTCGCACCGAGTTCCGTCTTTGTGAGGAAAACCAAAACTCGACATACCAATATATTCCCAAGCTTGGTTGTTATTAGAAACGTTTTCGGCGGGGCGTAAGTTCAGTGTATCTTTGGAATTTTTGGATCGTATCGAGTGATATTTCAATAGCATAACTAAACTTAGGTGCCACAATCGGCAGTGTAGCGTAGTAGTTAAAGCCACGGTCTTTCGCCCGAAAGGTCCCGGGTTCGATTCCCACAACAGTGGCCTTTGATAAGTTTCGCGTTTTTCCTTGAATTAAATATTTCTAATTCGATTGGAAATTCAATTATTAGCTCATGTGATGATGACTGCCCCACTAAAATAATTTTTAACGATAATTTTTTTTTTTTTTTTTTTTTAATTTTGCTTACCAATATTGTCTAATCATTTCAGTCATACATGACCAGTTTGCCAATTTCTATGTAAAATCATTTTTCATAGATAGATTATAGTTTTTCGTTGCGAATTTGGTTTCCGACTTTGTGCCAAACTCGGATTTCCAAAGTATGCAGAGTTTCGGACGTACGTTATTTCTGTGATCCGAGACTTATACGGTTGTCTTATTTAGCGTAAGCTAGGAATTGGGTATGCCTCATTCGGAACTTATAAAAATCGGGGTATGATTGTAAATTTAATTTTCGAAGTCCTTTAAACCTGCGTAAAAGTCTATGATATTCGTCTATGATATTTCTTAAAAATTGTCGTAACGCAGCATAAATTACTCATCTATTTAGTTAGCACATCTAAAAATTACATTTTCACTCTTTATTTCCGAAATAATTATCACTACGTTGTGTCTATGTTTGCTAATCATGCCGTAGTTATCAACGGAGTCACTGAACTATTTATCGTGAACGAGCGCTGATAAAAAATAATTGGATCAAACAACAACTTTGTTCGTTTATGATTTCATTCCGCTTGAGCTCATGTCGTTATTGTTTCTAAGCATTTTGCATTTCGTCAAAACTAATATTGAGCACAATGTCAAGCTCATGTCCTAATAATATTTTTTTCGAAAAAGACGCCCTAATTTAGTAATTTATAAATAAACTACAGATCGATATATGGGTTAGTTGTACTGTTATTATTCTCCATTGTACTTTTCACGGTACAGACAAAGAAAGAAAAAACAATTTATTCCGACAAAGCTATTTCATTACCTTATCATCTATGAAATATTAACGAAACATACGTGACCAACATCTCATACCGAGAATTGCGTTGTATGTTTACAATTGAATAGAGCCAGACCTATTCTGAGACGTGTAGAGCGATTGAAGTTGTGGAGCAAATATATTGCTATCTCTCTCGCTCGCGATAATGAATATTCTCGCCTATAAATAAATTCGGCTGCTAAAGGGCTTGCCTCAAAGAGTATAATAATAATATGGGAATAAAATAATGAGATAATTTTGATGAAAAATATCATAAATATTCTCTAGAAAAATACTTGACATTAAATTAGAGAACATAAATACTTGAGTTTCATTAAAGTTGTATTTTGCATTAAAGTTGTGATTACAGAGACATCTATCGATAATTATGAAACTATTAGGTATCATAGTTTCTCCGTTAAGTAATGTAGATGGCGACTCTTTCTTTACTAAAGTTGTGCTTGTTCTTGGGGCCCTATTATGAACTCTTATTTCCAGGCAGTTTACGGCGTAAAAAGAACTGCCTTGCAATTTCGTATTATGAATCGTTAAAACCAGCCAATCAGCGGTCACGTGACACCCTGGCCGCCTTCTGCCCGAATATTGCCTAGCAATACCGTACTACGAACGTTCGTTTGACATTTCTTGACATATTAAAACTGTTAATAAGTAACCTCTCAATCCATTCAATATAAGCTCCTCTGAAGCAGCTTTTATTGAATGGATTGTGAATTGTTTTAGATTTATTTGTTGAAATTAGGTATTCGAGCGTTAACCAAAATATCAGGTGTGACGAATATGTACCGTTTGAGTTTCTGGAAACTCTAGAAAGTAGCACTTCTGACTGATAAAAACATCGAAAAAAACTCCCACAACTTTTCCAACAGAACATAAGTTAGGCGCCGACGAGGGCGAAAACTCTCATCCACTGAACTATGTATAATAATTACAACTGCCTTTTAATATCTCGTTTATTATTTTCATGCATATTTAAACATTTTTAAATATTTTGTAAAAGTCATTAAAAACATCATTTGAAAATATATAAATAGGTCCGCCGTTATCGGGAGCAGGGTCCAAGCAGTGGTTAGGGTTGCAGACTTGCAGAGACAGGAACCTCCTCACAATGCGAGCCTTATCTGCCTTCTGAATCATGCCCTTGATCCAACTGCCTAACGAGAGCCTCCAGTGCTGCTGGCCGAGGCTTTCGGCCATCAGCCAGGCCATTGGCCGTTCCGACAATCGGCACAATGCAATGATAGCCGAGCTCATATTCCACATGTCAACAACTGCCTCTATTAATAATATTATCATCTATTATCATGATGAAAACTGATTTGAAAACTGATTGACTTACACCACATGGTTGTGTGGTGTAAGTATATTCATCCACCACCATATCCATCCCTAGCCATATTTTTGTTTATACTTCGAATCTAGTAAGTAGGTACTTAAAATTAAATAAAAATATTTTTTTTGTGCATCAATGACAACAAAAAACGTCGATGAAATTGTCAAATTCCCAGCTGAATTTCACGTTCGGAAACTTAATCTCGCGTTACAATTTGCAAACACACAAAATTATTAAAAGAATAAGTAGTACAATATACATTGCGTTCATATTTTCACTTACTTTTAGTAACTAGAATTATTTTTATTTATTATTTTTCATAAAATACGTGATTTAAAGAAAATCGTAACTTACCGATAAATTATGTCATTGTGTTTCCGAATGAAACGGCAGAGAATTACAAGCCAGCCATAGACAAACTACCCAGCGTGAAGTCGGTCAGAATTATGAATGTCATAATACGAAATTTAACCATGCAGGGATATGAATTGCCTGGAACTTGCCAGGTTTTTTTAAAGTTCGTAATAGGCCCCCAGCAGGGCCCAGGGTGGCTTGCCTATTCAACGGTTAACTTGCGATCGACTATACGGGAGTTAAATATTAGCTGCATTAAATCCTGATTTTATTCACGTAAATATAAAAATATTGGATTTTTTCAACTGTGGATTCACGACAGAACAATTTTGAAGACTTCGAGGTAAGATTTGATTTCTAGTTTAGTACAAAATCACTAATGATTCTCCGTCCGTTCAGATTCGGTCCTCTCAAGGGAAACTGATATAGTGATAATAAAAGAACTTTGCTGACTATGACATCATCTATTTGAGTTTATGACTGGCGTATGTGATTTTAGTTTTCTTTCGTTTATTTTCAGATGGAACACACTGGAAAATTTAAGTATTATGTGATACAATTTGTGGAAATACCTTACAAAGGGATTGATAAGTATGTATGTGTTCCGTGTTCGTGGATAGTATTACGCAGAAAAATAGATCGAAAAGTGTTAGTATCATATCCTGTCGAAAATCCATTAGATACAGCAAAGCGTGTTAGAAAAAGGCTAAAACGTTCAGACGATTGGAAAGTATATCTGTCTGTTGTGAAATATGGCACTGGTAAGAAATATTTTTATACTTGCGTTTTAGTGTTTCGATTCAGATATAGTGTGACATGATCAATATTGATAAAATTTCAATTGAGAATTGCAATTGGAATTAAATGTTATTTTCTTTTCCAGATTTGTACGGAGACGCGGAAATTTTTATCAACCGAAAGATGAATGTGTATTATGAATATAAATGTTCGAATCGGAATAACAGAGGTACATATTGTGAATTATAATTTACGTTTAAGCTCTGTATGATAAATAATTTTATAAGAATCCATAGAACTTTATAAAAATCGCGGTTCCTACATGAATGTTTTAAATAATGCTCTCAATACGTCATAAATATGAATTCACTGTCAAAATAAATATAAGCAGCACACTGAAAAAAAAAGTTTGAATGTCTTTTCTAAACAATATGTAAAATGACAATAATTCTCCGTTTTAGATCAAGAATTATCAGCACCAGTGAAGAAAAAAACACGAAGACCTAAACGAAACTCGAAGTCAAATCATGAGATCGACAAACCTCTGGATTTAGTCGTAACCTCAAAAAATAATGACAAATCTGAAACAAAAAGCCTGAAGCGAACGACGCTGCCCACTCCAGACACAGAAGCTGCTTCGAAATGGTCAAAAGTAATTGAGCCAACTAAATCTGTTAGTAACGCCGCAGAACAGCCGAGTCAAGCATTCGAATGCTTGAGTGAACATCAACCTTCACCAACTCGAGAGGATTTTCCGATACGAAATTCGTGTTCATCAGAAATATCTGTCGAAGAATCTAACGACAGAACTTGTGTCAAAGAAACAGAGTGCGTTGAAAACAGTGAACAGCAGCGGCCATCTGTTATTCAGAACTTTTCGAATTCAACGGATTCTTTGTCAAATCCTAAACTAACAATTGACCCTACATTTTTCAAAGAAGTTTTGACGGCCATACATAATCTACATACGCTTTCTGCTAGCTCATATTCATTGGTAGATAACTTACGTAAAGTAATAATTGATAATGTAGAAGTACTGAGAGATGTAAAACAGTTAATCGCTGATAGCCGTAGTTCAAACAGCGATATTCCGACCACATCTCCATTAACAAACACTACAGAGGAAGTTGAGATGATTTCCGAAATAAACCAAAGTAAGCAACAGCAACAACAAGAAGAAAATGATGATCATGCTGATGATGATACGAATGAAGTTTCTAAGAAAAGACTTTCTCATAAGCGCAAATTTGTTTTACCTCCGGAATACGATGAAAATGACTCAAGATGGACCTTAAAGCATCGTGAATTGGCTCCGGGACTTGTTGAACTCATGCCCCATACCAACGTCTATATCAATTCCGTAGCGCTGAGAAATTGCAAAAGATTATCAAAAGATTGTAAATCATTGGCTCGAATGTTATTGGTCGAAATTTTTACTAAGAGTGCACTAACCATATGTTCATTAACCGGCTCAAGAGCTAGAGCTTACGATGTCGAAGGAGCAATTATCAGACCAGGATTAGATGAAAATGCAAGAACAGTATTGCTGACATACGTTGAAGAGTACGGCCGTGCAAAAGATTGGATAACAATAGATACTTCATCGATTCAAAACAGTGTACGTAATAAATTGCAAGAGTTTAGATCAAAATTCGGATAGTAATTTTTTCATAACACGCAGTTATTATTACTATGTAAACATTGACTGGTATTCGTTTTAAGTGTACTCATTTACTAAGAACTAGTTTGTATCATTAAACTATTTTATTTATTTATTTTTTTATTTTAATGTATAGAATACAAGAGTATCTTTTTACATTTTTGCCTTTAAATCGTAAACTGCTTCCTTATTGTGCGGTTGTGGTCCGACTTGTGCTTGTACTGTACTGCATCATTACGGTGATTCCCCACAACCTCATCTTGCGGTGGAGGTGCAGTGGTATAGGAAAACCACAGAGAAAACCTAGTTCTGGTTTGGGTGATGCTCTAGTGATCCATAAAATTCCCATTTTACCAATCACTAGCTCCTCATCCCACGCCTAACAGGCAGAGACCTTCGCTCGAACCTGACACGTGGCTAAGCGGTCACCCAACCTTGTAGCAATCCTGCTCGATGCTACTTAACTTTGGTAATCATCCGAGCCACGCCCATGCCGAACGCCTCAGCCGCTTATTGTATTATTTAACTATTATTTCTAGTCTTGTAATATATATTTGTCTTCATAAATTCAATGAATATAATTAATAAATTCGGATTTCGATTTTCCTCTTTACATCTCCCTTTTCCGAGAACACTATATCCTTGTTTATGATTAATATAATAAAATTATATCCTTATAGTTCTTCGATTGCAAGAATCCCCGAATCCCGACCAATTAAAAATTAATATTCACAGATGCAATGTTCGATATAAAAATTTTGTATTAGTCATCACTTAAACTAAGGTCGCCGCTCAATTCATTCACTTTATCCATTAGGTCTTACTTAACAATTGATAATATATAGTCTCATATGAATATTAATTACCATTAATTCATACAGACTAACAAATGAGACTATCACCTAAGTGATGGACAAGTGTGTCAAGTCTCCTATATGAATAATTGTTTCGTTATTATACGCAGTTGATATTGTTATGTAAACATTTACGTGTATTAGTTGTACTTCTTTTTATTACCTTAGAATTAAGTCAATTATTAAATCAAACTTTTTCCTTATGTTGTTGCTATGTTTGTATTCCATTTAATGCTTCAGCGGATAAACTATTTTTCATTATTCGCATTACATTTTCCTGTTCCAATAATATTATCACATTTGTAGTAAAATTGTTCATTCAATTATTCTCATATTGCGTTGGATCCGAAGATCCCTGAACCACGTTATTATATTTGATTGGCAACTACAGTACCAGTTTTAGGGCTCCCTCTTATTTTGTCTAAAAAACGACGTCTCGGACAGATAAATCTCAGCAAAAACATCTCATGAAAATTTATCTCCGAACTAAAATTTTTTAACATAAATATGTGATCATACAAAAATAAATTATCAGTTAGAAATAATTATATCATATAGATATCACGAATGTTATAAAACTTACCGGATTATTGTAAAGGGAGTATATTAATACATAACATTATAGGCAATTCCGCGCATATTCTAAACCATCCTTTGACTTATTGTATTTTTTAACAGTATTATATATATATGTATTATATTATTATATATATGTATTATATGATCATCACGATCACGATAAATTTGTTTCCTTTTGTCGTTATTATTTCCGGCTATTAATTGCTCAATCTCACATTCAGTCAATGTCTATTCGTTTTGTAAGAGTTCAATAAACTTCCAAATAGAAACATGGGCCACAGCAGCATGATTATCGAATCCACAGTGCCAATCAGAGTAATATTTAATTTTGATAATAATATAATTAAGCATTTGAGAAATATCAACCCGGGACAAATAAACTAAATACGTTTTTGTTATGAAATATTTTTACATTGAGATGTTATAGACTGAAATATTTTACCTGATATAATTTGACTGAGATGTTTTTGGCTGAGAAAGGGGTCACCCAGTTTTAGATATTGCATAATGTATCAGACAAAAACAATATCAAACAAAATTAATTGTATTCTTTACATTCTGGACAATAACAACTATACATCTGTGACTCAATATTAACACGTTTTTCTGAAGATAAGACCCGGGCACAGATCACAATTATTATTTTCCAGAGTGACGAAACGAATTGACGATCTCCGGTTACTGTTGTGATAGCGGAGAGTCATCCGGGAATTGATGTAGAAAAATTGTTATGATGCGCAGTAATTATTATTTATGATAAAAACCGGAAAGTTCTGTAATATTTGTAATAATTACGGTTTACTACTTGCCTATAAACTGTAATAACTCAACTATTGTTACATAATTAATTGAATCATTACATGATCATCAAGCAAACACATAACCATCACTCGAATAAGTCAAAATCAGCATAGAAACCAACACTTTTTGATAAGGATCAAGGCTACTACGTTTTCTGTTAGAAATTTATGTGATCTGCCAATAAATTTGTCAAGAATATCATCTTCATGTGTGAATATATTCTGCGTCTGGGATTCCTTCCAAGATTTTTACAAGTAATAACGTTTTATAATTTGTTGATAGTTTAAAAAATGACGTAGCTTTATATGCTTGGTTTTTTATTATACAATTTCTGCATACTATGTTACCTACATGGAAAAAAAACAGTCAAATTTACGATGCATCGTAATTTTTCCTACTGATTATTGTAGCGGTGGACTATACCTTTAAAATCATAATGTTTACGATGTAGCATCATAAATTTCATTTTATAAGTAATACTTCAGACAAATAACACAAAGTCATAAGCTCTTTGGCATAAATTAACATGTGAACATCGTAAAATTTGAATTAATAGAAATTTTGAATAAAAATATAGCTAACAATCGTTCGGGTGTTAAATTTGAATACGAGACCATTCGAATGTAAACTGACCGATGACTTGGATCACTCGGCCATAGAAGGGCCCACAAGTCTTGGTAGCTTTCAAGATCCATATAAACGATACAAATACAGTCATAAGTCACGAGAACGCCTCTTACGGTAGACGCAGTTACTATTTGAAAATTACGATGTAACATGGTCATTTTTATAACTCACATTGTATTATAACAGAGCACTGTCATATTTATTTTATTCAAAAGTAATTAGAAAGATCAATACAGAAATAGATATAGTTTTTAAAATGTAATTTTTGTTTTATTCTTTTTACGATGTTGTATTGTAATTTTTGAATTAATATTTCATCCAAAAAGTCGTTAAAATTACAATGTTAAATAGTAAAAAATGTAACCTACACAGTAAATTTTAAAATAAAACATTTAAAAACTGATGCGAATAAAAGTATAGTCCACGATTAAGATGTTAACATCATAAATTTTAGTGGAATTTTCTTTTCGCGTACATTATATTTTTAGTGATAGTATTCCTGGAAAAATAGGAAAGTGTTGGAAGATTTTTATGATCATAAAATTGTGTGATTTCCATTGGCATGTTGAGATTCTAAACTTGATTTAAAAGAAGTATAAAAACTAGGGATTCGAAACGCTTACTTATTTGTGTCACTAAACGAACACTGTAAGAAAAGCGGTGCAATTCCACTTATTTTAACACTGATTTCGGGGTTGAATTTAACAACCACAACCGTAACACAAAGATAGCATGGATTGACGACGGGTTTTTCTACAGTGTATCCATTTTAACAAATAATAAGTCAACAGGATAGGTTTGAATTAAATGAGTACTCATGATGACTTACTCCAGTATTTAATGATTACCAGTCCATTATTGATTCATAAATATAAAAGCTTTCCGAATAATGAACAAAAATATTGAACAAAGTTTTATTATGAAGTACTTGACGCGATGTCATCATGTGCTAAGAAAAAATTACTCTACCAGAATTAGTAGTCTTAATATACTTTTTCACGATACCAGCATCGAAAGTTTCATTGTTTCTATAGCCAGTCGAAACAAGTTAATTTCAAGCCAATGCTGCAAACAACTGCTAGCTAATTTGTAATTCAAAAATACCTTGATACAGCGAGCAGAAGCATGCGTGTTTCTTATCTTGGGAACACAGTTGGTTCTGCTCGATGTTAGTTATATTTAACGTTCATTTGTAACCTTATTACTCTCATTTGTTTACTTGTCACTTCAGTTTACTCATTTTATTTTTCAAGTGACAGTTTTAATTAACTAAATAAAATTACTCAAAAATGAGTGAAAATAATGTTTTTGTTTTATTTACTATTTGATAAGTGACTGTAAATCACAGACTTCTCATTCTCTAACAGTTCTTCGCATCATCGGCTTGAAATTAACTTGTTTCTTACTGGCTGCTGACACTGAATCTTCAAGTTCCGATGCAGGTAATCATGAAAAATATGGTGTGTAACTCAGGATGAAACACGATTTCAGACTGCGGGTGATATCAGCCCTCGCCTGCGGCTCGGGCAGCCAACTTTACCCTAGTCTGAAATCGACTTGTTTCATGCCTTGTTACACAATATACTATTGAAAGCTTGTTAGGCTCATGTAGAAAATTTCACCATTGCAACCATCGCTAGTTAAACTTTGGCAACCTTTAGGTTAGGTGATGCAGAAAATTTCGGAATATCGCGCGTAATAACTGAAATAAATTAAGACTAACTAAGACTAAAGTATTATTACCAATAATATCCCCCTCTTTATCTGGTATCTTTTTGAATATCAACGCTAGTGAGGGTCTCTCAATGAGCGCCGCCGCCGCGTTGGCTTCGCCGAGCTCTGGTTCTTCCACCGCCAAAATCTTGGCGCCCTCTTTGCCCAATACGATCGGGCACTTGTCTGCCAAAATTACACCTGAAATTGTAAGACGCTGTATTTTGAAAACTGATTTAACTGTTTTGTTGGTGGTGGTGGTGGATCAATCCTACAGAAGCATATTCTGTGGTGGTTTTAGAAATTAGTGGCGGGAACTGAGAAGTGAGCTCTTGCTGCTATTTTCGACTAGCAAATCTCTCTCTAGTTTAGCGCAAAGAATGAAAGGTCGAACTTTAGAGAATCGCATATTCCTAAGCCAGAAAGCTACATTTTTTATGGTAAAGTTCATTAACATGAACGTACCGAAAGGCTCGATAACATCCGTGATCTTCCTCAAATGTTTCTGCGCGTGCGGCAGCATGAGTGCGGGACAGAGGTCGTTGAAGTGCATCTCCAGGCGCTTGGCACGCGCCTCCCGCCTCGCGAACCTTGCCGCTTCCACTGCAGCTGCTTCCTTGGCTTTCTTCTCTTCTTCAATCTTCTCTTGGGCTGTTGCGACCTCCTGAAAATGTAGGGAACAAATAAAGTCTCTCAATAGGTGTCTTTAAGATTTCCGCCGAAAATCTTTTAACGTTGGCTATTTTGGGATGGTCAAGGTTGAAATAATAATCTAACCTGTCGATATATAATTAGGCCCCCCAGGTAATTTTTTAATTTATATCCAGGCTCATGTCTATTGACTATTGGTCTTGTAAATGAAATCGGTAAAAAAACAGTGGCCTTTTTTCACCTGTGATTGCCTCTCCTGGGCCTTCTCCCAGTTTTTGTTGTACAGTTTTACCCATTTCTTCCTCACCTGTTCTGGAGGAGTAAGCTCATACGGCGCTCTCTTGGGTCGCTCCAGCTCGCCTTTCTTGGCCAGCACCTCATTCCGGAGCTCCTGCTCAATGGTGCGAGCTATGCGGGGCGCGTCGGCTCCGAACACCACGTTTAAGAGTTGACCAGACTGTAATTAAGATGTGACAGATTTAGAAAGATGTCATTTTTTGTTGAACGTGAACAGTATACATTGATTACAATTCCTATCTTTCCCCCGTATTTTACTTTCGTACGGCTTTGCGATACCTAACCTTTTACCTACATGAATTTAAAGCACCGTTTAAAACACAAAACCTTAAAACTTCAATGATAAAACAAAGTTTTCAAGCAACACTTTCTTCAACAGCGGAAGGTAGGTAAATGTATAAGTATATGACAGTAGTTTTTTCAGGCGTTTGGTCGATACCCACATCCGTACCAGTTTACTACAAATCACTGTTCCATACATATGAGGATATATATAGAATAGATAGCTATAGAACACCTACGTACATCTACGTATGTTAAGACACGTGTGGGTATACCTCGTACAGGATGGTACAAGGCACATAATGTCACACTCATTCATTGTGCTAATTTGTTAGTTCATATAGTAGTGTGCTTGTTAGGAATTATGTTTCCAAATAAAGCTCCGCTATGTTTCCAAATAGCAAGTCTTTTTCTGCGATTTTGGTTTTGTGTGTTCCCTATATTATGTTGACCGCCCATTGATAAAATGAAGAAATTTTACTTAGGGTGACACCCTATGTAAAATCTCTACATTCATACTAGAATAGTATAGCATAGTGTACATACTTATTCTATGGAGGAAAAACTATTGTGTTAATCGCAAAACTTACCGCGATGAACATCCAGGTCGGTTCACTGCGCTTCCTAAACCTTTTTAGGCATTCTATCGTGTCCGATTTTGCCTGTGGAAATAAAATAAATAGGCATATTTTCATAGGATACATCAGCACAATAATAATGTGTTGACATTTGTATCTTACCACGGCTAGATGAAGGTTGTCTCCGCCCAGCTCCACCTTGATCTTCTTGAGGTTGCCGACCATACCGATGCAGGGCCCACACCACTCGGAGTACACGTCCACCACTGGCCATCACACAAAACAAGTCACAAAAATAGTCCACATGATGCTAAAAGTTTTGCTGAAAGCGTTGATTCGTAAAGAGCTAAATGGTTTGATGGTCTAAAACTTGGCAAACAGCTCAGTGATTATTAGCTTTGTTTTTTTAATAAACTTCTAGATAACCAAAAGAAGGCATACCTACAATTAAAATGTGGATACCAGTGAATCCTTGCCTAATGAGACTGACAATTAATTAGGCATCGGTAATGTTCGTGGCTCTCTTTCGGTCCCGGCAAGTCTCGAAAGATCAAGCAATAGAATAGAATAGAATAGAATTTTTATTTCGCAAATATGGGTAATACATACAGGTCTTAAGATTAAGTACATAATTATAGCTCAGCCACATTTTACCAATCGGCATGCGAAATTAGATTAGATTATTTATATCATTCTTATCACAATTAAGTATATCAATTTATAATTTTTGAATTATTATTTAAATGATCAAATTAATTAAAAAAAAAAAAAAAATGTGTATCAAAAGAAAGTATATAAATTATTATCATTAGAATAATTAATAGGTAGTCTACTTCTTAGCATTTCGATGACAATGTAAATTTTTCGGCCCAGAATTCGGCTATGACTTTGACGCTTCATTAGAGTCCATTAATAGTCGACTCATTCGACAACATAACAGATTGCCGGTAAATGGTTTAAATGAATGCCTTGAGCTTGAGACCAAACCAAGTCAACAATAGATAACTTACCCAACAGTCCATCTCTCGTCAGAAACTTGTTCCACTCATCATCCGTGTTGAGCTCGGCCTGTAACTGGACCTGTGCGTTCTTCTTGCCTGCGCCGGCCGCGGCAGCCGCAGCGGCAGCGTTGGCGACCGCACTAGTTAGCGCCATGCACTCGAGTGCCGGAGGGCGGAGTCCCGGAGACAGTGGGAGGTAGGTGCGAAGCGATGTGAACGATGTGTGAATAGGTTGTGGAGGTGGCATTTTGGGGTAGTAAAGTGGTAGGTGGCTAAGTCTGTGGTGAGGTTGATAAGGGAGATTACCTTGTTTACCTCGATAGAGGATGGTCATGCGAGTGACACCTATTATTATTTAGATGGTACCAGAAACAGTGGGTGGGCCGGTGTTGTGTTGGTGCAAAATGCGTTTTACAATGTGTTTAGTAATCGAATGTTTAGTTTAAGCAATCGATTATTAGACTAAGATTTATTAGTTAAACTTATCCCGTAGATATTACAGTAAAGAAAACCCTACATTTTTCAGCAGGACGCCATTCCTCGCTCTATGTTCCTCGCATGTCAGACAAAAAGTAGCAAAAAGAACATTTTATTGTCCGTAGCTAGATAGCTATCAGATCTCAGACCGTAAACACCGCCGTTTACGAACATGTCGCATCGATTTATTGAAAAGTCAAGTAGAAAAAAGAAAGTGGGTACTTGTAAAGTCTGTTTCTATCGAGTTTAGACTCCAGACGTAGTGTTTAGTGTCACCCGTAAATAACTTCCCTTTTAAGGGTCACATAGTGGGACTACCAATATATCCAAAACCTTATCCTTACATATTATAAAACAAAGTCCACCACCGCGTCTGTCTGTCGTCCTATTCGCGATAAACTCAAAAACTACTGCACCAATTTTCATGGTGTTTTCACCAATGGAGAGAGTGGTTCTCGAGGAAGGTTTTAGTTTAAAATAACCGCCATCCACGCGGGCGAAGCCGGCATCAGCTAGTAACTAATAATAAGGTGTTTGTAGGGCAGACTATACTATACAATCATATATATTGCAGAGAAAGAAGAGGCATTTGTCCTGCTCTGGAATACACGCATTATCTGGGCAAACAATAAAAAAAATACGATAACTTTTTGTTATGTGGTTGTTTGTATATTTTCTTTCTTTGTGGTCTGTACTTTATGTACTCCAATATACCGTCCTCTATAAAATATACAACATTTTTCAAGTACTAAATATATTAGCATTTGTAAAACAGCGGTATCTAGTGAGGAGTAGACTCAATAGAGTACATTATCACTACTCGCCGCTAGATGTCAATGTTGCAGGAAGGTTACCTTCGATGGTAGTTAAGAAATGTGATACTAGATGGCGCTTTTCATAAAATTATTTTAGTATCCTGTAAAAACTTTTGAAAACTAAAGGAATAATGAAAAATTTATATCGTAGGATTAGACAAATGGTCATAATTATGTTTTATAATATCTTTACAGTATTAAAATGTTGGTGGCTTAGGCCAAAAACATGTTGTTTTGTTAACATGTTAATATTTCCAAATATTATTATCCCTAGGGAGGTAAACAGCCATATTCAATTATCGAGTCTTCAGTTAATCGGATAACGCAACGTAATCAATTACTTGCCAAGTTTAACCGTCAGTGGGTAATGGATTACCCGTTGGTCGTAACCGTCGGGTTCGCAATCTGTCACCATCTAGTTAATGCATTAATGCAATCTTTTAACTGAACCTCCCTCAGCCTTAACAGGCTCGTACTTTTCAGGAAATAAAGAAATATGGGAGCGTTCAGTGCGCAGACGAAACATGGCACTTAACGTTCAACACAAATGAATTGGTGACCCGTGTACCTACGCAGATAATATTATTATTTAGATTACATTTGAAGCTCTTCAGGGAATGAATAGAAAATAATAATCATCTCATTGAAGAACCAAATAATGCTTCTGAGGTCTACTTGTTTCTGGTGGGTTTTGATAAGTCATCTCCGCTCCGATTCAGAGCAGGCTTTGTAACAGATGCAATTATTAATTAAGTCCAGTAGTTCCTCATTCCTGCCAGGGATGCGGGAAAGTCCGAAAGGGATACCGGGCAATAGGCAACTGAAGTAACACGGGTGGGTTAATGTAGTATACTTATTTAGATTTATGTTGGCAACACCAATGGTAACGGTTCTCGGTGTGAAGGAAACCATCTTGGAAGCCACCCACCAACGTTTATAATTTTGAGAATAAAAGTATTCATTTTTAATAGCCATGGCGGCACTTTCATTTTATTATAATTAAGTAATTCAAGACATTACAAAAACACTTCAGTTAAAGTCAGTAAAAGTCTGACACGCCCTTCCGCTCCGCCCAAAGCGGGAGAAATCATTGGATGATTTACCACCCTAAAAAAAAAAAGTAGTTCCTCATTATTATTCTCTGACTAGCTGTTGCCCGCGACTTCGTCTGCGATCTAGGATTAAAAGAAGCATGTCCTCCAGGTTGAGGTCTACCCCTGTACCAAATTTAATCCAAATCCGCACATTCGTTTTAGTCTGAAAGCGTAACAAACAAAATCACTTTCGCATTTATAATATTATAGTTAGGATTTGTAACCGAACCTATAGACCTCTGCAACGAACTGCAATGAACGGTCGAGTCGGATAGGCAGGTAGATACATAAATATTCAGTTGATAATATCCCTATCAACTGAATATTTATGTATCTAACTGTCTGGGATTAAAAATAATGACAAATAGAACAACTTCTACGTAAAATCCAGTGTCGAAGGCCGAATACCTGCCTACTGACTGTTTGCCGAAAAACAAGATAAGTATATCTACGACTAACAGTTAGTACTTCTGTATAATAGAGCAGTTCTCTTTATGGAAAGACATTAATATCTTGGAAATAAAAGTAACATTGTGTTTTGAGGTAAAAGTATATATTCTATGAATATTTACAAGCAAGAGTCAGAGATAAATCGGTTTTATGTTTAGGTTTCGGCATGCTTTGAAATGGAAATACTTCTTAAGAGCCGCCAATAAAGTAAAACTATTTTTAGATATACATGTAAGTTTAGCTTTGGCTTGATCTAGTGACTAATGTTTGCTAAAGCAGGCTACCTAAGGTAAGGCCTCAGTTTCTCATTCGACGATGAGAGATCGTAGTAAATGATAGTTCGAAGTAATTCAGAATCAGGATGTACAAAGTTTTATTCGGTTCAGAGGTTAAGAAATAATCACAGTCAAAAGTCTAATCCTTATTCTATGTAGGTACCTAATAGCGCGAAATGTGGGCCTGGCCCCTGATAAATAGTTAAATTGTAGGTAATGAAGGCATGAAATAATTAAAACCGTATTGTGATAAATTATTGTTGGAGTCACATATGCCGAGTGCCGGAACCTAATAAACCTTTACATCTCGTAATTTACAGCTTTCTCATATCGTGTTGCACAGTAATTTAGGGTTCAAACATATTATGGTTCAACCCCTTTTTATGTATGGGAAATAAAATTAGGCATATCAGCAGTAAAATTGAAATAGATTGAAGGTTGCTGATATGATCTGTATCTGTAAACTCAAATCGTAAAGCTAATTTAAACAGACATCAAAATGGCGAATGTCTTTTAAAGTCAGTGAACAATGCAAGCATAACATGACGTGAACCGCTGCCTGCTATAAATAACGGCGCAATGTCACAACTTGGCGAATTAATTAAATATCTGTTATGCTGTCTAATGAAATAGGTTTATGGGTTAGGTTTGCAATTACTTCAAAAGGATTGTACTTAGCAGAGTCCACAAACAAACTGCAATTATCATTTTGTCGGTGTCAACCAGAATTGGTGGTTATGGGAAAATCGTCATACCCTCCTAATTCTAATTGCGTAACACGAGTTTTGTCGGTATAAATTAATTTATTCCCATAAAAAAACAGTTTTATGGCTTTCTGTTCAGATGTAGACCTGCAGAAGATCAGTATTTTACACCTAGCGAATGCCAACTTAACTTGCCCAACTGTTGGGATAACATGGACTGAATTTTGCCCACTATGTTGATAATACGGATCCCGCCTTCGCAGTTCTTTTGTCTACCGACTCCTAAATAACCCTCCATTCAGCTGCGGAGCCGAACATGACATATTTCGTAACCATTAAAAATGAATGCAGAAAGAATCGTAGCTAATGCCAACTATTTGCGTTTACCTTTCGTCGTAAATCAAGTAACCCTGACTGGGTTACTCCGTCAGGCTATGGAGTTGGTTAATTTTATGGAAGTCTTTGATTCATGGCGGGGTTGACACGCAAGGAGCACGTGACTCTGTGTTTGTTGTGGTTCTGATGGCGGTTATGTTTGAGTGTTATTTTACTATGACTTATTGATGGTGGTCCTAATGAAATTTTACGTTTATGGGGAAGATTTATACATATATGGGAAAGTGGTGCGTCAGGGGTTCAGTAGTTGTCAGGGTGTGTACATATTTGTTTAGGAGATACAATCTTTGTGGTGACGTTGAGTAAATCAACGCAGGATTGACGTGTCGAGTGTCTGTAATTTCACCAGCTTTTAAGCTAGAACACAATGGTTCCTTTAGTTTAAAGCTAGCATATCGCGTGACGTTGACCAAGCTGTGACGCTGCAAGCAGGTAGCAATAGCTGTGCAACTCGATAACTACATGCTGTAATAATAAACACTCAGATAAATCGATTGAATCTCAAGATGTTCGAGTAGACTAACTGGCTAGTCTTGTCCTCCCATGACTTTCAAAATGCTTTGGGTTCGTATTGGATAATTTAGTTTTGACTCGAGTTTGTTTATCAATTGTTACTGATGAAGAAACGCAGTAAATCCTACGTAAATAAATTAGAATCTACTGTATCTCGTTTCATTTGTCCTCATTCTTCTACGGAACGAACTTTCATCAGCGTAATGGCTAAGAAATGAACTAACTACGGTAGATATCGTTTATCAACAGAAATAGATTAATTTAACTGTAACTGGAGCCGGTTACGTAAAAGAAATCTTGGATTTGGGTCGGGGATTCCAGTAGAGACACAAATGAAGAAAATAATTATTCAGAATCTATGAAGATTTTTGATATTTGTCAAGAGCATTATTTTGACAACCTTCTTCGAGATAAATTGAAAATGCTGAAGGTACTGGTCAAATACTAGCGAGTAGGCGTCCGGAAAAGTTAGTATGAAAATCCGTCTGTCGTGTTAGCGGCCGAATAAATGACTATGAAAACTTATATCAGTCGTGTAATTTAAATATGGAAAGATTTTTTACTTCGACACATGGCAACCATGGAGGTAAAATTATTAAAGATTTTATTAAAATTTAGATTTGGCTTGCAAATAGAGCTGTTGTAAGTAAAAATAAACAAATGAACATATTGGCGCATGAAAAATTATCGTTGTACGTCATTGATTCTGGAATTTATAATTAATTTACTTAGTTTGAATTTCTGCGCATTATTTGAGAAAACTACCTACTATACAAGCCTTGGCCGCAACCAGGCATTGATTGACACACGTATGTTTGCCTCGGATTCGCCTCGGCCCACATTTTCAGGTTCGTCCATCAATGCCCCTTTTGCAGGCCACGGCAGTAATGTACTATTTTTATATAGTATCTCTACTACCTATAAGTCGTGCTGCCGCCAGCAAAAACCCTGTATTCATATCATAATATTCACAATCGACTTTCACTAAATTCATTTTTTCTAGACCAAGCTTTATATACATTCGCACAATTATAAATAATGTTAAATTAAGAACGGAATGAACTGAGATATATACCAACAAGATTAACGGCTTAACCAACAGAAAAATGTGTCCAAATTAAGTAGGTGACTGGTGCGGAGGTCTACTCCTGGTCAGAGACACGATCTATGAGGCAAAGTCGTGGAAGCGAGGGAAAGTTGGCGAGGGAAAAATCTGAGCAAGAAAGTCGCGGCGAAAATTCGCGTGTGTACTCGTATTGCGGCTGATCGTGGCAACGTTGGCGCATTTTTGCCGCCCAGCAGTTTCACTTTTAGTTGATGAAGTTCTATGTTCAACTCTGAGAGATCAGAAGATCATTGAGGCCAGAGATCTGGCCTCTAAGATCTTGGTTAAGTAGCCTCAACAACTCCAAACTCTTCATGACCCAATGACACCATCAAAACAGAGTTAATAAAGTATGAAGCTGTGTCCAAACTTTTAGCCGCATGTTCGGGTCACGGGATACGAGAGTAGCCCCCTATTCCCGGGGGCTCGTTTGCGGGGCTTTGCATAAGCGGCCGGGGCTCATCACAAAGCTAATGCGCGCCTTAATTATGTACGGAGGAGGCCGGATGTAGGGATCCTCGGCCACATTAATATGCTAATATTCTATTTTCAAACGTGGTAGTGCTTGGGTTCCGTGTTGTGAGGTCCATCTTATAGAAAGAACTGGTGACAAAAAATCGTAGCCTGAGATTTCCTTTTGCAGAATTTAGTTTTTTTTTTCAGATTTGCAGCAGTCAAAGTTACTGAAATATATTTGTATAATTTTCAGGTAAACAAATAGGCAGTTTCGGTAACAGGTCGCCTCTCGGTCAGGGGCTCATGGCGGCCAATCTCAGCGGATGGCCACCGACGCAGGAATAGCGGTTAAAGTAAGGTATTTGACCTCGTGTTTCTGTGACAGTAACAACATTTTTTCTTTCTTTTTATTCTAATAAAACTTGTATCCAATGGCACAATAAGTTAGATGTTACATACGTTTTAATCGTCTGTCAAAACCGTATGTAAATAAAAACGCTCCCGTGTGTACTCACGCAACGGTATTCATATAATATTATCAAAGCTATTCAAAAAGCATAATTCTATCATGTCGGCGCTAATCTTTCCGGAGCGGAGCATTTATTAATATTATAGTACTTCCTTCGTGGTTTTCCGTGAATTCAGGACGATGTTGTTGAGTTGTATATTTCACGGTAAACATTTTTTTCGGTCACGTATTTTCAATTTAGATTTGGAAACGGAAATCTTGATGATAAATGAATGAGAGCCATGTGGCGTTGATGCTGTCTAAACTATGCAGATAAATAATTCAGCATTGCCACTTTGCCAATGACCTTTTCATAAAAATTGGATTCAAATATCAAGATTTTAAGCTACAATTCAAATGCTATGTTTATAGGTATTTTGATCTGATATCTATTAAAAAAATAATAGACGTAGATATATTTATTAGTGACCTATTCCGCTTAACTATTCTTCAAGAGTCATAAAAAACCCTGTAAGAAACGACGTGTTTACACATCAAGCGCTGGACGCAGAGTGCGCGTGTTTTGGTTTGCGACTGGTCAATAGTCATCCTACGGATGCCTGCGTTGAGAGGTGAAACACGTGTCGAATCCTTACAGAGTTTTTTAAGACTCTTGAAGAATAGTTGAACGGCATAGGTCACTAATAAATATATCTACGTCTATTGTATTTGTCTACGTCTAATGGATTTCCGCAAAGTCTGATATCTATTGTTTGAAAATAAACAATTACTAAAGTAGGTATCTTTTTTAAATGTATTAAGTATTAAGTATCTTTTTTAATTGAGGTAGTTAATGCAATGCTTTTAGTCTCGAAGCATTTTATCTTAACATGTTGCAGGAGATTTTAAATAACATTTATAATATACTTACAACTACTTACTTAAGTTAAAACATTAGGTAGGTAGGTTGACGTCCAGTAACCTAACCTAATGAGAATATAACATAAGCTTGAGCGGTATCTTGATAAATGAAGAGCGCAGGTCAGTTGGAATGCAATTACAGACCAGCGCAGTTACTGCACACATTTGTGAGATTCTCAACACAGCCTATAGCGTCGGTAACTATGTACTACGTTATATTGTTGCCTAGTTGTTAGCCTGGTTAACGTGCTTTAAAATATGCGTGCATAAATCGCATGGCGTTTTCAATTTGTCATTACCATCATCATAATCATTGACAGCCTTGCTCCACCCTCTGCTGAGAACAGGTCTTCGTCCATCCGTCAATATGCTACGGCTGGACAAAACTCTCTTGCCTCATTCATTTGCTGATTTCAACCTGTATCTTGCCGATTTCAGGATGTTAAGTGTGTATATTTATTACGGTGTTTTCCATTGCCGTTAATCTAAACTTGTGTGGTGTAAAAGTCAAAACAGTAGAAAGGGGTGAAGGGTATAGTTTTGGGAGCTCTCAAGTCGTGGATATGCGTGGTCTTTGCTGGTGCTTTAATGAATGCAGTTGGTGAGAACTGTAGACATCTTTGTCATTGAGGGGATGAATAATTATCACATGATCTTATAAAGACAGCCAAATATAATAGTGTTTATTGATACAGTGCAACTTTGCAAGCAAATCAACCGAAGTGCAATTTGGTACAATACTCCCGATGTCTCCAGTACAAAACGGATCAAATATTGGACACACTTCAATGTCGAACGGCCGTATTAGCCAGAGTTTTATTAAAGTAATTAGCGAGAGATGGACATTGAAGTGTGACCAACATTGGCCATAGTAAGCCCAAGGTTACTGACGGGCTAGCCTCATGGCGGGAGCGGTCTTCAAACTTCTTACTCCAACAAATTCATTTTAGACACTCGGTTGAAACTTATTGTATTTACTCCTTAATAATGTGATCGAATTTATTTATTTTAAAAAGTTTATTCTCTGTATACGATTAATCAGTCACTGCCAATTTTAAAGTTCAAACCAAATTCTAGCCACTAGTACTACCGCACTATTTATAAAGCTGTCTGCTCACGGGTCACGTTACCGCGGACGATATGAATGGTGGGACCACGGCTGGTAGTTGTGGCGAACCTCGTCGGGTGGTGTCCCGGGCTCCACTGCGCCCCGCCAGCAGGCCTCCCCAATTATAAGTTGGGCCAACACGCGATCCAACCTCGCCAGGTATCTGCCACATTTACATAAGTAATTTAAACTCGCTTTGGGGGTAATTTCAAAATAATTTGGTTGTATAAAGTTTTATGGCGGAATTATTAATGTATGTTTGCTTCTCATGGATCGGTTAGGATGTTATAACTTGTATCAGTTGTTTATCGGTGAATTTGTGTCCGATTCATGTGGAGGCCACAGTTATTGGATTTAGCATCTAGAATCTTCGTAAGAAGAACAATTGAACCCTTTCAATCAAATCCTCCGATGATGAGCGTCTTAGTTACTGTCTATCAATAAATAAGTAGTAGGTAACCATATTGTTACACTTAAAATCAATAAAAATAACAATCCTAAAATACCTCAGAAGAATTTATTACAATTTTCACTCATATTTTTACTGGGATACGTCGAGTATTTCAGATTTAGGCAGCAACTGCATCCACTCATGCCAGAGGTTTAAGCAGTTAAACCTCTCGTGCTACCGCCGATGCTGTGGCCGTAACATACATATGCCTATATCCACGTGCTTTCATGCACCACGCCATCAGTATTAATCTACCACTGGGTCGACGCAGTACTCGTCCTTCATAAAGCCATGATTCTCAAATATCCGGCTCGAAGGACAATGTTCTAGAACAATTGGAAATTGGAGACATCCAGCGCCATCCATGTACACTTTCAAACTTTTTGATAGTTATGGTTTTCTATTGAGTAAAGCTACACAACTTACCTTCACGCCTGTAATCCCCGAAGACTTAGGCAGAGGGGTACCAGTACACCCAAATTTTACCAGTTATGTATAAGTTCCATGTATAATAGGGGGCGAACCTATTGCCATCAACCGGGAACAAATGTACTGATAAATTCCTGATGGAAAAACGCAACACTTTGCCTAACTCGGGAATCGAACCCAACCTCATGCTCAGGAGTATATCGTTTGCGACCGACTTAAATTATAACGTATTAAATTGTTTAGTAATGAAACATTATTTTTTGGAAACAGGAATGAATACAAATTAATGAGTGAATCTATCAATGACGCTGCCAAACGAAATATCCTGAAAGTAAAACGTGTCGTCTGAAAAACTTCGATGTTCTGTCAAGTTTACTTTCTATCGATAATCTAGGGAAGGCCTCAAATCTGACGAGTCCATACTTATATGCAGTTTACAGCAGAAAATCCTTCAAACGTCTTATTCATTAGAAACCTGACCAGAGAGAGTAGAGTACCGTATGACGTGCGATATGGAACCTCGTTCCAAAAGAATGTTGTCACTTCGGCATCACTCGCTGCGAACTGCTAGCCAAGAAAGGTGATTAGGGCATAACAATTAACAACGTTCTGAAACCCCCTCTTATTGCACCATTGTCTCAACCTTTTAGAATAACGTACAATATCATCTCACTCAAACCGAAAACATTCTGAAAAATTGCTGAATAATCTGTTCACGAGCAATTAACTTCAAGCTTGCTGGTAAGCGGCCCGGCAGGGCTGGGGCGACGACCCCCGCGTCACACTGTCAGGGACAGAGATTACGGACCGTCTCCCCACCCCCCAGCTGCTGCGGTGTTGCCAACATATGGCAATTTGGCACCGCGCACCGGTTCGTTGCTAAGTAACTATAACAAATAGTAATAATATATTTAACAGTCGTGCTGTTAGTTAATTTTCATAATGCTGGATTGTTTCGTTTTGATAATTATTTTTTGATTAATGGTTCTGGTGTTAAACTCGCGACAATCTAAGAAGTCCGTTTTGACGTTTCGTTCTCGTACATGTAATAAAACGTTAAGCCTTGAGAATCAGTTTTAAGCGATGTAGATAAGTATTCGATTACAAACTCTCTAAGTATGTTCAATCGATATGTCTCGAGAATCAGTTTACAAGAAACTAATTTTTTTTTTCATCGCTACACAAAGCATTTTTATAGCTGTCAAAAGGGACTTCTTAGATTGTCGCGAGTCTACTTCGTTTATTTTTTATAGGCAGAGGGTAAAAGGGACGAACCCATTGGATGAACCTACCTATTAGATTATCATAAATGCAGAAACGATTCTGTTTTGCAATATTGTTTATGCCTTGCTCTTAGATATGAGTTGAAACAATATTACATAAGCAACTATGTATATACATACTATGAAGGTCAAGATATTAGGCTCATGCAGGTCATGCATGAGCATAGTTATCACAGATATCACATCGTCAATATCTCAGACGACCTCATAGTGTCTGAATCTGGTGCATAAACATACCAACGTAAACGCTACACTATTTATTATTCTATGGAAGGATTCCCAACGTCGTCCAACATCTTCCAAACGTCACTCGCGTGTCACAATGTCATATTCCGTGAAGGGGCGATATTTTACACGGAGGCTGGCAACACCGGAACATTAATCACTCTGTTTAGGCGGTCGCCCCGCGTAATGAACTATTGTTACAATCAATAACCCCTGCATGCTGAGTGCCGGGATTAGGATTTTGGGAGCTCCTCGATTTATGCAACCGCGTTTCAGTGTTAATTTGTTGACGATGAAAATTGGAATGGTTTTATATTGATTTGAGAAAGGGACGTAGCTTCTATAACTATATAGGTAATATTATAAATTAAAGTCGCTTTTCGTGTTTGACTGTATGTCCGCGTTGTTCTTCTAAAGCACACAATAGATTTTGATGAGGTTTTTACCATAGTTTAGAGAATTTATTCCGGAAGGTTTATGTGTATAGTACCTACGTTAATATTAAAGTTACAAATAACTAATAAATCTCGATTTTTCGAAGTCGTAAAAAAAGTGCAAAGCAGGAGCTGGTCACTTGTATAGTGTATCTGTCTATGTATCTATGTATTTACCTGATTGTCCTAGAAGAAGAGTGCATGTTGTCTATTTAATAGTACCTGTACGAACGAGCTCTGCTCGGGTGAAAATGGATAAACATATGGTCCAGATAAACCAGTGTTCGCAGGAAAGTCAAAGGGTTATCGTGACCTCTGACAACATACGGCATCTGAAGAAACACTCGAGAGTTTAGTCAGTAAGAGTCTGATGCGCCCTCCCACTCCGTCCAGAGCGGGAGAAGTGATTTGATAATTTCCCACCCAAAAAAAAAGGTATACCAGTGTTGTATCACATTCCCGAGGCTGTGAAAATAGACAAACGATTTTTCCTGCTAGATCGATTTTTCGCCCCCGTAAACCTCTACATTGCAAACATCGAAATCGTTACAGCCGTTTTCGAGAACGTGATTACAAATCTATATATGTACGAATATTGCTAATTTAATAGTAAGTATATGATAAAAATCAATTGCCGTGGGTTAGTCTTGCAAAAACTCGAAAATGGCTCAACCGACTGAAGAAACTCTGTAAAGTTATTTTGTGCGGACAAAACAAAAAGGATATATATTAGATAGGATAACTACCTACTTGTAGACATTCGGTATAGTGAAAAAACTATTCACAAACAAACACTGAGCGGCTTATGCCAGACATAATAATTATTAAGAACGGATTTAAGGCATTAAGTCCGCCTTTAAACAGTTATTTTTTACTAATGTAAATAATGAATTCTGTGACGTCAAGCAACACAATTTGATTGACGTGTATTTCGTGGTAACAGACAAACACACTTGGCTGGATTTCCGAGTCACTGAGTTTTGTGTAGGTACACAGTGCTATTATATAACACTGTTTTATATGTATTAGGTTTCTTGAACTTCAAACGAATGATATTAAAATATATTCCCAGGCTATAAGATTAGGTATATAAGATTAATAATAGCCATAGACACTTATATAGTGTCACCGTAAGGTCCTGACAAAAAGCCGAGGAATCAAATCTTAAGTAGAAATAAAAGAAAAGTATGTTCCACAGTTTATATTATATTGAGTTGAGACGAGAGAATACAAATCTATTTTAATTTTTTTCGTTTATTTATTTATTTTCTTATTTGTTTACATTTTTAAATATTTCATAAATTCAAATAAAAATATAAAAAAACATTTAAAAATATAAAAAATAGATGGCCGCCGGTGTCGGGAGCAGGGTCCAAGCTACCGGTGGTTAGGGCTGCAGAGACAGGAACCTCCTCACAATGCGAGCCGTATCAAGGAGTACTGCCTTCTGAATCAGGCCCTTGATCCCACCGCCTAACGAGAGCCTCGAGAGATGTTGGTCGAGGCTTTCGGCTATCAGGCCATTGGCCGTTACGACAATCGGCACAATGATAGCCGAGCTCACATTCCACATGTCGACAACCTCGTGTGCTAAGTCAAGATATTTTATTTGTTTCTCTTTCTCAGCTTTCACGAGGTTCACGTCATGTGGGATGGTAACATCGACTATCATTGCGCGGCGCGCTAATCGGTCTATCACTACGATATCAGGTTTATTGGCAACAATAGTCCTGTCAGTAATGATAGACCGATCCCAGTACAACGTGACATGGTCATTTTCGAGAACTGGGTCGGGCACATACTTGTAGTACGGTACCTCAGAGTCCACAAGTTTATATTTCAACGCAAGTTGCTGGTGAATAATCCTGGCCACTTGATTATGCCTGTGCAAGTACTCGCCGTTAGCTAGACGAGAACAACCAGAGATAATATGTCTGATGGACTCACCCGGACGGTGGCATGCCCGACACACGTCAACCGTCCCGTCCTTCATAATATGTCTCCGGTAGTTATTCGTCAGGATAACTTCGTCCATAATTGCACAGACGAAACCTTCAGTTTCCCCGAAAAGGTCACCAAAACGTAGCCAGGATACGGACGCTAAGAAATCTACACCGGGCTCATGAAGAGCCCGATAGAAGCGCCCGTGAAGCTCCTTGCTTTGCCATACCTCCTTGCGGTCTTCCGTAGTAAGCACCACAGGTTTGCGCCAGTTCTCTTTAGCCATGGAGAGCGGGGTGAGTCCTTTGTCCACTGCCACCACATCGCGGTGCATACCCACTTCGGCTTTTAAAAAATATTCTCTGAGATTGCTCACCTCGCGATTGTGGAGGGTCTTCGCATTTAAAAAGCCTCGACCCCCGCACTTCCGCGGGATGTACAATCTCATCACCGATGATCGTGGGTGATGCATCCGGTTTGCGGTCAACAGTGTATGAACCCTCCTATCCAGGGCGTCGAGTTCGGTCTGAGTCCATTTGAGTATGCCGAAAGAGTACATCAGAACCGGCATGACCCAACCGTTGAAGGCGCGCACCTTGTTTCCGCCTGAAAGAAGACTAATTAATACTTTTTTCAGGCGACCAAAGAAGCGCTCCTTCAACGATTGCTTCATGTCAGCAACGTTGATGCCTAACGCTTCCGACATACCCAAATACTTATAGCTTTCAGATGAGGAGAGGGACCTGAGGTATATGGAATCCGAGAGTTGAATTCCCTCTGATTCCATAATCTCCCCTCGCTTTACATGCATGACTGCACATTTGTCCACACCAAATTCCATCCTGATGGTGTTACTGAAGGTTTCAGTTACCTTCAGTAGCTCCATCAGTCGCAATTCGTTGGGGGCAAAGAGTTTTAGATCATCCATGTAGAGGAGGTGAGATATGACCTGACCACCTCTCCTCAACCGATAGCCTAGACCTGAATCCTCTAGCAGTGTGCTTAGAGGGTTCAGGGTCAAGCAGAACCAAAGCGGACTCAAACTGTCGCCCTGAAATATTCCCCGTTTAATCCGTACAGGTTCATCATTCCCTTGGATCTGTCGACACCCCGGGTAGCGAAGAACTGTCCTCCATTGCCCCATACACGACTCAAGGAAGGTGCGTAGAGTTGCATCAATCTTGTACAACTCCAGCACCCTCATGAGCCACGTATGTGGCACCGAGTCGTAGGCCTTCTTATAGTCTATCCAGCATGTCGAGAGGTCCTTACGGGATCGACGAACCTGTTGGCTTATGGCCATGTCGATGAGGAGTAGCTCCTTAGTACCGCGGGACCCGTTCCTACATCCTTTTTGAGAGGCGGACATTATTGAATTGTTGGCAATGTGTGTGTTTATTTTCACTCTCAAAATGGATGTAAGAAGTTTATAGACCGTCGACAAACATGTGATCGGTCTATAATTCTTCGGTTCCGCGGGACTACCTGACTTATGGAGCAGGTGGGTAACGCATGTTGTTAGAAACTGCGGTAGCGACCCAGAATCTAAGGATGACTGGAATTAAGATGCCAGGCGAGCGTGTGAACTAATCAGCCATTTTAACCAGAAGTTGTGCAGTCCGTCCGATCCCGGTGATTTCCAATTCGGTAACGGACGGACTGCTGTGGCTACGTCTTGTGGAGAGATTAAAACAGCTTCCATTTCTGGTATAGTTTCACACACTCGCTCGACATCCTGTATCCAGTCAGCCTCAGCGTGACAGACGGGCACCGACCATATACTGCCCCAGAATGCGCTCGTGGTGGCATCATCCGGGCGGCAAACGTCCGCCACATTTTGTTCAGGTCGCTCCCAAGCTCTATATATCCACCTCTCATCGCTCTGGAACATGCAATTCTGCGTGTATCGGTCCACCCGCCGCTTATACCGCCGAATTCGGCTCGCCCATGCACAGACTTTTTGCTTCAGGAAGTCGATACGCTCTGTGACACGGGACATGTATTCTGGAGGACTGATTCCTGTCCCCGAGAATGCCCGTCTCACAAAGCGCATCACTCGTGGTCGTGTATTGCCCTCCCTGAAGCTGTATAGTTTGCCGATGAGTACCCTGGCTCCATCGATACGGCGCTCGATCCTGCACTGCCAGGCTGGTACAGCTGGTTTTGGTCGAGTAGCTTTGTCATAGTTTGGGAACTTGACGTTAGCTAAACGACATGCCGCAACAGCCGCGCAATACAGGATCGAGTGTGTATCAACGAGATCCTCGCTGCTCTCGAAAAAGTTTTTAAGCTGCGAGTCCAAGGCACACACCAGCGCCCTATTTTTCTTGTGCATAGGTAAGCGTGGTAGTCGGGGTCTAAGTTCGGTCGGGGTGTGCCTATAATCGCGAAACGCATCCTCCAGAGCGCTCCTCAATCGGGCGTTGCACTGGCTACTTACTGTGACAACCCTATCATTCTCTTCTTCAACATGATTGGACCGCGGCGGGATTGGGTCAGGAATTGACGGTTGTGCCGCGGTTTGTGCCGGAGTCGAGACGATACGGTTGCTCAGTGCCTCTGAGCGCAGCCTATCAAGTGCAGCATCGTCCAACCTGTGGTTGCGTTGGATGACCCGCACCTGATCCGACAGTCGTTGGGCCGAGACGTTGACGGTTGGTTCTAGTTCCTGGAACAGAGACAGCATCCTATCGCGGTATGCAGTGAGGTTAGTTCCCCCCTCTGTAGACCCGTAGTATGCGCGCATGACGTTCTCGTTCATAGACTGAGTCCATCTCATGCGCTGCACACAACCACCGGCAGCGGGGACCCGGCTCGGGGCCGGTTGGCCCCTAAGTCCCAAGCTCCTCGGTGGCCGGCCTCTCCCCTGCCGACGTACGGGTGTTGGTGACGTCGGCGGGGAAAAATATTCGTCACTCGAGCTCGACGCAACTGCCACGGCCGGTATTACAGCACTCACGATGGGGCTAGGTTCCGGCGGCGGCGAGGCGGAGCTGAGCGACGATTCCGGAGGTGGAAGGCGTGCGCGGCGGGCTCAAGCAAGCAAGTCCTAATGTTATCTGTAATTTATTTGCGTAGAGGGTCCTTTGACAGCGTCATTCTTGATCTTTGTATGATTTTTTGGTTTTTTCATTTTAATTATGTTTATTGTTACTGAATCTATTTATTATTTATTAAAAGAGGTTTTGTTGTGGTTTTTGTAGTTTTTTGGCTTATGGAGATAATTAAATATAGTAAATACGAGATATGGAAAATTTCGTTGTTGACGTATCAGTGTTGCCAAGTATTGCTATTTTAATTATTATTATGTAGATATCATGTTTCCATAATACTTCATTTGGTAGATAGGTTACAGGTGACTCAACTGTGTTCGCGACTAATAATATTACTTACATTAACGTACATTACAGCGGTATATTGTGGTGTTAAGATGCCATTTATTAACACTTAAGAAAAAATCCTTCCCAATTTCACTTATCAGTCTTAGTTAGCAAGTCGAGGAACTTACGGCCGCACTGAGAGACGTCAATGTGGAATTACTGAGTTAAGTTCTCCAAATCCTGCAGCGTGGCGCTTGCAATAAATTCCCTCCAGCGAAGCATACAGTCTAATAACACTGGAAAAGCGCTAAAGATATTCGTATAATTGTCTGTACGGTCAGCAACGAAAGTCCAATAACACTGTCGCTTTTGCATGCAATCAAATTTGACGCAAAATGATTCGATAAACTGTTTTCCGCATTTCATTGACTTATATTTCATAAATTTCCCTGAACTTATATGATTTTTATATAATAGCTAAGAGTTAATATTCTTAAAAGATAGCGCGTCTTTCGATTTTAATTAAAATATTTTGCTCATTCATTAATAAATTTGAAAAAACTAAAATGTTAATCGACTTTTTTGCTGACTTAATTAACCTACATTTTTTTCTATTGACTTTAGCTAGTAGTTTAGTAAAATATGTTCATAACAACACAAATTTTATATAAGACAATACCTTCTAAGCTTACACCATATAACTTAGATCAATCACTAACCACACAAGTTCAGTCTATGAGCCCCGAAAACGAGTATTAATCAATTTAATTTATTCACATAATTAGCATGATTATCACATGATTATTCAAAAAAATTGAATTATCATTCTCAAGCAATTTCTGTAGAATTTGCATTTTACAATAATTAAAGTTCTTTTTTGAATGAAATTATTTCACATGTAGTATTTCAATTAACATTACATATTATTGAAGAACATTATTATTTGGTCAGAATTAAGAAAAATGTAAGAATAGTTTATTAAATGAACGTCATATAATTAAACTTTTCAATATTTTCTTTTTTAGTTTGGGAATGAATTTCACAATACATCGTAAAAATAAAAATCATTTAGCAGTACACAATAAATAAATAATGACGAGTTCCGTAAATACTATAGCTATTAATATAATTACTTCTTAATGAGTTCTTTAAGTACAAAATTAAGAAATATCAACAAATGTAACTATCCTATTAAGCATGAACTATGTACTTACTTTTACAACAAAACTAAAATATAACATTGGTTTAGAGTTTAGACCTGAAATACATCGTAACGTTGGCTTATTTCGTTTCTTTTTTCACATTTTGGGTTCCCAGGTATGTAAAAACGAACACCTTTCATTGAATTGAAATAAAATGTGAAAATAGATTACAGCACCTATTTTAATTTATTTCTAAAAGGTATGAGTTTTTGACTGAAAATTGGAACCCTGAATTGTGAACTCTTCTTAATCTCTATGTACTGAGAAATAATTCGTATAATTATAAACTTTTAACAAAGTCTATATTTCGTTTCTGTGGTTCCATATTACATACAATTATAGAATAATAATGAACCACCGCACAGACCGGTTCACTACCGATAATTAATCATTAACCAAGCTTACTTAGGAAGTATGCGACAGAGGTTGGTCGCAAAAAAATGTGTTCTAATATTGCATGTTTTAATTATGTGTACCGAATGTACCAACCATAGATAAAATAAAGAATGGTGCCGACATTAACTGTTACGATAGCATAATCAGCCTTTAATGTTCCCACTGCTGGGAAACAGGCCTAGTCTCGATGAGAGGGAGTGGGCCGTAAACCACCACGCGGGCCCAGTGTAGATGGCGTTAGATGTCTTATACTGAGTGAAACTAAATTCATGGGCATCACATGAAAAAAAAATCAGCTGTTCCCTACTCGCATAACTCGGCAAAATGTAGGGAACAGATTTTTTTTTTATTTGCGATTAAGTGTAGGTCCCGTAGTGAAAGTTGTTCATAATGATGAGTACAATGCCCATTAATTCAATTTCACCCAGTATATGTCTTTGAATTTTTGGTTCCAGTTCCCTCACGATGTTTTCTTTCACCGTGTTTTGAGCAGTGGTGATGAAATAATTTACACAAAGTAAAGCGCCTGTCAGGGTTGGACGCCTGGACCAGTTGTAGGTCGTATATTCGAATATACGACCTACAACTTGTAAGTCACCGCCTTTACCACTAGGCCACAGCTGCTCTACTGTTAAGATATCGTTGGTAAATCATGCATTAACAGTAATGAACGTCTGTGAGTGGCGCAACTAGTTGCGATTCCGCAACTATATCGTAACCTGGACATAAGAATAATAAATAACACTAGAAGTATGTCCTTTGGTGTCTTATGCCTTTGGTGTGTCGAATATTCGAGACCGAGAGTGCAGCCGGGCGGAAAGTCAGCGATATCTCCAGTTCTGAAACATTCATTATTAATATTATCAGTTGCTAGCAATGCTTAAAAAGTTAATGACTTGCAATCACGAGCGAGAGTTCAATAAAACGATTTCCACTGATTTATTTTCGAGCGAACAGTCTGTAATGGATAATGTGTGTGATAGTATGATGAGTGTTTGTAAATTAATTAGATTTTGCGGATGGTCAGCGGCTGCTTCTTATTGAATTACTTCTTCTGGCTGTCTAAAAATTACCCAAGGAATTTATTGTTTTACTAGCTGCACCCTGCGGTTTCACTCGCATAAGTCGGGATCCCTTGGGAATATCGGGATAAAAGGTATCCTATGTCCTTCTCCAGTTCATGGTCTACCTATGTGCCAAATTTCATCCAAATCCGTTCAGCCGTTCACGCGTGATGGCGTGACCAAGGGAAATAGGGATTCATTTTTATAAATATAGATAAGGGACTTGGATCCATTCTAAAAATATAATTTTCTTATAGAATTTTCAGTAGTAAGTACCCCGTTTAATTACCAATAGTAATTGGTGTCCAGTTGCGCCCTAGCCCGTGGCTGTGTACGTTTTGTGGCATTATTTTCCCACTAATAAATATAGGCGTGAACACAATAAACAATTGTAAATTAAAACAATTGTTAATGAAAGCCGCAGCGTATTAATTATTGACAATAGCGTAATTTGGCGTCCATAACAGAACGTGTAGCGAACTCATTGTGGTTCCCAATTGTTCCTACAGAGGGCAGTACAATCAGAGCGTTCGTGTTTATATCGTTAAATATTGTTTGACTATGAGTATAGAAGGAATGGCGATATTCAAGTGCCTTTCGGGTAAATTATGAACCCAATTTTAAGTTATCGTAGTCTCATTGGCTCTTTATGGTGAACTAGCTGCGCCCCGCAGTTTCACCCACATAACTATCGATCCCGTGAGAATATCGGGATAAAGAGTAGCCTCTGTCCTGTCCCAGGTTACGGTCTACCCATGTGCCAAAATTCATCCAGATCCGTTCAGCTGTTTTAGCGTGAAAGTGTAACATGCAAACTCACTTTCGCATTTATAATATTAGTTAGGATTAGAATTTAGGATAGTTAGGATAATAAATATAAATATCATCATCTGCTTAGCCTGTTACCAACTATGTTGGGGTCGCCTTCCAGTCTAACCAGATGCAGCTGAATACCAGTATTTTACATGGAGCGACTGCCTATCTGACCACCACAACCCTCTTACTGGGTAATACGATACCCCTTGGTAAGACTGGTTGTCAGATTTTCGGGCTTCTGACGACTCGAAACGATTGTCAAAGATCCACGAATGACAGCCGGGATCAACGGCTTAACGTGCTTTCCGAGGCACGGAGGAGTCTCGAAATGTAAAGATCGTCACCCATTTACCAAAGATCATCTTAAGGATCATCAGATGGTCATCAATAAATATAAATATAAGTTTATATAATATATAGGTATACTCGTATAAGTTAGGATTGTGGAATCAGAAAGTCCTTTTAGAACATTTTGAAGTCATGTGGTCGTTTATGAATTCGGAAATTATTCTCATTGTGGTTTATTATATCATGAAAACTTAGGAAGGTATCAACTGCATAGAGAACAATAAGTTTTTACTTAGAACAATAAGTTTTTACTTATTCATTGACTACATAAAAATAAATATTGGTTATAAATATTAGTTTACATTTTTGAGAAGATCCGCGAACCGACCGCGACATTTGCTGGACGTGTAGGTATCTTATTTCAGTACTAGCTGCGCCCCGCGGTTTCACCCGCGTAATTCTCGATCCCGTGAGAATATAAATCGGGATAAAAAGTATCCTATGTGTTAATCCAGGTTATAAACTATCTGTTTGCCAAATTTCATCCAAATCCATTCAGTAGTTTTTACGTGAAAGAGTAACAAACATCCATCCATCCCTCCATCCATCCATATTTACAAACTTTCGCGTTTATAATATTAGTTAGATTAGATATGCATATTTCGTGCATATTGAAGCAACAAATCCGTGATCCTTTGGCACCACACTCGTTTCCAAGCCTCTTGTTTGCGGACGGCCCGCCGCGGCTGGCAGCGATGGCTAAATATGTGATAGTTTAGTGTATTTGTTTGTTAATATGATGTAATTATGCCGAATACCAACGCGTTTGGACCAATCCGATTGCGGTTGTTAGGCTTCAAATGTTTTAATAATTGAGACGATAAGTGATGTGTCCATTGTGTCACCGGAATTTATTGACATTTTGATTGGCGTAGATAAAGATATATACAGCTATTTCTTCGTATTAGGTAACCCAGTCTGATATAGGATGTTGTTTATTACACAAAAAATGTAATTTCCTTTCTTAAATTCCTTTAAAGATCATGATATTTAAAAAACTTGAATTGCAGTTTTTTTTTTAACCGAAATATTGCTATGGGTAACTCGTTTTACTATTTTTGTTTAGCTTACCTATGTAGCATAATCAGCCTATAACGTTCCCACTGCTGGGACACAGGTCTCTTCTCTCTCAGTGAGAGGGGGTGGGAGAGTGGCCGTAATCCAGCACGCGGGCCCAGTGCGTGTTGGTAGATGTCACAATTCTATGAATTTTTGGTTCTAGGACATGCCGGTTTCCTCACGATGTTTTCCTTCACCTTTTGAGAACAGTGGTGATTAAATAATTTACACAAAGTAAAGCATCTGTCTGGGTTCAAACTTACGACCTACAACTCCTAAGTCGCGGCCGTTAACACTGGGCCACCACTGGTGTCACTGCTTACCTATGTACTATGTAGGGTTTTTTGGTTCATCGTCGGTCTTCCATCTTTCTCGCCCTGTATCGTTATATTCGTAACTATTATAAGACAGCGTTAGTAGAGTAGTTGGCGGAATTCGGCTGTCGGTCTTGGTAGTCGGAAACTCAAAAGTCTGACGAACAGGTTTACCAGGGGATTTCGTGTTACCCAGTAACTGGGTTGGTGGAGGTCAGATAGGCAGTCGCTCCATGTAAAATACTGGTATTCAGCTGCATCTGGTCAGACTGGAAGCCGACCGCAACATAATTGGGAAAAGGCTGGTAAAATTACAGAAATAGTTGCCGGAATATTAGGTGATCCTTTTTGTAAAATCTAAGACGAATCATGGTCACGTGTATGGTCGAACTTCGATGCAATTGCCTTCTAAATATGCCATGACACAAAAATGTACCTCTGTCCAATAAACTGCTTTAAATGACGATAAAAATCACATATCCCTAAACTAGTGGATTTACTGTTACAGTTAATTTTGTCTTGCACAAGAGAACGCTTGACTTATCAAAACAAATGGTGCATGACCTTTGCAGTGACTCATTCGTATGCACGCCACCTACTGGCCCAAGGTAAGCAGACCTTATGCAATAGGTCTCGACTCGATGCAGCCGCCTCGTGTGATTAAATCGTAATAATACCAACATACTACGGTTTTACTGTGGTTTTTACACAAGTGAGGAAATGGCAAGTGCTTCCGTTTTGGTAGATCGACTGTTTTTACTGGTGAATTAATTTTAGATCGGAATCTTCCTTGTGTTAGCATTTATTTCAATTAAACCAATTACAGGTAGTTTTTAACTGTCGAGGAGTGGGTCAGTCAGAAAGATGAAGCTAGTCGCCCGTTCCAAAGCGTAGAAGGTTCCTATGGAGAAGAACGGGCGAGACTCCATGGACACTCTTTTAAATCAAAACTCATAATTAACGTTTTTGTAGGACCTCTAATAGTGCAATGTAGAGCCGCATGTGGTAGAGACAATGACTATACAGCCTAGAGAGAACTCAAACTCAAACTCAAAACTCAAACTCAAAGCATTTATTTCAATTAAACCATTTACAGGCACTTTTGAATTGTCAAAGAATCGGTCAGTTAGTCAAAAAGTTGAAGCTAGTTGCCCATTCCAAATCGTAGATCTCTATGGAGAAGAACGGGCAAGAAACTCCAAGGACACTCTTTTAAAAATCGATATAGATATTACAAAATCCTGGTTACAGTATTCTTGGTGCTTCTATATGTGAGAACAATGTCAAATGAAAAATAATCAAAAACAATTCAAAATATAAGATTAAAAATAAGCCCTGGCAGATGAGAGATGACCAGTCTCAACTGACAGCGCCCGTTCACGAACATGACACGTGGATCAGCACCATCCAGCTCAACCATTTTGTAGGGAACAAGGTTGAAATAACCTACCTAACTAGTAGGTACTTTTTAAAAAGGTTGAGTATCTAATCGTGGCCCATCTGAAGGTGGCTGGCTTTATATAAGCAATCCACAAAAACCCATCACATTGCACGAAAATTCGACATTGTCCGAGAGTCAAGCAGTTTCCGCCCCCCTTTATTAATGAGAGTTAGCTCGCTAACCAGTCTAAACAAACCCTTAAACCATTTCATGTCGATGGCACGTGCCATTGTATATTTGCTGTATTTGCTTACCTGATTGCTGTATTTGCTTGAAATCAGTTTACAAAATCGAGAATTTATATCTGAGTAATTATCGCATTGTTCGTGGCCTACTAAAAACTCATGATCGTGTATAATACCGTGCATGCGTTGCAGGAAGATGCGTGAAATAGTGTGTCGTTCAAATTCCTAGTTTCTTGCTCAAGTTGCATCGGCACTACGGTAGATTGATATCAACAAAATATTGAAAGTATGTCGGACAAATTGTCTAGAAACCATCTGCAATGTGGTCTCGCATGTGATGTTATTTTGTATCTGATGTGTGTGTGTATCTAAAACTATGCAGCAATAGAACTTGTGTAGACTAACTTATATGTCTGAGTGCTACATAATTTTAAGGTGTCGATTCGTCCGTTTCGGGCGACTAAATTCGGGCGTATCACCAAATGCCGCACAGCCGAAGCAGGCAGGTTTTCACTTTCAGATTTTCCTTAGCCTAACCTTTCAGGAAATCCTTCTGGGTAAAATTGTAGAATAACCAGTTTTCTTAGCATGCCTGCTACATGTAAGTACATGTAGTCTGTACGGCTTCAGTTGCGGCGCGATCGGTACCAGCACCGCGCGCCGCCGGTAATTAGCTTCTACATTGGGTTGCTAGTTACCACCAGCAACTTACCAGTGGGAGAAAATGGTGAACATTACATAAGACCACGTGTCCACTTCTGTATTCCTGGAAGAGGTAGAGGTACAGAAGGATAGTGCTTACACAAACATTTTGCCAGTAAAGTTCTTGCCGCCACAGTTTCATGTAAAAATTGAGATAAATCGAGATTCTAGAATGCTCCTACGGAATTTGTATAATGGGAAAACTCAATAACACATGGCCCGAGAAGCCAGAAGACGCCAGAAAATGTCTTTAGTGAAAAATATTAACAGGTCAGAGAGATGGTAGCATTTTCTTACTTTTTGCCAATTTTGATGATAAAGTTTTGAAAACAGACACAGTAAAGTGGCTCTGAGAGAAAAAGTTAACTTTCTATTTAAAACATCAAGGAATGAAATGGAAAATGATTTAACCCTCCTAAGTGGGACTTAACATAACTGTAGAAATATGGGTGTACCTACTATACAACTCTATCTACCCCTTCAGGGAAAACATGTAATGAAAATATTATTCAAGGAATCCTGTCATGTTGTAAAGAGGGTCCCCTTATTTACATTTTGGATCGACAATGCCTGCGTACTGGTAAACTCCTCGTAGCTGGCAACACAGTCGTTACATAGCTAATACCGCGATCCTGTCGAATATAGTTTCGCGTGTCTTCTATTCTCGTTTCAAGGCACAAAAAGTTTCAATTTCGTTTGTTTTTCTAACTGACTTTGTGCACGATTCGTACCTTGGCAAGTAATTTAGGATCTAAGGAATGTTGATTATTTTTATAGCTGAAATAAGACGAAACTTCCGTTTTTACCAAACCATCCATTTTGATAAGATACTTTGGTTAGATTTACAAAAACTGATCGAGTAGGTAATCAAATTCAAATAATAAAAGAAACGTCAGAAGCTAGGTGTACGGTTCCAATTGGTCGTTTCTTATGGAGAAGAGCCGGCAAGAAACTTCTCTAATAGAATGATATCTGGATTATCCGGATTGATCCATATAGATGTACCTAGTCTTCTTATTTATAAAAGGCCAGCGAGCATGCGGGTGGCCAGGGGGCCACGTCTACTAAATTACAAACGTGTCAATGGTCTTGCAATGACGAGTTTTTGACAGATTTTGTATGGCAAATCTGTCAAAAACTCATCATTGTGACACCATTGACACGTTTGCAAATTAGTAGACTTGGCCCCCAGGTGTAAAGGTTGTGTGTGTTATTAGGACTGCAACTCCAGGGGCCAGGGGAATCGCTGATGCGTCACCGCCTTTCAGGATTCCACTTGCGTCATGTTTTACCGAAGTTCGCACTTGTCTGAAGAACGATTGTCCGAAAGTCCGTTTGGCTGATGAATCAACTACACAACATTATACGTAAGTATAGTCAGTAACTAGTCGGTCAATGTGGTGTCTCGCAAAAGGATAAATGTCAATCTTTTCCCGTTTATTGTAACGTCGTTAGTACTCTGTGACAGTAGATGTTTACGAGCCGTTAATGATGCATTAACAGTTCGATTAACTGTTTATCGGTACTGTTGAATGTTTACTTTGGTATTAATTAACTTCAATTGATTTATAAACGTAATTATTTTCAAGATCAGTTGGAATATAGGTCAAATGGGTCATCTTTGATTTCAATAGGACTTTTATCGGTTATCCTTGATTGTAAAAATGAGGAATCATATGAGTCTGATATAAATAACATTTTGAGTAAAATTATTACTTGGTTAGATAACAATGCTTTAAAAGTGAACGTAGAAAAATCAAAAATTATCCATTTCAAAACGCAGAAAAGTAAATATATCAACTTTAAAATATCGCATAGAGATCAAATAGTAGAACAATTACATAAAATAAAATTTCTTGGTATAACACTGGATGAACATTTCACCTGGAAGCAGCATATCGATGAAATATGTATGAAAATCAATAGGTTTGTTTTTGCATTAAAGAAAGTTAAAAATGAGACATCCAGAGAAACTGCTATAATGGTGTATCACGCCTATGTTTGCTCTATCATCCGATATGGTATCATTGTCTGGGGAAACTCTTCTGAAGTTTCTAGAGTTCTGTTAGCACAAAAAAAATGCATACGCGCAATTTTCAATATGGACTGGACCGATTCCTGCAGGCCAGTGTATAAATCACACAACCTTCTCACAGTTCCTTGCGTTTATATTTATGAAATGGCTAAGTTTGTTAAAACAAATTATTCACTTTTTGAACTCAATAATAATACGAATAAACGTAAAGCCACACAATATTTATTAAAAATGCCTGTTCCTAGGATTGAACTATTCCGACGCAGTTGTGTATATATGGCACCACTTATTTATAATTCAATTCCAAATTTTATAACTGATCTTCCTTACAAAAAATTCGCCATAGTACTAAAAAAATGGCTCATTTCACATAGTTATTATTCAATAGGTGAATTTCTAAAAAAAACTTCTTGTCGGTCCTATCATTACAGGAATGCATTGTAGTTTTAATATAATTTTGTTCTGTTATTGTTTATGTTGTGCCTTCTGCCATAGGTACCTATACATTTAAGTATATATTTTGTTAAATTAGTTGTGTTGTGGACATTGAAGATTGATGTGCTTACTTTAAATAATTTCATGTTTGGTATAATATTTTCTTAGGTACCTACTTACCTATTTGTTTATTTGCCATACTTTTAATATTTGCATGCCAAAATATTATGGCGAAATGTGTCATCGCTCAAACTTATTTTTATCTACCACCTTTATAATACCACATTTACAGCAAATAAATGACTTTGACTTTGACTTTGATCGGACTCTGAATCTATTTATCCCTATTACATGGGACTTAAACATAACTGCCGAGATGTGGGTGTAATAGGTACATCTCCGCCTAAAAAAAAAAAATTAAATTGTAAATATTATTATATTATTATTATTTAATTTTTAATTTTTTTATGTCCACGCAATCACTGTCCATTCTAAGGTTGCCTGGAAGAGATCACAGAAAGCGATAAGGCCGCCCATTGTATGTTTTATAGTGTTAAATTTATTTATTTTCGCAATCTATTTTCTGGTGTACAATAAAGTATATATAAATAAATAAATAAATTTCGGGGAATACAGGTGTGATGTTATGTTTTAAGTGATTTATTCGGATATCTATTCTGTTCCAACCTTTTCCTAATGGATAAATAGGGTTATAGAGCTTGTTTCCTTAATATAAAGAAAGAGGTTTAAATAGTCTATATGTTGCTGATTAATATACTGCTTTAGATATAATAACATCATAATTCCTTGGGTATTTGCCGAAACAGTAGTTTTATACCTTCCAAGGTAGACGGGGCCAAACTCGATTATTATACAGCAAATGTGTTTTTTTCATTAATGGAGCAGACCGACAAAAAGTTAGTTTTTATTTTATAATGTTACACAACATTATACCATTTTGTTTTTTAATGAGATTCCTAAACATTTTTTCGTGTCGATAAAAAATATGTAGGTTTATAATTTAAATTAAACAAGATTTGTAGATTCCGCACATAATATTATAATGAAATTATTTGTCGCGAATTGATACTAAATATGTTTGTTTAATAATTATCAGCAATTCAGAATGGAGTAGGAACAAGATTTGTTGATATCGAGTAGTTGCATACTTATCTGTAAATACTTCGATATGATTCGGGAAACATTTGATTATGACGAATAATTGTGAGCATGTACACACGGCTACACATCAAGCTATACATTTCCAGTTTATGCTGATCTCGCATTGTATAGGATTTCCGGACAATGTGAGGTCAGCTTATACTGGAAATGTATAGCTTGATGTGTAGCCGTGTGTACACATGGCTACACATCAACTTATACACCACAAGCTATAGCAAGCATCAAGCTATATACCAGCTTTATAGCTTGATGTGTAGCCGTGTGTACTGATATATAGGTACCTAATTACATGATTAAAAATATTCTTGATCGAAGATTAAATTATGAATTAAAGTACAATACGTAAATTACTAAGTCTACGAGGCCACCTTTCTGTAGCTATCGTTATAAATAATAATGATATCCCTTTTTCATGCTAAATAATCTGATAAACCTAATATGATCATCAATCTGTTGGCCAAGTGTGGTGAGAAAGAGACCCCACTACGACCATTCAAGTGTTTGTTGCTGTTGTTGTATGCATAGAGTTATTGTATGGGCCGCAGGGGCCCATACAGGCTGCTTTTTATCCCGAAAAATGCATGGCCCTTAGGATAAACCTGGTTGGTAGTGAAACGCGGTTTGAATCTAGTCTTTATCCAAATAAATAAAAATAAAATGCTGTTCGTTGGTATTCGTCGAATCACTTGAAAACTGTTGGACAGGACAGATTTGTTTTAGTTTTTATTTTGATGTTCCTCATTAAATAAGGTTTCAAGGGAAAGGACAGTTGCCTTTTTAAAACTGAAAGTGCTTTTTTCTATGGGATTTTGGTAAAAAAATTCAGGTCAAATAGTATGTATATAAAAATGAATGTTAGTATTCATGAGATAGAAAATCTCGCTACTTACACCGTTTGACCGATCACCATGAAAGTTGACACGTACATTATGTATTTTTTCATGGAGAAGGATTCTATAGGTTTTTTTTCAACCCCTATGCGGGCGCTTCTGCGGGTAAAATCTAATATAAATCACGTCCTAACCTGAGATCATATAACATAATTCCTGCCGGGCTGCCGTCTGCCGAGGGCGAAGGGCCAGGCCCTCGCGCGGGCTGCGGCACCGACGTCGCCGCGTAGGAGGGCCACCACGTCATCTAGGTAGCGCAGCGCACGCGCCTCTGCGCCCAGCGCACGCGCAGCCGCCGTGCAGCGCCGCGCGCGCACTGATGACGCCTGAAATGATACGAGGATTTTTAGTTTTACAGGCTCGGTGTGTTTCGTGAGTTCATTGGGCAACCATTGTGCGAAATACGACCATTTCTAGTCAGAAACAGTCGTGTCATCTGAATTTCATCGTGTGCATCAATAAGGGTGCTTTCGTCTTGTTGCTCTCCCACCAGCCTAGGATATTAATACAAGGTTTTTTGGCGTGTGGTAACTATTGGAACTAAAGCCGCCATTTTATTTTTTCAATACATTTTACAGATTCCACAACAAAGTGTGTCGTGTGTCAATTGTTTTGCTTTTGTATCTACATTCATTATGTAAATAGGTTTACAACTTTTCTATTATTATATTATAAATATCTGTACTCATACATTAATTCAATAGGATATTAATTAAAATGACTATGACATTATTAATTTGCTTGACATTACTGTTTTAATTTATTGGTTCAGATTTAATTTAATGTGTAGCGAAATTGACTATTTAAGTATATTTTCAATGACAATGTAATAATAAGAAAACTAATTAAGAATAATTTGTCATAATGTTCCTAATACACCTCACATGGTTATAATACAGTGGACCAAATAAACCTTTTGCAAAATCCTCTGAACCTTTAGGTATTGTGCAAATAAATGATTTGATTTGATTGATATTTCCTAGACATTTCTAATTGAAAAACGATTGGCTCAATACACGTCTTATAGAATCTCCAACAAAAATAAATAAAATTCTTAATTTTTTTTGATGGGTTCACACCTTTCTGCGATGAAAAATTCCAATAAATGGTCAACACCACCCTTTACCCTTTAGATAAGTGCATAATCTTGTTAGTACACAACTGAAGAAGAATTCCCGACTCTACATCAAAATTGTAAGAACAAATGGACAAAACATTGTTTACTTCCAAAATAGTCGTAAGATCGAGAACGTATTTTACGTAAGAACGAACTTTGGAATGCTAAAAGGATACGCTATAGTAATTATTATTAAATATTTCATATTACTTTTGGATCTTACCCGTCTAAATGATCGCATGTCTTTAATGTTTTAAACATCCACAAAAAATAGATTGAGTAAGTACCTACCTAATGTATTTATAACAACACGTCACAAATTATATGTTCTGTTCATTATTACTCGTGAATTATTTCCTCATACATAAACCAGAAATAACTAAGTACGATAACAGGAAAGTGTAGTGAATTGAAATATTTACTGAGTTTTCATAAGGGGTATTTGTTTACTGGGAGATACGACGACCATATTTGAGGAGGATGAATATGGATGGCGATAAGAGTAGAAGTCTAAAGAGACCATGCCTGGATGGTGATCTTGAAGATGATATGGCTAGAAAGGAGGCGACTACCGAGGTGACGAACGATAGAGATGTCATGGAAGAAGAAAACGTATTGCAATATCAATCTGCCTAGCCTTTTCCCAACTATATTAGGGGTCGGCTTCCAGTCTAAGCGGATGCAGCTAAATACCAGTGTTTACCAGTGTTTTACATGGAGCGACTGCCTATCTGACCTTCACAACCCAGTAACTGGGTAATACGATACCCCTTGGTAAGACTGGTTGTCAGATTTTCGGTCTTCTGACGACCCATAACGACTGTCAAAGATCCACGAATGACAGCCGTGACAGCTTAACGTGCTTTCCGAGGCACGGAGGAGTCTCGATATGTAAAGATAGTCACCCATCCACCGACCAACCCCGGCAAGCGTAGCTTAACCTGACGGATCGACCCGTGCGGCTTTTATGACTTAGCCACGAGCTCCTCTGTATTGCACCGAACACAAATAAATTGGGATAAAAAAACAGTAGAGGAGGATGACGACAGCAACCATGGTTGTGGCCATAGTATTCCTAAAGGTCATGCAGGACAGGATGATCGATTCAAACAATGGGTGATGACGAGAGTCGTGAAAATTGTCTGCTTACATGTCACGGTCAGATTATCAAAGAAGCAAGAGAACGGTTAAGAAAAGTCAGACGAATATACACATTGATTTCAGAAAGGTCTTGATGTGAAACATCATGGCTGTATTGGCCGTATGGGTAGGCAGTTCATTGTACACATATGTTAAAAGCAGTGATCGGATATTCGGATGCATATTTACCTAAAGTATATTTTTTGTCGGCAAAGGGTATAAAAATATGGAAGCGGCTTCTTTTTTTCCCGGGTTCGCGGTTATTTCATAAATAACGCAGAGGGCACAAGTATTCCTAAGCATATTAACTATTTCTAATGTATGTAAAACATAAATAACGCAGAGGACACAAGTAATTCCTAAGCGTAATACTTATTTCTAATATGTATATATAAAGTTTTACATATTAGAAATAATTATTACGCTTTAAATGTATTGAAGGCGATCTGTTTGCGGATGGATGGACGGAGATTTTATTGGTATGTCAGAAGTACTGTGAGAAGAATTTATGAAAGTGTGGTTAACTGTTTTTATTTTGCATATTTTAATATGTGTTATCTATAATTGTCCGTTTTTATTCATAATTTTAGTTACTGTAATTGGATGTAACACCGTTGTAATTAAATAAATAAATAAATTGAAAAATTCCACACATTTTTTTAAAATCTCATCAACATTCATAAAATTTTATAATAATTAATGTTATCAAACCGAGAGATTAAACACTTAATTATTATTGTATTTCTGATGTTTGGTCAGACGATTCTTATCATTTGTTATTGTTTGCGTCTCAAATATTTACAGATTACAATTATTATAATTAACTAAATGAACAGAGGTTTTCAGGGTCAGTATCGTGATTGTCTGTTTTTATATAGGTACTTATCCAATTTTTGTTTTTTATATAGGTACCTATCCAATTCTTGTCTACATATCATCTTATAACATCACATGTTTATTTTTATTTTCTTGGATATCTTAAAACTGCTTGACATTTTTTAATTAATTCAAAATCTGACTATTTGTAAGCCTTCTAGCATGACATTGCGCACTAATTATCACCTAATTGTTTAAAATCAATAAATGAATTATGACTAAAGAAGTATTTTAATAGACCTCTACGAAAATGGTCCTAGACCTAAACCACATGTGGTGATCGAATTGGTGATCGCAAAACGAAAAAAAGAAAAAAGATAATTTTTCATCATCATCATCAGCCTATACCAATCCACTGCTGGTCATAGGCTCCTCCAAACGCACGCCATTTAATTCGATCCTCGACCACTCTTATCCAGCTCCTACCAGCCATCTTGTGAAGATCATCGCTCAACCGGAGGGCGTCCTAGCTTACACAGAATCCAGAGGTCCTAGACATAGTGATTGTGAAATTCTATCAGTGATAAATATTATGGAAAAGTAAAAAATGTATGGAACTGATAAGCTACCGAAAAGCTTATGTTAATCCTGTTGTAAGACGTTGTAGAAATAAGAAACGATTTGAAAGCGATCGCCACTTGTCTAAGCCCTTTAAAATATTACCCTACACACACAGTGGATTATTTGCTATTGGCCGTTATTTCAGCTGAATCTGATTTGGGGTATCGCAAGCGCATGTAACTTAAAAACCAAGTATTTGTCTGCGATGATAGTGCTCGCACATACTGGGTGCTAATTTAACCAGTGTGTACGATGATAGTGCTAGCACATACTGGGTGCTAATGTAACCAGTGAAGCGAATCGTTCCGCATTGGTGAAGAGGATTATAAAATTATGAAATCGCGTTTTGTAGCTGCAAGATTACTAGTTTACAAGCTACTTGAAATTTAACAACGTGATGATACACTTTATATTTTTTTCTAACGGAAAACTAAATGTTTTTACTGAAACAAATACGAAAACTAAGGGTCACTCACTGGAGTCACAAATGAACAGCTCAGGAAATGAATTCAAAAACTTACGCCGATAAATACTTAACTTTGGTAAAGATTTTCACAATAAACTCACTTTAGCGGAACTCGGTGTAAAATCCTAATTAGCGATGTACACAATTATATTTACGTATCACTAACACCCAAGTTATGCGGCGATAGACAGAGACAACAAGCAAAGTGAAAGTAGCACGAAACACAAGATAATGTATTACTTAATGATGCAGTAATTTAGATTGGTTTGTTGAAGTGCGCAGATAACGAGCCGACTGACCGACGATGTTTACCGACCAAACTTGACCAATTTAATTATATCGATGCATCCGCTTGCGATACTCCCGTATCCACAGAGAAATGCTCATGAGCCTGCAAACATTCCGCTCGAGTGAGCCACGTACTCGGCGAGGAATAATTCAACGAAAGGGAATTCATTTCCTTCATGGAGGTCTGTGCTACGTGCGAACAGTGGTCTGTGCGAAGCGTGCGAGAGTGGCGCAGGCGCAGAACGGTACGAACGCGTCAGATGTCGCGGCTCGCCACGCGCCGGGCCAGCACCTGCAGGTCCGCGTGGATGTCGGCCAGCTCGGCGTGCAGGTCGCGCGACGTCGCCAGCAGCGCGTCCAGACGCCTCGCTGTGGCCGACAGCGCACCCTCCTCCTCGTCGTCCTCCACTGCCAGCGCCAGGCGCCCCAGCCGCTCCCGCTCCACCGCACCACGCACCCCGCCCGCCCCGCCGCGCCGGAACTCCCGCAGCAGCTCGCGCCGCGCGCCCCCTCCGCGCTCCTCCTCCTCGGCCTCCCGCAGCTCGTCCGCCAGTGACCGTTCTAGGGTAGAACTCTTTGCTTTGTGACAAGTTTCATCCGCGGGTGACGCTGGTTCTGGATCTTTATCTGATTCTAATGGCTCTGGCGGCCTGTGATGAGGCTCTGGTGTGGCCGATGCGGAGTAGAGTGGATGGGGGGACTGGAGAGCTCGCTGTAGAAACCTTCGCGTGTCATCGTCAAGGGGCCTAGTGAGGCCGCGGCGCGGCACAGGCCGTACGATGGCGTCGAGCGCGTCGCGGCCGGGGTCCTCAGGGCGCAGTAGCTCTAGGATGCGGGAGCGCGGCGGCGACATGGTGGCGCACAAGTCGTAGCGCAGCGTGCCCTTGCTGTGGACGTCACCGGTGGGGGTGTAGGCGCGGATGTTCTCGTTGAGCAGCCGGTAGTTGCGCTGAACGTGACCCTCCGGTTGGCACGCGGAGGGCTCGCAGGCGGTGGGATCCGGCTCCACGATCTCGATGTAGTGCGTGGCGCGCGGCTCGTCGCGCGGCGTCTGCGTGAACACGTTCATGTCGCGCTCGGGTGGCGCGCGCGCGGCCACTGAGCTCGCAACCCGCTGCCGTCGTTCGCCAGCGCAAGATAGCGCGCGAGCGGGGGCGCACGCAAGGACGGGTGGGCCTAGCGCATCGCTCGACACGACCGAATTGCACCCCCAGCACCCTACGCACCACTAATTTAATTTAAAACACTACACAAAATTACTTCAGAATGCCATATTACCTATGCCCTAAATATTTTAAGACTTCACATAATATAAGTAAATAGCGACTTTGGAAAATGTGCGCATTCCGTGTTGCAGTGGCGCGGTGCGCTGCGTTCTCTCGAAGCACTCGAGTGGCGCTGTTTCACTTTTGTTACAGTTTATTAGGAACTCGCTGAACGTTCCGTTGCTCATGAAACGCGTAATTTTTATTTTTTGCTCTACATTTTTGGAAAAACAGTTAACATTATTATGAACATAAATATTCCACAATAAATTCTTAAAACGATGGTGAAAACCTCATCAAAATCTGTTGCGTGCTTTAGAAGAACAACGTGGACATACAGACAAGCACGAAAAACGAATTTAATTTATAATATGTATGTATAGATAATGATAATCAAATAATTATTGTTGGAAAAATGTGGTGAGAATTTTCCTTCCTAAATTCGTTTCCTTCTTTCTAAATACAGATGAATGTGTTATTAATTCGTTTTATTGAGTGAGAATTTAACCTGAACAGTGCCTGTATCATGAGCACCGTTTTGTCGATGGCAAAAATTACTTTTCGTGTAGACAGTACGACGGCAGCAAAGTAGAAAGAGTCAACTGCACTTTTTACGAAATTCACTCTTTTACTTATTTCGACTATTTAAAATTTAAATTGTCTTCAATACTTTAGACAAATGTTAGTTGTCAGTGTGATTTTGACAGTAAGGATAGAAAACTTTCTTCCGAAATAGTCTACATGTAAAAAGACCTAGACAAAGATCGTTAGAAATGAAAGACAAAATGGCAGATTGTAGAAGGATTTCTACGGTGCGATGTCAAAAATGAAGAAACGAAATGTCACTTTGTATAGAAAAAGCTATGTCTTGTCTATGCTTCGTAGAGATAAAACGCGTCATGCTACGCCTGCTGGGTTTGTTTACATTTTCATCAGGGAGTTTTGGAACAGAACTTACCTATGTTTTGTTTGGAGAATGTACAGTCATGACGCCATGTCGTGGGTGGACCACTAACGTGACAATACCAAAAGAATTAGACATTAATAATTGAAATAAGATTGCGTAACAAACTGGTTCAGTTAATGTTAACCGTATGGTAATCACGGTTTTGTCGCATAACGGAATGATAATAGAGGCTCTTCCACTAAATTATGTTTAAAAATTATAATATTTTATTAGCCCACAAATCTACAAAACCTATTTTAGATAACAATCTAGCCTAGTAAAATCAAATACAAATTGATTAAATACATCAAGTGATTAAAAATATGTGGGTCGACTATCAAATGACAATACGCAAAAAAGCAATAAGTAATCTGAAACTATAATAGATAACAGGTTTTTAAGCATTTTGGGCACTTTTAAATTTTGGGCAATTTTTTGGGTTTTGTACCCAAAGGGTGCCAAACGGAACCCTAATAGCCTAATACGGGCTGGTATCCGAAACTCCACGTCAAAGCGCGTATTTTGCGTACGGGTGGGAAATCACTTATTCGATCCACCCCAGCTCCTCCAAGAAGGCCAGCAACGGTTTGGTGTTACTGACCATCTCCCGTAGGGTACCTGGGTTACCGAAGTACTTTGCCCTGTATGTGGCAACCACCGGGCAGTGTAGTGGCACATGAGCTGCTGTCTCGTCGTCCTCCATGCTGGCCCTGCACAGCGTACTGGTTGTGACTCCTATGACAAAGAGGTGTTTATTAAAAGACCCATTAGGTACCCGAAGGGGAGTGATGCAATGGGTTCAGGCCCCACCGGTGCCAAGCTCGACCCCCTTCGGGCAAGTTCGTCGGCTGCATCATTGCCCAGTGAGCCGCTATGACCTTTCGCTGCTGCCACTGTGATCCATTGAATCATTGAATGGTTATATTATTGAGGTTACCCACCTGGTTAAGGCGCTGGTGACACTCGTATATCAGCCCAGAGTCAACAGTGTGGCTGTTTAGCGCTTGCAGAACAGCCATACTGTCTGAGAGTATACGTATCGAGTAGTCCTTAACTTAGGGAAGTTAAGGACTACTCGATACGTATACTCGATACGTATGGCCAGGGGGCCATGATGGCTGAAGCGGCAAGAGAAATGCCCATGCATTCGGCCTGGAAGACTGTGTTGTGTACACCCAATGGTGTGGCTATGTGTATGTTGAAGTCCTCCGAGAAGATTCCAGCACCTGTGCCGCTACCTGTTTTAGAACGATCCGTGAAGATGCGTAGCTCTGCAGGACGCAAGCCCTCGCAATGGCGATCCTCGTGCAGTTGGATTCTGTATTTTTTATCAAAGATAAATTGTTTGGGTATCCGGTCATTTATGGCTTTCGTAATGGGGAACTCGTTATTGAGACCCTCGAGCAGCGCGGTGTGTTGTGTTACTCTCTCACCCCAGAGCTCTCGCTGCCATCGTCGCTTCCTGCTGTATGAACAGGTGGAGCGGGGGTAAGTCTAGCATGGCTTCAATAGCTGCGGTCGGAGTAGTCCTCATGCAGCCCGTGATCGCCACGCAGGCTAGTCTTTGCATGCGTTGTAGTCTGTTAGATGCTGTCACTAGCTGGGTGCGGGGCCACCAGACCACAGCCCCGTACGCGATCGTGGGGCGGATCACTGCAGTGTAGCCATAGTATGATTTTGGGGGATAAGCCCCACTTCTTACCTATCATTTTCCTGCACTACCAGAAGGTGATGCAGGCCCTGTTTAACTTGTTGTCTAAGTGACTACTCCAGTTTAACTTACTGTCTAGAATGACCCCGAGGTACTTGACTTTGTTGGCCAACTGGAGTTCTGTATCGAACAGTTTTGGTAGGCGGTAGGGCCCTAACGTTCGTTTTTGGGTAAACATGACTAGTTCAGTTTTAGTGAGATTCACTGATAGTTCAAATTCCCTGCACCAATTTTCTACGATACGTAGTGCTTGCTGAGTGAGATTACAGATTGTTCCCGTCACCTTCCCCGAGACGAGGATTGCGAGGTCGTCTGCATACCCTATTGTATAATAGCGGCTGGCGTTGAGCTTTGTAATAAGGTCATTGATAACCAGATTCCATAGAAGGGGGGATAGCACCCCTCTCTGGGGACAGCCTCTGGCTATCATTGCCAACTGCTGCTTCCCTTCAAGGCGAACCACTCGTTTGCTTAACATATTCGTAATCCAGTCCGTTAGTACCTGTTCTACTCCATGCCTGGAGAGAGCGCTGCTGATGCTGGTGAAGTTGTTTTTGTCGAAGGCTCCTTTGATGTCTATGAAAGTGCCCAGCCAGGTTCCTTTCTGATGAATCGCTTCCTCTATCTGACCGACCACTAGATGAAGAGCAGATTCGGTCGACTTACCTGAGCTGTATGCATGCTGATTATAGTGCAGCGGTATGGTTTTCAGGGCGCCGTCGCTCAGCTCCCTATCGCAAAGCCTTTCCAGAGTCTTTAGTAGAAAGGAGGTTAGGCTGATCGGTCGGTGGGATTTGGCGTTTGTGTAGTCACCCTTACCTGGCTTTGGGATGAATATAACTTTCACTTCCCTCCTTCCCTTAGAAACATATCTTAAGGCCAGACACGCTCTCATTAATGGCACCAGCCTAATGGCGACGGAAGCGCCCCCCCACTTTAGTAGAGCGGAACCCTTTTAATAAGCCTCCGCTGTCCGTCCGAAAATATTGAACGGTGGTACGGAAATTCGTGTGCGAATCCGACTTGATCGGTTTTTTTGATGCCCTATGATACCTTCCCCCCTTTTTATCCATCTGGATATTATTCTTATCATTTTAAGACAAATTAATATTATTACTATTTTATTATTACAAATTAATATTTGTAAATTATGTGAAAGATGATAGAAAGGGGGTGACTACCGAGATGACGAATAATAGAAAAGTATGGAAAAAACTGGCCAAGTGCGAGTCGGACTCGCGCACGAAGGGTTCCGTACCAATATCTATAAAACGGGCAAAAAAATCACGTTTGTTGTGATACACCCTTAAATATTTGTTTTATTCTGTTTTTTAGTATTTTTTTGATAAAGCGGCATCATCTGTGAAAATTTCAACTTTCTAACTATCATGGTTCATGAGATACAGCCTGGTGACAGACGGACAGAAAGACAGACAGACGGACGGACCTTAAGGTTAATTAAGCACCTTAAGGTTAATTTATATTGCACCTTATTATTTAGCAATAGGCCCGGACCCTTTTGCATGGGTATTAAAATAACTGGCGAAATGAGGGTGTACTACAGACATCTACACTCCGCCTAACCCTTCGGGGATTACCTTTAAATGCTCTAAGGGGATTACAGGCGTGTGCGATGTTGAGATAGTATTTTTCCGAGTGTCAACATTTTGAATAAAAATTGTAGTTTTAAAAGGAGCCATGCGTCCGCTATGTGGGAAAGTAATTTGTAAAAAATACTTAAAATTATCGTTCCATAACTAGGAAGATTTAAAAGCTGCAAAAATCTAGCAACATTTGAATTTCTATAAGTATGCGTAGTACTTAGCTTACTACCAACCCTTTAATTGAGTACTAGCATGATATTCGTACTAGTATGTTCAATGTGCGTGCAGCAATCAGGGTAGACAGAAGGCGAGGCCGGTGTTCTTTATGTTGAACGCTTCAGTGGGTGCGCTTGCGCACCGTGGTAATAACAACCGAGACACGTGTGTGTGTAATGAAATATTTTTGTAACAGCTGCGCTTGACTTATTTACAGCCGTAAATCGATCAAACTCTGAGGTTTAGCTGCATTCACTGAGGTTGGTCCTTGGACGGGAGAACGTTATTTGTTTATCAAGACCGACGGATCCAGGTTTTCATGTCTATGCCATTATTTGTATTTGATCACCGCAGCCTGTGGAGATCTGCAGAACTAAAGACATCGCCGATGCTTTGCCCCCAGACATAAAACTGGGATATCGTATGTGCCTGTAATTGTACCGGCATGAGCTTCACACAGCTGCTGTTGCTTGGTGGAATAAATAGTTGCATGATGATGGTGTAGCACTTACTTCCACGACGAGACGGACGAGCACATTCCATAAAGCTAAAAAAAAAAATATGTATGGACGCTATACCTACTATTGCGGGTTGATGAGAACGCCCTTTGTTAGATAGCATACTGTATTAAACGTATTTCACCGTGATGAAACTGACGCATTTCATTTAGAATGATTGGAAGAGTAAAACTAAAGTTCAATGGACGATGATTGATTTTAAGTACATAACAAATTAATCATGATTGTGTACGTTGAATATGCAGTGTATTAATTTCTGCCTAACCTTTACCTAGATATTCTTGTGAAAACATGGAACAGAAATCGGTTAAAAATAGAACTATAATATGCTAAAAAAAAGTAGGTAGGTCGTTTATGCAACATTTTTGTTATTAATCCTCAAAAAAAAAAAGATTAAAAAGCAAACAAAGGAAAATAAAAAGAAACCGCTGTCCTCGATCTATCGATTAATTACGTGAATCAATCAAGATTACCCAAAAAAAAAGGTTACAAGATAAAAAACAACAATTTCCAGGATCAGCAGAGGTCTCGAATACCAACCGGCCGTGGTTAGGAAGAGGCCGCTATTAGGTACCCCAGGCCACCGCTGATGATAATAACAAGCCGAATTTAGGCTCTGCTTCTACGCGTACCACGTATCTGCGATTGTTTGGGTGATAGCGGCTTATCTGTGATAATTTGTGTACGTGTAACGATAGTGTATCGTGATTTTTATTAATTGCGGTTGACGCATAGACAGAGGTCGTTGTATTGTTTGTTGACATACTTCCTGCTGTCTGGAATGCAGCCGTGACCTGCGTGGGCTAAAAACTGCCAGGTGCTTAAGTCAATTAATTTACAATCGTTGCAATGGTCTTGCCAAATCGTTGTGAGTTTTTGGCATTTTGTAAGGAAAGTATGTCAAAAACTCACACTGGAGCGACTATTGCAATGTTTGTAAACTAGAAGACTTGTCCCCCAGGACACTTGGCTGTCGGTCAATGACGACATCAGACCATGCATCCGTTTGAAAATCATTACTGTAACACTTCGGTAGGGACACTCTATAGACGTGCGTGATTCTCCAACATTTCTACCTCGCGCTCTATGAGCTGAAAGATGGGGGTCGGTTGGGAACTTGGTTATCCTTCGCCACTTTTACGTCTGTCATTACAGACAGACATATTTTGAGCATTCATGGTGTTATGTTAGTTCTTACTTACATCTACATATTAGAAATTAAAGTCGTTTTCCGTGTCTCACTGTGTGAACACGTTGTTCTTCTAAACTTCGCGACGGATTTCGACACGGTTTTCACCATCATTTAGAGAATTTGTTCCGGAAGATTTATGTGTGTAATACAATCTAATTGTAATGAAGAAAACTTGATGTTCTGTCAAACAGTAAAAACTGTGCGAAGCGGGGGCGAGTCACTAGTTGTTCGACAATTTATGCCCTTAGCCGTGCAGGTGAAAAAAAAAGTACTCTCAGTCCTCGTGCGAGACATCCGTCATGGCTGTTTACCCTGAAGGATTACACCGGGAATCAAGTTACTATGAAGGTCGAAGGACCAAAAGTATTATTTGTGCTACTCTCTAGTGCTCCTATATATTTTACGATAACAATGCAAAATTCGAGCACTCTAATGAACCGTGATGAAGATATATTGAACAGCTTCATCTTGCCTGTCAAAACATAACTTAAGTAATCGATAACTACTTTCAATAGAGCATATATGTGCCATCATTGAGTAGGAGTCGCTACAAGTAAAATACTGGTATTCAGCTGCATCCGGTTAGACTGGAAGCCGACTGCGATATAGTTGCTGATGATGATGATGATTGAGTAGGAGTACCTATGCTCGGGATAATCGAGCTTTAGACAACGAAACGAATGTTGAGCGAGAAGTCCTGAGTTCGATTCATAGATTCGTTCTTTTTTCCATTAGTAACTTCTCGTCTTCGTCTGGATTTGTGCCCGGTTGATGGTAATAGGCTCGCCCCCTCTTACGTAACAGGTGAATCCCGGGTGTCTGCCTTACCCTTTGGGAAATACAGGCGTAATGTTCTGTTACACATCGAACACGAAATAAGAGCATGTGGCAAGGAAATCGCGCGGTGGATTAGCGGCAGGCGTCAACTGTAGCGATATGACCATCTCACGGTTTACGTTGGCAATTTCCTCCCGACACTCTGACACGCGGCTATCGCGATTGCAGCCCGTGGGACCACTGCTTATTTTTAGGACGCTGGATTTCGAAGTTGAAAAAGCCACAACCTGTCATGTTATGGTCCGAGCCGTGAGCCTGGTGGAGCTGCACCTAAGTGTCTATTTCAGAAATAGTATATGGTTGGTTAATGAGTTACTACTATCAGTTCAGCTTAATTGCGGTTTCACCGGTTTGATTACAAAACCGTTGGATAATATCCCCGTTTCTAAATAGTCATTTGTAGAAACGTTTTTGATATCGGTCAAACAAACGGACACAGGCATAGAAAATTTATTTGCATAATAGAAATGACGTATTAAAGCATTAATCGGATTAATTCATTTATTATCTGATATCGAATTCGTTTGATATCATATGCATATAATGACAAATAGCGGTTAGCTTGTTAATAGTTCATTGAAGATAAAGAAATGACTAATGTGACAGTCATTTTACTATCTTTTGTTATCTTTTTATCTAATCTAATTTATTAGGAAAGAAATATTGCATACTGGCGGTGCTATGACCACCGTTAAGGTTGAAAAATACTACAAAAATAACCAGGGGAAGCGACAATAACAATAACAACATTTGTATGTTGTTGTTGTTGGTGTATGGTGGTGTTGTTAACAATAACAACAACAGGAACAACATCACAGCAGCAACAACATAATATATGATGGTAGAAGGTTAACGTCTTCGTGTTACTCGGTAACTGGGTTGTGGAGGTCAGAGAGGCCGTGGTTTCATGTAAGATACTCGTATTCAGCTGCATCCGGTTAGACTGGAAGCCGACTCCAACATAGTTGAGATGGTTATGAAGGTTGACCCTATGATCACAAACTTGTAATTTGAATTGCACCAACTTGATTTTTATTTCTTGATGTATGATTGATGATGTAAGAAAAGTTATTGATAAAGGACTGACTATGAGTGTTATATGGTGAACATAATAAAGAATATTCTATCCATCTATCTATCTATCTATGAAAGAATTTTAAAGAAAATGGCCTTTATCTTTGTCAACATATGGCTACGATTATTAGTCTCCTTAGCGACAGTACCAGCAAGGCTGTAGGAATGGCGACTCATAGTTGAACCTACCAATAATCGCGCAGTGACAATCATGACCACTGCCAAGGATGTAGTGATCAAGGGAAAGGTGACTCTGTAATTCTGGAATGTATAATGTCGCAGAATAATAGGAAAAATCGTTTTTTTTTTGCGAAAATCTTAGAATTTGCGCAAAAAAAAACAGCTTATTAGTAAAACACTTACAATGGCAGTGCCTTTGATTTTGAAAGTTAAACAACATTTATTCGTTGTTTACGTTGTTTAGCTTTATCAAATATTTGAAGTAATGCAATTTCCTTAAAAATCTATCGGATTATGATTGAAAATTGAGTGTTACGTAATAAGGCTTACTGGTCTTTTGCGAAAATCTCTGAAATTTCGCAAAAAAAAAAAAAATTCCAATTATCCTGCGACATAATATGCGAGGTTCTATATGAGGAGGCTGATGTCATGTCATGTCATGCTCTTACAGGAGCATTACATGACATCTCACACCTGTATTCCAAAAAAGGGTAGTCAAATGTGTATCTTTCAATTTCCTTTCCCCCATGTCATAGGGGGGCCTGTTGACATTTACCGAGCAAAAATTCAGGCTTCCGGCTGCTTCTGAAAATCTCCTAATGGGATATCTTCTGGACTTGGGGACTGAATTAAGGACTCTTAATATCGTTTAAATCGTAAACTATCTCATGGTTAAAATGATGTTCGATGTTATTTGCCGGTGTTTGCTTACCCGATGGTTGCTTATCAGGAACTTTGTGGTAATTTACATACCTACCTACAAGTACAGTTATATTTTCTCTATATATTTTACTGTGTGTAGGTGTAAAATAAATAAATATATACAATAAAACAGGAATGGATATTGCAAAGTGTGTGGAATTAACAATACAATTAAAATATTTTTTGGCGTTTTTTCGCTGAACTTTGAAGGTGCAATTACAGTATTATTTCAGATGAATATTCAATATAGTATCCAAGAAAGATTTGGAACTGAAAATTTACCAGGAGCGGCGCACATTTCGTAACATTACTTGTAAGCTAATCTTGACACGGTTTCATGATTCCATATACTCAAAACTTGTCAAAAAGATACCTTTGTGTGGAGGGTCCTCGACTCAAGTGGCTCTCATGAGGAGTGGCTGCGCAGGAGACGGGGGCGGGGGAAGGGGGGCAGTCAGTAAGGGTACCGTTCTACCGTCAACTTGACAAGTCGGCGTTGGTCTAAGGACCTGACACTTGCTGGTTCGAGACTAATACCAACTTTAGGGGGTTCCGGCCTCCTTATCTATAGACATTCTCTCTTTTTTTTCTTTTTGAAGGTTTTTGACAATTTATGTCGTTGTGAGTCGTATGAACAGCGTAATTATGCGTGTTATGCACTGATAAAGATTTCATTGTTTTGTGAATTATTAATTTTGTTTTTGAAACCAAGTTTTTTGGAAGAATTTTGATTTTATTTAGTAGTTCTTTTGAGGTTATGTTCTACTACATTTTAGACTTTTTTTACTACATTTAGTGCGATTTTATTTGATTAAAACGGTAATTTTGGTTTTTATTTTTGCTACTCATTCACTCTATTATACATATGCTGGGGTAGAGATCCGTATGGATCCCTTCATGATGTAGAATGGTACCTCTTAACTGCACACAAGTGTCGTGGACTGCAGTGCATAAGAAGAGGACTTCCTCATATGAACTGAACCATTACCAATTCATCCAATCGCAGTGATTACTGCAATCTTCCCTTCAACCAGTCATTGTGTGCAGGACTTTGGCCAACGTTGATAGGGATATGATAGAGTTGCAAACTCAACTAGAGGAGACAACCATATCCCTAGCTTAGACCAGCCTTTCACAACATATTTTAATAGAAACCGAGAGTAAAACATCAATAATGAGGCATATTTTTTATTTTGCCCAAGGACTCTTGAGAGTATTATGTCGGACCCCTAGGGGAACCCACATTCGGGATTCCTGGCTTAGAATTTGGTACATATTATGACAAGCCACCGGCCCACCTAACTATGTTACACCCGGGGGTTTGCGTTGCACTGTTCACATTAGGTACAGGGTTGAAAGAGTGCTTGTGTACCTTATTACACCCGGCATTTGATCGACAACCAAAACCTTTAGGGAGTACCTAACACTCTTAGTTTCCATCAATACTTACATGATATAAAATAAAAAGTCCAGACCCACTTATTAACTGATTCATCCACGCCCAGCCCAAACCCTTGGACCTAGAAAGATGAAATATTTGCAGAGGTTCCCTTAATGATATAGACAAGGGCCCGGATAGTGCCCGAAAAATTCCTACTGGATGTCGTCGGTCGAAGTCGATGGCAATAAAAGTGTCATGCAATTTTTTTCATGTGAATTCAAGTATTAACTGTCACTGGGACCTGCCCTGAACATTGACTGCCAATAATTGCCCACAGTGAATTGCTTTTCAGGTGAAATAAGAAAATGGAGCCTGCCTAGCTGAAGCCCGGGCAAACTCTCGTATGGGCAAGTTCTCCTGCCCTCAAAAGGTCATAAGTATATCCATAGGCCTTATCTCCCATTTTTGATTCTCTACTAGAGATACAAGTTGTTAATCCCCAAAGCCGTGTGAGTGTTGGTAAATAGAGTAGTGCAACATTGATTGGTGGCGTCCGCTCCGCCATCGGTGCTGTTCGTTCATTCACTCTGTGAGTCATAGGGCGCGCGAGCCCGCGGGACGCCGTACGATGCCTGATCACGACAGGGTTGCTAGTTACAGGTCTTCAGAGGGGCGATTTTGGGAGTTATACCTTTTTTTTGGCGGAAGAAGGCATGGAAAATTGCATTAGTAATAGTGTAAGCTGGCTTAGTGTAGGGACAGAAGATGCGGGAGGTAGCATGGGTTGGACTGACAATCTTTGTACCTATTGAATGCCTGAAGGATACGGTTGGGCGCAACAGACAAGTTTAGAAAAAGTATTCTAGTTGAGGGGGTTAAGTCGGAATGGGAATCGGTAGTAGGTGTCTTTATTTATTAAGAAAGTAGAGAAGTATCGTCCATAATACAAATTTTACATAAAGCGACTCTCAAGAGTTGTCTTTTACGTGAAAAGTGTTGACTGAACTTTGAAATCGGTCTGACAATGATTGCTATGACTTTGGTGATTTCGACAACGGCTCTAAACATCCCTACTTGTAATGTTGTTCCCTGTAATGTTGTAACCCTGTTCTAGTTCGAAGTGACACCTCAAACTAATCCGTAGTAGATTGTGCTGAAGGACCTGTAACACCAGCAGT